>CAWUFW010007152.1:0-600000 GCA_963921515.1 Calotriton arnoldi | reverse complement strand
AATCAGACTGATACACTAGATCTACAAACAGTGTCCGGGATGACAATAAAGTAACATGTGGCATTCATAGCACAGTGTCTGTCAGATCAGCAAAATAATGTTTTCTATGTGTGGGTTGTAAAGCAAGATGTGTGTGATCTATTGTTGTGGGTGTAATCCTGTTGTTTCTAAGGATCATCGAGTCACTAGTGGGTCCAGAATAAGAGGCACACCAATGTGTAACACACAGGTTCGTATCATGCACCATGTTTTTATTTATAATGTGTGGAATTTTCCTGTTGCGGTATAAGACTTCAGTGACTCTTGGCAGCATCAGTGCCACGTGGCTGCAGTCTAGCATCCCAGTTCTGTTTGCATAACCCCTAATGTCAGAGAACTTACCCTTCTCACAGTTCACTGTTTGTGAGTCTGTGGGGAGCCTGATGCATAGTAGCACGAACTTCTACAGAGGCGTTAAATTGTGCATCAGGTCTTTTGAAAAAGTAGGGTGGGCCAAGACATGCAGTGCTCCCACAAGCCCTTGCAATCAACCTTTTGACAAGAAAATTGAGCATAGACAATTGTTTCATAAGGGTGACAGTACACATGGTCCCCGTGTCCAGCTGATTTGCTGCCTGGAGATATGGTGTTGATATGTTCACTGTATGCAGCAGATCTCCTGATGAGATTGGTTTGTCTCCTCTTCAGAAGGGTGCCATTGGTCCTTGGCGCTCAGCAGCTTTATTATGTTGCTGGTGGAACAGCAGAACCTGGAGTTAACAAACCCAGGGGTTTAATTATGAGCTACTTGCGACACTTCTGCACCGCCGTTGTGTCACTTTTCGTGACACAGCGGCGACGTAAACAATGCGCCACATTGCGCCATATTTACAAAGTAACACATCCAGGCAGATGTGTCACTTTGTAAACTCCTGCGCCACATTATACCTGCGTCAGGTATAATGTATGCAGGGTGGGCCTTCCAACGTGAAAAAGCCTTGTAGAAGTAGCGGCACCATTTCTAGGATGCTACTGCGTCACAACTTTTGCCTGCCTCACAGAAGGCGTAAGGATGACGCAGTGCAATGGGAATAGGCCTCCCCATGCATTGCTGGAGTTGCATCATGCTTACGACACAACTCCAGCAATGAGTGGGTTTTGTGCCATCAGATACATCAGGATACCTGACGTAACTGTCATTCCTTGCGACGTGGTGCACCTTATAATAAATAAGGCGCATCCATCATTTCGCAAGAAGGACACACTGAAAAGTGTTGCATTGCTGCTTTCATGCAGCGATGCAACACTTTTCATAAATGTGGCCCCCAGTATTTGAGGATGTAAATCCAGGTCCAGAGAAACTGGTAATCACCCAGACTAAACTCCATGCATGACACCATGAGGTAATTCAGATATGCACCATTCACAGTGGGGGCCATTGTCTTCATATCTCTACCTCCTATTTTCATGTTCTCTCTCTCTCTCTCCCTCGCTCATTTTCTCAGTACGTTTCCTTGCTCCTTTGTTATATGTTACCCCTCGTCAGTGAGAGTCCTGCAAGTAGCCACATATGTAAAGCTATTGAATACTCAAACTCATACAAACACACTGCAGGCCTGATGGCTCACACCTAAATGTCTATTCTAGGTCTATTTCGTATCACCATTGACATTCACAATTCATCATCAACTTACCTCTCAACTGCACCACAAAATAGCAGCATTCAACTTATGACTCATTAGCTATCTCTCTAAAGCCTTACCATCATTGTCCTTTTTAATATCTGTACATGTACCCAGTAGCGGTTCCTTAAGGGAGTGCTGCGGGGCGGTGGGGCGGGGCAGGGGGGGGGGCAGGGTGTGGGGTAGTATACTCCGGAATACGGGCGAACGGAGTTGAGTAACTAAATAAATAAATAAAAAGAATTACATTGCGCGCGCTGCAACGCCAAATCGGCGATGCAGCGCGCAATGTAATTCGTTTTATTCATTTATTTAGTTACTCAACTCCGTTGGCCCATATTCCGGAGTTTACTACTCCCCACCCTGTCCCTCCCCGCCCCGCCTCACCACCTCACAGCACTCCCTCGAGGAGCCGCTACTGCATGTACCCCAATACCACGCCACAAGATTTTGGCACAACATACCAAGCCATGCTATTAAGGCTCCTTGCATTACAATGCAAAACCGGATGTTGTTGTGAAGCTCCACCCCCCTAAATTGAAACGCACACCTCAAAAGATTTCCTTAGCCCCAAGGCGAACTTGCTTATCACACCCCTTTCAGAGAAAGGGAAAATAAACAGATGTCTCTTACTCTTCTCTACGTCAAGTTAGGTTCAAAAAGATTTAGAGTGTTATGAATCAGATAACCCTGCCATTGAAGCTATTATCTGCGGGAGTTATTTGAAAATGAATGGACTCTCACCCTGACTCCTGAAATAAGTAGACACATGCAAAAGTTGATGTATTTTAAAGATGAGTTATTAATTAGATCCAATCAGCAAACAAACCTTGTGAAAATTATTATTATAATATCAGCAGCCATAACAGAGAATAAGATGCACATTTGAAAAACCTGAAGCATTATATAATACATGGGGCGTGCAAGCTGTGTATAAAAGCCTTTCTCAAATGCCCTTATTACAGGTCAGTAGCGGCTCCTGGTGGGAGTGCTACCGGGCGGTGACGTGGGGCGGGGGGTAGTAAACACGGGAATACGGATGAATGCAGGTAAGTAGACAATTAAATCAATAAAACGAATTTCGTTGCGCGCGCTGAATCGCCAAAATGCGATGCAGCGCGCGCACGCAATTCGTTTTATTGATTTAATTGTCTACTTACCTGCATTCATCCGTATTCAGTGTTTACTACCCCGCCCCACGTCACCACCCGGTAGCACTCCCACCAAGAGCCGCTACTGTTACAGGTGACTAGTGTGGGTGCAGAGAACCTCTAAATGTTGATACCTCCAAATTTTCCCTTAAACAGAATGCCCACATTCACTGGATTGGAGATGGTGTTGAACCTCAGTTTCGTGACGCTATATGTCCCCGGGTTAAGCCACCTCTCAAGACATCGAAATCAGGAAAAATACACCTGAATTAATAATGGAATGTGTCCACTCAATAACTGAGTTTGAGATCAAAGGAAAGTTAAAAGCTTTTATTACAGAATTAATGGACAGTTAAAGAAAGAATGCAAAAATCAGAAATTCTAAGTCTCAAATGAGCAGCAAAATCGGGAAAGAAACAGACAACATCCCTAGTACAACAAGAAAATCTTCTGGCTCACTCCAGAACCAAGGGTGTGTATTCATTATTTTCATATATGAGATTACAGTATCTGCAGACTCACTGTGGGGGAGAGGATGTAACATTTTATCAGCAAAATAGAGCAAATATAAAAAATAAAATGACACATTGCCTTAACATTCAAGTACTATCCTACTACATGAATAATTATTCAGCACAATCTATACTAATGCCATCCGGAGAACCTAGAACAAAACTAGATAGATGATCAATAATGTGTTTTATTAATTAATGGGCAAAGGGAACCAGCTGAAGGACATTGATAATGTAACTGGTTGCGACTGAAAGTTCATTTAGAGTAGAACAACAATGACAGTGGAAATAAACTAATACATCTCAGCTTGACTGCGTGCTGCAGAGTTCGCGAAGAGCGAAGAGAATAGGAAGAGATGAAAAATGAGTGACAGGAGTGGCTTCTGTCTTGGACAGGTTGGTGTTTGTGTCTAATCTGAGGCCTAGTTAACACAGGTCAGAAAAACACACTTCTACAAATCATAGATAATTTGTTTTAAAAGCAACATTACAATATCAGCGTATACATGTATTGTTAAGTGTAAAAACATACTCTTTCTCATTGTTAATGATCCACAAAAATATAAACGCATAAAAATCTAACTCTAGTGATGCACTTAATTGCCTGTAATAAAGAAATTACATAGCTGCTCAACTGTAATGTGTTATTACAGTTTAGTTCTGATGTCACAATGCCTCCTGTCAGAGCCAGCAGCCAGGGTGAAAGGCAGGTCATGGAATATAATTAAAGCTTCAATTTGAAAAACTGAATCAAAATGTGACTTTTCCTTCTTCTGCACTGTGTTTTTGATGAACACTGAAAAGAACAAAGGAGATATTTATGGAAATATGTTTATTGTTTACCTACTTAGACAATTATGTAAATATAGTTTCTCTCTGCATGTTTCTACACAATCTGAGCTGCAGTGTTTTGTTTTTTAAATGTTACTTGTAAGCTGATTCTAATATCTTTTTGCAACAAATACCTAACTGCTTTTTGCTATGTGAAATTTCCCACTAGATAGTATAATTAAATTGTTCTTGCTTACAAGCATTCTATCTCTTTCATATGAATGAGCACCACACCAAGGATTTAAGGGGTTTGTGGGAAGGCTTATTGTGTGCCCAAGTAAAATGAGGAGTAAAGTATTCACTGAAGTACATTATGATATTGCAAGTCATCACAGAGTTCCATGTATTTTACAGTAACTCGGCCTTTGGCCTTATTCCACTATATGGTCACAGAACTCCTTGGTAACTGGTAATATCTTTATAATGTATGGCAGGGGGTACTTTATCCCATATGTATCACACACCATTACTATCTATAACAATTAGTCTAAACTCTACTTAACACCTATATCTCAATTATATTTAGCTCGTGGCATTGCTATTGACTGAATGATTAGAATTTTCCATTACAACCTTATGCCAAGACATATACTATTCCTGCATTCATTTAGAAGCTCCCAAGCCTGCAGCCTGATAAAGATGCTCCAGCATTTTCCACAAGCAAACAGTCTTTATGTTTGCCCATCTCAAATTCTTTGATCTCTTTATACATTTCACCCAAATGATTCTCTATGGGGAGTGGCGGGACGTTGCTGTGCAGTCTCTTGTATCAGCATCACTGCACGAACAATACCTCAGAGAAATATCCAAAAAGCAATCAATTTTATCAAAACATGCTTCCATCATCATTAGCTCTATGCATGGATAGGCGTCATTGTACAGTTTCTCACCGCACGTAGCTCTCTGGATGACAGAATAGAAAATTCCTCTTCACTGCTTTTCTGTTATTTTTGTTAACATGACTAATGATCTCACACACTCTGTTAGCTTTCATCACCATTCAAATCATTTATTTTCTGGGCCCTAATCTGTGCACATACAGAGTCTGGGTTAGTACATTCATATTTGCCATACAGGTAGGTCTGGTTTGTATGTAACCTTCATGTGTCAAATGACAAGCTCTGCCACTTCAGTGTGAAGTGACATAGCTTAACCAGGCATATCTTAGCAATAGCTCTAGCTTATGAATTTTTGCTCTGGTCTAAAGTACAGATGCCCATATGTACGAAGCTATTTAGCATTTATTAACAGACCGAATTGCTATTTTGGGATGTTAAGAAATGCTAAATAGCCATACTATATGTACAAAAGGAGAAACGCGCTCGCAAAATGTGATTTCTACCAAGTAGAAATCACGTTTTGCAATTCCCAAAATAGGAAATTGCAAATAGGGATTTCCTATTTCCGATTTCTTAACCCCATGTACATAGCATTTCCTAAATGTGAAATGAGCTTTTTAGGAAATGCTATTACCATAGAATCCAATCCAATGGTAACCAGGTACAATTTTTTTTTAAAATGCACCTAAAATGCATTTTTCCAGTGCCATAGAGCTCCCACTTGCTTCCAGGGCATTTGAGTGCTCTACACGAGCACCATTGTTTCCCCCCTTTGATTTAAGGGGGGCATTAAGCTCATAGGTAAGAATGCTTTTTTAGTTCCAAAATTGTGGTTTCCTATTAGAGAATCACAAATTAGGAAATGCCAAACCATTCAGACCTATTGGCCTAATTTACGATTTCCTAATAGCTATTGTGACTCCATAGGAATCGCTATTAGGAAATCACAAATATTGTACATTCCAATTTGTATATCCTAAATAGTGATTTCTTCGGATTCACTATTTAGGAAATGCAAAAAAGGATTTGTACATATTGCCCAAAATGCTGTAAGGAATTACACTAAGCTTGGCATTAATGTAGAACTTAAGGAAGATTTATTTTTCTGGGCTGGTGTAATTCCATGGTGGATGTTTGTGCTTTACAAGCGGTGTCAAACTGACTTTAAAGGGATCCGCTCTCTTTTTTCATGTTTGGATCACTGATATGTAATTTATCCAAGGTAGCCAATCCAATGAGATGCCAACGATTCACATTACAAAAGATATCGAAGTCTAATCGAATGTGGGAGCATATTTCTGCCTTCCAATAGTATGACATCTCAGGATCCCAACGATTCACATTCCAAAAGATATTCAAGTCTGATTGGATGTGGGAGCATATTTATGCCTTACGATTATATGGTGTCTTGGGATTCAAATTTCTTTTCTGCTAGCCATTATGGCAAGGTTTTGTTGTTTCAACTCCTTCTTCAGGATCATGAAAAAAGAATAAGGATACTATAACAGACCTGATCAGAATCTCTCAAACCTATGTAAGTATGAAATAAAAATATGTTTGACTTACACCCATATCCTTGCGTGCCTCTAACATGCTGACTGATTTCAAGTACATTGATTTCCTGTTGCTGAACACTATCACAATCTGCTTGTGAAGAGTATTGAGAAGTTACTATTGGCAGACAATTATGCGCATGGTCCAGGGTTGATTGTACATTTTAATATGGTTTTTAGGGAGACTACCGATGTTGATGTATAATGCTCAATGTCCCAGAATTGTCATACTGAAATATCTGTGCTGAGATCTGTTCCAAGAGCAATGCTGAGTGCATCACCAAGAGCTTAGCATATACTTCACACATTTAGAGAAGGAAGGAGAGCTTTATCCACTACACAACAGTGCTTTGTTAGATGCCCTGCACACCTCATATCTGAGCGTCCTCACTGCATGTATTGTTCCAGCATATTTGTGCGCTCTGTTACCCAGCAGAGTGATCACAAAATTAATTGGAGTACAGATAATAAAGGGCAGTGCAAAACAAATAATGCCAACATCTTTGCTTTTTCTTTTTTTGCACAATACCATGAAATCCCAAAACAGACATGGACAAATCAGATTCTCAGTCCAAGATTTAATAGATTCTTAACCTATGATTTTGGTTGGAACATATTATTAAAGTGGCGATGTTGAGATAAAGATGATCCTAAGTGATGTCAGCGGGAGTTTGTTCCTTGCTGATCACTTCAATGTTTATCTTCATCTTCAATCAAGGGTTACAAGATTGTCAGGTAGGTATTTTCCTCCTAACTGGGATCCTTATAGAGGGCCACCAAATACCTTTGACTTGTACCATCCTTTTCGAGGTGGCACTGTGGCTATTAGGAGTCTCTCTTTACACAGGCATTCAAGAAGGAGACACAACACAACTTCTCAGTGTCCAATCTTTGACATATTGCATCACTAACAGTTCCATAGGTTTAGTAATGCTATGAAGGTTTTAATTGGACTAGCACAAGATTTCAACAATTGCTTCTAGGTAATATGGTACTTAAGCATTTCTTGGTGTCATGGTCTCAGATACCCTGATACTCCTTTCAAGTGCTCTGCATTTTTCAAGGGATCCAATGAAGTTAAGCACACTTTTTGTTTCTCTAAAAATTTATTTTGCTTTTGGAGTGCACAGTTTAGTCAAGCCCAATTCCAACTCGGTTACCTAATTAGTTGCCTTACTGGATCAGCATTAGCCTGGCGCCCTCCTTTATTAACAAATTCAGATGGAATTTTATCATTATTTTTTTAGAAGATGTTTGAACATTATGAGTTGGAGTATTCTGTTGAGAAAGCATTATGTGATTTTCAACAATGAGGAATAAATGTATTGATTTCCACTTCATCTGGTGGATATCTCTGTGCCTTCAAGGGAGCCTCTCCATTGGTGGCTCCTATGAAGGCACTGAAGTTAGTTTGAAGAGCAGCCTGTCATGTTTCATGCTGCTGCTCAGCAAATAATTTTTTGTTTTGCAAAAATAAATTCGCTAAGCGGGACTGTGTAATTTGTGCTTTTTTCCTAATTTGCACCACCATTTTCCCTGGTGGTCCCAAACAAAAGAAAAAACCCACCAGACTATCTGCTTCAAAAAGGATAGACAGTCTGAGGTTCATCCACGGCCGAAATTCAAGTCATCAGAGTCAATTTTGAATAGAGTGGGTGGACTGTCAGTTTGTCAAATAGGGTACTTTGCCACATATGCGGCATAGTACACTGTCCACCACATAAGGCCATAATTCAGACGGTAAATAAGTTGAGTGTGATGACTCGCTTAGTGTATTCAACCTCTGGCTCCCTTGCAGTCTTCCTGAAATTGCGCCAAGGTCCTGATCAACTGCTAACAATGACTTTTGATTGACACTTTAGTTTTTCTTGGTGCTTGTTGCCCTAGAAGTTTACAAAATTGTATGTCAAGTTACCCTAATTACATTTCTTTTGATTTTTAGAAAAAATAGTTGTGGAATTTGTATTGTGTTTTGTTTTATCTTTTTAGTTTTGTACTGCTAAATACTTTAAACATATTCCTTAAGTTAAGCATGTCTGCTCTGAGCCATAGCTACCAAGGATGGAGTTTGGGTTTATTTTATTGAGCTTGTGTGTTGGACCTGACAAGATTTTGGGCTTATTAATTGCACATCCTTCCCAACTAATAATCCATTTTCTTACAGACAGCAACTACTAAGGGTCCACCACACACCACCGCACCCAACAGATCCCACGCCGCTGCTGGAGCAAAGTCACCGAAGACCAACTACGGGCAACCCTCGCTCTCAGCCCTCCCTCCGACCCATCCAACACCGACGACGCTGCCTGCAACCTCAGAAGATGGATGGACGACTGTGCCAACACCCTCGCCCCGCTGAAAAAACCCACCTACGCTGACACCACCAAAAGAGCCAGCTGGTTCACCTCGGAACTCCTAGCTTCCAAGCGTACCTGCCGGAAACTAGAGAAGAAATGGCACAGTGATAAGGCACCGGACAGCCACGCAGCCCACAAAGACGCCATCCGTAACCACCACCACCTCATCAAGTCCGCCAAGAGAATCTCCTTCAAAGACCGCCTCGACAACAACGCACACAACAGCAAGGAGCTTTTCAACATCATGAAGGAACTCTCCAACCCCAGCTCCAACACCAACGACATCCCACCGTCGCAACCCCTGTGCGATTCCCTCGCCACCTTCTTCCACCGCAAGATTGCCGACATCCACGACAGCTTCAACACCCAGACAGCCCCAACTAAGATCGATGCACCAGACCCGCCGCACACCATCGACCACGATCCCCTGCCAGCCTGGGCCAGCGTGAACATCGAGGACACCATCAAGACCATGAGCACGATACACTCCGGCTCCCCGTCAGACCCTTTCCCGCACCACATCTTCAACAAAGCCAGCAGCTCCATCGCACCCCACCTGTGCAACATCATCAATCTCTCCTTCGAGACCGCGACCTTCCCAGAGAGCTGGAAACACGCAGAGATCAACGCCCTACTCAAAAACCCAAGGCGGACCCGAGAGACCTCAAGAACTTCCGGCCCATCTCCCTGCTTCCGTTCCCAGCCAAGGTCATCGAGAAGATCGTCAACAAGCAGCTAACCCGATACCTCGAAGAAAACAGCATCCTGGACCCATCCCAATCGGGGTTCCGCAGCAACCACAGCACTGAGACTGCCCTCATCGCCGCCACCGACGACATCAGGATCCTGCTGGACAACGGTGAGACCGCAGCCCTCATCCTGCTGGACCTCTCCGCCGCCTTCGACACTGTCTGCCACCGCACTCTACGCGCACGCCTCCACGACGCAGGGATCCGAGACAAGGCCCTGGAATGGGCCACCTCCTTCCTCGCCGGCAGAACCCAGAGAGTCCGCCTCCCACCATTCCGATCCGAAGCCTCCGAGATCATCTGCGGCGTACCCCAGGGATCGTCCCTCAGCCCAACACTGTTCAACATCTACATGGCCCCGCTCGCACGCATCGCCAGACAGCACGACCTCAACATAATCTCCTACGCCGACGACACCCAACTGATCCTCTCCCTCACCAAGGACCCCCTCGCTGCCAAATCCAACCTCCATGAAGGGATGAAGGCCGTCGCCGATTGGATGAAGATCAGCCGACTAAAACTGAACACGGAGAAGACAGAGGTCCTCATCCTCGGCTCCAACCCCTCAGCCTGGGACGACTCCTGGTGGCCAACGACGCTGGGAGCAGCCCCGACACCCACCGACCACGCACGCAACCTGGGAGTCATCCTCGACTCAACGCTCTCCATGGCCAAGCAAGTCAACGCAGTCTCATCCTCCTGCTTCAACACCCTCCGCATGCTTCGCAAGATCTACAGGTGGATCCCGACAGACACGAGAAGAACAGTCACCCAGGCCCTCGTCAGCAGCAGACTCGACTATGGGAACGCCCTCTACGCGGAGCCCCGGCCAAGCTCATCAAGCGACTGCAACGCATACAAAACGCCTCTGCACGCCTGATTCTCGATGTACCACGCCACAGCCACATCACCCCCCACCTGAGGAACCTGCACTGGCTCCCCGTCGACAGGAGAATCTCCTTCAAACTCCTCATCTACGCACACAAGGCACTCCACAAGACTGGCCCAGCCTACCTCAACACACGACTCCTCTTCTACGTCCCCAACCGCCAACTCCGCTCTGCCGACCTCTCCCTCGCCACCATCCCTCGCATTCGAAGAACCACCACCGGCGGCAGATCCTTCTCCCACCTCGCCGCCAAGACCTGGAACACCCTTCCACTAAGCCTACGACAGACCCAAGACCTGCTGACCTTCAGGAGGCTACTCAAGACCTGGTTGTTCGACCAGTAGCAGCACCCCCCCCTTTTTCTCCCCCAGCGCCTTGAGACCCTCGCGGGTAAGTAGTGCGCTTTACAAATTCTGTGATTGATTGATTGATTGATTACGATGCCGTAGGAAACGGCTCCGACCCTCGGTTGGAGCCATTCCTACGGCATCGTAATCTCTTGTTTGGATTAATTTCCGACTGACCCATTTTGGTGGAGTTGGTCAGAAATTAATTCAAACAGGATTTCCGAATGGCTTACGATGGGCTCAGAGAGCCCGTCTGCCATTTGCAAAGGGGCCTGTAATCCCAAGGGAAGCTCTTTCCACCCAAGGGATTACGATCGCAGATTCCTACAGCTTTTCTGTGCCGGCCTTTCTGACACAGAAAGGCTGTGGGAATCCAACTTTGGGGCTCCCAGCCGGGACCCCATGGGTGCAAGGCCTCCGGATGGTGGCCTAGGAGGCACCTAAGGTGCCCCCCTGTTGATCCCTGCACCCGGTGGCAGGCACCTTGCGGTGCCTGCCACAGGGTGCGGGGATGAACTGCACCTCAGCTCTTTACAATGAGAGCATGCATTCCACTCAGAATGCATGCTCCCATTGTAAAGAATAGGAGTGTGACCGAACAGTGTTCAGTCACATCCTAATTGCTGGGACCGCTGACAGGAGGTTGGTTGGTCCCAGTTCCAGATCGATGTCGGACGGACTCAGGTCTGTCCGACATCGAAATCGGACCCTTAGTACTTAACATAGAACTCTTGGCCTTAAAGATAGCTTGAACTGAATGGAGACATATTTTGATGGGCACTAAAGAGCCTTTTGAAATCCAAATTGAGCAACACATTTTGCAGTGTTTGGAAGAAATTCTGCGCAAGACTGCCATCAAGCTAAATGAGCATATGACTTTACATAGGGAGAGCTTAGTAACACTAATATTCATGATTCACAGAATGTTTTGGCAAATTTTATTTTCTATCACTATCCTGAGTAGGCCTGGGCGGTAAATTCCGTTCCGCTTGCGGAATTTGCGGAATTTGGGTAATTTCGCGTTCCGCGGAGAACGCAGAATTGCCAAAAATTCCGCGATCTGCGACTTCGCAGAATTTTTTGCATGTTCGCGCTTTCAAAGTGCGTGTTCGCGAGATATTTCCCCCCGAGCACGCAAACAGCGTTCGCGAACAGGAAAAAAGCATCGCAAACGGGCGGAACAAGCAATTCCGCGTGTTCGCAGAACTTTTGCGTGCTCGCGGAGATTTTTTACCGTTTCGCAGAACGTTGCGTAACGCAACTACGCAAATTCCGCCCACCCCTAATCCTGAGTTATCACTTACTTATGATCAGTGTGGAATTCCCTTTCAACGTGTTGTTGGAATCATTCAGTCTTTCTTAGATAAAATCAAAATGGCTCAAGAACAGAGAGATGCAAAGCATTTAGAAGACCAGCATCCAAAGATACATTGGTTGTATGTCAGCCAATAAATTATTTGGTATTTAGAAAAAATATTGAGTTAGAAATGTCGACCTACACAAATATCGAGTTGTAAATATCATGACACAGAAATATCGACAGCAAGAATATCGTGGTCAAGAATATCGAATATAAGGTAAGAAATATCATTTTTTTAAATATAGAAGTCATTAATATCATTTGCAAAAATATAGTTGTTGAAAATATCGATTTTTTTATTAGTGCTATGTATTTCAATATATATTTTAAATGTATGTGATGTATTTTTTTCTATAAGTATTGTTTATGTTTTTTAATATATGTGTTAAATTTGTAGTAGTTATCAACTTTATTTTAATTAAATTTCGTGTTTTTTTAGTTTTGTAGTGGGTTGTGGGTTTATAGGGGAGTAGGGTGGGATGTAATTTAATTATAATAAATCAATGATCATTTTTATTTATTAATATTTACTTAATCGAGATTTTATAGTGTTAATTGAGTTTTATTTATGTTTGTAAAATTTATGTGTGGGTTGTGGGGTTTATAGGGTTATAAGGTGGGAAGTAATTTGTTTTTATTTAATTATTAATTGTTTTTTTAATTAATAATAATTAATTACTTGGTAATTCATTATGGTAATTGTGTAATTTTTTTTAGGTGCGGGTTGTGGGGTTTATAGGGTTAAGGTTTGGGAACTAATTTATTTTTAATTAATTAATAATTTGTTGTTAATTAATATTGATTAATTCATTGAAATTTAAATATGGAAATTGTGTAATTAATTTTAGGTGTGGGTTGTGGGGTTTGAATGGGTAAAGGGTGGGATGTAATTTGTGTTTAATTAATTAATAATTAGTTGATAATTAATATTAATTCATTAATTGAAAATTAATTAGGGTAGTTGTTTAATTTTTTTGTGTGTGGGTTTTTGTTTTATAGGGGTAAAGGGTGGGGAGTAAATTAATTTTATTTACTCTATAATTAGTTGTTAAAACTATTAGTTTTTAAATTGAAAATACATTTTAATTATGTAATTCATTTTTTGTATAGTTTAATTTTAGGTGTGGGCTGTGGAGATTATAGGGGTAAAGGGTGGGAAGTTAATTCATGTATATGTGTTTTAATTTATTTTTTAATTAATAATATTTATTTAATTGATAATTAATTATGTTAATTATGGAAGTACATATTTTTTATTTAAATGTGGGTTGTGAATTGTGTGGTGTTATAGGATAGCAAGTAAATAAACAAAATGTATGTAATAATTAATGTTTTTGTTTATAAATAATTTATAACTAAAAATATTTATTTGTTTGAAAATTATTTTTAATTGTATTTAATATAATATTTGTAGGTATTTGTGATATGTATTTAACATTATAATATGTTTTTTTTTTTAATATATTAAATATATTTATATTTGAATTTTTTACATATTTATACATTTTTCATTTCTTTTGTTTTTTAAATATTTTTGTTGTTGTTGATATTTTGTTTGTATTTAATTCTGAAGTGACTGGAGTGGGAATAGTAATTTTTACCCCTCCACAATCCAACACTTTCCCTACTGTTGCACTCACTGGAGTGGGAATAGTAATTTTTACCCCTCGCCTATCCAACACTTTTCATCCTGTTGCACTCATTGGAGTGGGAATAGTAAGTTTTATCCCTCCGCTATCCAACACTTTCCCTACTGTTGAACTGACTGGAGTGGGAATAGTATATTTTATTCCTCCTCTATCTAACACTTTCCCTACTGTTGCACTCACCGAAGTGGGAATAGTCATTTTTACCCCTCCGCTATCCAATACTTTCCCTACTGTTACACTCATCTGAGTGGGAATCATCATTTTTACCCCTCCACTATCCAACACTTTCCCTACTGTTGCACTGACTGGAGTGGGAATAGTACATTTTATCCCTCCGCTATCCAACACTCTCCCTACTGTTGCACTGACTGGAGAGGGAATGGTACATTTTAACGCTCCGCTATGCAACACTTTCCCTACTGTTGCACTCACTGGAGTGGGAATAGTAATTTTTAACCCTCCGCTATCCAACACTTTTCATACTGTTGCACTCATTGGATTGGGATAGTAAGTTTTATCCCTCCACTATCCAACATTTTCCCTACTGTTGCACTGACTGGAGTGGGAATAGTATATTTTATTCCTCCTCTATCTAACACTTTCCCTACTGTTGCACTCACCGAAGTGGGAATAGTAGGTTTTACCCCTCCGCTATTCAACACTTTCCCTACTGTTGCACTGACTGGAGTGGGAATATTACATTTTATTCCTCTGCTATCCAACACTTTCCCTACTTTTGCACTGACTGGAGTGGGACATTTAAGTTTAAAGATTTTTAAATAGTTTAATGTTGTAATTTATATTAGAATGTTTTTTATACATTATTGCTATATGTGTGTATATATTTATTTGTGAAATTTTTATATAATTTTCAAATGATAAAATACATTAAAAATAATAGTTTATGAATTGTTTTAAATTAAATATATATATATATTAATTATTATACATGTGTGTTTAACTTGTTTTAAAGAAGTTAATTTGTTGAAATGTATATTAAATCTAATTTATTTCTTTACAAATAATTTTATTATATAATATATTTATTATTATATATATATATATATAGATATATATATATCAAATGATATTTTGTACAACCATATTTATGACATCAACATATTTTTGTACTTACAATTATAAATAAAGGGTGTCGATAGTTTTGACATCGATATTTATAACTCGATATTGTGGTATGGGGATTTTCTGTCAGTGAACCAATCATTTTTTTCTAAATAAAGAATTTAAGTTGGATGTAGTAAGAAAGTGAATTATTATTTGGGGTGCATTAATCCACATCAAGGACTAATAACACACCTTGTAATGATACACACTCAAAGTCACTAAATTAAATGGACCTTATTCTCCTGGTAGGTATGGCACAGAGCAGACAGGTTAACTTAGGACATTGTGTAAAGTGCTTATGCAGTATAAAAACAGTGATAAGTCGAAACACTAAGGGGCCGATTCCGATTCGGGCCGGAAATCTCACCGACCGACTCGGTACGGGAATATAGTCCGACCGACACGTACCGGAGTTGCCCAACCTGGGAAGTACGATGAAATGCATGTGAATCACGACCGACTCGTACGGAACACAAGCCGAACGACCAAACCGGACGGAAACAAGCTATCCGGCCGGGAAACCACGCGAATAGAATCGACCGACATGCACCAGGAATCAACCCGAACGAAACGTACCGGCGAACTCCGACCCGCGCAGTACAATGCAATGCGTGGAAAAAGAGACCGAGTCGCACGGAGCTCAAGCCGAACGACCGACACGCATACAAAAGCCAGCCGAAGGAAGCCAATACTCGGCGAACGACGCGTACGCCGCACAAGAAACCCTGCAGAAACACAGCGTGAATGACTCGGAGAAGCTCGCACGAGACAACTGCAGTGTCCTACTCGGTCAGAAGAACGTCTCCTACATGCACAAAAAATACTAAGGAAAAAAATAAAAAAAGGGCCAAACAAGCAATGACAAAGTCAATAAATACAGGGAAAAAAAAACATGGAACAAGGACACACCCCCAACTCCACCTATATAAAGGCCACAAATCCCTACCATGATCCTTTGCAAATTCAACTGATCTGCCAGCACAGAACACCATCACACAGCAACCACAGACACACTCACAGCACATCCATCACACAAGCCACACACCATTAGCACCTCAACAAATAGCACCCTCCCATACACCCAGCAAAACCTACACTCACACACCCTCACCTGCACACACACACACATCAATCCCCACCACCACCCATCACCATGCCCCTAAAGAAGAATCCAAAGTTCCTAGACAGTGAATTGGAAGTCCTGGTAGATGAGATCCTCAGGGTAGAGCCACAGTTGTTTGGTACATGGGTACAACAGACCCCCATGTCGCAGACAACCAAGATGTGGCAGAGGATCGTCGACAGGGTCAACGCACAATCACCATGTTTGCGCACAAAGGAAGACATCCAGAACAGGTGGTATGATGTGCGCAGGAGGGTCAGGGACCTACTAAAGAAGGATTACATCGTGAGTCAGCGCACCGGCAGTGGCCCTCCTGCCAAACCACTATACCTCAGGCCCTGGGAGGAGAAGGTGCGGGCCATCCTACCACCAGTGAGCGTATATGAACTATCAAACATCCCAGAGCCTGGTGAGTACACAACAAATATACACACTATTGTGTGACAATACACACACATCACTGTCAAGGGGATTGTCAAACCATGCACCCTTAGCAAATCCACAGCAATCAAAAGATAATCACCCCAAGATTTGTCTGTCAGTCAGATAAACACAATACATGCCATCTCATAGTGACATGTAACTGTGTCAAGATATGTACAAACATAACTACAAATACAGCAAGGCAGTGGCACAAATGTAACCAACAAACACAGTTAGACATTTTGCCACCACTAGAACACCACCTCACAGGGAAGCTCACTCAAAGGAAGGAATTCTGTGTATGCTGGTGAAGGCAGTGTAGCCGATAGCATGATGGGAGTTGTAGTCACAGATATTGGTCACACTCACAATTGGCCCATCAATACCACTCTGAACCATGCTCACATCACAGGGAGTGGAAAACAACTGACAAGATGGCTGACACTGGGTACTGCTGTGGGGAGCACAAGGCCCTGCTGGGAACTGTGCACCAACCAACAGCAGGACACCACTGTCAGCCATCTTGCCATTGCTGTCAGACTCACACACAGTGAAGTCCACTCAAAAGGAAGTAAGTATGGGCATGCTGGGAAGGGGGGTGTAGGCCATAGCATGATGGGAGTTGTAGTCACAGATATTGGTCACCCTCACAATTGGCCCATCAACACCACTCTGAACCATGCTCACATCACAGGGAGTGGAAAACAACTGACAAGATGGCTGACACTGGATACTGCTGTGGGGAGCACAAGCCCCTGCTGGGAACTGGGCACCAACCAAAAGCAGGACACCACTGACTGACATCCTGAAAGCCAACTTGCACTCCCTGCAATGGAAGCACGTTCCATGGTGGGATATCTGGCTGGGTGGGAAGGAGGACTGACAGCTCTGACCATAGTTACCAGCAGCTTTTCTCACACACCCCTTAACACAAACTCCACACAACTCACCTGGGAGAATGCATTGCTTCACACTCTAATTAAATATCCCACAAAGAACAACCACACTGGGTTATGCTGTGTGAAGCACAGGGACACTCTTGGGACTTGTAGCCAAACAAACGCCAGGACAACACTGTCAGCCATCCTGTCAGCACAGGCACACTACCCCACAGGGAAGCAGAGTCAAAAGGAAGGAAGTATGGGCATGCTGGGAAGGGGGGGTGTAGGCAATAGCATGATGGGAGTGGTAGTCACAGCTCAACATCCCCCACCCACATGGCCCAGCAAGCTCACACTAAAGCATGCACACCTCACAGCCAGTGAAAAGCCACTTCAAAGATGTCTGACACTGGCCTCAGCTGTGGGGAGCACAAGGCCCTGCTGGGACCTGGGCACCAACCAACAGCAGGGCACCACTGTCAGCCATCTTGCCATTGCTGTCACACTCACACACTGTGAACTCCACTCAAAATGAAGGAAGTATGGGCATGCTGGGAAGGGGGGTGTAGGCAATAGCATGATGGGAGTTGTAGTCACAGATATTGGTCACCCTCACAATTGGCCCATCAACACCACTCTGAACCATGCTCACATCACAGGGAGTGGAAAACAACTGACAAGATGGCTGACACTGGGTACTGCTGTGGGGAGCACAAGCCCCTGCTGGGAACTGGGCACCAACCAACAGCAGGACACCACTGACTGACATCCTTTAAGCCAACTTGCACTCCCTGCAATGGAAGCACGTTCCAATGTGGGATATCTGGCTGGGTGGGAAGGAGGACTGACAGCTCTGACCATTGTTACAAGCAGCTTTCCTCACACACCCCTTAACACAAACTCCACACAACTCACCTGGGAGAATGCAATGCCTCACACTCCAATTAAATATCCCACAAAGAACCACCACCCTGGGTTATGCTGTGTGAAGCACAGGGACACTATTGGGACTTGTAGCCAAACAACCGCCAGGACAACACTGTCAGCCATCCTGTCAACACAGGCACACTACCCCACAGGGAAGCAGAGTCAAAAGGAAGGAAGTATGGGCATGCTGGGAAGGGGGGGTGTAGGCAATAGCATGATGGGAGTGGTAGTCACAGCTCAACATCCCCCACCCACATGGCCCAGCAAGCTCACACTAAAGCATGCACACCTCACAGCCAGTGAAAAGCCACTTCAAAGATGTCTGACACTGTCCTCAGCTGTGGGGAGCACAAGGCCCTGCTGGGACCTGGGCACCAACCAACAGCAGGACACCACTGTCAGCCATCTTGCCATTGCTGTCACACTCACACACTGTGAACTCCACTCAAAATGAAGGAAGTATGGGCATGCTGGGAAGGGGGGTGTAGGCAATAGCATGATGGGAGTTGTAGTCACAGATATTGGTCACCCTCACAATTGGCCCATCAACACCACTCTGAACCATGCTCACATCACAGGGAGTGGAAAACAACTGACAAGATGGCTGACACTGGGTACTGCTGTGGGGAGCACAAGCCCCTGCTGGGAACTGGGCACCAACCAACAGCAGGACACCACTGACTGACATCCTGAAAGCCAACTTGCACTCCCTGCAATGGAAGCACGTTCCAATGTGGGATATCTGGCTGGGTGGGAAGGAGGACTGACAGCTCTGACCATTGTTACAAGCAGCTTTCCTCACACACCCCCTTAACACAAACTCCACACAACTCACCTGGGAGAATGCAATGCCTCACACTCCAATTAAATATCCCACAAAGAACCACCACCCTGGGTTATGCTGTGTGAAGCACAGGGACACTATTGGGACTTGTAGCCAAACAACCGCCAGGACAACACTGCCAGCCATCCTGTCAGCACAGGCACACTACCCCACAGGGAAGCAGAGTCAAAAGGAAGGAAGTATGGGCATGCTGGGAAGGGGGGGTGTAGGCAATAGCATGATGGGAGTGGTAGTCACATCTCAACATCCCCCACCCACATGGCCCAGCAAGCTCACACTGAAGCATGCACACCTCACAGCCAGTGAAAAGCCACTTCAAAGATGTCTGACACTGGCCTCAGCTGTGGGGAGCACATGGCCCTGCTGGGACCTGGGCACCAACCAACAGCAGGACACCACTGTCAGCCATCTTGCTATTGCTGTCACACTTACACACTGTGAACTCCACTCAAAATGAAGGAAGTATGGGCATGCTGGGAAGGGGGGTGTAGGCAATAGCATGATGGGAGTTGTACTCACAGATATTGGTCACCCTCACAATTGGCCCATCAACACCACTCTGAACCATGCTCACATCACAGGGAGTGGAAAACAACTGACAAGATGGCTGACACTGGGTACTGCTGTGGGGAGCACAAGCCCCTGCTGGGAACTGGGCACCAACCAACAGCAGGACACCACTGACTGACATCCTGAAAGCCAACTTGCACTCCCTGCAATGGAAGCACGTTCCAATGTGGGATATCTGGCTGGGTGGGAAGGAGGACTGACAGCTCTGACCATTGTTACAAGCAGCTTTCCTCACACACCCCCTTAACACAAACTCCACACAACTCACCTGGGAGAATGCAATGCCTCACACTCCAATTAAATATCCCACAAAGAACCACCACCCTGGGTTATGCTGTGTGAAGCACAGGGACACTATTGGGACTTGTAGCCAAACAACCGCCAGGACAACACTGTCAGCCATCCTGTCAGCACAGGCACACTACCCCACAGGGAAGCAGAGTCAAAAGGAAGGAAGTATGGGCATGCTGGGAAGGGGGGGTGTAGAAGACAAAAGAGGTACAGTGTTCCTGGGTGGCAAGTTGGCCACCTGGTTAGTACTCAGAGTGGTGGGGAGGTGGGGAATACCTCCTTTCGGAACTAGGACCCTCACACACCCAGCAAGCTAGGTGTCATGCTTCATCATATGGGTCTGCTCCTCGTCGAGCCGAGCGCTGCAATGCTCGACGGGCACCCATAAAGGGGCTCTTTATCGGAGATCTTTTGTTCCTTGCCGTATAGGTGCCGTGGGTGTGAGGGGCCTGGTAAGATGTAGATGTGGTGTGTGGGTTAAAACAGGTAAGGGAATCCTCTATAATTATTTTTATTCTGGAGAGGTCACAACCTGATTAAAAAGTAAAAAGAAGAAGGAGGGCGACTATTTTGTTTTAATCTGACAAAAATTACGCTCTACCCCTTAGTGGTCAACATGTTTCTCGCCTATAAAATGTCTCTAATAGATCAGTTGGCGATTCCTCAGGACCTAGTGACTAAATGAAAACTATCTACAGTGTATGGTGTGGTTCTACATACCACTTCTTCTCTCGGTGGGACGTTGCCCCGGAGAAAAGCAGCCAACCTAGAGTACAAACAAAAAGGATCAAAAAACCAAATGGAAATATTGGTACATGGTCCTATTGATTCAAGTGGGTGTGTTTCACCGTACACAACCTCTTTGAATCTATACAAGTGATAAAAACAACGTGATTTCATGCATATCACATTCTACGTGTGCCTTCATTTGTATTTAGAATATAAAACCTCTATGTAACCAGTTAGAGTAATTGAACAACATGGTGAGTGAGTATCAGCTCACCTCTTAAGGATTCAAGTGCTGCTTCATCAGACCGCAGCGGAGTATATGGACACTCAACGTAGTGTCGCTGTTGTATTAAAAGGAAAAAACAAACAACAAAATATGTTGGGTGTGGGCTTGTAGGCACAACGTTTAGTTGCTAAGGCCATGACTCTAGAGCATTAAAAGTGAAAGTGGGCATGGTTCAGGTTAAAGTAAGCCCATAGTCGTGAAATTAGTATCATTGACAAGGTTATTCAACAGACTCAAAAGTGCCCCAGACCTGCCTGCGTAGCTGCTGGCGCCTTCACCATGCGCTCCGACATTATGCCAATCGTGCGGTGTGTTAAGAGCGCCTACAGCGCCCAAGCTATGTCTTAGTGCAGAGCTCTACAGAACATCAGAGTCAGCGTACCCTTCCCAAAGACCAGCGGTAACTTGTCAGCAATTCCCAGCACCTCTTACCTCTCTTAAAAGCTTGTGACCAGGCATAGTCTCAACGTGTAATCCATACTCACCTGCTCCCGCTCAGAGCAGTCCGGCTCACCTACCCGCTCCGCTGCATCAGGAAGGAAAAGACAGGTTGTCGGTTCCTGTCTTAAATACCCTCTCCTGGTGCCATTAAGCATGGTAAATCAGCCGCACCTGGTGTGTGGTCTGATGGTGTCGGCATGACATCATCTACAGTGTAACCATGGAGGCCATCTTTGAATGTGGTGAAGGTCTATAGTTCTGGCTATTACCTTGATGTGGACGCGCATCAAGGGCTTCAAATTTGGCATTGAGTGGCGCGGTTTTCTCAACAACGTGAACAAGAATTTATACAGTGCAAAAGTGCTCACGTCACTGCGCCAAATTTGTGCATAAGTTGCTGGCGACTGCCGATTGGGTGATTCGTATGTTGGCCATCTTAGAGTGTAGTATTGTACTCTATTGTTAGTTGTTAGATATATCGTCCTAACATAGCCTAATCTCCATATCTGACTAGCCTGATGTCGATATCATGTGGCAGAGATGTATAAAGAGGTGAGAGACTAGCGTGGAGTCTTAAGCTGATATATTCATTTGTTAAAGTTGCGGATAATGGTTGTATATATCAGATTAATTAATGGTGCTCCAGGGTATGGCATCGTTCAGGCCGTCATTTGCTAAGTCAAGACGGAACACCCACCTTTGTTCAATCCTGTACAAAGCAGTCTGTGTTATTTGTTGGTGGGATTCTAGGATGACCCAGCGTAGACTCTCTGGGGGTGTCCGAGTTCAGAGAAGTGGGTGTATAGTTTGGTGGTAGTTTTATGGCAACGAATATTGCTCTTATGCTCAGTGATTCTGACCTTAACGGGCCTCATGGTCATGCCAACATACCTCTTGTCACAAGGGCAGGTCAGCATGTACACACAACGTGGGGTGTTACAGTTAGTGTGTTTGATTAGCGTCCATGTAAATGTGTCTGATAGAACCAATTGTTTGGTGTGTCTGGTCTGTGGGCACACGATACAAGAGCCGCAGGGATAGTGTCCTGTCACGGGTGGGAGATCCCACAGTTGCCTCTGGTTAGGGAAGTTGCTCTTCTTGGGTCTAGTGTGCACCAACATATCTTTCAAATTGTTGGTACGTTTAAACGCAAACCTTGGTTTGGGTATTGACAAGCGTACCCGTGTTCAGAATTGCCCAGTGTTTGTTCACTGCCTTCTTTATTAGATTGGATCTAGGTGTGTACGTGGTCACACAGGTCAAAATGTCAGTGGGTTCTTTCTCATGTACCTCTAGGAGGCTTTCACGATTATTATTTCTTGCTCGTTTCATGCAAGAGTGAACCTGTTTCTTAGGGTATTGTCTCTTCAGCAGATTGTCAGCCAGTATCTCTGCTTCAATTTTGTAGTCCTCTGTAGAACTACAATTTCTTCTAATTCTTAGAAATTGGCTGAAGGGAAGGTTATTTCTCAGTGTAGCAGGATGATAGCTGCTGTACAGTAGCAAGCTGTTTCTGTCGGTAGGCTTTTTGTATAGGGATGTCGTTATTCTACCCTCTTGTAATCTGATGGTGAGATCTAGGAAGGCAATGTTCGTGGCAGATATAGTGTGGGTGAATTTCAAGTGCTGGTCTTTTGTGTTAATCCACTCGCAAAATTCAGCGCATCTCTGTATGTCACCCTGCCAAAAGATGAGGATGTCATCTATGTACCTCTTCCACAGTCTCAGGTTAGCTCCGAAGGGGTTACTCGCATGTTGGATGGTCTCTTGTTCAAACGCTGCCATATACAAACATGCCACACTGGGGGCAAAGGTACTCCCCATCGAAGTACCCTGAGACTGATGGAAGAGTTGGCTGTCAAACTCAAAAAGTTTTCTGTTAAGGCCAGGGTGGCACATTGCATGATGAACGAAATGGGTGTTGCTGCTGTCCATTCACTCCCACTTAGTGCAGATTCTATTACTGCCAATGTCTCTCTCTGTGGGATATTGGTATACAGTTGTTCCACATCCAACGTGACCAGGAGGTCAATATCGCCTGTGTTTTCTATTTCACCTATAACACAGAGGATATCTGTTGTGTCCCTGATGTATGATGGTGTCTGTTTGACCAAAGGTTGTAGGTAATGGTCGCAGAATTTTGAGAGCGGCTCTAAGAGTGAGCCGATTCCTGAAACTATAGGTCTGCCCGGAACAGGGGTGGTCCCCTTATGTATTTTCGGCAGAGTGTAAAAATAGGGTGTTTTGGGAAGTTTGGTAATCAAGAAATCAGCTTCTTTACCACTGATCCACCCATTACTCTCTGCCTCATAGACCATGGTGGTTATCTCGGTCGTTAATCGAGTCGTGGGGTTTGTTGTTATCAGAGTATAGAATTTACTATTTCGTAGTTGGCGTTGGCACTCGGTGTTGTAATCCGAAGTGGATTGTATGACCGTGGCGCCCCCTTTGTCAGCTTGCTTTATTGTAATGCTTTGGTCCTCAGTCAATGATCTAATCGCTGCATGTTCTTGATTAGAGAGATTATGGAAAGGAACTCTGGTATCCTGGTTCTTCAGTTCTTTTAAGACAGCTTTCTCAAAGGTCACTACCTCTACAGGTACCATGCCAACGGTAGGTGTGAAGGTCGAGGGATTGCGAAGGCCTGAATCCAGTTTGTCTGGTTCCTCAGTACCATCGAAGTGGGCTTTAAGGCGTATTTTTCTAAACAGGTTCTGGATTTCGCATTGTTCCCGAAAACTGTCCTCTTTGGGGGTGGGGACATAGCCAAGGCCTTTCTCAAGTACTGTTTGTTCTGTAGGTGTCAGTTGTCTATGTGACAAATTAACCACTAGACTCTCCTGCCCTGTGTTTTGCTCCTGGTTTCCACCATATTCGGTTCCTGGTCCTGCCACTGGACTTGTTTTTGTCCTCCTCTTTTGCGCCCTCTTCCTCTGCCCCAGCCTCTGCCTAAAAAAGGTGGATTGCTGGCAGGGAAGTATTGCGGTTGGCCCTGGGGATACATCGGGAAAGGCCAAAAAGGAGGCTGCGGCCCTTGAAAATTCTGTACAGGGTAGTGGGGGTTTTGTGGATAATTCTTTCTCCTCCGATTCGAACCCTTCCAGCTCCCATTGCTGGAGTCACTGCTAGCCGAGTCTCTTCTGTCGGATTCACTATTTTCATCAGAAGAGTAGCTAGTTTTGCTGTTGGTATAGTCTGCTTTCAGATAGGGGTATATTTTTTCTTTGTTAAATCTGCTTATATCCTTCTGAAGCTTGCTAACCTTCTGCTTCATCAGAAATTCCTTGTGCTCAGCAATCTCATGGTTGAGGTCTGTCAATTTGGTTTTAAATACAGTGCCATGTATGGTAGTCTTTATGGCCCCTTCAGCAACCTGTATTCTAATAAGGAGGGCATCAGCTATCCTCTTTGCTGAATTAATAATGAGGATAAGTAAGTCCCTGGTGCATTTCCATGCTACCAGGGACCATTCCTTTTAAAGACAGCGTCATCCAGGAAAAGTCTAGGGAAGTTCTTGACTATTAGGCCGTTTGGTGCAATATTGGCCCTCAAGTACTCCGTCATCATTGCACCATGGAGCGTTATTTTCACCCAGTCTCTTTTCATATTGGTAAGGGAGGTCCAGTCCTCAGATGGTGATCCAGAGGCTGATGAACCTTCACCTCCCAGGATAGATGGTGTATTCCTGAGAATTTCTGCAGCCATTGCATCATCAAAGCTAAGTCCGGGATTGTCATCCATGATGACTGGTATGTCAGAGGATTTGGGGGAAGGCAAAATAGAAGGGCGGGACTAAATAATAAGTCCCAGAAAATGGGCCAATGAAGGATATTATCCTTCTGGTAACCTGAAGAGTCCCACGGAAGATCCCGTGCAGTACTTAGTAAACAACAAGGGGGACAATGAGGGCTTGATAAAGGTCCACCGTACTTGCCCTGGGTAGAACTAGAAGACAAAAGAGGTACAGTGTTCCTGGGTGGCAAGTTGGCCACCTGGTTAGTACTCAGAGTGGTGGGGAGGTGGGGAATACCTCCTTTCAGAACTAGGACCCTCACACACCCAGCAAGCTAGGTGTCATGCTTCATCATATGGGTCTGCTCCTCGTCGAGCCGGCGCTGCAATGCTCGACGGGCACCCATAAAGGGGCTCTTTATCGGAGATCTTTTGTTCCTTGCCGTATAGGTGCCGTGGGTGTGAGGGGCCTGGTAAGATGTAGATGTGGTGTGTGGGTTAAAACAGGTAAGGGAATCCTCTATAATTATTTTTATTCTGGAGAGGTCACAACCTGATTAAAAAGTAAAAAGAAGAAGGAGGGCGACTATTTTGTTTTAATCTGACAAAAATTACGCTCTACCCCTTAGTGGTCAACATGTTTCTCGCCTATAAAATGTCTCTAATAGATCAGTTGGCGATTCCTCAGGACCTAGTGACTAAATGAAAACTATCTACAGTGTATGGTGTGGTTCTACATACCACTTCTTCTCTCGGTGGGACGTTGCCCCGGAGAAAAGCAGCCAACCTAGAGTACAAACAAAAGGATCAAAAAAACAAATGGAAATATTGGTACATGGTCCTATTGATTCAAGTGGGTGTGTTTCACCGTACACAACCTCTTTGAATCTATACAAGTGATAAAAACAACGTGATTTCATGCATATCACATTCTACGTGTGCCTTCATTTGTATTTAGAATATAAAACCTCTATGTAACCAGTTAGAGTAATTGAACAACATGGTGAGTGAGTATCAGCTCACCTCTTAAGGATTCAAGTGCTGCTTCATCAGACCGCAGCGGAGTATATGGACACTCAACGTAGTGTCGCTGTTGTATTAAAAGGAAAAAACAAACAACAAAATATGTTGGGTGTGGGCTTGTAGGCACAACGTTTAGTTGCTAAGGCCATGACTCTAGAGCATTAAAAGTGAAAGTGGGCATGGTTCAGGTTAAAGTAAGCCCATAGTCGTGAAATTAGTATCATTGACAAGGTTATTCAACAGACTCAAAAGTGCCCCAGACCTGCCTGCGTAGCTGCTGGCGCCTTCACCATGCGCTCCGACATTATGCCAATCGTGCGGTGTGTTAAGAGCGCCTACAGCGCCCAAGCTATGTCTTAGTGCAGAGCTCTACAGAACATCAGAGTCAGCGTACCCTTCCCAAAGACCAGCGGTAACTTGTCAGCAATTCCCAGCACCTCTTACCTCTCTTAAACTCCACACAACTCACCTGGGAGAGTGCACTGCTTCACACTCTAATTAAATATCCCACAAAGAACAACCACACTGGGTTATGCTGCGTGAAGCACATGGACACTCTTGGGACTTGTAGCCAAACAAACGCCAGGACAACACTGTCAGCCATCCTGTCAGCACAGGCACACTACCCCACAGGGAAGCAGAGTCAAAAGGAAGGAAGTATGGGCATGCTGGGAAGGGGGGGTGTAGGCAATAGCATGATGGGAGTGGTAGTCACATCTCAACATCCCCCACCCACATGGCCCAGCAAGCTCACACTGAAGCATGCACACCTCACAGCCAGTGAAAAGCCACTTCAAAGATGTCTGACACTGGCCTTAGCTGTGGGGAGCACAAGGCCCTGCTGGGAACTGTGCAACAACCAACAGCAGGACACCACTGACTGACATCCTGAGAGTCAACCTGCACACACTGCAAGGGTGGCATGCTTCATGGTGGGATAACTGGGCTGTGGGGAGAAGGAGGGCCGGATGTCCACCAAATACCACCAATGCTGGCCATGCACACACCTCAACATTCACATTGAAAAGCTTCAGGTTGGCAGGACAATGTGCTACACCAATATCAACCTCTGACTGTGACAACTTAGGACAATGCAATGTACAGGCCCGCATCCAGAGGTACAGTCACAACTGTCAGGTGTGTGAACCATTGATGCCCGTAGAAACATAACATACATTGTGTGTCTCTTCCAAAAACAGGTGATGATGGGGACACAGCAGCAGACGATGAGGAGTCCCTGTCCCAGGCTCCGGGGGACACTGAGCTCAATCAATCAATCAATCATGTCACTTATAAAGCGCACTACATACCCGCGAGGGTCTCAAGGCGCTGGGGGAAGAGGGGGGTGGTGCTGCTACTGATCGAAGAGCCAGGTCTTGAGGAGTCTTCTGAAGGCCAGTAGGTCGTGGGTCTGTCGGAGGTTGGTGGGGAGGGTGTTCCAGGTCTTGGCGGCGAGGTGGGAGAAGGATCTGCCGCCGGCGGTCATTTTCCGGATGCGGGGGACTGTGGCGAGGGCGAGGCTGGCCGAGCGGAGCTGGCGGGTGGGGGTGTAGAAGCTGAGTCGTCTGTTGAG
This sequence comes from Calotriton arnoldi, assembly GCA_963921515.1. Taxonomy (NCBI): domain Eukaryota; kingdom Metazoa; phylum Chordata; class Amphibia; order Caudata; family Salamandridae; genus Calotriton; species Calotriton arnoldi. The sequence continues at coordinate 572,134 of CAWUFW010007152.1, read as the reverse complement.
GTAGGCTGGTCCGGAGTTGTGGAGTGCTTTGTGTGCGTGGGTGAGGAGCTTGAAGGTTATCCTCTTGTTGACAGGGAGCCAGTGCAGGTCTCTCAGGTGGGGTGTGATGTGGCTGCGTCGGGGGATGTCGAGGATAAGACGTGCAGAGGCGTTCTGGATGCGTTGCAGCCGTCTCAGGAGCTTAGCCGTCGTTCCTGCGTAGAGGGCGTTTCCGTAGTCCAGCCTGCTGGTGACGAGGGCCTGGGTGACTGTTTTTCTTGTTTCGGTGGGGATCCACTTGAAGATCCTGCGGAGCATTCGGAGGATGTTGAAGCAGGATGAGGAAACGGCGTTGACCTGCTTAGTCATGGAGAGGGTGGGGTCGAGGATGACCCCTAGGTTGCGTACGTGGTCGGTGGGTGGCGGGGCTGTTCCCAGTGATGTTGGCCACCAGGAGTCGTCCCAGGCTGAAGGGTTGGAACCAAGGATGAGGACCTCCGTCTTGTCCGAGTTCAGCTTCAGGCGGCTGGTCCTCATCCATTCGGCGACGGCCTTCATTCCTTCGTGGAGGTGGGCTTTGGCAGTGTGAGGGTCTTTGGTGAGGGAGAGGATCAGCTGGGTGTCGTCGGCGTAGGAGATGATGTTGAGGTTGTGCTGTCGGGCGACGTGGGCGAGGGGTGCCATGTAGATGTTGAACAGCGTTGGGCTGAGGGAGGAGCCTTGGGGTTCGCCGCAGATGATCTTGGTGGCCTTGGATCGGAAGGGGGCGAGGCGGACGCTTTGTGTTCTGCCGGAAAGGAAGGATGTGGTCCAGTCCAGGGCCTTCTCTTGGATCCCGGCGTCGTGAAGGCGTGTTCGTAGTGTGTGGTGGCAGACCGTATCGAAGGCAGCTGATAGGTCCAGGAGGATGAGGGCTGCTGTTTCTCCGTTGTCTAGCAGGGTCCTGATGTCATCGGTGGCGGCGATGAGGGCGGTTTCGGTGCTGTGGTTGCTGCGGAAGCCGGACTGGGAAGGGTCCAGGATGTTGTTCTCCTCGAGGTAGCGGGTCAGTTGTTTGTTGACGATTTTCTCGGTGACCTTCGCGGGGAACGGGAGCAGGGAGATGGGTCGGAAGTTCTTGAGGTCCTTGGGGTCTGCCTTGGGTTTCTTGAGTAAGGCGGTGATCTCGGCGTGCTTCCAGCTTTCCGGGAAGGTTGCTGTCTCGAAGGAGAAGTTGATTATTTTCCGGAGATGGGGCGCGATGGCTGTACTGGCTTTGTTGAAGATGTGGTGAGGGCACGGGTCTAGCGGTGAACCGGAGTGGATGGTGTTCATGATCTCGCTGGTGTCCTCATCGTTGATGTTGGTCCAGGAGAGCAGGCGGTTGGTGGTTGTGGGGGCAGTGGTCTCGGTGGTTGCCGGGGCGGTCGTGGTGTTGAAACTGTCGTGGATGTTGGCGATTTTGCGGTGGAAGAAGGTGGCCAGTGAGTCGCACAGGTCTCGTGACGGCTGGATGTCGTTGGTGTTGGAGCTGGGGTTGGAGAGTTCCTTCACGATGTTGAAGAGCTCTTTGCTGTTGTGTGCGTTGTTGTCTAGGCGGTCTTTGAGTGAGGCCCTTTTGGCGGATCTGATGAGGTGATGGTGACTGCGGGTGGCGCTCTTGTGGGCGGCGTAGCTGTCCGCTGTCCGTTCGTGGAGCCAGATCTTCTCCAGTTTTCGGCATGTTCGTTTGGAGGCCTGGAGGTCTTCGGTGAACCAGGTGGCTTTCTTGCTGGTGTGGCTGTTGGGCGGATTCTTGAGCGGGGCGAGGTGTTGGCGCAGTCGTCGATCCACTGTCTGAGGTTGCGGGCGGCGGTGTCGGGGTTGGAGGGTTCGGCGGGTGGGCTCAGGGCGAGGGTTGTGGTTAGCTGGTCTTCCGTGACTCTGCTCCAGCAGCGGCGAGGCATTTGTTCGGTGCGGTGGTGCGTGGTGGGCTTCCTGTAGGTGAAGTGGATGCAGTGGTGGTCAGTCCAGTGGGGTTCGGAGGTGTGGTTGAAGGAGACGTGTGGGCTTGCGGAAAAGATGGAGTCGAGCGTGTGGCCAGCGGCGTGGGTGGGTGTAGTCACGAGCTGTCTGAGTCCAAGGGTGGCGAGGTTGTCGATCAGGGTGGTGGAGTTGGTGTCCTTGTTGTTCTCGAGGTGGAAGTTCAGGTCCCCGAGGAGGATGTAGTCCGTGGAGGCGATGGCGTGTGTGCTGACGAAGTCAGCGATGGAATCGCTGAACTGTGGTCGGGGTCCGGGGGTCTGTAGATGAGGGTTCCTCTGAGGGTGGTGTTGGGATCGGTGTGGATCTGGAAGTGCATGTGTTCGGCGGTGCTGAGGGTGTCGTCGGTGTTGGTTGAGACTCTGAGGGTGTTCCTGTGGACGATGGCGATGCCTCCTCCGACTCCGTTGGTGCGGTCCCTGCGGGTGATCTTGTATCCGTCCGGGATGGCAATGGCGATGTCGGGGGCTGAAGCGGGATTCAGCCAGGTCTCCGTCAGGAATGCGAAGTCTGGGGAGGTTGAGTCGAGAAGGTCCCAGAGTTCGATGGCGTGTTTGCGGGCGGAGCGGGTGTTGAGGAGGATGCATCTGAGGTAGTTGGGTTCTTTCCTGGGCGGTGGTTTGGCGGGGCGGGTGCTGGCGAAGCTGCAGTTCCGGCAGGTGAAGGGCCCTTGGGTGCGCTTCGGGGTGGCCTGGTAGCAGGCGTGATCTTTTCCGGGGTTGAGTGCGTGGAGGGTGCTGGCGTCGCTCACTGGTGTGGAACAGCCTCTGCACTCCTCGGATGGCGAAGTCCTACCTGGCCCCTCCGGTGCGAGTCATCATGCAGCACCAGCAGGACCAACATCTGCACCCACCCCTCAAACAACTGCCAACACACAGACCACCCCTGCCAACACGGACAGACCAAGGACCACCGATGACAACAGCACAGGGACCCCGGCCCAACGTGGAGCAACGGACAACGACCCCAGTAACAACCCCCAAGTGGGCCTACGGTCACCTGTGCGTGCCACCACAGGTCCCACACGTGTCGCCAGGGGTGGTGGGAGGGGTGGTAGACATATGTCGCTGTTTGCAGAGGGGCCTGGACTGCATGATGACCCACAACTGGCACGCATTGCTGAGGCGTACCAGAATAGCACCGGAGAGGTCAGCCAGGTAGTGGAGATCCTCAAGGACATTCAACAGCAGCAGGCTGCCCATCATGCCCGCTTGGACTCACACATGTCCCGTGTGGAGACACACATGTCCCGTGTGGAGACACACATGTCTGGCATGGAGTCCAAGTGGGACACATTGGAAGAACTGACAACGGTGCATAGGGACATATTGACATGCCTCCGCCAGATTAGCACCAACATGGCCACACCTCCCTGTGTGCCCACAACATCTGGTGCTGCAACAACTGCAACTGCCACAGGGAGGGAGGAGGACTCTGGCGGAGAGTCCTCTGCACCGCAGCAGCCTGCACGTGAGGGTCCCCCCAGAAGAAGAGGGGACGTCCGAGGAAGGAAAACTGAGAGGCCGATGGCTATGTACATCCCCCAGGAACCCAACACCTGTTCAGGAAATTCTCCTTTGTGTGCAAACTGTTTACCCTGTCGAATGCAACACAACTCTCCCACATGACATGGGGAGCTTAAGTTGGCCCAATGTATCAGATGACTGTGGACTTTACTCAGGACATTTCTGCTACCAAGCCTTCCAACTCATCTGGGAACTTTGGATTCCAATCCCAACGTACAGCACCCACCATCCTGTGCACTATCCTCACACATGTATGGAAATAAACTCACTAATACACCATACTTGCCTCTGTTGTGATTCCAACGTGGTTTTTGTCATGTAGATGGTGATCTGCTAAATGACACTGTGCATGCTAACTGCTACAGCAAGTTCAACACCGTCATGTGAGTCATGGCGACGTGACACATATGAGGGAGACACACCACTAGGGCTACACAACACATACACACCAGGGCTATCAGACTCATCGACTACACTGATGTTGCCAGGAAATACAGTGGAATGCACAGACACCACACCTATTCACAGTCTGTGTTAACTAGTCCACAGGTGCAGTAAGCACATGTCAGTCAGATGTGTGACCACAGACAACGCACAACCCAAAGTGAAGCACAGGTTTATTACACATTTGCAACATGTTGTTTCCACTACAGATGCAAGGTAATCCTACGTGGCAGTGGCCACACAGTCAACAAGTGTAGAAGAAATAAAGTCCAGGGGTGTGTGGCACATCACCTGTAGGGAAACGACTGCTTCCACCCTGGAAGTTGAATCATGGTGTCGGGGGATCACAGTTCACCAAACAACTCTGAAAGTACCCTGTGAAGGACAGACATGACACACAGTCAAAAGCACGGAAGAACAGGACAGAACTGCAATACTCATGGCCAATACATGTCACAAGATACTCACAGAAAACCAAGTTAGCATGTCAACACTGTTGGGGAGTACAGACTACCTGTAAGGACACATCGCTGCACGCTTCCAGTCAAGTAGCACATGGCCACACTCAAACAGCACCAGAGCACCACCAACACATACCACGCAAACACACATCATTGACATGACATCTCTGGATACTCACATTCAGCTGAAGAAGTTGGTGATGAGCTGTGTGCGGACATCACCATCATCATGATCACTGGCATCGTGGCCCGGGCCAGGATCCTCCACAGGTGGTGGATGTTGGTCATCGTCATCCAGGATGAGAGGCAACTCCTTCCGCACTGCCAGGTTGTGTAGCATGCAGCAGATGATGACAATCTTGCACACCTTTGCTGGGGCATATGGGAGGGCCCCTCCTGTCTTGTCCAGGCAGCGGAAGCGGCTCTTCAGGAGACCAAATGTCCGCTCGATCACTCTCCTGGTCCGACCATGTGCCTCATTGTAGCGCATCTGGGCTGGTGTCACAGGGTTCCTGAGGGGTGTCAGCAACCACGGCATGTTGGGGTATCCGGAGTCACCTACAGACAGACAATTGCACATTAGCAGAGTTGGAAAAGAGGGCGGAATACAACATAGCAGAACACACACAATGGTACAAAGTCAGTACACACCGACAAGCCAGGCACGCTGGTTCTGCATCTGTGACATCATCCTCGGGATGCGACTACTCCTCATCATGTAGGCATCGTGTGCCGAACCAGGGAAACGGGCACACACATGTGAGATGCTCATATCTGCAAGACATACCACCAGAGCATTGATCGAATGATAATGTTTCCTGTTCCTGTATGCCTGCTCATGTGCCTGTGGTGGTACCAAAGCCACATGTGTCCCATCAATGGAGCCAATGACATGTGGCATCCTCCCCAGGGCATAGAAGTCACTCTTGACATCAGTGAGTTGTTGACGTGTAGGGAAATAGATGTACTGGTTCAGGCATCTCAACATTGCCTCCAAAACATTGCGTAGCACACGGCTGAACATAGTCTGTGACATCCCACCAGCAGTCGCCACAGTGTGTTGAAAGGTACCGGTGGCAAAGAAGTGTAGGGCTGCCATCACCTTCACCTTTGGGTAAGCGCTGTAGGGTACGGCCGGCCAGGTTGCAAATGTGGGGCCAAGCGCACTGCCAAATCCTCAATCAGCTGCCTGGTGAAGCGATACCGTCGGATGCTGTCACGTTCCACCATCGTTGCTAGGTCAGGGAATGGTCTATGGACAGCTGGTGCCCTGCGGTGCATAGGTGAAGAAAGAAAGATTGTCAGTCACCCCACATATGTGCCATTCACCATACTCAATTTCACATGATACATCATTACGAGACACAAGTACTTGATGTGTGTGCCGTTCTGTATGGACATATATGGCACCTACATGGACATCATCTAACATCTCAGTTCAACATGTGTTGACAACAGGTTCCAGGTTGTGCTATGGGAAACCATTAGGCTGTGTCACAGTACCCATTTACTGCTGTCACGTTCCACACACACACCACAGTGACATGTCTGGACAGATGCGCCACAGGCATCACAGCTCATTGACAGGTAGATTCCCAGTGACCCTGTCTTGCCACATGGACACTGGCATGACATGGCGTATCATGTACACGTCAGAAAAACAAACATGACTCCCACAGGTAGTGGCCCCTGTTGCCTCCGCAGGACAGACATGGACGTCTGTGACACACACACGCACAACATCAAAGTCCATGCACAAACAACGTGGATGTGGAGACTGTCTCCCATTGTGCACATGGAATCAGAGACATCGGAAACACAACATGCATACAGACTGTGGGGGGCCATCACTATTGTGGCAATGGGTCACCCTGTGACGTACATGCCTTCCCACATGGGACTCTGGGGGTATGTGACATGTAATACACATACACAACCTGGAAATGTGACCATGCCACATGCTCCGAAATGAACAGTTGCACATCACAGTGGTCATGTGCACAACACACAAAGGATCCTGTCCCCATGAACACGTGCACAGCCTGGGAGTGGCTGCCCCCAAGTGCCACCCCAAAAACCACATGTTTACCCCCATACACAGAAAAGGTAATGCAGCCTTACATGCCTTAGGATACAGTGTGGACTGGGTGTGGTGTTGTAGGTGTGCCCCTGAGTCCCTGGCAAGTATATGTGGCTGGCATACGTTCACCAGTGACAAGCATGGTGACATATGCGAGTGACCTGGACAGGGACGCGTTGTACAGCAATGGACCGATCGGTGTGCACGCACTGGCCATTGCATCTGTTGTGAGCGGGTACGCGTTGTTTCCCGGAATACGTGCTGTACAGCAATGGACCGATCGGTGTGCACGCACTGGCCATTGCATCTGTTGTGAGCTGGTACGCGTTGTTTCCCGGAATACACGTTGTACAGCAATGGACCGATCGGTGTGCACGCACTGGCCATTGCATCTGTTGTGAGTGGGTACACGTTGTACAGCAATGGACCGATCGGTGTGCACGCACTGGCCATTGCATCTGTTGTGAGCGGGTACGCGTTGTACAGCAATGGACCGATCGGTGCGCACGCATTGGACATTGCATTTGATGTGAGCGTGTACGCGTTGTTTTTTGAAATACGCGTTGTACAGCAATGGTCCGGACGGTGCGCATGCATTGGCTAGGGCCTGGCATGGCAACGGACGCATTTTTGAAGCTGTAACGAGTCTGATGCAGTGAATTCAGTTGGCCAGCCACAACAATGTTGCAAAAACATGGGTGTCATGAAGTTTAACTTTTGAAGGATGCTGTGGGCGTGTATAAGTGGTGCTATTCCATGGATTGGCCAGATTCAGAAGATGCAAACGACTTGGACCTATCACTTTGGACACATGGGACAGTATCTGCCTCTGCAGCACACATATAATGCTGGCTATTCCCCTGAGAGCTCACTTGCCTGCACTACATGCTCCAGGACGACATCTGCCACCAACACTGCTGCTGTCTCTGCATCCTCTGGCTACTGCAGTGGCACATACTGTGGAGAGAGCCCCAGCCTTCAGCCTTCAGCCTTGAGGAGAACCAGGCCCTGCTGGACAGCCTCCTTCCACAGTACAGCAAGCTGTATGGGAAACCAGGGGAGCAGGTGAGTGTGCTGTCCACTGCCTTACTAATTGTGCATGTTGTCTGACTAGCAAGACTTACAGTGTGCACACCACTGGCTAGCATGCTCACTGAGTAGTTCTCACCCCCCAAAGTGTGTAGTTACATGCACTGAACAGGTACAGTGCAGTAACAGTGCATTCCAACAAGGTTTACTTCCCATGCAATGATACCATGTAGTAACTGCTGGCAAACTGTTCATAGCCATTGTTGCACTGCCTGTGTACATCATATGCCCCTGTGATTGAGACATGTTTATCCAACTGTGTGATGCACTTATATGTTGCATGTGTAGTAATGGCATTTTCACTTTGTCATCCTCACAGGTTGATGCCCACCAGAAGCAGGAAATCTGGCTGACCATCGCCCGGGCAGTAAGATCCGTGGGGGTCTACAAGCGCCGGATCCGCAACTGCCAGAAGAGGTGGCAGGACCTTCGGGGCTGGACCTGGAGGATCGCAAGGGTCCAGCTGAAGCTGTCGCCTCCTCGCAGGAGGGGCGGACACCGGACCCTGACCCCCACATGCTCAGGATCCTGGCGGTGGTCTTCCCTGACCTGGATGGGCAGCTGAAGGCCAGACAGCAGCAAGGAGGGGTGAGTCCATGACTGCACTGTGCACTTTGTCTGACATGCTATGTGCCTTCCTCTGGCCTGGTTAAACTTCCACAGTACATCAGTCTTGTGGTCCAGGACCCATGTCCCTCAATTGTGACATGCCCACTCCTCATCTGATACGCATATGTGTGGCCCTTACAGTCAGGAAATTGTGTCACTTGGGTACTGAGTCATTGCATTTTGCTTCGCTCAAGGTGGGGGACAGCATGTGTTCCCGTGACTATGTTGTGGGATTCATGGGTGGGTCAATGCTTACACAATGCCTAAGTTCTGATATGTAATCTGGGTGTAACTTTGATATGTGGTCCACTTGCTGATCTGAATCACCACATGTCCCTGGGGTATTTGGCACACACCCATGCTGCGGGTGGGAACAATGTTTGGACCTCAGGAGTATGTATATCAAGTGTGTCACACATGCTTAGCCACCTGCCTACTGTCCAGGGCTCATCCCTCTTTCAGGTGGAGCAGGACAGTCATGCCTACTCCAGGGCATACAATACACTCTGTACTCCCACTCCCGTGTATCAGCTGACATGTTGTGATCAGTGAAATGCTCCCTCAGGTGTCTGCCTCTGTGTCATTGTGCTGTGGCTTCGTTGTCAGGACTACTGGGATGTTTATTGTTTAGGGCTCAGCATGCCATCTGAGATGTGACCATGAGAGACGATACTTCTGTGACTCATAGGTGTTTGATCACTTGACTGTGCACACAGGTGTATGCGACTGTGAACTTCAGGCAGCTGTTTTACATTCGCAGCAGACTGTGAGGTGCTCAGGTTCATAGAGTTGTGTTTCATGTCTCCCATATGTCCAATTGGCATGACGTGGCCAAATAAGAGTTCAGATGATGTGGTTTGTGGGGGATGGACATGTGCACTTGTCAGCTACATAACTTGCATTCCCCATTTCCTAGGATTGTGACACAGTACAGACTGTTGTTGGCTGGCTGCCATGCCCATGTGACTGGAGACAGTGATGTATGACTTTGCAGGCATGCCTGTGCCATGGCATTTAACTTCCTAAGAGTGATCCTGCAGGGGAGTTACATGTGCAACATGCACCCCATTGTGGCATTGACTATCCGGACATGGGTGCATCATGGTGTCTGGTGCTGGTATGCATCACATGCATTTCTAATTAGACTCTGGCCATCCCTTTACCCGGACACCTGTACTAACTCAGTGGCAAGAGATGTGATGTGTGCATGTTCACATACTTCACTGTGTTCTCTGCAATGTCCAACAACTGTGTACGTGGTGCATGTGTCCACACTGGGGTATTAACATCCAACAGGCACCAGACAGATGGGTGCAAGGGCAGGAGGGGTGTGAGTGCCATGGTTGACCATCAGACTGACAATTGGCTTCTCCTAATCTGTGTGAGGACTTTTGGCAATGTTCAACTGAGGATGCCAGGGCTTGCTCTGTAATGTGCTGTACTTACTGTGGAGTGTGCGGTCAGTGCAGGTGACTGATGTTTATCTGTTTCCCTAATTGTTTGCAGATACATCCACGGCCACAGGAGGGGACAGCTCCACGGACCAGGAGGAGCTGCAGAGCCAGACTGGGTCAGCAGGCGATGAGTGGTCGGAGGGACCCAGTGGCACGGAGGGCGAGGGGAGCCACACTGAGGAGTCCTCAGCACCATCCACCTCAGCTGAGGACCACAGCAGCTCGGAGGATGACTCCCTTGTGGAGGCGGGTGTCAGCAGCCACCACACCCCAGCTAGTATGTCTGGCCCCGCCACCACCACCACCACCGCCCTCCCATTGGCTCACATTCCAGAGGTCCGTGGAGGCTCCCGTGTCCGGGAGCGTGTCTCCTTCGTGCCAGGCACCGCACCCCCTGCCCCTGTGTCCCCTGCTGCCCTGAGTGAGGAGTCTGTGTACCTACTTTGGCAGCTCCATGTAGGGCAGACAGCAATGCTGAGTGTCCTCCATGCACACACCACTCTGTTGACACAGCTGGTGTCGTTCATGGAGGGCATCTCGACAGGCATGTCTGCCCTACAGAGGAGCAATAGGTCCATGGACTCCTCCCTGACGGCAGCAGTGTCCCTCCTCCAACAGTCCATCACCCCTCCTACCTCTGCCCCATCCACACTTCCTGTCACCCTACCTGTCCCAAGCACATGCACACCTGTACAATCACCCAAACACACAGACACGAGCAGCACAGAAACACACAGAACAAGGGCAAAACGTGCACACAAGCATCCTCAGGGGACTGATACCACACCCACAGGGGATGGGGAACAGACACACACACAGGCATCCACACTCACTCCGCAGTCCTCAAAATCCTCTCCCTCCAAGACCCCTTCCCTTGCCTCACCTGCAACCCCACCTACAAAGCAGCTCTTCCTCTGTGACCTCGGCCTCTTCCCCTCCGATCCCACTGATCCAGCATACAGGGAGAAGAGGAAGTCCACCCACACAGAGGGGAGTTTCCCTCGCCCCCGGACACCCTCCCCCAGGCGCAGACAGCCTGAGGCCCCCACCCGCAAGTCCCCCCGGTCCCGGAAGAGCAAGACCCCGCCACCGCCCTGCAGGTCAACCACACAGTCTCCTTCCTCCATCCCTCAGTCACCCACAACACAGGTTCCCCCACCACACCCTGTCCCAGGTTCCCCCACCCACAGATACACCATCCCCAAAATGATGCGCCCGTCTCCACCTACCACTTGCTCTTCCAGCCCCACACCCCCGCTGCACATGTTTGTGCCACTGGTGTGGAGGCCGTGTCCTCCCCCTCTGTCCTGCCCACCTTACCTGAACCCCATTCTACTCCCCCGGAGATGAGCACTGCAGTGGAGTCCACTACCACCCCGTCTGACTTGGGCACTGCAGTGGGGAACCTGTCCACTCCATCTGGCCAGCCCACTGGAGTTGTGCCTGAACCCACACCATCTGACTCATGCCCCCCAGTTGTGCCGGCACACACCATGTCAGACACCTCCACTGCAGTTGTCAGTGACTCTCCACCACCAGCCACCCCTTCCCTGCCTCCTTCTGGTGAGCCCTGATCCTGTCCCTGCGGTGCCTGGCCTGACCCCCGTATGCCCCTCCTAGGGGAGTGTCCCTGGTTATTAGCAGTGCAGGAAAGCAAAGGGTGACATCTGCCACTGTCACCCTGTTTGGACTTCAGTCATGGACTGGCCATTGGCCTTTGGGTTTTGTCTGGACTTTCTTTTTTAATATGACATATGCTGAATAAAGCTCCTTTCAGTTCTCCAGTGGTTTTGCTTCAGATGTACATGATGTTGAGGATGCTAAACATCCCCTTGCTGCAGTGATGGTGATTTTTACTATCAGGTAAATGAAGTGTTACTGTGCAGGACCCCATGTGGTCCAGGGTGAATGTGTCCTATCCTGGGATGTAGCCATGTCATCCTTTGCAGCAATATGAGGGTGTCATGTTATTCATATTTGCCAATGGGATTCCCTACATGTTTTTGCAATATCACATCTGTGGCTTACACCCCTGCACATCAGATGTGCTTGCCATTGTTCAATTTGTCTATTTCTCTGACCGTGTGACCATCTCCACTGAACATGCAAGTTTGGGCATCAATGGGGAAGGACTCATCTGTGGTATCAGTGCAACTTGCTATACATGTGTATTTGATCGGTGCAGATGATTTTGGTGACACTGCCATGACCAGGCTGATGTGATGAGAGCCTTCATTTTGTGCTAATTGTTGACTGAGTGACCAAGTGTTCTGCTGACATGATTGAGCCCTGCAGAGACAACGTATGGCACAGCTTTCCTTACACAGGAGTGGAGTCCCCTCATAGCAGTGTGTAATTCCGTGACATTTCCTGAGCCCAAGGTGTGTGTTGTGTGAGCATGTCTGTGTGTGTTCACTTCCATTTTGCTACGCAGGCTGGGGTCCCTAGTGATGTTCCTGTTTGTGATGCTTGCTGAGTTGAGCAATGTTCCCCCCAAATCTTCGCCCTTGGTTCTCTGTGATGTGGGTGCATGGCACATTACTGGTCATCAGGGTGTCATCCATAGGTGTGTTTGCTGTCAGGGCTGAGTTTGTGGGCAAACGCAGATGAGACACAGTCAGGATTCCCCTTGGCACTTGTTGGTTACACAAGTCATGTAATTTACTTTTTGTGTTACCTTTCAGTGATTGTGACACGTTGTGTGTGTGACTGCTGCCACTCCTCAGGGTCAGATCTGCAATGTTGGAAGTTGTCTATGTGTGTTCTTGGTGGGTGACCTTGGCTTCTTCATTGGTGTGTGACTGTGGCCGGGATCCCATTGGTTGGTGTGGATTTGACGTCATGCCCATGTACAGTGTACTGTGCAGTGTGTCAGACATTCACAAGTTTTGTTGACTGGCCATGTGTGATGGGTATCTCCACCTTAGTTCCCCCCACCACCCCTGGGATTGTCATGGGTGCATGTGCAATGTCACCAGTCCATGTGAGCTTCACTGCTGCACATTGGTGGAGGTCAAGGTGTGTGGTGTTGAGTGTGTGCAAATGAGAGTTGTTGCACGGCTAGACCCCAACCTCCATGTTGGCCTTGGCTGACAGGCCGTGCTGATTGATTTGTGCTTGTGTAGGTGTGATGGTAGTTAGTTGCTCAGGAAACATGACTGTGGTTCACAGTGTGTACGACATCTACCTTTGTCATCACAGTGGGATTATCATGCAGGCCAGTGTCACCACAATGTGGGGTCCCTGGGGGTAGTGCTGTGGTGGGTCTGTCTCTTGCTGTGTTAGTTGCTGTTCCTACAAGCTTGTGTGACATTTGTAATTTGTGCTCCCTCTCATCTAACAATGCCTGATTGCCCACATAGGGGAATCCGATCCATGAGTTACTTTTGTGTGGCACTGTATACACATCTGTGTAATAGGGATTCAGGCCTCCTCATGTGTTGTGTGGTTGCCTGGGGACACTGGCACACCCCCATCACCTGTTGTGTTTGATATGCAGTGTGAGTCTGCCTGTTTGTGTTTGTGCATTTGCACCACTGCATTGGCATTTCTTTAGTGTGCCATTGGCTGTATGTTGTTTGGTGGGTTTCCCCTGCTGTCCCTGGGACTCCTAGGTCATCAGTCAGCACAATGATCATGGTTTGTATGTCCTAATGCTGCCATGAAATGGTATTTGTTCACCTGACATCTACAGTCTCCACAGGATATCTACATTTGTGTGTCCATTGGTGCTGATGTGTGGGTCTGCATTATGATGGTCACTTCTGTCATTGTGTCATTCGTGAATGTTGACAATGTGAGCCCCCATGGGTGAGGTTTGTCTGCACATGGCCAAAGCGATGTTTCATTGGCACTGCACTGTTTGCCTCACCCAATCTATGTCGCTATGGGGCACAAGCATTACTATGCCACTGATGTGTTTGTTGTTGTGTGACCAGGAATCATACATGCAGTTTGGCATTTGCAGCTTTTCACATGACAACACTTACATTTTGGTCACTGTGGTGATGGGGCTTTAGACCCCATTGCCACAATGTTCAAAATGTGCTTCAGCTATGGACCCCACACTTACATTTTGGTCACTGTGGTGATGGGGCGTTAGACCCCATTGCCACAATGTTCAAAATGTGCTTCAGCTAAGGACCCCACACTTACCTTTTGGTCACTGTGATGATGGGGCGTTAGACCCCATTGCCACAATGTTCAAAATGTGCTTCAGCTATGGACCCCACACTTACATTTTGGTCACTGTGGTGATGGGGCGTTAGACCCCATTGCCACAATGTTCAAAATGTGCTTCAGCTATGGACCCCACACTTACCTTTTGGTCACTGTGATGATGGGGTGTTAGACCCCATTGCCACAATGTTCAAAATGTGCTTCAGCTATGGACCCCACACTTACATTTTGGTCACTGTGGTGATGGGGCGTTAGACCCCATTGCCACAATGTTCAAAATGTGCTTTAGCTATGGACCCCACACTTACATTTTGGTCACTGTGGTGATGGGGCTTTAGATCCCATTGCCACAGTGGTCATGGTCTGCTTGCATTGTGGAGGCCACACACATTTATGTGTGACACATGTGATAGGGGGTCACATTGTATGTTCAATGTCATGTTCATTGTTGTAGGCATTTGACACAGACTACACACGCTTGTCATGGTGTTGGGGGATGTATTTTTCAGACATTCCTTATGTTGGAGTATGCTGGTTGTGTCATGCATTACCCGTCCTATGAGTAGGGGTTGTGTGGGTGGTAGGCATCCAGGCCCCCATGAGTAGGGGTGGTGGTGGTGGTAGGCATCCATCCCCCTATGAGTGGGGATGGTATTAGTGGTAGGCATCCATCCCCCTATGAGTGGGGATGGTAGTAGTGACAGGCATCCAGGCCCCCATGAGTAGGGGTGGTGGTGGTGGTATGCATCCATCCCCCTATGAGTGGGGATGGTATTAGTGGTAGGCATCCATCCCCCTATGAGTGGGGAGGGTAGTAGTGACAGGCATCCAGGCCCCCCTGAGTAGGGGTGGTGGTAGTGGTAGGCATCCATCCCCCTATGAGTGGGGATGGTAGTAGTGACAGGTGTCCAGACCCCCCTGAGTAGGGGTGGTGGTAGTGGTAGGCATCCATCCCCCTATGAGTGGGGATAGTAGTAGTGACAGGCATCCAGGCCCCCATGAGTAGGGGTGGCGGAGTGAGTGTGGATGCCTGTGTGTGTGTCTGTTCCCCATCCCCTGTGGGTGTGGTATCAGTCCCCTGAGGATGCTTGTGTGCACGTTTTGCCCTTGTTCTGTGTGTTTCTGTGCTGCTCGTGTCTGTGTGTTTGGGTGATTGTGTAGGTGTGCATGTGCTTGGGACAGGTAGGGTGCCAGGAAGTGTGGATGGGGCAGAGGTAGGAGGGGTGATGGACTGTTGGAGGAGGGACACTGCTGCCGTCAGGGAGGAGTCCATGGACCTATTGCTCCTCTGTAGGGCAGACATGCCCGTCGAGATGCCCTCCATGAACGACACCAGCTGTGTCAACAGAGTGGTGTATGCATGGAGGACACTCAGCATTGCTGTCTGCCCTACATGGAGCTGCTGAAGTAGGTACACAGACTCCTCACTCAGGGCAGCAGGGGACACAGGGGCAGGCGGTGCGGTGCCTGGCACGAAGGAGACACGCTCCCGGACACGGGAGCCTCCACGGACCTCTGGAATGTGAGCCAATGGGAGGGCGGTGGTGGTGGTGGCGGGGCCAGACATACTAGCTGGGGTGTGGTGGCTGCTGACACCCGCCTCCACAAGGGAGTCATCCTCCGAGCTGCTGTGGTTCTCAGCTGAGGTGGATGGTGCTGAGGACTCCTCGGTGTGGCTCCCCTCGCCCTCCGTGCCACTGGGTCCCTCCGACCACTCATCACCTGCTGACCCAGTCTGGCTCTGCAGCTCCTCCTGGTCCGTGGAGCTGTCCCCTCCTGTGGCCGTAGATGTATCTGCAAACAATTAGGGAAACAGACAAACATCAGTCACCTGCACTGACCGCACACACCACAGTAAGTACAGCACATTACAGAGCAAGCCCTGGCATCCTCAGTTGAACATTGCCAAAAGTCCTCACACAGATTAGGAGAAGCCAATTGTCAGTCTGATGGTCAACCATGGCACTCACACCCCTCCTGCCCTTGCACCCATCTGTCTGGTGCCTGTTGGATGTTAATACCCCAGTGTGGACACATGCACCACGTACACAGTTGTTGGACATTGCAGAGAACACGGTGAAGTATGTGAACATGCACACATCACATCTCTTGCCACTGAGTTAGTACAGGTGTCCGGGTAAAGGGATGGCCAGAGTATAATTAGAAATGCATGTGATGCATACCAGCACCAGACACCATGATGCACCCATGTCCGGATAGTCAATGCCACAATGGGGTGCATGTTGCACATGTAACTCCCCTGCAAGATCACTCTTAGGAAGTTAAATGCCCTGGCACAGGCATACCTGCAAAGTCATACATCACTGTCTCCAGTCACATGGGCATGGCAGCCAGCCAACAACAGTCTACACTGTGTCACAATCCTAGGAAATGGGGAATGCAAGTTATGTAGCTGACAAGTGCACATGTCCATCCCCCACAAACCACATCATCTGAACTCTTATTTGGCCACGTCATGCCAATTGGACATATGGGAGACATGAAACACAACTCTATGAACCTGAGCACCTCACAGTCTGCTGTGAATGTAAAACAGCTGCCTGAAGTTCACAGTCACATACACCTGTGTGCACAGTCAAGTGATCAAACACCTATGAGTCACAGAAGTATCGTCTCTCATGGTCACATCTCAGATGGCATGCTGAGCCCTAAACGATAAACATCCCAGTAGTCCTGACAACGAAGCCACAGCACAATGACACAGAGGCAGACACCTGAGGGAACATTTCACTGATCACAACATGTCAGCTGATACACGGAAGTGGGAGTACAGAGTGTATTGTATGCCCTGGAGTAGGCATGACTGTCCTGCTCCACCTGAAAGAGGGATGAGCCCTGGACAGTAGGCAGGTGGCTAAGCATGTGTGACACACTTGATATACATACTCCTGAGGCCCAAACATTGTTTCCACCCGCAGCATGGGTGTGTGCCAAATACCCCAGGGACATGTGGTGATTCAGATCAGCAAGTGGACCACATATCAAAGTTACACCCAGATTACATGTCAGAACTTAGGCATTGTGTAAGCAATTGACCCACCCATGAATCCCACAACATAGTCACGGGAACAAATGCTGTCCCCCACCTCGAGCGAAGCAAAATGCAATGACACAGTACCCAAGTGACACAATTTCCTGACTGTAAGGGCCACACATATGCATATCAGATGAGGAGTGGGCATGTCACAATTGAGGGACATGGGTCCTGGACCACAAGACTGATGTACTGTGGAAGTTTAACCAGGCCAGAGGAGGGCACATAGCATGTCAGACAAAGTGCACAGTGCAGTCATGGACTCACCCCCTCCTTGCTGCTGTCTGGCCTTCAGCTGCCCATCCAGGTCAGGAAAGACCACCGCCAGGATCCTGAGCATGTGGGGGGTCAGGGTCCGGTGTCCGCCCCTCCTGTAAGGAGGCGACAGCTTCAGCTGGACCCTTTCGATCCTCCGGGTCCAGCCCCGAAGGTCCTGCCACCTCTTCTGGCAGTTGCTGATCCGGTGCTTGGAGACCCCCACGGATCTTACTGCCTGGGCGATGGTCAGCCAGATTTCCTGCTTCTGGTGGGCATCAACCTGTGAGGATGACAAAGTGAAAATGCCATTACTACACATGCAACATATAAGTGCATCACACAGTTGGATAAACATGTCTCAATCACAGGGGCATATGATGTACACAGGCAGTGCAACAATGGCTATGAACAGTTTGCCAGCAGTTACTACATGGTATCATTGCATGGGAAGTAAACCTTGTTGGAATGCACTGTTACTGCACTGTACCTGTTCAGTGCATGTAACTACACACTTTGGGGGGTGAGAACTACTCAGTGAGCATGCTAGCCAGTGGTGTGCACACTGTAAGTCTTGCTAGTCAGACAACATGCACAATTAGTAAGGCAGTGGACAGCACACTCACCTGCTCCCCTGGTTTCCCATACAGCTTGCTGTACTGTGGAAGGAGGCTGTCCAGCAGGGCCTGGTTCTCCTCAAGGCTGAAGGCTGGGGCTCTCTCCGAAGTACGTGCCATTGCAGTAGCCAGAGGATGCAGAAACAGCAGCAGTGTTGGTGGCAGATGTCGTCCTGGAGCATGTAGTGCAGGCAAGTGAGCTCTCAGGGGAACAGCCAGCATTATATGTGTGCTGCAGAGGCAGATACTGTCCCATGTGTCCAAAGTGATAGGTCCAAGTCGTTTGCATCTTCTGAATCTGGCCAATCTATGGAATAGCACCACTTATACACGCCCACAGCATCCTTCAAAAGTTAAACTTCATGACACCCATGTTTTTGCAACATTGTGGTGGATGGCCAACTGAATTCACTGCATCAGACTCGTTACAGCTTCAAAAACGCGTCCGTTGCCATGCCAGGCCCTAGCCAATGCATGCGCACCGTCCGGACCATTGCTGTACAACGCGTATTTCAAAAAACAACGCGTACACGCTCACATCAAATGCAATGTCCAATGCGTGCGCACCGATCGGTCCATTGCTGTACAACGCGTACCCGCTCACAACAGATGCAATCGCCAGTGCGTGCACACCGATCGGTCCATTGCTGTACAACGCGTACCCGCTCACAACAGATGCAATGGCCAGTGCGTGCACACCGATCGGTCCATTGCTGTACAACGCGTACCCGCTCACAACAGATGCAATGGCCAGTGCGTGCACACCGATCGGTCCATTGCTGTACAACGCGTACCCGCTCACAACAGATTCAATGGCCAGTGCGTGCACACCGATCGGTCCATTGCTGTACAACGCGTACCCGCTCACAACAGATGCAATGGCCAGTGCGTGCACACCGATCGGTCCATTGCTGTACAACTCGTACCCGCTCACAACAGATGCAATGGCCAGTGCGTGCACACCGATCGGTCCATTGCTGTACAATGCGTACCCGCTCACAACAGATGCAATGGCCAGTGCGTGCACACCTATCGGTCCATTGCTGTACAACGCTGCATCCCGCTCACAACAGATGCAATGGCCAGTGCGTGCACACCGATCGGTCCATTGCTGTACAACGCGTACCCGCTCACAACAGATTCAATGGCCAGTGCGTGCACACCGATCGGTCCATTGCTGTACAACGCGTACCCGCTCACAACAGATTCAATGGCCAGTGCGTGCACACCGATCGGTCCATTGCTGTACAACGCGTACCCACTCACAACAGATGCAATGGCAAGTGTGTGCACACCGATCGGTCCATTGCTGGACAACGCGTATTCCGGGAAACAACGCGTACCCGCTCACAACAGATGCAATGGCCAGTGCGTGCACACCGATCGGTCCATTGCTGTACAACGCGTATTCCGGGAAACAAGGCGTACCCGCTCACAACAGATGCAATGGCCAGTGCGTGCACACCGATCGGTCCATTGCTGTACAACGCGTCCCTGTACAGGTCACTCGCATATGTCACCATGCTTGTCACTGGTGAATGTATGCCAGCCACATATACTTGCCAGGGACTCAGGGGCACACCTACAACACCACACCCAGTCCACACTGTATCCTAAGGCATGTAAGGCTGCATTACCGTTTCTGTGTATGGGGGTAAACATGTGGTTTTTGAGGTGGCACTTGGGGGCAGGCACTCCCAGGTTGTGCACGTGTTCATGGGGACAGGATCCTTTGTGTGTTGTGCACATGACCACTGTGATGTGCAACTGTTCATTTCGGAGCATGTGGCATGGTCACATTTCCAGGTTGTGTATGTGTATGACATGTCACATACCCCCAGAGTCCCATGTGGGAAGGCATGTACGTCACAGGGTGACCCATTGCCACAATAGTGATGGCCCTCCACAGTCTGTGTGAATGTTGTTTCCGATGTCTCTGATTCCATGTGCACAATGGGAGAGTCTCCACATCCACGTTGTTTGTGCATGGACTTTGATGTTGTGCGTGTGTGTGTCACAGACGTCCATGTCTGTCCTGCGGAGGCAAGAGGGGCCACTACCTGTGGGAGTCATGTTTGTTTTTCTGACGTGTACATGATACGCCATGTCATGCCAGTGTCCATGTGGCAAGACATGGTCACTGGGAATCTACCTGTCAATGAGCTGTGATGCCTGTGGCGCGTCTGTCCAGACATGTCACTGTGGTGTGTGTGTGGAACGTGACAGCAGTAAATGGGTACTGTGACACAGCCTAATGGTTTCCCATAGCACAACCTGGAACCTGTTGTCAACACATGTTGAACTGAGATGTTAGATGATGTCCATGTAGGTGCCATATATGTCCATACAGAACGGCACACACATCAAGTACTTGTGTCTCGTAATGATGTATCATGTGAAATTGAGTATGGTGAATGGCACATATGTGGGGTGACTGACAATCTTTCTTTCTTCACCTATGCACTGCAGGGCACCAGCTGTCCATAGACCATTCCCTGACCTAGCAACGATGGTGGAACGTGACATCATCCGACGGTACCGCTTCACCAGGCAGCTGATTGAGGATTTGGCAGTGCGCTTGGCCCCACATTTGCAACCTGGCCGGCCGTACCCTACAGCGCTGACCCCCAAGGGGAAGGTGATGGCAGCCCTACACTTCTTTGCCACCAGTACCTTTCAACACACTGTGGCGACTGCTGGTGGGATGTAACAGACTATGTTCAGTCATGTGCTACGCGATGTTTTGGAGGCAATGTTGAGATGCCTGAACCAGTACATCTATTTCCCTACACGTCAACAACTCACTGACGTCAAGAGTGACTTCTATGGCCTGGGGAGGATGCCACATGTCATTGGCTCCATTGATGGGACACATGTGGCTTTGGTACCACCACAGGCACATGAGCAGGCATACAGGAACAGGAAACATTATCATTCGATCATTGCTCTGGTGGTATGTCTTGCAGATATGAGCATCTCACATGTGTGTGCCTGTTTCCCTGGTTCGGCACACGATGCCTACTTGATGAGGAGTAGTCGCATCCCGAGGATGATGTCACAGATGCAGAACCAGCGTGCCTGGCTTGTCGGTGTGTACTGACTTTGTACCATTGTGTGTGTTCTGCTATGTTGTATTCCGCCCTCTTTTCCAACTCTGCTAATGTGCAATTGTCTGTCTGTAGGTGACTCCGGATACCCCAACATGCCGTGGTTGCTGACACCCCTCAGGAACCCTGTGACACCAGCCCAGATGCTACAATGAGGCACATGGTCAGACCAGGAGAGTGATCGAGCGGACATTTGGTCTCCTGAAGAGCCGCTTCCGCTGCCTGGACAAGATAGGAGGGGCCCTCCCATATGCCCCAGCAAAGGTGTGCAAGATTGTCATCGTCTGCTGCATGCTACACAACCTGGCAGTGCGGAAGGAGTTGCCTCTCATCCTGGATGACGATGACCAACATCCGCCACCTGTGGAGGATCCTGGCCTGGGCCACGATGCCAGTGATGATGATGATGATGATGGTGATGTCTGCACACAGCTCATCACCAACTTCTTCAGCTGAATGTGAGAATCCAGAGATGTCATGTCAATGATGTGTGTTTGCGTGATATGTGTTGGTGGTGCTCTGGTGCTGTTTGAGTGTGGCCATGTGCTACTTGACTGGAAGCGTGCAGCGATGTGTCCTTACAGGTAGTCTGTACTCCCCAACAGTGTTGACATGCTAACTTGGTTTTCTGTGAGTATCTTGTGACATGTATTGACCATGAGTATTGCAGTTCTGTCCTGTTCTTCCGTGCTTTTGACTGTGTGTCATGTCTGTCCTTCACAGGGTACTTTCAGAGTTGTTTGGTGAACTGTGATCCCCTGACACCATGATTCAACTTCCAGGGTGGAAGCAGTCGTTTCCCTACAGGTGATGTGCCACACACCCCTGGACTTTATTTCTTCTACACTTGTTGACTGTGTGGCCACTGCCACGTAGGATTACCTTGCATCTGTAGTGGAAACAACATGTTGCAAATGTGTAATAAACCTGTGCTTCACTTTGGGTTGTGCGTTGTCTGTGGTCACACATCTGACTGACATGTGCTTACTGCACCTGTGGGCTAGTTAACACAGACTGTGAATAGGTGTGGTGTCTGTGCATTCCACTGTATTTCCTGGCAACATCAGTGTAGGCGATGAGTCTGATGGCCCTGGTGTGTATGTGTTGTGTAGCCCTAGTGGTGTGTCTCCCTCATATGTGTCACGTCGCCATGACTCACATGACGGTGTTGAACTTGCTGTAGCAGTTAGCATGCACAGTGTCATTTAGCAGATCACCATCTACATGACAAAAACTACGTTGGAATCACAACAGAGGCAAGTATGGTGTATTAGTGAGTTTATTTCCATACATGTGTGAGGATAGTGCACAGGATGGTGGGTGCTGTACATTGGGATTGGAATCCAAAGTTCCCAGATGAGTTGGAAGGCTTGGTAGCAGAAATGTCCTGAGTAAAGTCCACAGTCATCTGATACATTGGGCCAACTTAAGCTCCCCATGTCATGTGGGAGAGTTGTGTTGCATTCGACAGGGTAAACAGTTTGCACACAAAGGAGAATTTCCAGAACAGGTGTTGGGTTCCTGGGGGATGTACATGGCCATCGGCCTCTCAGTTATCCTTCCTCGGACGACCCCTCTTCTTCCGGGGGGGACCCTCACGTGCAGGCTGCTGTGGTGCAGAGGACTCTCCGCCAGAGTCCTCCTCCCTCCCTGTGGCAGTTGCAGTTGTTGCAGCTCCAGATGTTGTGGGCATACAGGGAGGTGTGGCCATGTTGGTGCTAATCTGGCGGAGGCATGTCAATATGTCCCTATGCACCGCTGTCAGTTCTTCCAATGTGTCCCACTTGGACTCCATGCCAGACATGTGTGTCTCCACACGGGACATGTGTGTCTCCACACGGGACATGTGTGAGTCCAAGCGGGCATGATGGGCAGCATGCTGCTGTTGAATGTCCTTGAGGATCCCCACTACCTGGCTGACCTCTCCGGTGCTATTCTGGTACGCCTCAGCAATGCGTGCCTGTTGTGGGTCATCATGCAGTCCAGGCCCCTCTGCAAACAGCGACATATGTCTACCACCCCTCCCACCACCCCTGGCGACACGTGCGGGACCTGTGGTGGCACGCACAGGTGACCGTAGGCCCACTTGGGGGTTGTTACTGTTGTCGTTGTCCGTTGCTCCACGTTGGGCCGGGGTCCCTGTGCTGTTGTCATCGGTGGTCCTTGGTCTATCTGTGTTGGCAGGGGTGGTCTGTGTGTTGGCAGTTGTTGGAGGGGTGGGTGCAGATGTTGGTCCTGCTGGTGCTGCCTGATGACTCGCACCGGAGGGGCCAGGTAGGTCTTCGCCATCCGAGGAGTGCAGAGGCTGTTCCACACCAGTGAGCTCAGTGTCCCCCGGAGCCTGGGACAGGGACTCCTCATCGTCTGCTGCTGTGTCCCCATCATCACCTGTTTTTGGAAGAGACACACAATGTATGTTATGTTTCTATGGGCATCAATGGTTCACACACCTGACAGTTGTGACTGTACCTCTGGATGCGGGCCTGTACATTGCATTGTCCTAAGTTGTCACAGTCAGAGGTTGATATTGGTGTAGCACATTGTCCTGCCAACCTGAAGCTTTTCAATGTGAATGTTGAGGTGTGTGCATGCGCAGCATTGGTGGTATTTGGTGGACATCCGGCCCTCCTTCTCCTCCCAGCCCAGTTATCCCACCATGAAGCATGCCACCCTTGCAGTGTGTGCAGGTTGACTCTCAGGATGTCAGTCAGTGGTGTCCTGCTGTTGGTTGTTGCACAGTTCCCAGCAGGGCCTTGTGCTCCCCACAGCTGAGGCCAGTGTCAGACATCTTTGAAGTGGCTTTTCACTGGCTGTGAGGTGTGCATGCTTCAGTGTGAGCTTGCTGGGCCATGTGGGTGGGGGATGTTGAGCTGTGACTACCACTCCCATCATGCTATTGCCTACACCCCCCTTCCCAGCATGCCCATGCTTCCTTCCTTTTGACTCTGCTTCCCTGTGGGGTAGTGTGCCTGTGCTGACAGGATGGCTGACAGTGTTGTCCTGGCGTTTGTTTGGCTACAAGTCCCAAGAGTGTCCCTGTGCTTCACACAGCATAACCCAGTGTGGTTGTTCTTTGTGGGATATTTAATTAGAGTGTGAGGCAATGCATTCTCCCAGGTGAGTTGTGTGGCGTTTGTGTTAAGGGGGTGTGTGAGAAAAGCTGCTGGTAACTATGGTCAGAGCTGTCAGTCCTCCTTCTCCCCCCAGCCCAGTTATCCCACCATGGAACGTGCTTCCATTGCAGGGAGTGCAAGTTGGCTTTCAGGATGTCAGTCAGTGGTGTCCTGCTGTTGGTTGGTGCCCAGTTCCCAGCAGGGCCTTGTGCTCCCCACAGCAGTACCCAGTGTCAGCCATCTTGTCAGTTGTTTTCCACTCCCTGTGATGTGAGCATGGTTCAGGGTGGTGTTGATGGGCCAATTGTGAGTGTGACCAATATCTGTGACTACAACTCCCATCATGCTATCGGCTACACTGACTTCACCAGCATACACAGAATTCCTTCCTTTGAGTGAGCTTCCCTGTGAGGTGGTGTTCTAGTGGTGGCAAAATGTCTAACTGTGTTTGTTGGTTACATTTGTGCCACTGCCTTGCTGTATTTGTAGTTATGTTTGTACATATCTTGACACAGTTACATGTCACTATGAGATGGCATGTATTGTGTTTATCTGACTGACAGACAAATCTTGGGGTGATTATCTTTTGATTGCTGTGGATTTGCTAAGCGTGCATGGTTTGACTATCCCCTTGACAGTGATGTGTGTGTATTGTCACACAATATTGTGTATATTTGTTGTGTACTCACCAGGCTCTGGGATGTTTGATAGTCCATATACGCTCACTGGTGGTAGGATGGCCCGCACCTTCTCCTCCAAGGGCCTGAGGTATAGTGGTTTGGCAGGAGGGCCACTGCCGGTGCGCTGACTCACGATGTAATCCTTCTTTAGTAGGTCCCTGACCCTCCTGCGCACATCATACCACCTGTTCTGGATGTCTTCCTTTGTGCGCAAACATGGTAATTGTGCGTTGACCCTGTCGACGATCCTCTGCCACATCTTGGTTTTCTGCGCCATGGGGGTCTGTTGTACCAATGTACCAAACAACTGTGGCTCTACCCTGAGGATCTCATCTACCAGGACTTCCAATTCACTGTCTAGGAACTTTGGATTCTTCTTTAGGGGCATGGTGATGGGTGGTGGTGGGGATTGATGTGTGTGTGTGTGCAGGTGAGGGTGTGTGAGTGTAGGTTTTGCTGGGTGTATGTGAGGGTGCTATTTGTTGAGGTGCTAATGGTGTGTGGCTTGTGTGATGGATGAGCTGTGAGTGTGTCTGTGGTTGCTGTGTGATGGTGTTCTGTGCTGGCAGGTCAGTTGAATTTGCAAAGGATCATGGTAGGGATTTGTGGCCTTTATATAGGTGGAGTTGGGGGTGTGTCCTTGTTCCATGTTTTTTTTCCCTGTATTTATTGACTTTGTCATTGCTTGTTTGGCCCTTTTTTTTCCTTAGTATTTTTTGTGCATGTAGGAGACGTTCTTCTGACCGAGTAGGACGCTGCAGTTGTCTCGTGCGAGCTTCTCCGAGTCGTTCACGCTGTGTTTCTGCAGGGTTTCTTGTGCGGCGTACGCCTCGGTCGCCGAGTATTGGCTTCCTTCGGCTGGCTTTTGTATGCGTGTCGGTCGTTCGGCTTGAGCTCCGTGCGACTCGGTCTGGTTTTCCACGCATTGCATCGTACTGCGCGGGTCGGAGTTCGCCGGTACGTTTCGTTCGGGTTGATTCCTGGTGCATGTCGGTCGGTTCTATTCGCGTGGTTTCCCGGCCGGATAGCTTGTTTCCGTCCGGTTCGGTCGTTCGGCTTGTGTTCCGTACGAGTCGGTCGTGATTCACATGCATTTCATCATACTTCCCAGGTCGGGCAACGCCGGTACGTGTCGGTCAGACTATATTCCCGTACTGAGTCGGTCGGTGAGATTTCCGGCCCGAATCGGAATCGGCCCCTTAGTTGTTTTTTCGCAGGTACAGGACCAATCTGCAATTCAATCCAAGGCTGTGGATACTTTTTCAGGCAGGGCCTGCTGAACCTTGGAGCTCTTGGAGAAACATTTTTAAAAGTTTCCGAACTTTCTTCTGGTATCAAAAGGACCACAGGGAGAAACTTCATGTCCCAAAGACTTCAGATCCAGCCCTTCTGGCCTCCTCACAGGTCTCAAACAGAAGATGCAGTCCTTCTGCAGGGCCAGACGGTTTTCTGAGGAGAGCCTTGGGGTATCACCAGGAAGTAGGTGTGGGTACTTACTGAGCACTCTCTATCCAGTGGAGCAAAGTTTCCTGGGGGCAACTCTACCTACATGTACTGCAGGTCCTGCTTTCCCTACTGCAAACAATACCACAGTGCCCCTCACTCTCAAAATTCACAATGAAGAGATCCTTACTCCCTTGTTCGGAGCCTGTGTGCCCACCCAGAGGTATGGACAGGGTAATGAGCAACTGGCTCACAGGGTAGATTTTCTCCCACTGGGTTGGATGCCACTCTGTCTATGGGGACAAAGGCTGGGCCTTTCCAACGGTCACCTAACATTTGCTTATGACAGGAAAAGCTACTTTAAAGTTAATGACATCCCTTGGTCCATCCTAACTAGTCCGCCTGCAAGGGGAAAAACACCTCCCTCTACTCAGGCCATTGTTTGCATTCTCGGAGCACCTCTTTCACACCTCTTTAAGACCAAGTACAGGCTGGGCAGTGACAGGAGGACTAATGCAAATTAGCCTCCACCACCTTCAGGCAAGGTAAAGGTAATTTTCTAAATGTTACATTTCTGAAAAACCTAATACAAATCTGACTTCCTTATTTGATTGGGGATTTATTAAATATAAAAATAAGTCTTTGAAAGGAGTCTGTAACTGGTACGGGTCAAAAGCTAAACAGTAAAATATACAATCTATAAGTTGACTTTTCCTTTGTGGCACTTACAGCCTGACCAATGACAATGTTGTTTTGGGTCTAGTACGTGGGGGAACATGCCATTAATAATGCCCACACTTAAATATTATGCATCCTACCTTGTGGGTAACCAAGTATACTTAGTGTGACATAGCTAATATTTTTTAAATCAGGTTTCCTTATCTGTCAAAGGGTGATTTTGACAGGTCTCTGCAGCAGGGTTCAAGCTGCTACTTTCAGGCAACACAGGGTAGGTCTTATTTCATATTTTCCTTGTCACACTAGAGGATGCCACAATAATTGCTGTAGTCCACAGGTGACATTCAACTTTCTGTGTCATAGGTGTATTTTCTGCACAAAATACTATGGTCTTATAAGAAAGTCAAAAAAGCCAATGAGGAGGAGTTAGCCAGTTTAACCATGTTTTAGGAGCCAGAGCACACGGACTGGGGCTTGGATAGCAGTGTCCAAGTTCACAGAGTAAAAAAACAGCAATATCAGTCCAAAATACATGGGGTGACCTTGTTGAAGGGGACAATTTCGCACACCTTGCAATTGTGTGACTCGCTTCCTGTTTCATAAAGGTACTTTACTTACGCATGTATCACACGGTCCTTTGTACCACAGCCACCAGAGATGGCAGCACAATTATCACCTTATGCCTCACTCTATCTTAATACAAACTCCACCCATGATTTGACCTTTTGTCTATCAAAGACAAAAGAAAAGCTCCCCCTACCACATCTAATTTACCTGATCCTATGATGTAAAGCTCCCATTTACACTTCCCAGAGCTCACATTTCTTCCAGTCCTTGAAAGCAAAACGTTTGGCCACTGTAGCTCATGTGGATATTAGGTATGAAGTGGGTCAATTAGGTGTGAACAGCATGGGGACTCAGCCAAGGAAAAGGATATTGTCAAGGACTGAAAGTTGAGAATGATTTAAAGGAAAGTAGTCTTCAGATCCAAGTATTGTAATAGAACTGTATCACTTGATAATGTTTAATTAAAGAAGGTTCACCTTGAGAGCATAAACCCAACCACTACAATTAAATTAATAACGTTTTTTTGGGGATCAGGGGATATTTACACTGAAATTGAGGGAATCTTACTCTTCTTGTGCCATACAATTTCTTTGGCTCTCAATACACCCAAGAAAATAAAAATATATATAGTCAAGTGAAGAATAGGTAAGGGAGATCTGGTGATGGTAAGTTTTTATTCTTGTTTCTTCACAGCAGAGTACAACAGCCAACACAAGTCTCATGCCCATTGTGGTACACAGGCCTGGGGAATTTTCAGGGCTGTAAAATACTGTAAATACATACATAAGTATAGGAAATTGTGAAGGCTGTTAGTAACTTTATGAGAGCATGACGCTAAAGTGTCTGATGTGTCCAATTCCAGCAAAGATGGACCTCGCACATGTGATGCACTGCAAATGTGACTGAAAAGAACTACGACTACTTTTGGCTGTGTATGAAGTGAAACACTCAGTTTAGCTATTGTGTGGTGGGAGTTTGGGAAGTCAGATGTGGTATGGGGAAATACATATGGGAATATTTACAGAGGATATAACAAAATGGTCTTCACCCTTTGAACAGTATGCTACTCGGGTCGATCAGATCCACAAGGCAAAAATTACAACTAGGTGAATCAAGGAAGAAGGAGTAAGGGGGAGCAAGTAAGCAAAAAAAACGACCCATATGCATTATATGTCAGGCGTTCTCAAAAGATGGGCATGCACATAGAGATACCCTTTATAATTTTTTCTGTAAAGTCGCGCAGAGTACTGTAGCTATAATGAACGAGCATTTGCAATGCAATAGGTCTTGCATTTGCGAGAGTTTAAGCTATTGGCACTGTAAATGACAATGCTTTTTATTTATCTGTTTTGATAATTGACACATAAATAAAAGGCATTGTCATTTACAATGCCAATAGGTCAAACTACTGTAAATGAGAGACCTCTGCCACTATTGTCCCAGGCTGCTTGGAAAATGAAAGCGTGCATGGCGCGCTGAATGTTGCAGGAATGCATGTCATGCCTGCAGTAGGAGAAACACATTAAAGAAAATAGTGCTTACTGACTTACTCTTGTGATATTTAGAGTCTCCATTCATAGAATGAGCATATTCTTATGCAATTTGTACAAAATTTGAAGTTAAGCAATATATAGTATATATTCCGGTAATCAGTCGTTACCTTAGGTGATTCAAAGAAGGATCTATCTATCTATCTATCTATCTATCTATCTATCTATCTATCTATCTATCTTTCTATCTATCTATCTATCTATCTATCTATCTATCTATCTAATGTTAAAAGTCTAAAGCATGTGTGATATAGGTCTCAAGGGAAACCCATGAGACAGTATTGCAGGTAAAGATAAAACAGAAAATGATTGTGGTTAGAAGCTAGGTATTAGTCTACAGTATCCGGATAGCATTAAGTCTAGGAAAAGGAAAGGAAACAATATGTGTGGTGCCGATAAATAGAGTGGAGTGATTACTAATGGTTTGTAAAATATCGAGAAATTGTGTCTGATTCAAAAGGTGTGTATGGGCTCTATCACCTAGATCAAACATAGTTGTCTGAAGATTGCTGTCATATGTCAGTTTATTTGAGTCAGAAATGTAATTCAGCATCTTTGTTCAGGTTCGTTCTGGATTGGACCTAATTTCAGTATATGCTTGCTTTACCTTTGTTGCATCCTTAGTTCTCGATTTCCACCTTTTGGGTGTGGAGGAATATGTTCAAGGCCAAAGAACGTAAATTGATGATTATGGGGCTGATTACGATGGCGGACGGACTTCAGTCTGTCCGCCATCGTATCGGGAACAAGACCGCCCGCCTACAAGGCGGCGGTCCGACAATAGACATTACAATGTGACCGCCACCACGGTGGTCGCAATGCCTATCTTTTATATTGCGGTGGGTGCTGCTGGCTGCAACACCCGCCTCAATGAACAAAAGGGTCATGTTACATATCTTTGCACTACGTGGCAGGCACCGCATACGTGGAAGGCACCATGCGGTGCCTGCCACATGGTGCAGTGATATGTAGGGTGGCACCGTAGGTGCCCCACAAGTCCCATGTCTGGGGGCCAGTGGGAAGGGGGGCCCGCTACGGGCACCCAAAGTCCCTTTCCGCCTGCCTGTACATGGACGGTAAATCCACCATGAACAGGCAGGAGGAAAGGGAAATCGTAATCCCTACGGCGGTGCCTGGCAGGCACCGCCACCATTGTAGGGAATACAAACCCCCCGATGCACCAGGGGGCTCAAGGAGCCCGTTGGATGTGTGACGGTCAGACTTTCCGATCACCATCTCCCCCGCCCACCATTGTAATATGGTGAGCGAGAAACATCTATCCGATGGTGGAGAGACCGCCACCGACAGCCTGTAGGTGGCGGTCTCCCTGCCATCATAATAAGGCCCTATGTTCTTAAAATTTGATATACTGTTGAATTAATGGGAGTCCTGGATCTATTTTATGTATATTTCTATAGTATTCTGGCATTCTTATTTTCAATAGTCCGATAGTGCTACCCATATAGATTTTGTCGAATGGGCAGAGTGTGATGTACACTACATATGTGATGCCTTCAAGTGGTTCAGAATTCTGCCGCTAGACTGCTGTTCCGGCTCCCTGAATATTCTTCTGTGTCCCACCTTCTCCATGATCTCCACTAGCTTAAAGTGGGTAAGCGCATTAAGTTTAAGGCACTGTGTTACATGTATAAAATCAACTCGCGCTCAGGGTCTCAGTACCTGCAAAACCTCGTCACTCCCTAGCTTCATTCTCACACTCTGCGCTCTAGCAATCACTTGGTTTTTACAGCTCCTAGAGTCAACCAAGCCCGGATGGGTGGCCGCTCCTTCTCAGCATGTGGTCCTAGATTGTGGCACTCTCTCCTGGAATCTATTTGACGTTGTTCTTCTCTACTTGCCTTCTACAGAAAGCTAAAAACCTGGCTATTACAATCCTCTTCTCCATGTTGATGTGCTTGAAACTTGGATAATCACATTACCACTCCTGAAGCTGTTTAGTCTTCTGCCTAAGTGCTGGGAAACCATATGGGCAGCTATGCGCTATACATGACCGCAATAATAATAATATGTGATCCACATGCAGATTTGTACCATTCCCATTCCATCTGGTGAAAAAACCTTTAGTTTTTTAAATGTCCAAATTTGCACATGGAACAGTCAGGACAGGTGTAGAAATCTGTTGGTTTTGCAAGGAAGGATATAGTCAATTTTCTTTTGTCCTCAAATTTAGATTTGCAGAGTATTTGTTTTAGGTTAGTGGCTCTCCAGAACCCCATCTGGAGTTGTGCAGAAATGCTGCTATTGATAGATGGGTTGATGGTTAGAAGACAACAATATTTCTGCAGGGCTAGTCGAAATTGATGATGGCCATTGTGAAGTTGTGTTAGAAATCTCTTTTTTTTTCTCCTCTGTGGCACTTCTAAGTTGTTTATTATCAATCAGTAAAGTATTGTGTGGGGTTTGTGCAATATCTGTGACAATTTGGTTGAGTTTTTGCAATCTATACCCTTTGTTTTCATTTTGTGAGCAGTTCCTGCGATTTCTCTGTATTTCTCGTTTTGGGATGTTTCCCATGATATTTGGTGGACGGCAGCTGTCAGCCTATAAGATCGATTTGGCACCTGTCTCTTTACAGAACAGTGTTGCTAGGAGTCTGGTTTTATTAATGTAAATAGTGAGGTCAAGCAAATTAATCTTCGTGGTTGAGATTTCTGAGGTGAATATGACTCATTACAACGCGTAATAATACCACGCGTGCCATTACAACGCGGGTATTACTTAACCCTGGGCGTAGTTCGCGTAGTCGCTCTACGCGAAGCTACGCGAAGACGTCGAAGCGCTACGCGAGCTTCGCATAGCTTCGCGAGCGTGCGTAGCTGCTTGGCGCGCCCGTTCGCGATGCGTTTTCTTGCTCGGGAACGCGTCGTTCGTGTTCGGGACGCTGTTTACGTGCTCGGGGCGCGAACTTACCCATGCGGTCGCCTATGGGCGCGGCCATTTTGATTTTCACTTGTCCCGCCCGTTCGCGATCCCTTATTTCCTGTTCCGGGTCGCGTATAGCGTGCTCGCGCTGCGCATTCCATGTTCGGGAACGCGTTGTACGTGTTCGCGACGTTTTGTGCGTGCTCGGGGAGAAATATCGCGCAAACTTACCCATGCGGTCGCGATGGGCGCGGCCATCTTGTTTTACCACTCTATGCTATGGTTCTGGGCCTGCTTTTCTATCCTCCCTCAATCTTTGCAATCCTTAGTTTTTTACACAGTTTTTCAATTTTTCTTTATTTCTTACCTATCTCTCTCTCTGCCTAAGTCTATATTTTGCATTTTTTTCTACTTTTTACTGTGTTTTTTTTACTTTCCAACTGTTTTATATAACTTTCTTCTTTAAGCTCCTACTTCTTCCCCTAACTTTATTTTTCCCTTCTAACTTTTCTTTTTCACCTCCTCCCACCCCAGAACCATGGCGAAGGGTAGCAGCAGCGGGTCAAAGAAGGGCAAGGGGCGTGCGCCCAATCGCCGCCTGCCTTGCGGCAGACTGCGCCCCGCAGGGGTGCAAGCCCGCCAGCTGTTTACGGAGGAGGAGGTGGCCGCCCTTGTTTTTTTTATTCAGCGCCACCTCCCCTTGACCTTGGCAGCAGGCGGCAGGCCAGGCTCCGGTTACCCGACCCAGGAGCGTCACCGTCGGTGGGCGAAGGTGCATCGGGCAGTGTTTCGCTGCTCCGCGGTCCGGCGCACACATAACCAGCTGGCCCACCGGTGGTCAGACATTCTTGACCGGGAGCAGGACCTGTTGGACCTGCTAGGTGTCGAGGTCGTGGGGCTTGGTGAGTAGCCAATATATATAGTAGTATAAGTATTGTGATTTGTGTATACATTTTTTACAAATAATAACAAGAATAATGCTGCTTACATTGCAGGTAAATTACGTTTCAAAATCTTCTGTGATTGTAGGACACAGGTGCTGGGCGGTACTCTTACTTTTTTGCAACTTTGCGCTCGCTTGTCATTATTATGTAAGAGTTTACTTTAGAGAACTTCAGTTAGGTAATGCTATTGCTAGAGAGACTGTAGTCTTTCCTTTGTCCTCCTGTCAAATAGTGGTGGATGGATTTGATACTAGGTTTAGTTACTATTAGTTGATAATTTTTGAGCGGTCTGCGTGACGCATCCTCTGTCACTGAGTGCTGCTTACCCCAGTCCTTTTGTAGTTTGTTTAGTGAGTGGTACTGGTAAGCTTAGCTTAGCAGTGTCAGTCAGCTGCAGAACATCAGACGCAACCAACCAACAATTTGATGTATGCATTATGCACTGACTTTATGCATGTGTCCTCCTTCTCACCTATGCATTTTTGATGGAAATAAAAAATTGAAATGCATGCTTAATGAACAATTGGCCCGCCTGGAATAGGTGGGCTAGGTCAGGTGGTACTTAGGCTTAGTTAGTGTTCTGGATTTTATTTGAAACAATCAGAATGGAACACTGAATTAGTGTTCCCCAATAAGTAGACTGTCCGTGAATTCCGCAAGCCAGTAGGCGATCGGATTAGATAGGTCAATTTTTGTTTCCTAAAACGTTTTTTGAGCGTTTTTTTAAGATAATTTATTTGTTTCACAGCAATCATTAATGTTTGTGTCTTTCTTTTTCTTTATTATATCTTACATGATCACTGATCTGCAGCACCCAGGGGCAAGAAGACGGGGTCCGAGTCGGCGGGACAACCACCAGAGGACCGCTCCTCTACCGAGGGCCCTGCTGCTGGTCCCAGTAAGTCCTCCAGTGGTTATATTAACAATTATATTGCCCTAACTTTTACTGGACCTTATTTATTCTGAACTATTAATTCTGGCTCCACTCCCTAATTATCTTTTTTACAAAAGATTCTTTGATCAGTTGATCTTGACTTGACTATCTGTTTCTAAATTCTGGTTATCCCTGCCTCTAAGTTCTAACTGCCTCTGCTATGAATGTCTGTACTCTGTACTACTAATATTAGTCTGTCGCTAAGCTTTCCCAGTTTGCATTGCCACTCTTTATTGTACGGTTTTGAATAAAACTCAGATTGACCAATACTAATAGCTCTAGCCACTGAGTCCAGTCCTTTCGGTTGTCCTCTTCTAGGCTTCTTAATCTTGAGGCTTTGACAATTACCACAAACAAAATGCACAACCAGATATTTGACTATTTTTGATAGGAATAGGATATAGTACATACTACTTGTATTCTGCACAGCCCCATGCAGAACTATGCACAATGAAAGAGGATGTTGGTGATGAGAGTTTGGAACTTGGACGTTCCTCACACCTCAGTCAGAAGTGAACCCACAATCCCCTGAACGACTAGCTAGTGTCTCATTAGGTCCCCGAACCCCCACCCGAAGATACCCAATGATTATGATTCCACAACCCAGAACATAACACACTTTCGCTCACTCACTCGTGTAAGTCCACCACCACCACCACACCAAATACCACATAGTCTATGTGTAAGTTCAAAAGGTTTATTTTCAAATGACAACTTCTGTAGGTTGTTCTATAAAATTCAGTGTACTCCAGCCAGCTCCAACAGCAAAATGCATAAGATTAAAACAATAAAAATTGTTGCAACAAGTGCATGCTGATATAGACAAAAGATCTGTGTGAATTCTGGGCGACTCCTCACCGTAGAACGTAGAATTACTGGTTACATGCATCATTCATAAGCTCTGCAAATCTCTGGTTCGTACTCGTAGAAGGGAATCCTCTGCCTGAGAAAAATGGTGCGTGTTAAATTTAATGCAAGCATTTGTCAGTCCTGCCAAAAAACTGTAACATGTTACCTATGGCTAAGTAATACGGACTAACGGAACTCCATAACAAAGTGGCTTGTTTTCCGACCTCTTGTACGCAACGCTCAGACAGTAGCTGTATGTGCTCATGTGGGCTCAAAAGGCGTCTTACTGTTACTGCACAACAAGCTGCGAGGTAACATGCGCAAAAGACATGAAGCGAAAAATGGTTGCATGGCTCAGGCTAACTTTGCAAAGAGTAGAGTATAGTATAATAATGACCTTAGGGACCATAATAACACTATTAGTGTCTGTCTACTGACTGTACTCTAGTACCCGATTTGGACTATTGAATGTGATTTATAATAATAAATATGTATTAACCTTTTTTCAATCTTGCTAGTGAAAAATAATAAATAGGGGAGGTGTACAGGCATCTAAAAATGTGTCATGTTTTTGCTAGGCGTACTACCGACCAACAGTGCTGGTGGGGCCAGCGGCGATGGCGTTGCGGCCATTCCGGAGGGGGCAGGAGATACAGGGGGTGAGCCAGCAGCAGTGGCGGGCGGTGGTAAGTTATATTCATGACTTATTGACATTGCACTAGCTGGAAGGGTGTGTGGAGTGGACTTCACTCACTGTACTGATGTTGAGACTTATTAGGTATGAAGTTGTAGTGAACATTATACAACGGTTAATAAAGAAGACACCCTTTACTTAGCAGCATGAGCAATGCAGTACCAATAGCATTACCAGCGTGACTTCATTAACCAATGGCCTCTTATATCTGACTCCAACTCAGCTGTGAAAGTTTTATGGAGGAGACTAAAAGTCAGATCAGATGACCTTGATGGATGTGTTGAACAAAAAGGGAAAGAAGGGTGGAAGGAGGAAGGGCGGGCGAGATTTAATATGATGACTGGCAGAGAAGGATACGTTGGAAGCATGGATAGGTGGCTGATAGGAATCAGATGCATGTGTTGTTGAAGGATGGGTGGAAGGTGAAAGAAGAATGGATGCCTGCCTGGGTGGGCGACACAGTATGGGTGGATACCGTGGATAGCAAGAATCATCAGCGGTGCTTGGGTGAAACTCAAAGCCAAGGCAAGCAACGGAGTGAGTGGACACATGCGTTGTTGTTGGTGAAACAAAGTAAGGTTTGTGGAGAGATTAAGAAGAATGATTGACATTTACTTAGAATGGATGGATGCCTGTATGTATTCATCATAGACAGCATAGGTGGAGACTGTCACGGGATGCTCAGTTTTAGGGAATGTTAAAGAAACCGCGCCAGCGTACCAAAGCCGATGTGGGGAGGGGCAGGGTGGGGGTAGTAGTAAACAATGTATTACGCGGGCAAATACAGGTAACTTTACTGTAACATACAAATAAATAAAGTGAATTTCATTGTGCGCACTGCACCGCCAAATGGGATGCAGTGTGCGCAACAAAATTAGTTTCATTTATTTATATGTTTACTTACCTGTAATTGGCCGTAATCCATAGTTTACTACCCCCATCCTGCCCCTACCCACGCCACCGCCCGGCCAAACTCCCCGAGTCCCACCAACGACCGCTACTGACCTTATGTCGTTGTCCCATATAAAAGCAACGATCATTGGATCAGATATATAATCTGCCTTTTTGTAGTAGCCAAGGCACTGTGAAATTGAGCAATTGCCCTCCATGTAACAGAGAGTATGGCCAGTGCCACCCGTAATAGAAAAATACGAGCTTCCCCACCTGCAAACAGTAGTAAATCAAACTAATGTTACTCTGCGTCATGACTCGTATGTTTGTCTTGGCTTCAAGCATAGATGACCGAGCTGGCAATGCCGGCTACAACCAGGTTATGTCATTTCCCTAAACTAGAGATAAGAAGAACACTGGTGTACTGTGTACTGCTTGGAGTCCATAGTGCTAGTATAATGCCTGAAACTCCCACAAATGTTAGAGGCCGAGGAAGTGGGAGGATAGATAGATTATTACCACAAATGTTATGTACTGTGCTTCTTGCTAGTGCTACTGTGCCATTATGTGTTGAATTAATTTTGTGTTACTGTTTATGTAAGAGTACTGGTTACAACAATATTTTCTTTCTTTCTTTTCCCAAGACAAACCATCGCGGAAGGAGTTGGCAGTCAGGGCCCGGCGCCGGAAACTGGAGGCCATATGCCGGGAGTACCGGAGGCTGGTGGCTCTGGCGGAGGAGGAGGAGGAGGCGGCAGCAGCTGCAGCCTCGTCCGATGCCCCGGGCCCCAGCCAGGCCCCAACTCCAGCGGTACGGCGCCGCGGTCTGATAGCCAGCCGCCGCAAATCATTAACAGCCAGCACTGCTGCTGTCCCCCATTGTGGATGCCACTGCAGGGCATTCCGCAAGAAGATTCTCCTCCGGATGGCACGGCAAGAGGAGCAAATGGAGGAGCGGGTGAAACTCCTGGTGGACAAACACCTTAAAGCCCGCCGATTATAACATCGAGGACCCTGTTGCTTTGCCCCTTTTTATTCCTTGTTTTGGTGGGTGGGAATTGGGCGTTGGGGTTTCGGGACATTCTTTGGACTTTTTCGTTTTGGACATTGGTTGGGGTTAGGGAGAGGGGTGGGTCAGGTGTGGGATAGTTTATTTTTGTTAGGGTAATAAATTATATTTATACTTAAACATACAATGTTAATGTTTTGTGGGGGTTACTGTTTTATGAATTAACGTCACATTGGTTTGCTTGCTGCTGCAGGGCCGCAGCCAGTGTTTGATTTAAATAATCTGCCGATGATGTATAACAAACAGATAGATGCGGTACCCCTCACCGAGTTATTTGTCCTACTAGTATTCTACCTCCCACCAAACTTATCTTACCTGTGATTGATGATGACTACGTTCGGCACAGCGATGGCTGCATGGTTTCCATAGAGAATGTAGAAGATGCCATGGTTGTGGTGGTAGTACTAGAGTAGACACTGGCAGTAGCATTTGCTAAAAAATTTAAAAAAGAGACAGTCACTTGCCTGAGAAAAACTGTTGGAGGAGTAGTCGAACGAAGTGAAATACAGTACAGAAGACGACTGCCAAACAAACAATATTGCAGTTGCAACTGCTAAAGTCAAATTAAACATAATGGTGGCGGGGACAGCCTAGTACAAGAAGTTATAAACTGCAGTTGTGCTGTCGAGTGAGTCACTTAACTTAACACAATCGTAATTCGTAACCTTTACTGCTGTGTGGTAGGAGTTTGATGATTAATGCAATCAATGACGGCAATTAATTATGATGTACTACTATTAGCCGTTGACGGCTTGCACAATGACAATGCACATAGACTGAGCATGGGTGGCCAAGCAGAAGAAGCTCCTCGCCCTGCCTTGCAATTGAATTAGTGTTGCTTTCACCACATCTGCCCCAGCAAGCGTGTGATCAATTGGTGTACATTTTATGTAGTCACATCACACCTCAATATAAATCACAGCCCGGGGGAAGAGGGTTAGGGTTTGATGAATGGATGGGAAGGGGGTTTGGGGAAAGGTTTGAAAATGAAAAACAGTATGCATGGACAACAAAAGCAAAGCGCAATCTTGGCAGACGACCATGATCTTATCCAAAAAATCAATAAAGCGAGAAAAGGGAAATGCATGCGTTAATGATGAAGATTAGATAACTTGATGGTTAATGAGTAGTACATAATAACTCCTACTAGACAATTAGACAGTACAGGGCACCAGTATATTCTATTTCTATGCAATTTGCCTTGCCTGTAATATGCCCTCAGAGACCCAAATTCCATGTTGTACTGGGCTTACTTGTAAAGATAGCAAAGACAATTAACAAACATTTGTAGGGATCAATTAGCAAACAAACACACAACACACAGTCCTAATGATTGCAGAGAAAAAAGGAATCAAATTAATTAAAAGATGAATGATGAATGATACTAAAGTTACTGTATTATCATGCTAAAATTGTGGAGTTGAATCTCGTCCTTCCTCTTGGTCCTATCTTCCATGGACGCTCCGCACATCAATCTTGGTGGCCTTCCTGATGCCGATTGGTAAGGTAAATGTGAGTTGTGTCTCCCAGTATAGCAAGCACAGGGTAAAGGCCGGCCTGTAACGTCTAGATGGAAAAACAAAAGGGGTATTGAGAAATCAATGAATAAAAAAAAAAAAAAACATCAGTTACGGTGGAGTCCAAGAAGAGAAGAGAGAACACTTTCAGAGTGAGGCGGCTTGGATATATCGTGTAGATTCTGTTTACAGCATTAAGCTACAACAACAACAGGACAGAACAGGCCCACCACAGCACCAGCCCGGCCGTGACCCAACCTCCATTTACCTTAATTTTTGACATAGCCAGACAAAAGGCATACACAGCAACTTAGCATTTTCCTAATTAACTGACAAAATCAATGCTCCGCTGTCAGTCATCACTACACTCGTGACTCGACTAGACCACTACATGGACATGTAGGTCTGCTGTGTTTACTACTTTCTTGTTGAATTGTTGTGTTTATGTTTACCTTATGCCACTTCATGAAATGCAATTAGTCCTTGAATCATCTCTGATCCAACTGAATGACTGCGCGCGAAAAGATAGTATGGTCATCATCATGGTGTGGTACGTGTTGTCCAACTACAACTCAGTCTGTATTGTTGACTCCGATTAAGTCCATATTCCATATTAAAAAATTGCAACAGATATTGGCCTGCACCTGCAGTAGTAGGAGTACAATTTGGTTATTAAACAACAAGAAAGGAAACATTGACTGTCACTTATTTACTTGAGTCACTTTGTAGATTAACTAGTAGAGTAGAGTTCGACTTCATGCACAACATCAACAACAAACAACAGCAATCGCTCAGAGTCTGCAAACATCCAATGCATTCCATCATTACCTGTCTTGCTCTTCTCTTTGGCTGTCAGATCATCAGATGCCTAGTGATGACATTTTTTTTTTGTTTTTGCGGGGCAGTGGCCTCATCATTATTACTCCAGTCCACATTCATTTTGAGTGTTAGGCGCTGTTTCGGTTTTCGTCGTATTCATCTGTGGCACCTTTGTCACAGTTTAAGTTGCTTCCCATGGTCAGCAGCACTGTGATGATGGTCCGCGGCCTGTGTAGTGCTCATTGCTGGTCATTTGAGTTTGCACAAATGTCAGCAAGTTTCTTCGAAGAGTCTATTGTCTTTCTCTGCCAAGTACCTTCTGTCCTGACAGTGAGGACCTTTGGATGCCTGCTGAGGCTGTAGCCTTCGGACACTGATGAGTTTCAGCTTGAAAACAAAACGGAGGATAGCTATAGTAGTCACGTTTCACTTCTAATGGAGGCGGGACTGGTAAAGGCAACATTTATTGTACTAATGTCTGGCTTGATGGAAATGTACTCGTGCGAGACAGGAAGATGAAGCAGGACTCTGAAGAGTGGACAGTTAAATGCACAGACGTGCAACTCCAATAGGGAAATAAAAAGAAGACGGTGGTGATGGTTTTGTTGTGATTTGATTTGAACCAGAAAGACAGATACACAGACACATAAAGGAAGGAAGAAAGCAACAATTTGAAAGCCTAGTTGTCAGGGAAGAGGAGCTCGTCCTCAAACTCTGGTGGTTCGGACAGAAGTAGGTCCTGTAACGCACTATTTACGTCATCCAAGTCGCTCTGCTCTTCCTGCTGTGATTCACGTATTTTGTAATCCGGTGGTATAAAGTGCTGATTCATTTTGATCATGGTTAACCTCTCCACGCTTTGGGCCGAGAGACTGGTCCTTTTCGAAGTTACAATGGCACCAGCAGCACTGAAAACACGCTCAGAAGAGACACTTGCGACAGGGGAAGCGAGATACTTTATCGCCAGCCTGCTGAGCACTGTCCATTGGCTTCTTTTCCCATACCAATACACCAATGGGTTTCCATCCATGAAGACCTCTGTTGGGTCATCCAGATAGGCCTGGACCATCCGCTCAATGTTAAGGGGTGCTCGGATGTGCTCGGCCGGTTTTGCCTTTGCATCAGCACTGGACTTACCATACCCCTGCTGTAGAAACCAATCAGTTGCACATTGTGCTGCGGACGATCCTGTTCTTGATGTTATTGTTGGTGTAGGTGACTGCTGGGAGGCAAATGCACTGCCCTCAGGCTCCGAAGTATAACTTGACTCTGGATGCCCTGTAGTACTGGTTATGGCCTGTGGTGGGGGGCCTGTAATTAACAGCCGTTCACTTTCGAAAATAGTTGCTTCCTTAGCTATCAAAGTTTTGTAGTTGGCAACATCCACTTCCGAAAAAGGAATTACTGCCTTGCTGTTCAGAAATACTTTGTACCGTGGATCCAAAATTGTGGCACTAATGTAATGTGGTTGTGACAAAATTTTATTTTTAATCCTTGTATTTTCCGATAAGCGAGCGGCTAAGGTCTCCGCCAAATGATATGCGTCTTGTTTGTCATCCACACCTGTGTACGTTTCAGACACATCCTTCAGCTGTTGCTCTAGCATGTGCAACAATGGGATAGCTTGGCCCATAGTACAGTCCTCCCTGCTGACTTCACGTGTGAAGATCTCAAAAGGAAGTAGCATCTCAGTCAGGCATTTAATGAGGTCCCATTGAGCCATCTCAACGGTCATGCCTCTCACAGTAGGTTCCCCTATTCTTTGCATGACATAAGCATTGAGTGGTATGTACAGTTCAAACAGACGATCAAGCATATAATAAGTTGAGTTCCAACGTGTTGGCACCTCCTGGATGAGCGCTTTGACTGGCAGTTTATGCTCACGTTGAATGACCCTCAGCTGCTTCCGGGCTTTAAAAGAATGGCTGAAATGTGTGCATATTCTTCTGCAGGTGACCAGTAAGTTGCTGACTTTTGATTCATTTTTCAAAAAGTCTTGAACAACAATGTTAATGCAGTGTGCCAAACACGGGACCCTGAAATAGCCACCATTGCGCATGGCCAAAACTACATTACTGCCGTTGTCCGTGGCAACAAAACCAATCGTAAGCCCTCTTGGGCGCAGCCACTCAAAGACCTTGGTGTTAAACTCTTCCAAAATGTTTGCAGCAGTATGAGATTTCTCCATGGCAAACATGGCTACAGTTGCATGTTTGCGAGTGGCATGAAAAATCTCTGCAGTATCAACACCAGCAGATAGCTGTTCTCTAACACCCACAAAACTGATCCAGTGTGCAGTGATGCACATGTAATCTGTGGCTTGGCAACTGGTCCACATGTCTGTAGTCAGGTGGATACTGTGAACAGCACTCTGCTTCAAGGCCTTTCCTAGCAATTCCAGCACGTCGTGATGTAGTGCTGGAACTGCAACTCTGGCAAAATAGTAGCGGCTGGGAACATGCCATTTTGGGCAGATGGTTGACACAAATTCCACAAAACCCAACCCTTCAACAAAAGAAAAAGGGAGAAGGTCCAGTGCTAACATTTTAGCCAGCTTCGCATTGTACAAACGTGCTATTGGGTGGTTGCGTTCGTACTGCCCCTCACCCCCAAACATGCTGATAATGGTAGGCTGCATGGTTTTCCTTTCTCTTAGGCTCAACGCACTTTTTGGTAGTGCGGACCTGGTACTTCTTGGTGTCTCCGGCTGACTCTTACTCTTGTGCCACTGAGATGTTGCTGAAGATGTGTGCAACGTTAAGACTGCACTGCTGGGGTCAGGGACACCTTGTGTACCACTAGTGAGAATGTCTCCCTGTCCTTCCTCTTCCACCGTGATCGGATCTTCTTCTACTCCTTTATCCCCACCAACACCAGTGGTTGCCGTTTTTTTCTGTCGCAAAGGTGGTCCTCCCAGCTGATCAAGTGGTGTTTTTTCAGATGGGTCATTTGGCCTCCGGTACCATAGTTTGTACCAAGCTTACCACGACTAACAGAGGTATTACAAATGGAGCATATAGCAATGTTCTCCTCCTTTTCGCTAACCGTAAAGAAGTCCCAAACTGGGGAGCTTAACTTTGGCCTCCTGCTGGAGGTGCCACTTCCAATGCCGGATGATCTGTAGGGTGTGTGTTGAATTTGACTCTGTGCTGCTGTACCACTACCTACTCCTACAGAGGTGGTGGTTGTGCTGGATGTAGGTCGCTGCCGGGCCTTTGCTAATGCAAATATGGAAGCTGTAGGTCGTGTTGGTGTTACCTGTGGAGGTATGCGTGCTACATCCCTCGCAGCGATTTTGGATAGAGTAAGAATGTTGGTCTCCATCTCCTCGGGGCCGGGAGTGATGTTCATGATGACTGGCTCGTCGTCATCATCATCATCTTGCTGTTCTACATCGACCTCCATAAGTGTAAGGCTTTCTGGAACCTTCCTTTTCCCTAGCTTGGTCTTGGAACGTGGCTCCCTCTCAGACTCAGTTTGAGGCTTCCAAGTGGCATCTAGATCATCAGAAGGGGGCTTGGCGAAGAACTCGATGGACTACCCCTCCTTTTCCTTGCTGGGGATTTGGAAGACAATGGATCTTCTGAATGAGTGGCTTCTTCTTCTACCTCTGCATGAGGCTCAATTTCCGGAACTGCCCCTACTTCAGGAGGAACAACAACTACTATTGCGGGCGGTGGTTGCGGCTGTTGTTGTTGACC
Organism: Calotriton arnoldi; assembly: GCA_963921515.1. NCBI lineage: Eukaryota > Metazoa > Chordata > Amphibia > Caudata > Salamandridae > Calotriton > Calotriton arnoldi. The sequence continues at coordinate 528,946 of CAWUFW010007152.1, read as the reverse complement.
ACTTATCTGCTGTGTTTCCTCCTGCGTTGATTGGGTACTACTTTGAGATAGCGATAAGTTTATCTCCGGCTCAGCATCACTGCTTTCCACCATTAGGCTGGCTACCTCTTCTCCACTCATGTGCTTGGCCCTGGGTTGGTGGGTTGGGTCCACTGATGCGGATGTGCTGCCCCCAGCTTGCCTCCCGGACACCGCTGCTGCAGGCGCAATTTTTTTTTCCCAAAAAGGTACTGGCCGGCACACCAGACTTCAGTGTCACTTGCTTCTTCTGTTCCTTCTTCTTCTCAATAGCAACTTTCTTGGTACTGGAGGACCTGGTACCTGCTTTCTTTGGGCCCATCTTCTTCAGATGTCAGCAGCACTCAGTTGCAGAGATGTCTGGTCAGTCAGGTCACACGTCACGTTGTGTGTCCAGCAGCAGGATGTCTGTCTGGAAGTGCAACAGGCAATGTTGAGAGACACACCTCCTCCTCAGTCTTTGTGCACCTAAAAGCAAAAAAGGCAGAACATCAGTCAAACATAGCACAAATCAAACAAATAGAATATAGAACTTAGTGTGTGGTGGCCTCAATTATTAAATTTCAGAAACTCTTCCAACAACAACACACAGTGTAGCCATTTGTGAGACGTTGACAACAAGGCCAGGGCTTTACTGGCTACTGTACACTCTGGAAGAATAAGAATATTAAAGAACTAAAACTAAAATGTACTGGAGCATGTTTGGCCTAAATTTGTGCATCACGTCACGTGTGATGTATTATATAGCAGCATCAGGGAGCTGCAGCTGGCAATGGGGATGGATTTGGCAGCAGTAAAACAAGAGGAAAAATGGAAAGACACGCAGGCCTATTTGGCAAAAACAGCACACTAATAACTACCACAACAAAATGGCCCCCAGAAACATGGTGACTCACAGGCACAAGGCACGGCAAACAATGAACTCAAGCAGGCCTATATATGGGCAGACAAAGGATGCCTTATAAAACACACACCGCTTTCATGCAAAAACAAAAATCCACATGGCTAAAAACACTTTGGAAAGTTAGACAACCACTACAACAACACTATTATAATGACAGTACACACGCAAAAAATGCATTTATTTACCACACCCAATAAGTGAAATAGTCAGACCCTCCAAAAAAGCCAGATTTCGGAATTCAATTTAATCTATTCAATGCCATCTAGGGCCTAAATGATGCCAAAGTTACACAGACTACACAGAAACAGTTTTATGCACCCATGGTGACTACCTCTGGGCCTACTGGCATACTGGGCCGCAAGCTTGGAGGCCTATGGCAAAAGCACAGTGGCTGGTTTAACAAAATGGCCGCCGCCCACATGTCCAGGCCACCCAAAATAACAAAAAGTGAAGACAAAGGACAGGACCAGGCAGTTGGAGACTGTGGGAAACTTGCTACCTCTTGGAAAAAATTGTAAAACAAAGAAAAAATGACTCCTTGATCACCAAACTACATCTAAATGACAACCTGAGGAGTTTTTTGTGCAAAATGAACTAAATCAACATTTTCGAGAAGGTTTACTGATGCTCGAGAGATATTGTTCGCCAGATTGTAAATCCTGCGTGTTCGGCATCGCGATCGTCACAAATTGTCGTTATCGCGCGCGCGAAAAGTACATTGAGCGCGCGAAGAAGTTAAAAGTGTAAGTCCGCGTTGTCGCGCAGTGCGGACTTGCCCAAAGTCCGCGAGCTGAAGGCCCAGGGTTACCTACTGGCTGAAAAGGCCTATTTATTTAACAAACACCACAAAAAAGAAAATACGCTCCAAAAACCACTTTTACAAATTAAAAACAATGCCATCCATGGCCTCAATTATGTTACAATTCAACAGACAACAAAAAACAGTTTTTATGCACCCATGAGGATGACTACCGCCGGGCCTACTGCCACACTAGGCCGCAAGCTTTGAGGCCTATGGCAAAAGCACAGTGGCTGTTCACACAAAATGGCCGCCAACAACAACAAGAAAAGGAAGACAAGACAGACAATGCAGGCCTAAGGCAAAAGCACAATGCCTGGCTTCACAAAATGGCTGCCACCCACATGGCCAGGCCACCCAAAATAACAAAAAGTGAAGACAAAGGACAGGACCAGGCAGTTGGAGACTGTGGGAAACTTGCTACCTCTTGGAAAAAATTGTAAAACAAAGAAAAAATGACTCTTTGATCGCCAAACTACATCTAAATGACAACCTGAGGAGTTTTTTGTGCAAAATGAACTAAATCAACAGTTTCGAGAAGGTTTAATGATGCTCGAGAGATATTGTTCGCCAGATTGTAAATCCTGCGTGTTCGGCATCGCGATCGTCACAAATTGTCGTTATCGCGCGCGCGAAACGTACATTGAGCGCGCGAAGAAGTTAAAAAGTGTAAGTCCGCGTTGTCGCGCAGTGCGGACTTGCACAAAGTCCGCGAGCTGAAGGCCCAGGGTTACCTACTGGCTGAAAAGGCCTATTTATTTAACAAACACCACAAAAAATAAAATACGCTCCAAAAACCACTTTTACCAATTAAAAACAATGCCATCCATGGCCTCAATTATGTTACAATTCAACAGACAACACAAAACAGTTTTTATGCACCCATGAGGATGACTACCGCCGGGCCTACTGCCACACTAGGCCGCAACAAGCTTTGAGGCCTATGGCAAAAGCACAGTGGCTGTTCACACAAAATGGCCGCCAACAACAACAAGAAAAGGAAGACAAGACAGACAATGCAGGCCTAAGGCAAAAGCACAATGCCTGGCTTCACAAAATGGCTGCCACCCACATGGCCAGGCCACCCAAAATAACAAAAAGTGAAGAAAAAGGACAGGACCAGGCAGTTGGAGACTCTGGGAAACTTGCTACCTCTTGGAACAAATTGTAAAACAAAAAAAAAATGACTCCTTCATCACCAAACTACATCTAAATGACAACCTGAGGAGTTTTTTGTGCAAAATGAACTAAATCAACATTTTCGAGAAGGTTTAATGATGCTCGAGAGATATTGTTCGCCAGATTGTAAATCCTGCGTGTTCGGCATCGCGATCGTCACAAATTGTCGTTATCGCGCGCGAAAACGTACATTGAGCGCGCGAAGAAGTTAAAAGTGTAAGTCCGCGTTGTCGCGCAGTGCGGACTTGCCCAAAGTCCGCGAGCTGAAGGCCCAGGGTTACCTACTGGCTGAAAAGGCCTATTTATTTAACAAACACCACAAAAAAGAAAATACGCTCAAAAAACCACTTTTACCAATTAAAAACAATGCCATCCATGGCCTCAATTATGTTACAATTCAACAGACAACAAAAAACAGTTTTTATGCACCCATGAGGATGACTACCGCCGGGCCTACTGCCACACTAGGCCGCAACAAACACCACAAAAAATAAAATACACCCCAAAAACCACTTTTACCAATTCAAAAGTAAACAAGGCCATCCATGGATGCCCGGCCTACATGATGTTTAAACTTTAAATTCAACAGACATCACAGAAACCTGCACCCATGGGTACCTCGGGCTCAAGTCTGGGCCTACTGGCTGAAATTCCAATCAAAGAAAAACAACTAGGCCCCTGCAGAAACTACAGGCCACAACAATACATTTAAAAAAATATGGAAATCCCCCAAAAAATGTAGGTACAAACAAGCCCCAATCAAACAAACAAGTACACCAATTCTCCAACTTACTTGTAAAATATCAAATCCAAGAGTCCTCAAATCCAATCCAATGATATGATGCAGCAGACAGACACAAAAAGTGATCCTTCCAGGTCAAAATCAAAATGCAAGTGAACAGCACATGGACAAAACACTGGGAGGAGCCTGCTGGACAGGAACAGGAAGTTTGAGAATCAGGGGCACTTCCTTCCTCTTGGAAAAAGAGAAAAAGGACTCCTTGCTCACCAAACTACATCTCTAAATGACAACCTGAGGAGTTTTTTGTGCAAAATGAACGAATTCATCTTTTTCGAGAAGGTTTTATGATGCTCGAGATATATTCATCGCCAGAATGTAGTTTCTTCGTGTTCGGGATCGCGATCTTACCAACACTGCCGCCGGAAGTCAGATCGCGCGTCCGAATGACGTGTTCGCGGTCGCACACTCTCGCGGGAACTTGCGGCCGGATTCCAAATCTCGTGGCGCCCGCGAACGGATAGGAAGTCGCGTCGGCGAACGCAGAATCACGGTAGGTCGTTACCGCGCGCGCGAGAACGTATATTGAGCGCGCGATGAAGAAAAACAGCTACGCTACGCCGCAAATTGCGTAGCGCACGGTAGCTTCGCGTTCTACGCGAATCGCGAAGTTACCGCAACTTCGCAGGCTTCGCGAGCGTAGCGAATTTCACCGCCCAGGCTTAGTATTACTACGCGTTGCAATTACAACGACATGCCATTACATCGCATACTTTTACCACGCATATGCTTTTACCACGCATACCATTACAATGCAAAGGCATGTGTGGTAAAGCTATACTCATGGTAAAAGTATGTAATGTAAGTGACACTACCCTGCCCTGCACCCTAATTTAGTACCCCTGCACGACCCTCCCTGACCCCCAGTACTCTCCCTATATTAAGCCTACCCAGCACGACCCCCTGACACTACCCTAAACCCAACACTACCCTGCACTACACACACACCACAGCACTACCCCCAGTACTCTCCCTACATTAAGACTACCCAGCATGACCCCCTGACACTACCCTAAACTCAACAACACTAGCCTGCACTACACACACACCACAGCACTACCCTAAACCCTAAAACACTACCTCCAGCATGACCCTTCCCCGACCCCCAGTCTGCTCCCTACACTTAAACACTACCCTGCACGACCCCCTGACACTACCCTAAACTCTAAAACACTACCCTGCACTACACACACACCACAGCACTACCCTAAACCCTAAAACACTACCTCCAGCATGACCCTTCCCCGACCCCCAGTCCGCTCCCTACACTTAAACACTACTTTGCACAACCCCCCGACACTACCCTAAAACCTAGAACACTACCCTGCGCTACACACACACCACAGCACTACCCTAAAACACTACCTCCAGCACGACCCTCCTCTGACTCCCAGTCCAGTTCCTACACTTAAACACTACCCTGCACGACCCCCCGACACTACCCTAAACCCTAAAACACTACACAAACACTACAACACTACCCCAAACCCTAAAACACTACCCCCAGCACGACCCTCCCCCGACCCCCAGTCCACTCCCTACACTTAAACACTACCCTGCACAATCGCCCGACACTACCCTAAACCCTAAAACACTACCCTGCACTACACACACACCACGGCACTACCCTAAACCCTAAACACTACTTCCAGCACGACCTTCCGCCGACCCCCAGTCTGCTCCCTACACTTAAACACTACCCTGCACAACCCCCCGACACTACCGTAAACCCTAAAACACTACCCTACACTACACAAACACTACAACACTACCCTAAACCCTAAAACACTACCTCCAGCACGACCCTCCTCCGACCCCCAGTCCAGTTCCTGCACTCAAACACTACCCTGCATGACCCCACGACACTACCCTAAACCCTAAAACACTACCATACACTACACAAACACTACAACCCTACCCCAAACCCTAAAACAGTACCCTCACCCCTGGCCCAATCCCCCTTACCTCGCTCTCCTCGTGGTTCCTCTCCCTGGTTCCTGCTTTGCTTCACGTCGGCTGAGGGGCGGTGCACGATGCATGTCGTTGTGAGGAAACGGAAGAGCCTCAGTTTCCTCACAACGAGGTGGATCGCCATTACATTGCATGCGTTGTAAAAGCGCATGCGATGTAATAACATGCGTAGTAATGGCTACGCGTTGTTACATCGCATGCATTGTAACGCATGCAATGTAATGGTATGCGGTGTAAAAGCCGCGTTGAAATGGCTGTTTACCTTCTGAGGTCATTCTAATTTACCATTCATTGCTGTTGTTGAGCTTCAAATATGTCTTACGTTTGTCTTGGTTGCTGTGCCATATGCACAAAATGCTGTTGGTGGAACATTACATATTAAAGCTGGAAATATTGTGTATGAGACAAAAATAGTGTACCTCGACAATCATATTTCGTGAGTTCAGATAATGTACTGATTGAGTGGATAGTGCCTTATTTACTGCTGCAATTCCTTGTACATGTTTGATCGAGGTTTATGTTCTGATCACAGCAGTAGTTAGCAGGATGTAGTCAGTCTGGTAATCTATGTTGTCCAATTTACTCAGAGTATCCTTAGTGTGCCTAATGTGCGAGGGTAGGTTCTTCACATAAGGTTGTAACTGACTATCAATATTTCACCCAAGCATGAGCAGATGGAATTCATCCCAGCTAAAATTGGACGTCCAGGTGGGGGAAAACCTAATTTGTAAATTTTAGGTAGTTGATACAAAAGTCGCCATTGTTGGGTGTTCAATGTACAGTGAAGTTTTTTCTTCAAAAGTTGTTTATGCCATTCCTCCAATTTTCTTTTGAGTTCTAAATTGATTTCTTTCACAGTGTTGTTCGTTTCAAATAGCAAGTGGTGTTCTCAAGTAGTTTTTTGCTTCTTTGATAAGTTCATAAATGTGTGGAATAACAACATTTCTCTCTTTATAGGCTTTGTTGCTGATAATTTCAGGATTATTTTGTAAATCTCATATAGTTTGTTGTTCTTTCCTGGAGCTATTCCTAGGTAAGTATTTCCTTTTTTGGCATATCAAGTCCTGAATAGAGGCTATGTAGAAAGTGTAAACAGAATTACCTGTAGGTAACAGTGCGTGAACAATGATTTAGGGCCTTATTAAGAGTTTGCCGGTCCTCCTGTTGGCTTGCCACTGCCGCACCGACAGGAGGACCACAAAGCCTGTTGAGCGCCCGCCTGCCGGATTACAACTGTAATCCATGGTGGGTAGGAGGTGCTGTGGCGGTCTCACGTGGTGGCTGTATAAGGCTCATAGGTGAGACTTAACTGCAATGTGCCCCCCCCTCATGCACCCCCACGCCCAGGAGCATCAGGGGCTCTGTTAGGGCCCCCTTAGTTGCCTCTCCACCACCCTTTTCATGGCGGGCTCACCACTATGAAAGTGGCAGTGGAAAGGCAACTCGTAATATGCATGGCAGTGCCGCAGAGGCACCACCAGTATATTGCTGCCCCTTCGGCTGCACGAACGCCATGGGATCCTGGATCCACGGCAGATGTGGAGGTCCTATGGCGGCCCAGTCGCCATACTCTGACTACTGTGGTTGGACCCACAGTGGCCATGGTGGTTGGACCTCCACCATGAGTACAGCAGTCCTGTGGTCCGCCGTACTCATAATAAGGCCCCAAGACTTAATAATGCTTGCTATGGTGTATGAGGTATCAATTCCCAGGTCATATGCAATTTGGCTTATAGGCATATCATGACTAGTATCCGTAATGGATAATGTTGATTCAAAGTGAATGTCTTTCAATTCATGTGTAGTGAGAGAGCTCGCAGGTGCATGTTTGCTATGAGATGTGTTTATATGATGTATTTCTGTAGTGAAAAAGGCACTCTTGTGGTTTGGCACCCTATGATGACCTTCAACTACCACCATTTTAATTGACTTTAGTGTGTTATTTTACCCTAGCCTGGATATATGAGATGGTCTTGCATATGCCTGCTTCTCTTCTTTCTTGTAATCTTGCTGTCTTTCAGTGGGAGCTGTCAAGGAGTAGAACAGTCTTGCCAAGAGCAGAGTGTGTGGGATGTGCATTTGAAAGCGTGAGAGGGAGAGAGAGGTGTGGAATGTACTCTTTGGTTTCGAAGTGCAGTGTTGTGGGCAGTGGTGCACACATGTGCTCGGTGTTGTACATTGGTGAGAATTATGACTATTGGCTTTGACATGGCCTCATGTCATCTTGTTTTCTGGCTTTGCCTTGCTTCTGCGTGCACAGCAGTGCTTGCAAGTTGTTTGGGTTATGAGAATTATGAGCTCTTACTTTTGGCTTTGACATGGCCTCATGTCATTTTGTTTTCTGACTTTGCCTTGCTTAATTATGAGTTCTTACTATTGGCTTTGACATGGCCTCATGTCATCCTTTTTCCTGGCTTTGCCTTGCTGCTCGCACGTAGCTGCAAAGTGGGGAGGGCATGTGTCTGCTCCTCACTTGTTTTTCGCTCCTCACTGACCAGAGTGAACTGGATATTATCTGTAGAATGTGCAACTCTGCCTCGAAGTCAAAATATGGGAGCCTGGCCAGCCTCCGTCTTGGCCTTGACGCAGACTGGTACAGCCAGCTCGGTTCTTTCTCATGAGAAGGGGGCGAGGTTTTCTAGAAGCTTCGCCTCACGTTTAGTAATGATATTTAAGCTGAGAGCCTTCGTGGGCCAGGTGGAAGTTCACCACAGAATAGACGTATTGCTGTGGAGGTGACGGAACTTGAGTCCTGATTGAACTCCTTCCTGGGCTGTTGAAGGGCTTCCCCAGCTTGAGTTGGCAAGGATGATGCAAATTCAATCGGTGAGGTGTTCCTAACCATTTTGTATATATTTTCTACTCTTTGCTATTTGTACATACTGCATTTTATTTCAATTGTTCATTTAATTGTTCATTGTAGTTAATTGATACTTGGGAATCTGCATTTACTAATATATTTGGCCTACCGTTTTAAACATTGCATTAATAAACTTGTGTGTGTTATTTTAAATGCACCAGAATTTGTCTTTTTGCCTCGCCTAAGGGGGCGCTGCGATTTTTCCCCGCCTTAGGGGGTGCTGCTCAAAGTGCATTATTTAAAGGTGCAGTAGTAAATTTGCCTCCCAGGTGGGAGTGCAGGGTTTGGGTGTGTCCTTTTAGTGAAAAGCACATTCATTACAATTTCTTACTAAGTCATTATCTTTGCATATGTCCTGGGTCCTACGTTCCTCTTGAATACTATTCTACTTAAATCCACCATTCTAGTATGGCTGCCACATTGACAATTTCTGCCCAAGTACTAACGAGTGACACCACAGACACCCTGGTGTTTTCTGCTTTCGAGTTGCAACCAATGACAACAATAATAAGGGATGACCCTTTTACTTCTTTCCAATAACGCTATTTTGTAGCAAGTTCTAGACCACAAGAAACCGATGCGCATATGACTGCTAGAACTGGATGCAGAGATTACGCTCTTTTACTTCGCTGGGCAGATGGTCACCTGAAGAATATTTCCAATAACTTTTCTTGCCACCGCCTGACTACTTTCACCATATCTCTCATTTTTCATTATAGCTACAGTACCTCGCCCAACTTTAGAGAGCCAAACTAAAACAGGTATCTATACTTGCATGTACATACTTTTGAGACCAGTTGACATATGGTACCAATGGTTCATGTTTTGCTTAATTGTTTCTTCTGTGATTCACCTAGATCACATTTTCCCCTTGTAGGTCTGATAGACCAAACAGCATAATATTTGAATGTTATAACCTTTTTGGTATATCTGAGGTAATCCTCTGGAAGCACTCCCATATGTATAATACTTGATTTTTGTTCATTACCATGTGTGACTTCCCCAACTCTCACCACACGATACTTACACTGAGGCCTAGATTAATAAAACCTGCACACAATGCAGCACAACACTCATAGTTGCTACGCTGCATTGAGTGAGAGGGAGAGTGCTAGAAAGTATCACATCTACTATGATATGGCACTATCCTACTGTCTCCCTAATACTATGCTTAGAGAAACTTAAATTGTTTTCCACTACAGTGCAGCAAATATGCAAAGTGGAAAAAGTTAAAAGAGATAAAGCATTTCTCCTTTTTGATGCCTGCTTTTAAGTGGCGTTATTTTCTGGCGCATAACCCTGTGCTCTGAAGTTTGTTAAAAGGATTTTGCATCAACAACCATGGGTGGCTGCATGGGAACTCCCATGTACCACCCATGGAACTCTCCCTTGATGCAAAGTAACACAGAGCAGAACTTTGCACTACTTTCAAGCACCTTTCCCATGCATAACATGTTTTGCACTGGAAAGCAAATTAAAAAAACATTTTGCACAGGTTTGCATCAGTTGTGTGATGCAAACCCTATGCAAAATGTTTGCTAATCTGGGCCTTAGTGTTTTACTTGATACACAGCGTCCATGGTCTGAGCCGTGGGTGAGTTTGTATTCTCGTTGGCGTGACTCATAACAATCCAATTTCACAGAGGAGTTTGCAGGATGCCCCATGAGCACCACCGGAGCCGCTGCCCTCCTCCCCAGAGAAGTCTGGGCGCCAGCAGCATTGCCTGCAAGGATTCACCTCTACAGCACTTGCTCCCATGAAATGGTGGTGATGTGGAGCAGCTGACAGAGATCTACAAGTGCCGCAGGTAAGAGATGCTCACCGAGATCCATAAGGGCTCACCTTCCTGGGTCTGGGCCTGGAGCGACGCCCGTGCTTGGGGTCGCCCTGACGCTCTCGCTCCCTCCGGTGGTGACTGCCACAGTCGGGTGCGTGGATGCTTGCCTGACTGCCCTTATGACTGCTGGTTGGCGTGGCTGAGTGGGCAGGGGGTTGGCCCTGGCCCCCAGAGTGGTCCTCTGAACTTGACCCTCTCAGAAGTCGTGCAGCAAGGTTGCCTCTGTATTGGAACACTGACCTCTTTGGGAGCTGTAGGAGCCCATGCATACCTTGGCATACTATTTATTTTCCTGGTTGTGCTGAGGGAGGGAATCCCTCATCTCTGTGACTTACACCCCACAGTTGCATAGTACAGTCTTTGTCTTCTTGCCTGATGTATGCCTTGCAAAACAGGTAACACCAGTTCCATCCATAATATTGCCTCACCCCTCAGAAACTGCCCCATTGACTGGAAGAAGTGGGGTCTAGCTGCAGAGGCTCTGAGGATAGCCCATATTAGTTCAGTGAGTGTTTACCTGTCTTCCACAGGGCGAGAGACATTGGGACGACTGAAACCTCTGCTGCACCAGAAAAGGGAGAAGCCAATGTCGACGTTGAATGAGAGCCAATAGGCCTGCGACCCTGCCCTGCCCCACCACATTCCTGGAGGAGCGTGGCCGATCGAGATACATGTTCATGTGCTGAGAAAGAGTGGGAGTTGGATCGCGGCCAATAGGGGAGACACAGGAAATGTAAGTGCAGAGGGCCCCCCGGTGTTATAAACACCCTGATCCAACTTTAGACAGGTCCTAGCAAACACCTGAAGTGGCACACACTCGAGCAATTCCCTACTAAGGGGCCAATTACGATCTTGTCCGGAAAGCATACCGACCGATTCAGTTCCGGAATGCTTTCCGAATGACTCGGATCCGGGGAGTCCGAATGAGCGATTTTGATGCATCTGGATGCCTCCGGATACGATTTGGTCGGACTCCCATTAACTTCAATGGGAGCCTGTATTCCGAACGAGAACACAGGCTCCCATTGACAAAAGGGGTGGTTGGGTAAAACCTTGCACCCTGTGGCGGGCACCCCATGGTGCCTGCCACACTGTTCATGCATGGGTAGGGGGAGCCCATGGGTCCCCCATGGGCCCGATTCAGAGGGCCCAGGGTGATGGGGGGCCTGCTAAGGGCCCCCAAAGTCAGATTCCAACAGCCGATTCATTTCAGAGCAACCGATTCAGAATGGCTGTCTGAATCTGACATCCTAATCACTCGGCTGGAAATGCGCTCACGATTTGGCTCCGAACGACTCGGTTACTCCCAATGCCTTTTGGAACCGAGTCAGACAGTTCGAATGCTTCCTAGCCATTGTAATATCTCATTGGGAAACATGTCCAAGTCGGTCCGAAAGGCGGGTTGCGAATCGTATTCTGATGAATCGAATGCTGCTCGAAGAATTCCAGACGACATCGTAATCGACCCCTAAATAGGAACCTGTTTTTCTTATTTCTTAGTTTACTGTGATCTCTGGAGTGAACATTGAGGTATCTTCCTTAACTGCTTTAGCCAGATTTGACCTAGTGTAAACTAACTAGGTCTTGTTCTCCAACAGGTTAGTTTCCACACTGTGCACTTGGTGATGGGATAGAGTTAGTAAGACAAATGAGGTGTCTTCCCTCACAACCCTTTTCATTTCTGCTATACTGCAACTTGTAATGAGCACTTACCTGAGGTTTTCTCCTCTTCATCGGAGGGGCATGTTTCCTCCAAGGCGGTTCTGGCTTTCCTGGTCCTGGAAAGAAGAAAAAGGAGAAATACACCTACCAAATCATCCCTATGACCGATTACTGGAATAACAAAAGCGCATTACCATAAACTACAAGGATTACAGTCCCAAGATTCTTATATAGCGAAATGCTTGATGTGCTGATTGAGTACAGAGGGCAGGTCTACAGGCCACAGGTCACTTGCTGCATCATTGTTTCCGCATTCAGGGTGCTCACAAGGGGAGCCAAAACCAGGCTGGTCGAGGCTCCCCCCCTTAGTCCGTTGTATCCAAAACCATCAGGCTGTAAGGGCAAGTCTCATTGGACACATCTAAGTCTATTTGGTGAATGAGGATCCCTGAAGATCTTTTTGCACAATGGGGTGTGCAGGTGGGGGCCATTCATTGTAGCCCCCAGCAAAAGTAACCACCATTGACAAAATACTCCAAAGGGCCATCGGTGTAATAGCCACTGAAATAGAACTCACAGAGAGGGGACTCTCATTAGGAGGTAGTGATGGAGAATCCTCCTCGGGCATAACACAGTTTACCCCTTCAGAGGCCCAAGCTAAATCTTTAGTTGCCTCTCAATCTGATATTTCCTGTAACCCAAATACCACCCCTATGTAGTTGCTGCTCCTTACTGGGGGAAGATCTCAAAGGAAGCCCAACAATCAGGGTCTAAAGCTAAGTGAGCTGCCCGCAGTAAGCAGCCTTCTGACAGTGCTCTATCGACATGCACACTGGCAGTCAAATCTTAAAACAAAGCACGTAGAACTGTGCAACCAAGAGTAGGGGAAAGATCAGAAGCACCCAAACCTGATTGGCTAGATGACTTTGTGGGTACCATGATGAACCAATTCCAAGGGAGGATGCACCTGAAACTCACCCCACATCTGGAGAAAATAGCAGTTCTTGAATCTCTATCTCCAAAGCCAGTCTACACCAAGAGAACCCTCAGCCTAAAGCCAAAGCAAAAACCCCTCATGTAGAATTTTCTATAGGAGATAGTATGCCCGGCTCCTCAAAACCTTCGACCCCCGGAAGGGCCAGGAGACTGCAGGGTGTGTGGGTTTGAAGTATACCAATAGCATGGCTGACTATTCATCGAGATCTTCGAGGCCCAATAGCAGGAAACAAAGTGGCCAATATACTCTCCCTTGAAACAAGGAATAGTGTGACAATCGATTTGCATCCCGAGGCATGTCCATATGTGGTCATGATGACTGGGGTTCCGGACTTAAGGGACGTTCAGAGGAAAACCCATATGGAGCCTCAATTGGCTGGGGAAATGATGGAATTTTCCATCCTCAATGGCTAACAACATTTTGTTCGCAGGTAGTGTGGGGTGATTCGGGAAGGGGACAAAGGATCGCCCTGGAGACTGTGCGATTATTAATTTTAGAGAACCTGCAATTGTCCATAAATTGTTATTCAATGGTGGCTCTGGATACATGGGGGGTTCTGGGGTGAGTCTTTTACCCCTGGGCTACTTTTATAAGCCCCCTCCGGGACTTCATCAGAGGACCCCTCAAACTGCTGAGAACCCCGCTATCTTGTGCTCTTTGTACCCCAGTGCTAAACAGTCCCAGCTAGGTGATTTGTATAATGTCCCAGTGTATGATAGGTTCGGTCCTTTGGACCTTGTTGACTGACTTGATGAATATAGTAGTCAAATCATTGGTATGCCTATCATGGAACCCAATGGGGTAATACACGGGAAGGATATGCCTGTGTATTTTAATTACTCTAATTTTGGTGAAAATGTAAGCTCCAGACCCCTAGTTCCCTCACATCTTGAAGAGTCTCCAGCGACAGCTATAGTTACTGAGAAAAGGGTCTCCCACGATATACCTCTGAGGGCCAGATCATCCTCCAGTGCCTTTTCTGAAGGTTTTAATATAGTAGATTTTTTATCAGCAGATGAAACACTAGATCAAGTAGGAGGGGGACTTATAGCAAAACCGGGGGAAGTGGAGACTAGTAAGCCTGCCCCAGGGAACTGCAGAAAACAGACTACTTTCATGGAACCTTTCTGACTTGGGACCTAAGCTAGGGAATCCTAATTAGTGATTATATATTAACGCTTTTGATATTTGTCTTTTCCAAGAAATGTGGCAAAGTCGGGAAATTAGCTGCCCCCCGCTTTGCCATGTATTGTGATAATGCCATGCCAGACATTTAGGGGGCCTAATGATATTGATAGGGTCACATGTGGGATGCATAGAGATGGGGACTGAAACAGTAACTAAAGATATCCTATGTGTAACCATTAAACTCCCCAATGAATGTCTAGCCAATATTTACAACATTTACTTAAGACCTTCTGCTACCCTGCAGGAATCTATCACCATTGATCTGCTAGTTACCCACATAGCAGGACTTCACCCAGATACTTTAAAAATTGTTGGGGTGATTTTAATTGCCAGTTCGAATCACTAGACCTGGTTAATCACGGCTCCCTCATGGAGGAAGACAAGATTTGGTTAATCCTTGCCCCCACTATTCCCTCATTAAGAAATATTCTCCCTTGGAGGTACAACTAAATGCTCTATCTCTGATTTGTAGTATCCAAGTGTGCGATGGAAGAACAAAATATGATAGAGAGGGGAAGGACACCTTTAATAGAATAGGAAGTATGCAGAAGACAATGGGGTAGTAGTGGTCACAATCATTGCACCTCGTTTTTAAAAGAAACAAACAAAATTGGAAGGGAAATATAGTCAGTTTAGAGAAGAACTAGTTCAAAGGTGGAGGTGCTGAAATGGTTTAGGCATGCTACTACCAGAGATGCAAGCATACATTGACAAAGGTCAACATATAAAATATAAACCATACAAAAAACCAAAACACTCTCCAATGTGTTTAAACTTTTCAAATATAATGGGCTTCTTAACTAACACAGTTGTTTTGTTTATTTTGACATGTGTATACAAAATGCTGTTGTACAATCCATAAGATTATAACATGTGGTTAATTCATCTCATAGTGTCCAGATGAAGTACAGCCAACACATGTTTCGTCATCTCGTGACTTTTTCAAGACTGTAAAGTGTTTATAAAATAAAAAGGCATTTGTTAAGAAAATTACCAATGAATAATATAGACAAATCCAGTAGATAAAAGGAGGAAAAGAAGAAAAATATGGCCCAGTAATTGGTGAAGAGGACTTAATGATAGGTGACTGAGCCACACCAGTTCCACAAGCTTGTAATCACTGCCATGGTCAACAGAAAATACCTTAAAATATGAGTGAACTGTAAGTGAGAATGGAAAATTAGAATGAGGTGAACCCATTACAGAAGTTTCAGTGACACAAGTTACTGACTGAGCCACACATGTTAGGAGACAGAGCCTCACTCGTTCCACACGCTTTTAATCACCGACATGATCAACAGAAAATACCCTAAAATATGAGTGAACCGTAAGTGAGAATGGAAAAATGAGAATGAGGTGAACCCATTACAGAAGTTCCAGTGACAAAAGTGGACATAAGCTCAATGTGCAGGTCCAAAAACACACCTTTAGAACAAATGGTAAAGCTTATAACATCAAATTACTCAGGGAGTCGCGCGAGCGCGCTGATCAAGCTGTCCGCCTCCCGCTGACCTGCAGCGAAGTATGCCCGTCATCGACGATTCTATGGTGATTAAGGTTAACATTTAAAGTTTCAAAATAATGACGAGGTTTCTGAACGGGAGTTCTCTTTGGCCGTTACCGTTTAGGCCTCTTCTTGAAGTTTTACAGGAGTTACTCTAGGTGAGCTGCTCTCTGGTGTCTTGGGAGCTCGTGTTGCTGAAATTCCTGTCAGGAGGGTGGAGTGAAGCCCAGGAAAGGGCTGAGGCCTAGGCCACTCCCACAGTTGGTTGTAGCTGCTGCACTATACTTATTTAGGCAGTATTTTACTCCTGCCTACATATTACTCATGTAATATTTTGTCTAGCGGGCTCCTTTATTTTTACATATATTTATTTTCTTTTGAATTATGGATGGCAAGCATTCCCAAACTAAACACAATCCTCAGCACACGTCTTTTAAGTAATATGCAATTATCCAATTTGTTTTAGTCAAGCATAAATGATACAGAGAAATTTTCGAGCTTGGTTTCTTTCCGTGTTCATTCTCGCACTCGAGAACACGGCGCTGATGTGGGGACCTACACGTCCTTCTTACGTGCTCTAGGTTTGGCTCATGACGAAGATCCACGGTTAAATGCGACGTGGACATCGGAACATAGATTTTAATTTTCCAGTGGGATGGAATTATCACCACTGATAAAGGAACATTTTGGACTCTTGTAAGCCTTGAGAAAATCGCGGGACAAAATTCCTTTGTGCGACGAAACACGTGTTGGCTGATGCAAGAACAAAGAGAATAAAGAAAAGAAACCAAGCTCGAAAATGTCTCTGTATCATTTATGCTTGACTAAAACAAATTGGATAATTGCATATTACTTAAAAGACGTGTGCTGAGGATTGTGTTTATGTTTATGTTGGTTTTGACCATGTGTTTGGGGAGACTGGTGGTTCTTCTCACCTTTCAGCACCGTCCATATAAATTTCTCAGAAATCTAAATAGAGTGTAAGTGCTACTCATTCTTGGAGCGCCATTTTACCTATAACCATACCACTGCACCGTCGTGAATTAGCTATCAGATAGGTGGCAGCCCAGGAGGCACTATGACTACTTTCATGAACGAGAGGCTGAACAGAGATAAGGAGGCGGATGACCTCTTCAATAATATTTCCAGTAACAATGCTACGACCTCGCTTGCACAGGGAGGACAAAAATTGAGACAAGAAGGTTTGAGAGAGAAATTAATTTCTCGCACTCGAGAACAGGCGCTGATGTGGGGACCTACACTTCCTTCTTACGTGCTCTAGGTTTGGCTCATGACGAAGATCCACGGTTAAATGCGACGTGGACATCGGAACATAGATTTTAATTTTCCAGTGGGATGGAATTATCACCACTGATAAAGGAACATTTTGGACTCTTGTAAGCCTTGAGAAAGTCGCGGAACAAAATTCCTTTGTGCGACGAAACACGTGTTGGCTGATTCAAGAACAAGGAAAATAAAGAAAAGAAACCAAGCTCGAAAATTTCTATGTATCATTTATGCTTGACTAAAACAAATTGGATAATTGCATATTACTTAAAAGACGTGTGCTGAGGATTGTGTTTATGTTTATGTTGGTTTCGACCACGTGTTTGGGGAGACTGGTGGTTCTTCTCACCTTTCAGCACCGTCCATATAAATTTCTCAGAAATATAAATAGAGTGTAAGTGCTACTCATTCTTGGAGCGCCATTTTACCTATAACCATACCACTGCACCGTCGTGAATTAGCATTCCCAAACTATGTCTACTAAACGAAAACAACATATTTCTCCCCCACTAGTTAAGTCTAATAAGTCTAAAATAGTGGATATTAATGAGCCTTCACTATCCACTTTGCTGGAGGAGTTACAAGGTGTACGTTCCAACAAAGACAATATTGTGGCTGAAATAAAAAAAAAAATGACCTATTGCAGCCAAAATTGCACCAATGAATAAGCTATTGCTGGATTTGGAAAATCACAATAGACAATATAACCTGCAAATTTTTAATTTACCGGAAGATGCGAAGGGTAATGATTGCAGGGTATATTTAGAAAACATACTTCCTGGTCTTTTACATATTACATTTCCGAAAAAATTTGAGATTGACAAGATAAGCCTCGTCAAATGATATTCAAAGTTTTATGTCATCACCATTTAGTTTTGATACGAAAGGCTGCCAGAGACATTCCTTCGTTAATGGTCAATGGGAATAACATTTTTATTCATCAAGACTTTGCTAAAGATACTGTCAACATTCGCAAGGAATTTGCGTATCTTCGTCCCAGGCTGGGAAATGCTGGTTATATATATGGTTTATTTGATCCGTCCACTATGCAAATTTAGAAAGATGGGTCTTCTAAGTCTTTTCAACACCCTGAGGATCTTCGCCGCTTTTTGGATCTACAGTCACTGTCTTCCATGGAAACAAATGAGACAACTACCTGACCTTAATGTCACTTGAATTTTGTTGCTAGCATTTTTTTTTTAATAGAGTATCTTATAGGGGCATGTTGAGTAGGTCATTCTTGGCATGCGAGCGTGCGATTCAGGAGTACTATATATGTTTCTATGTTGTATAGTCGTTATTTTTGTTGTCGGTTGGTGTCTTTTGTGTCTTCTCTATATTGATATTTGAGCTATTATTCTTTTTTCATTTAATCCTTCTTATCAATCCTTTTATCTATTATTTTTTCAGAATGTCGAGTGTTAATGGTATTAAAATTGTTTCATTTAGTGTTAAGAGTTTATGGCACCCTGTTAAACGCACGAAGGTTTTAGAATATTTAGCTAGGCATAAAGCAGATATTTGTTTTATTCAAGAGACTCATGTAGATGATAACGTTTTATCCTACATGAATAAAAAATGGGTAGGGGCTATTCTTTTATCTCCGGGTCTCAATAGGAAAAATGGGGTAGTGATTCTTTTTGCAAAAAGGTTACATGTCCAGATTTTACATAAACGTTCTGATTCTGAGGGTCGCTTCATTATACCCAATATTAAAATCAACAATAAGGTTTTCCACCTAATTAATGTATATGGGCCTACAAATGATGATCCTGATTCTTGGTCCAGATTTACTTCAGAGGTTCTAAAATTGGGTAATGTTCCTCTGATCATCGGAGGGGATGTTAATCTTATTTCTGATCCATTAGTGGATAGAATCTCCCAATCCAAATTTCGTCCTCCAAAATCGTTTTTCTCTCTCAAATCCTTCTTTAACACTACCAAAATGGAAGATGTATGGCGTATACATAATCCTACAGATAAACAGTTTACTTTTTTTTCTAATCCTCATATTTCCTATTCTAGGTTGGATTATTTTTTAATTTCCGAAGTCTAATTTCCTCAATTTCTAATCCCACAATTCAGAATATTGATATTTTGGACCATGCTTTAATATCATGCATTTTATCTGGCGACTCCCGTCAACGCCGTCAAGGAAGCTGGTGTATGAATACCAATATTGTTCTTAATGACAAAAACAAACCTAAGCTTTTATCGACTATTCATGAGTATTTTTCATTCAATTCTGAAGGTTCCACGTCTTTTACTAATAGATGGGACGCATTTAAACATATATTAGAGGTGAATCTATTTCCATTATGGCACATGAAAATACATTATTTAATACTAAAATTGAAGAATTGGGTAAGCAGATAGCTACATTTGAATGTCTATAAATTACCTCTAACAACCTCCAATATAAGGTAAAATTACAAAAACTTCGTTATGAACTGAACTCTATTTTAAGCAATAGAGCTGGAATACAAATCTCTAACAACAAAGCTAAATTTTGTTTTAGTGCCAATAAATCTGGTAGATTTTTAGCTAACTCTCTCCATATAAAATAATTATTAAAAAAAAAATAATGCTATTCACTCTCCACATGGTTCAATTGCTTTATCCCATGATGATATAATTAAGGAATTTATGAAATATTATTCGGATTTATATAATAAACCACCTTCTTATGGTACAGTTCATATTGATAATTTTTTGGAAGGCTGTGGTTTACCTAAAATCTCACAAACTGATAGAACTAAATTAGATCTTCCTATTACTGTAGAGGAAATAATTGCAGCTATTAAATCGCTAAAGTTAAAGAAATCTCCTGGTCCTGATGGTATTCCTGTGGAATTTTAAAAGGAATTTTCATCTCACCTTTCATCGCACTTGCTTTCTTTGTGTTCTTATTTTAGTAATACAGGGTGTACCTCAGGGTTGTTCACTGAAGATCTGATTATTGTCCTCCTGAAACCAGATAAAGACCCTTCTCTGGTTACAAATTATCATCCTATTTCTTTAACAAATCAATATTGTAAACTGTATGCTAAAATTATTGCGACTAGGTTAGCTTTTATACTTCCTTATTTTATTCATGTCGATCAGTCTGGCTTTATGAAAAAGAGACATTCGACAAATAATACTAGACTAATATTTCATGCAATTGATGCTGGATCATTATTGCCTTTTCCAGGTGGAGTTCTAGCATTAGATACGGAAAATGCTTTTGATAAAATTTATTGGCAATACCTTTTTCACAACTTGTCTGCTTTCAATTTTGGTTCCTTGTTTGTTCGTATGATTTCAGCTCTCTACTCTAGTCCTTCTGCCAAACTTTTTGTTAATGGTTGACTCTCACAGACGTTTTGCCTTTTTAGAGGAACCAGGCAAGGCTGCCCATTATCTCCATTACTTTTTCTTATTGCAATTGAACCCTTATTAATTCCAATTAGAATTTGCACAGAAATTGAAGGCCTTCAGCTAAACAAAGTTCCTAATAAAACATCAGCATATGCTGATGAAAACATCAGCATATGCTTTTATATATTGCTAACCCTGAATCTTCCTAATAAAACATCAGCGTATGCTGATGAAAACATCAGCATATGCTTTGATATATTGCTAACCCTGAATCTTCCATACCTCCATTATTGAATTTAATTGTTGTTTACTCTAGGGTTTCGGGTTATACACTTAACATTAACAAAACATAATTTTTTCCTTTAAATATTCATTGTTCACCTGATATGCTCCCTGATAAAGACATTGTTTGGCAAAATGATAAACTTAAATATTTAGGCATATTATTTACTAACAACATAAAACAATCTTTGACTTTGAATTTTAAATCTACTTTGGCGTATATTAAGGATAAACTTCAAAAGTGGTCCTCCTTGTGTTTATCTTGGTGGGGAAGGTTGGATGCAGTTAAAATGATTATGGCTCCTAAACTGTTTTATCTTTTTTCAATGATACCTATTCAACTCCCTCTTAAATGTTATAAGACTATTGACAAATATTTTTCTAAATTTATTTGGAATAACAAATCTCCTCGGCTAAGTTACAAAAAATTGAAATTGTCTAAACTCAATGGAGGGTTTGGTTTACCAGATTTTCTAATGTATCAGAAAGCCTTTATTTTAAAACAAAGTGTTTTATGGTTTCAGAATTTAGATCTTAATAATTCACCTGCATGGCTTCGTATTGAACAAAATGCAGTATCACCTTTTTCTCTAGCTGCTTTACTTACAATGTCCAATTCTGTTTTCCAATGTTCTATTTCTAACACATTGAACTTAACGCTGTGGTACAAACCATTATCAAAATTAGTTTGTCACACAAATTTTGGGATTTCATGGATAAGAGCTGGCATTTTTTATTTTAAAGAAATGTTTTATAATAATGCCTTTTTAAGTTTTGAGGACATAAAACAAAGATTTCATTTGCAACTATCAGATATTGTTAAATATGAATTGCTCTGTAACTCTATTCTTGACTCCTTCCCGAATGGCTTTCCTTCCATAGTTTCTTCTGATTTAGAAGTGCATCTCCAAACAATTGCATCTTCTTCCTATGTAATGTCATTATTATATAAAAGTTAAATAATTTTGAAGGGGGTAATATCAATTTTCTTTCTACCTTTTGGAATGCAGAATTAGATTTGTCTTTATCTTTGGACACATGGAGGAAGATGTGGTTGAATTCTCTCTCGGGTTGGTTGCCTGTATTAATATATCAAACTAATTCTTTTATACTTTTTAATTGTTTATGGACCCCCTTAAAATTATATAATGCAAAACTTTTAAACTCTTCCACTTATTGGAATTGTTCTTTAAATATAGGCTCATTAAGACATATATTATATGATTGTCATATTGTTAAGAAGTTTTGGGATGTAGTTTGGCAGATGATTACTCGTATATTGAATGTGTTAGATACTTTATCATATATAATAATTATTTGCAAATCCTCTTCTCTCACCACTAAAATGCCCCTGCTGAACAACAAACTTTTTGATTTCTTAATTTCCGCAGCTTTAAAGATAATTATTACTAATTGGAAAGATTCCTCTTTATTATCTGTTCATGCATGGTGGGCTTGGATAATTTTTACCAGAAGGGCTGCTGATTTGACATTATCTGGTATTATTCACAATAATCCGAACTATCTAAATTTTTGGAAACCAATTGATGATTATTTAATGTTGAATCGTTAGTATGTACTAGTATAAGTATTACTATATATGTTTATGTTTAACTTTTAGCTTAGTAGCTCTGTAAACTTTTATTATAAATTTATGCTGTTGTCCTTTTTATTTTCATTGCCGTGATATGATTCTGTTTTACAGGTACTTTATAATATAATCTTGAACTCTTATTTATAAATTAGAATGTTTATCTATATCCATATTGTTTTAATGGATTAATGTTTGTACCTTTTCGGAGCTCATTTTTGTATGTTTTCTATTATCAAAAATTCTAATAAAATATTTTGAACACAAGTTACTCGTCCACAGCATGTTACAGTAGGAATTCACATCAAAAAGAATCGAAAAAGTTGAAGTACTTGGAGTGGTCCAAACAGGCAATAGAGGAAAACGGGATAAGTAGGTTAGAAATATAAAACTATGCAAGAACAAACAAATTGTATGAAAATAGTACTTACAATTAGTTTAAAAAAGACAGTATCCACTCAGAAGATGGGTAGTGGCATACTTAATACTATGCAAATATAAATCTTAAATCCTGCAACTCAAAAACATCTTGATCCCACTTAGTATGCGGATACTGAATCAAGAAACAGAACAAAGTCAGCATGTCAGGTAGTAACAAACGGTTATCACAACTATGGGCCCGATTCCGATCTTGTTCGGTAGCAAACTGAATGACTCGTGTCCAGAATGCTTTCCGTACGACTCGTGTCCGGGGAGTCCTACCGAACAAGTACAATGCGTTTGAATGCATCCAGATACGATTTGGTTTGACTCCCGTTGACTTTACTGGGAGCCTGTGTACCGAACGCGTACACAGGCTCCTATTGACAAATGGGGTGGTTGGGGATCATCGTACACCCTGTGGCGGGCACCCCTTAGTGCCTGCCACACTGTTCATGGTCTGAAAAGGGGGACCCATGGGTACCCCCACAGGCAAGAGTTGGAGGGCCCCGGGTGAAGGGGGCTGCTACAGGCCCCCAAAGACTGATTCCAGCAGCCTTTTCGATCCGGGCAAAAGGAATCGTAAAGGCTGTCCGAATCGTTCATC
This sequence comes from Calotriton arnoldi, assembly GCA_963921515.1. NCBI lineage: Eukaryota > Metazoa > Chordata > Amphibia > Caudata > Salamandridae > Calotriton > Calotriton arnoldi. The sequence continues at coordinate 505,680 of CAWUFW010007152.1, read as the reverse complement.
GTACTTGATCGCTTGGAAAACCTACTCCATAGAGCGATACGATTTGGCTCCGGAGGGCTCTATCTCTCCATATGCCTTCTGGAAATGATTCGGTCAGCGCTGAGGGTTTCCAGGCATCGTACTTGGTCGGAATTTGGAACGAGTCGGTAGGAAATAAGGGCTCCGGATCAGTTTAGGTAAAACCAAATCCGATTCAGACCCCTTCCGACCGAGATCGGAATCGGGCCCTAAGTCCAGGTTGAACCTTATCCATATAAAGGTATGTCATTCCAAAATTGTGAGTAAGGGTGATATATACATATATTGTTAGGCACATGCTAAATTGAGATAGGAAACGCATATCTGAGATGTTCCATAGTGATAGTATCATTCTGATGTTAGTCCTGAGTAGGAAATGTACTAAAAGTTAAAGTTGCGAAAGTAAATAGCGACTGATGCCATAAATGCACACAGTCATGCAGTATATGTCCTAAAAGAAAGGCAATCACCCGTGCAAAGAAGCTAAGTGATGCCAAAATTAGTCATCTCCCTACCTCAAAATGCCCTAACAAATAAAGATAGCAAAAATTTGTAACCGGTCTGTGAAAGACCATGGATAATTATAATGACGGGGAGTCCATAGTAAGCTCCAATCTAGATGGGAGACGAGAATAGTACATTTCAAACTTTCTAATATACAAAAGTGACAAAATTTATAATGAATCACAAAGACTTCACAAGCCCAAAAGTACTGAAGTAATCTATGTTCGAAAACGAGATCCGATCTCGTCGGCTCATGTGAAAAGCCAAAATCTTGTTAATTAAGCAACTTCTGATTCAACTAGTCTGGTTCTACGAACCCTATGCTGCAGTGTTAAAAGCAAATAGTCTCCTGCATGGGATCCGAAACACGAAATTGTCAATAAACCTTGGTTGACCCATAATGTTACTTCCATCTCATGGGACGCCGAGAGTCCGCGTCACCCTTCTTTCTCGTCTGCGGATTTACGGGTTTTGAATGATCTGAACAGAGCAGTTATACTAGCGGACAAGTGTATGGTCTGCAGTAGAAACTGAAAAAGGTGCACCCTGAATGCCTCTTACATCAGGCTAGTCTCCTAAATGGCGGCTATATTGGAACGCAGTATATCATTAACAATACTTATTGGGAGAAAGTACAACGAAACACAAGACGGAGCATAATTCCATTAAATGAACATCCTAGGGCACTCCGATAATGATATCCAATAGGACACAATAAAGAAAGTGTGTACACTAATAAAACTGCACATAATAGTCGAGAAGTAAAAATCACCCAATGTCACCAAAACTAATCAGGCCTAAGTATTATTAAAAATGTGAAGCAGACATCAAACAACATATTGGCTGTCGTATAGAGCACACAGCGAGCTTATTACCCATCCAACATATGCACCACAGTGTGTGATAACCAAAACGGTCAAGGTACATAATGATTCCACTCAACAAAATATCCGGAAACATGTAAACACCAGTATGGCCAGGCCCACAGTGGTAGGGACCCACATGATTAGCTAATAGGCAGTAAGAGAGAAAAATAGAGCAAAGATGGACAAACATATTATATCAAGCAAATAGATCATATTATCATTGTGCATGTGGTCAGCACTGAGTAGTTGATTATGCAGAATAACGGAATGCACTTGCCAGCAATTTAACATGTAATATGACCACACATTTGCATGGATAAAGCAATATCACAACTGGACATATAATCATCTCCAGATTTGTCAGGTCAACTAACAGAGTGAAACTAATCTTAATTATGCATTGAGATAGGCAATATCATGACTAGACATGAGGTTGTCTCCAGGTTTATAATGTAAACTAACAGAATGATACTAATCCACAGTTAGGCATCCTTATATTACAGTAGTCTTACAAGTTGTTACAAAAAGCACAGGCACTGTAACACAATGTACAGAGTAGACATCTTCAAATAACTTGTTATACAGGCTGACAAAACAGTACTACTCCACAATTTAGCATGTCGATATTCCCAATCATTCTGACAGCAACGTATGGCATAATGATGCTATCGCAAAGTGCAAAATGAGCACAGATTGTATACCACATACCTCCACCCCATATGCATAAGGTGGCATGGTTAAATCTAAGATGGTGACGTCTTTCAATAGAAAGCCTAGCCTGTATCGTACACTGGCAGATATCAATAAATGCATCCTATACAGATCGAAGCAGGGGATGGTGTCAAAACTGATAACTAGCTTAATAGGGCAATGAGATTCAGTCAGTAAGAAAAACATGTAATTCTCTATCTGTATTAGGGGCCAGATGTACGACCCTTCTAATTTGCAGGTCGCAAATTGCACTGTTCTGTGACTCGCAATATGCAACTCTCAAAATGGAATTTACCACAGTGTCTCAGACACTGGTTGCGATTCCCAATTTGGTCGCAAACGACCTTCCTCATTAATATTCATGAAGCTGGTCGCAATTTATGACCCCATTGGGAATGGCCAGCACTCACAGGGACGGTGGCCTGCTGGGATAAGCAGTTTGTTTAAAATGTAACCTGGAAGCATTTAAAAAAGAAAAATGAAACATTTCTATTTCATTTTTTAAGAGAAGGCAGTGGTCCGTGCGACAAGTTGCATTGAGGGCAGGCTCGACAGAATTCTGTGATGGAACGCGAAGTGCACTCAACTCACAGACCACCCCCTTTATAGTCATTGGGCTCCCCCCACCCTCTGACATCCGTCGGCGAGCGGGGCGCTCATGACAGCAAGCACAATATCTGCTCCCAGCGGGTGGGAGCTTTGAAAATGCTCTCACTCACTGGAAGCAGACTTTTGATCTGTCTCCCTGCCCAGACTGAAGCAAGCAGGGAAAGATACCAAATATTCCTCCTACCCAGGAGGTGCAGCATTAATAGCTTCTCCCTCCAGGCTGGGGCCGCAGAGACCTTGGGGCTCCCCTAGCTGCCCCCAACAAATGTGTGGTGGGGGCCCTGGGTGGGCACCAGGGCACCCACATTTATTGATTTAGGCCCCAGCAGATGGGGTCCCTGGGTCCGATAGCAGCTCTGGGAGGGGGGCCATACAGCCCCCAACCTTTTATTTTAAGTAGTGTTCCTGGGGGATGAGGTCCCCAGGGCCTAATCAAGGCTAAAGGAGGGGGCCAGGCCACACCCCTACCCCTTTGGAAAAAAATAAGACCCTGGAGAGTGGAGTCCCCAAGGCAGGCCCTTTGACCAATGCCCCCGTAGGTGGTGGGAGTTAGATTTACATATGGTAATTAAATATTACTTTAAGTTAACAAGATTCCTAGAAATTCACTAAAAAAAACAAAGGTTAAAGTAACGTTATAGATAGGTGAATTTGTCAGTGACAACATTAACATTTTAAACAAAAAGAAACACAGAAATACACCAGTGATAGCAGAGCTAACTATAACTTGCTCCCCCACCATGCACTGCTTTTGACATGTTCTATGACATTATTTGTGACTTTAACATTTGTTTTTTTGATTCAATTTCAAAGGTTTTTTTGAAAACAAAAACCTATCTTTTTATCACGCCTAACTATAATGTTACTTTAACCATTTCTTTTCAGTAAATAGAGATAATATAATGATGAAAATTCCATTTCTATTGAAAGTTTAGCTGATATTGTAGAGTTGGTCTCTTCTTGTTCTAACTAGAAAGTGGGTAATCTTCCAGCTTTTTCTCCATGCTCATAATGATGATTCCTAATCCTGTATAAGACTTTTTCTGCTAAAGAGGAGTAGATGTTGTAAAGTTCATCTTTTTTGTTGGTATGTTTTCTAAGTGTTTTGTCTGAGGGCTTTTGTCAATATGCCTGTTGCAGTTTCCTATCTTCCGTTTCTAGTATTTCTCTTCATTGTTTCAGTTTAGATTTCTTACCCACCATGTCTCCAATTATTAGGCCTTGTATGTACGCTCTCTGCTGCCCAGAGGTTGTGATGTGATTGCACTGACACTCGGTTGATATCCCTGTATACGTGGAAGCACAGTACTTTTTTATCCTGAGGGTATTTTTAGTTATGTTTGTTCATGTGCCACGTTCTTGCCTTCAGAGAAGCTATTCTAAGGTCTAATGTATTCTTGATCGGAGCGTGATCCAAAATGCCTGCTGTTCATATACTGCACTGTTGCACAGTAGGTAGGAGTTCTGTGTTGACCAGGAAGAAGTTGATCCTTGTTTCCATACCTTTGGGGCAGGAAGAAAATAAAAACGTCCTCGCCATTATGCGTTGTAGATCCCAGGGGTCAACCAGGCCATGATCCTCTATGAGGTCCTTAAGCATATTTCTGTTGTGATTGTAGTGGAGATCTGGTTTACCTGAATTGTGCAATATCACATCTATGGTGACTTGCCATTCTCTCCCAATAAGGTCCTGTGCCTTACCAGATCTGTGCAGTTTCAGGTGGTCCTAGTCAAAAGTTGCTTTTCCTTAAATTTTGACAAGGCAGGACCTATCTTTGTTCTTAATACTTCCCAAGGGAGAATCCCGTCTTCATCCTTTAAATCATGCCATACAACCACACCTGCATGCTTAATTGTAGTTGCTAAACTATCTTGAAGACAGGGTGGGGTACCGGGGGATTCCCAGATAGGGGCAAAATCGGAAAAATAACCCAGCCCCCATCTGCATCTAGCCTTATACCAGGTCTCCAAGGCTGATTTTAAAACCTTGAGGCGTACCCGTTTAAAGTACTTTGGAGCACCAAACTTATATAGAAAACCACCTCCGCCACTCCCTCCTTCAGCCAAAACCAACTCCCCTAAAAGTCTGCCCCAAGATTTCTCATCCGGGTTTAGAAGAAGCATCCTAATACCTTTAAACTGAAAAGCAATTAAATAACAACTAATATCTGGGAGGGCCAACCCTCCTTTATTCAACCTCCTCCTCAGCTTCTTCCAATGTCATTCTGGCTCCTTTATTGCCCCAGATAAACCTCCCAATTTTCCCCTGTATTTTACCAATGATCTTATTAGGAAAAGTCAGAGGAATAGCATTAAACAGATAGGTTACTTTAGGAAGAACAATCATCTTCACCAGATTAACCCTCCCATAGATCGTCAAAGGGAGGTTCCCCCACCTAGCGAAAAGTTGGTCGATTTCCTTTGTAACTTTCTCCAGATTAAATGTCGGGATTTTAGCTATATCGTTGACGATTTTGATACCCAAATATTTAAATTCCTTGCTAATAGGACCACCCAAGTAATCGATATTCCAGCACATTACTTCTGTTTTGGAAGAGTTGGCTAGATACCCAGATATTGAGCCAAATTCTACAGAGAGGGCTTCCAGCCGTGGAATAGATGCCTCAGGATCACTAGTGTAAATGATGATGTCATCTGCATATAATGCAATCTTACACTGATATGTTTGTGATCTAAATGGAAGTATTGACTCATCCAATCTAATAGCTTGCGCCAAGGGCTCTATATATATGTTAAATAACAAGGGTGAAAGAGGACACCCTTGCCTGGTCCCCCTCTCTATATTAAAACTTCTAGTCAGCATACCATTCAACAAAATCTTTGCTGACGCTCCTTGATAACATTTCTTCAATATTTGTACGAAAGAGGGGCCAAAGCTCATTTTCTCTAATAGCTCCCAAAGGTAATTCCAACATACTCTATCGAAAGCCTTGGCCGCGTCCAAGGCTACTACTGCCAAAGGATCAGATCTTACAACGGCCAGGTCGATGTTCCCGATTAATAATTGAGTTTGTTCTTGAATTTACCTCCCCGCTATAAAACCCTTCTGGTCAATATTGACCAGACTAGAAATTAACTTGGCAAGCCTCCCTGCCAGAATACCCATAAAGAACTTATAATCGGCATTCAGCAGGGAGATCAGGCGGTAAGAATCAGCTACTTGCGGGTCCTTCCCTGGCTTCAATATCAAAACAATAGTGGCTTCCTTCCAGGAACTCGGGATCTCACCCCCAGATCTGTAGACTGAGTTAAATAAAATTTCCATTACCGGAACCACTTCATCCAACAATAATTTATACACTTCATTTGGGAGGGCATCTAACCCAGAGGCTTTATTTTTCTTTGATTTCTGAATTATGTCCCTAATCTCTTCTACAGAGATCGGTGCATCTAGTAGGGTCCGGCTATCTTCATTTAACGTTGGCAAATGTTTACTCGCTAGCCAGGATTGTATTTTGTCTTTGGTAGGGACCAGACTTTCCTTATACAGACCCGAAAAAAGATTTAGAAGACAATTTTGTATTTCTTCTAAATTACTAGATCTATCTCCATTATTATTAATTATTAATTCATTCATATTATTTCTTGATCTATCAACCCTGGCCTTCCATGCCAACAAGGCCCCAGCCTTTTCCCCATACTCAAAATTCTGCATATTTCGAGTGTGCCATTGTGCCCTACACTTCTGATCTAGTAAAGTTCTAACTTCCTGTCTGACCCCATCCAAGGCCATCTGAATTTGTGCCCCTCTATCTTCACCCATCTGACCCAAACCGTTCCTTTCTACTTCTAATTCTAAAATCTTCTTCTCTTTAACACGCAACTCCTGTACTCTAGCCCTATTTTTTTGACGAAATCAGACCGTGTAGCCACCCTCTCAGGCTTGCTTTAAACGCATCCCATACATATTCCATGGGTGCTGAGCCAATGTTCAAGATAAAATATTCTTTTGACAATGTTTTAATAGATTGAGTTATTTCAAAATCTGCCAACATCACTCTGCTCAGTGTCCATCTAGTTTGTAAGGTGCTCCCTATTTTAAAGTATGTAAATAATACTGGAGCATGATCTGAGAGATGAATAGGTAATACCTTTATCTCGGGCATATTACCAACTACATCTCTGCTAACCAGGATATAATCAATTCTGGAGGCATGGTGATATTTTTTGCTATAAAAGTGTATCCTTGCAAATCACCTTTCTTAGCTCTCCATAGATCAACCAGAACTAAATCATGCAGCAAATTTTTCAAAGCCCGCCGTGTTTTTGGTGCTCCAATTACCCGTCCCAGGTTAGACCTATCCATAACAGGGTCAAGCAAAACATTAAAATCACCCCCTATCAATAGGGGAGGGGATACTAATAACAATTTATCCTGCATTTTATAGATAAGGGAAGGGTCATCTACATTAGGACCATAAAATGAGGAGCAAGTTAACTCTAACCCCCCGAAATCCATCTGGGCCAATATCCAGCGCCCTGTCTGGTCCGTCTGAACATTTTTCATCCTACAGGGTGTCCCTCTCTTAATTACTATTGCTACCCCTTTACTAGCAATTAATTGCTGTGAGGAACAAAAACTATCTATCCATGTAATTTTAGAGAAAATCGAATGAAATTCTATATGGGTCAAATGTGTCTCTTGTAACAAAAAGACCTGGGCTGGTGAAAGTTCTAAATATTTAAGTATCATCCTTTGTCTGCGGGGGCATCTTAAGCCATTCACATTCCATGAAATAAAACAGAGTTTACTGTTTCTGTCAGAACTCCCTGCCATCAACTAAGGTGTCCCCACTCCCCCGCCTTACGACTTTCTCCAGATACATAGAAGATGAGGATTACTATTTTTTTACATTTTCTCCCAACTGCTCCCCACCCCGTGACCCTCTCCTCCCACTCAACCTCCCCCCCGTGCCCCGCTACTCCCTGAGGAACCCTCCCTTCCAATAGATCATGGTATGAGGCAGAGAGGAGTGAATCTAGGGGAGAATGGGAATTAGAGAGTGCATTACAAAATGTTCAATCAAAAAAGAAAGAAATATCTATGTGGTATTCGAGTCTTCTCCGGGCAGAGGACTTGGATATCCCACCTCAATCATCGGTTTGGAAACACACCCCTCTTGAGTCTGAGGCTGAAGCTGATCTTGAGCTTTCATTAAAAAGGATGTATAAGACCATAAAATCAGCTAGTTTAAAGAAGAATCACTTCTTTGTAACAAATTGGTTGTATTACACCCCAGCTAAAATAGCTAAGTTTGCCCCTTCACCTCCCCCGAAATGTCCTAGGTGCAGATTGCCTCTAGCGGATGATATACATATCTTCTTCGAGTGTTCGGAATTAAGAGCTTTCTGGAAGGAGGTGGGAGACTCTTTATCAGCTATCTTTGGGACCAGTATTGAGGCTAACCTTCAGCTGGTGTTTTTTGGGGGTAATGATGTATCTGACTCTTTTCCATCACAGTCAGATAAGGGGCTGTTGTTATATTTGATTCTTTTAGCACGAAGAGAACTTTGCATTAAATGGAAAGATCCCATTCCCCCAAATAGGGAAGACTGGCTTAGAGCCTCGTTCGCCATGGCGAGATTAGAGCAAGAAGGGAATGGAGAAATCCCACCTAATATCTGGCAGCCTCTATTAAAATGGGGTAGAGAACTGAGGCTAATTCCTCCTATGTGAAAGCATCCGATAGTATACCACTGTAGTTTTCCTCCTCTTTTTTTTTTTTTTTCCTTCCACATACTGGGTCCTATGATTATACCAAGCCCCTACAAATTGGGGGCCGGTCAGGTTAACCTGGACTGGTGCAGTTAGCCGTGGGCTCCCGAGTTAGAAGATTATGACGGCTTTTAGTCTGCAGAAGTCTATTGGTAAGATGAGGATTCAAAAAAAAAAAGTTGCTTTTCCTTACATTTGGAGCATATATATAGAAACTATTATTAGTACATGTTTTTCAATTGAAAGTTTGGCAAAGGCAATCTGCCTTCCAGGTCATACCACATCGGAAGCACCCTGGTCTTCAGACATTTGTGAAGGAGTATGGAAACTCCTCTTATGGAAACTCCTCTTATCCTGTAGGATGCAGAAGACCCTTCCTCTCTCTCTTCCAGGGATCGAGTATGAGAAGACTATATGTCTTGTCCCACCCAGTCTCTCTTAAGTTTCCTTGATTCCACTTTCAAGAGGTGTGTCTACCAGACTAGGACAATATCTGGAGAGAGGAGGGCAGTGCACACTAAAACCTTCTTGCATTTTATGTATGAAGCAAAGCCATTAATAAGGAACCAGATAGATAAGGGCTTCTGTGCGAGATTTGTGCATGTCAATGAAAGGGTCAGTGGTTTGCTCAGTTTGTTATGTGTGTTAGAGGGCACCGTAGCAGGTGACATACCACAGGGAAATTGTAGGACTGATTAAAGGGAAGATTACCCATGTGTCAGCTAGCTCTAGTCCAGATCCAAGCTTAAACCTATATAACTAAAACTTTAAACTAGCGCACTATGGGGGATATTTACAAAGAAGTGGCAGAGTGAGGCGTTAGCCATCATGGCTTAATGCTTCACTCCGCCACTTCAGAAACGCAAGGCTGCACCATATGTACAAGGATATGGTTCAGCCTTGCGTTTCCCCCTGTGCTGGCGCTACACTTAGCAGTGTAGCGCCAATGCAGGCACCCTTGCACCATAGTGCAAGGGTGCCTGCATGCAGAGGAAGATTGCTTATGTACAGGAAGGTCCCCCTTCCTGGACATAAACAATCTTGAAATGACATTTTGTCACTTCTATGTGTGCTGCTTAATGTAGCACACATAGAAGTTACAAAATGTCATTTTGTTTAAGCATTGTTTATGAGCAGAAAGGGTCACCTTCCTGAACATAAACAATCCAAGGCATTTTGCTTTTTCCATGTGTACTGCACAAGGCAGCACACATGGAAAAAGCAAAAACGAGGAGAAATAAAGCATTTCTCCTTGTTTCGTCAAGTTAAGGCCAGGTTTTCCCTGGTCCTAATTTTAGTGCTGCCTCCTATTTACGCTGACCTTGTAAATAGGGGCCATCATCAAAATCAATGGGTGTTGCGGTGGAATGCCCCCCGCAACACCCACTGCTCTCCCCGTTCATGCTAAGCATAGCTTGAACGGTGGCCTAATTTACAAGGCAGCGTTAAGCCAGGTTAAGTGGCTTAACCCTGCATTGTAAATAAGACAAAGACACTATCGCCACAGAAACGTCACAAAAAGTGACGTTCCCATGGCGATAGGGGCTTGTACATATGCCCCTATAATTCTTGCTTATGCCCATTTGCTGTAGGTAAGAGTATATCACATGTAGTCACAAGTATTCAAATACGCCGTTTTATTAGTAACCGCGTATAGAATGAACTGTGCTATTGAGAGTTACGGCTCTTGCCATGTGTTATTGTGTGCAGTTATGATTTAAGAAGCAAGTATGATTTATCTCTGGGAGTCAGTACTTTCTTGTTCCCCGCTTTATCTCAGTACGAGTCTCTGTGTCTTATTTGTACTAATTTTGATGTTCCTCATTGTTGTCAACTAATCTCTAAATCTTTCTTTTGAGTGTTGTTGAATTCGGCTTGCGTGGACGGACCGACCTCCATGTTGGACATAATTTATCCAGATATCCTGGGTCATCGTATCCCTTGCTTTTACCATCGATTATGGTTATCGTGGTCACTGATTTCAAGAGTTCACAGAGTATATCTATCCACTTCAGTTGTCTTCATAGTGCCTGGAATTTCTTATGGACGAGTTTTGTTTTGTGCACATAATCCACCGTTATAAAGATCTTGCAGTTCTTAGACTCAAAGGGGACATGCTTCTTGAAAGTCTGAAAAATCTGGTTGAGCATGTTAGTGGTGCACAAAGCATGTGATTATTGGTGAGCTGGAGACATCCACAGCTTTAGAGTGTGCTTTGAGCCTATGGGCTCTATAGAAGTCCAAGGCCGGATGGAAAGATAGGCTCATAAGTTCTAAGATCAGAGTGCTGAGAAACTGAATCAAATCCGTACCAGGGTCAAGCCTCGGGATGCCAAAGTGTTGAGTGTTTTTTCATATGCTTCTGTCTTCGAATTCTATGATATTTCTCTTGATTTTCCATATTTCATTGCCCCTGCCTTGTGCATTAAAGATTAGGTTTCGAGATCTATGAAACACATGTCCGTGTTTGCATGTGCACTTTAAAATTGGCCATTCACATTTATTTGATTTCAGTGCTTGAATTGTAGTGGCCTCCACCGCATCTATGGATGCCTTGATCACCTTCAATTCCTGCATAGGTGCTTCCAGAGTTACCGCTGTCATGTTTGTGGTATCTAGTGCAGTTCAATGCTTCTTGTCTGAACAGATGAGCGCCTCCGAAAAAAACGGTTGCCTGGAAGTTTTATTTTTAGGCATGGCTAACCAAAATCATCCGTCTTTGCAAAGGTTGATAAGTCATTGTGTCTCTAGATTGTGTTCCAGCCGTCAAAGAGTTTCACAGGTGTGTTTTCACCAAGCATTATGTCTGTTATCATGTGTGACTATAACAGTTTTTATAATTTCTTCTGAGAAGGCCCTAACTATTTCAGAGCAAGAGCGCGAGGGTGTATGGAAAGCGTCAGCCCCCTATAGCATGATACATGTCATCTTGTAGTAACAGTCTCAATCTAAGATGGGAGCATCCCAGTCATTGCATCATCCAAGCACTTTAATGGTTGTTTCGTATGTTGGTGTGGTATGTATTTAATATTTTTTGTACCTGTAGCCACTGCTCCCTGTAACCTGCGCGCGTGCGCGCCCGCGCACCTATTTGAATCAGAGAGCGCAGTGTCTTCTTTGCAGCGCGCACACACCACGAGAGGCAAGTATTCATGTTAATCGCAGCGCTGCGATTAACATGAATACTTGAAGAAAAACAGACAATCTGCCCCCCTCCGCGTTCTGTTAAGAAAAGTCATGCAGCAAGCCTAAAATCACGACGTGTGCTTTCACAATCATTAACATATATTAGTGATTGTGAAAGCACACATTGTGCTGTTGGGCTTGCTGTGTGCTTTCTTAACATAGCGCAGCAGTTTGTGTGCCTTTTGAAAGTTTTCATGTTAAATGCAGCCCCGAGTGTAAGCATGTCGGGCCCTGCAATTAACATGAACACTTTCAAAAAGGCATGCAATCTGCCGCGGTTCATTAACAAAGGCAGGCAACAAGCCTAACAGCACAACGTGTGCTTTCACAATCCCCAATATGTATTAGGGATTATGAAAGCACACGTCGTGCTGATAGGCTTGCTGCGTGCCTTTTGATGATAGATAGGGTGACCAGAATTTTAAAGCCAAAAACCGGGAAATTTCACACAAACAGAAAGGGACTACACATAGCTGCCAAGGTTTCAGATTGCTATGTGTGACATTTTCAAAATTTCAGTGCAATTATGAGTGCATTTCAATGACTATGAGTGACACTTTCTTGAGAGCAAAATCAGCCTTGCTCTACCCGGTACACTAGAACCCCATTCCCAATATGAACCAACCTGCCCCACCCAGTACACAACAGGGGGCCTCATTAAAGCAAGGAAACGGAAATATCTAACCTACCCACCAAGGGATGAGCAGTTTAGGAAGAGCCATGGTTTCATAAACAAATGATAATGAGGGAAAGAATCTACTATGACATCCTGTGCCCTATGGAGAAGTATACACTTAGAACCATGACACATCATGGGAAACATGCCACAAATAATAAAATATATCCCTAATACAAGGGGAATTAAAACCCTGAATTTTTAGAGACATGCATCATATCTCAGCCCTTAGAAAATAGGGCCAGAACACAGTATTGTGAAAAGCAACATAGTGTTGAAATGTAACTAAATTTAAGGTCGTTCAACCGAGCTCCTAGAACATGGAGAGAGAGCTCAGTGGTCGAGGTACCTGGTTGGCGGCAATCTGCCATCATTCGTGGCCACAGTGGGAGGAGCGAGGACTCTGCATTTCAGCCGTCAAAAAAATTCTGGGCCAGCACTGTCATAAGCCAGGGCCAGTGTGTGTACGTGCACCGTCAGTGTGCGCACATAGCATTGTAACGTGGTCATCCAAGTCACATGACCCAACTTGGATATTGATGCCGACGTGACCGCGTGACCACGTGATACTGACGCAGCTATGTGAAGATGGGAATTTTAGTTTAAAAAATGTGAAGTGTCAGTTTAACTCTGTCATCCTGGGCGTGACAGTTGCATTGCGGTCATATGATCCACTTCACTTCATGGTATTGATGCCGCCATGAAAACGCCATGATGACGCGGCCACGTGAAAAAAGGGGGCATAGATATGAGGTTCACAAATGTGCATATATGGCAGTATAAGTGATATCTTCCAGCTTGTCAATGTAACCATCCAAGTGTGAGTGATCGGATACAATCGTTAGTAGAACTAACTAGGTATTTGTCAGGTATTTCATTCACAGGGTGAACCTAGCTATAAATATGAGCATGATCTTGTTCAATTGTTAGTAAAATTGGCCTCGTATGTGTCAGTTGTTTCATGTAAAGGGGTTCCCCTAGGTACAAGCAGCACACCTGGATTGTATCCAGTGCTACAGTTTATATCAATCAGTGCGTGTCACATAAATAAGTTTAAAAATACACAGGCTATTCTCTCATTCTTTGAAAACAAAAGTTGAGTAAGAAGATGGAGGCGAAGCCAGCAGTTTCCATATTTTTAACTAAGATTATACAAGATGAGAAATCTAAGGGAAAGAAGTCCAGCGAATCTCATCATTTAGTCCTTTTCTATCGCTACACAACCTATGCACCCACTTCTATTCTTTGATAAACAAGAATCTAGTAACATCTGCCACCGAAAGAGGTATATTAGGTTGTTCGAGTACAGTCCATTTCAAGTCTTCTGCCTGATGTCCCTTTTCCAGAAAATGCTTGTTTTCGGAATCTTAGGTATACTTGTGTTCCATTATGTGAGTCTTCACCTTCGCGTTGTCATTCCAAAGTAACCAAGGTTGCAAGGACAGGAGATCAGATATATAAATTTCTCACTGTTGCACTCAGTATGTTAACTAAGCCCCAAAGGCGTATTGGTACCAATGTCAATCTCTGTTGTGTGTGTAGTTTGCGAACAAACTACACAAGAGCTACACTAGATATGTCCCTTCACTGCTGGGAACCCCCAGGGTGTTTCTTGCCTAGAAACCTTTGGGGCCCTAGGTCTGGAGTGTACCAATCTATCTTTGAGGTTGTGTTTTGTTTTTTAAATAAAAAATATTATTATTAAGTTTTGTTACAGGTAAACATAACAGATTGTAACCCCACCATACGACACGGCTAAGTACAGGCTTTTGTTAAAAAGAAAAGTAAAAAGCACAGTTAAGACCAAAGGCCAAAGATACTTCTAGTGATTACATAACCTGTGTAGCAATGACAATTCATAAAGCACATTGCACCCCACATTGAGATTTCACTCATATCCGTTTTCTCAGACCCGCCCGCGTCCTCGTCCTTTCCTCTCACGTCACTTTTGTCCGATTTAATGATCATTTTCTGATGCCTGTGAGTGTGCGGGACTCCCATTTTCGGCCTCTGCTGCATCTGAGTGTTCTAGTAGGTACAAACGCAAAGGTTCCCATATGTCCCTTGGGCGAGACCTGGGTAGCATCAGCTCAGCATATGTATTCAATTGTTCCTGACAAAATATGAGGTCATTTAACCATTCTTTGAACTTGGGTACTCTCCCCCTCCCCCACCTGCAGGCGACCCTGCGCTTGGCTAGCAGCAGCCCTAAGGAAATGTTTATTCTGAGTGGGGCCTCTAGATCCTTTATGTATCCAAGTAGTGTAACAAGCGGCGTGTCGGGTGTGTGCGATCCTATCATCTGGTCCAGTGCCTCTAGCACCTCGGCCCAGTATTTCCGGACCGGGGTGCAATCCCATGCCAGGTGTAAAAAGTCAGCTCCTCCCCTCCCACATCTATCACAGTTGTCATTGTCCCTTAATTGAAAGTGCATTAGTTTCGCGGGCGTATAATACAGGCGATGTAAGTATTTATAGTGGAGAATCCGCAGCCTGCTACTAGCTGATACTCGTACAGTTTGTTGACAACAGAACGTCCATTGGTCGTTGCTAAAGGGGAATCCCTATTCTTCCTCCCAGCGCATTTGCGCTGTAGGAATATCATGTGGACTGGCTGTTTGGGTGGTGCGATATAACATGGAGACAACGTGTGCGGGAGTAGACTTCTGGAGCAGGGCATGTAAGGGGAACATGGTGGGTGGTTCATTTGGGAACTCTGGGGTAAGGGCTTTGATAACTTGCCGGAGCCTGACATATAGAAAGAGCTCCATGGAAGTTGGTGGAGTATCCCCAAAGAATTCCTCCCGGGTACAACATTTCCCATTCTTCTTTAAGTCCCCCCAGGTCAATGCTGCAAATTTCCGACGCATCTGTCGGCAGACCCCTTCCTGTGTGATGGGGAAGTCCATTCTCCTGGAGAGGCAGTCGGGGAAAATACATTATGTTAAGTGTGAGGCGGTTGGCTATATCGCGCCAAGCTCTATTTGTGCAATCGACTGTGGTCGGATCTTTGCATTTGTTGTTGAAAAGCAAGCTTAAATAGGCCGAGTAGGGAACTGGTGCCATGTATCTATTCTCGACGGCCAGGTGGGGCATGTATGGCGGTGGGTGCATCCAATATGCAGCGTAGTGGGCTTGGGCGACCCAAAAATATAGTTCCATGTCTGGTATTTCAAACCCCCATCGGCGAATCGTTGAGTCATTGTTTCCCATTTTAATCTAGGTTGTTTTTCCTCCCCATGTGAGTTGAATGAGCTGAGATCTAAGAGTATTAAAAAAATGTTTACTGGGAGCGTACGGAATGTTGATAAAAAGATACAGTAACTTGGGGAGAATTACCATTTTTATCAGTGATGCACTTCCCGCCATCGATAGAGGCATGGCGATCCATTTGGTGATTTTATCTTTTAACGCTTCCATCACTCGCCCGTAGTTCGTTCTCATAAGTTCCTCCCTGTCTCTGGTCACTACAATTCCCAGGTACGTGACTTCGCTATTGCAACAGGTCAAGGGGTAGTCTGGGTCGAACCTTTTGGCCGAGTCAGTGAGGGGAAAAATCTGGGATTTACCCCAGTTTATATTGATTCCTGAGTACATCCCAAATTGTATGAATTTGCGTAATATCGGATTTAGGCTTTCTTCGGGGTTTTGAAGGTACAGGGTGAGGTCGTCCGCGTACAGTGAGATTAGGATTTGTCGTTCGGGGTATATAATAGCATGTTCTCGATGGTGTTGGTGAAGTTTAGCTGCCAGCGGCTCCATCGCCAGCATGAAGAGGAGGGGCGACAGAGGGCACCCCTGTCTTGTTCCTCTCGCAACGCAGAAACCAGAAGAGCAAATCCCGTTGATTAGTACTTTAGCCTGTAGCTTGGTATACAGCAACTGGATCCAAGACAGAACGGGGGTGGGGAAGCCCATTCGTTAGAGGACACTAGCTAAGTAGTCCCACTCTAAAGAATCGAAGGCTTTAGTGGCGTCTAGAAAGACCGCCACTGCGTTCGCCTCCAGGTCAATGTCCTGTAGGACAGCAAACAGGGTCAGAAGGTTGTGCGACGTTGCTCTCCCAGGCACAAAACCCGATTGATCCGGCAATACCAAGGCGGTCATGAGAGGGCTAATATGATTCGCCACGATTTTTGCTAAGATTTTAGAGTCGCAGTTAATGAGGGATAGCGGCCTGTATGAGTCGCAGCGATCCCCCGCTTTCCCCGGTTTGAGTAGGGATATGATGAGCGCCTCGCACATTGTTTTGGGAAGGGCACCTGTTTCCCTTGCTTCCTCATAGACGTGATTAAGGATAGGGATGAGGATGGTGCTAAATGTTTTATAAAATTCTGCAGTAAGCCCGTCAGGGCCAAGGGCCCTTCCAGACCGTAGTTGCATGATCGCAGCGTGGATTTCATCATCTTCAAAGTCTGCCAGGAGAAATTCCCTTTGGGCCTCCCCAAGCCATCCCAGTGCTGTGTCCTTGAAGTATGGTGTAAATTCTACCGGCTGCATCCTGTGCGATGTATATAGTGTATTGTACAATTTGTGAAAAGTGGCCAGTATGTCCGGGGTGTTTCTGTGAAGCCGTCCGTCGCCATCGGCTATCTCAAGGATAGTGGATGAAAACCTAGGTGGACGAATCAGTCCTGCTAATGCCTTCCCGGGTCTTTCCCCCTCTCCATACTGTCGAGCTTGGTGGTACTTCCCCCTGAATTTGCATTCCCTGTCAGCTGTCTCCTGGTACTCCGTCATTGCCTCTCTAATTCGGTTTTGTATGTCAGCGGTGGGTTCTGATTGCATTTGGGCTTCTAGGTGTTTCAATTCATTTTCTAATTTCTGAAGCGTGTTGCGTATGTCTTTCAATATCCCCCATAGCAATACATATCCCACGAATAGTTACTTTGAATGCCTCCCACGCTGTAGAATATTGTGACACTGAATTTATGTTACATGGGAAGAACTCTTCTATCTCCTGTTCTAACTCGGTCCGGAAGACGGTGTCTAATAAGGCGTGCGTAGGCAGCCGCCAGGACCGATATGGCGGTTCCCCGCAGGGTGGGGTGAGAGTTAGGAGCACTGGTGTGTGGTCAGAATAGGTGCATGGTAGGTGCAGTGATTGGGTTAGCCATGGTTTCAGTCCTCTGGACAGTAACCATCCGTGTATGCGTGACCACGATGAGCATGCTGTGGAGTGACAAGTACCTTCCTTTACCGTCGGGTGCAAATCTCGCCAGGCGCCTATCAGCCCGTATTCGGTAACTATGTCTTTTAAGTGGCGTAGGGCACTCTTGTAGTGATGAGCCTCTGGGTGTGAGCGGTCCATTTTCGGATCTATAGTAATATTGAAATCTCCACCCCACACTACGTGGGTGGATCCAACGTCTAGTATTTTCCCCCATAGATATGAAAAAATTTGGGGTCATCTGTGTTGGGTCCGTAGCAGCACAAAAGCGTTATGGATTGGGATGCCAAGTTCCCCCACATAATGCAATAGCGACCCTGCGGATCCATCTGCGAGCCCATAGCTACGTACGGTAGACTATGTTTGATTAGGATTGTTGTTCCCCGTGCATATGTTGAGTATGTGGAGAAGCAGCGGTGTGCTGCCCATCGGGCCGCGAATGTAGTAGGAGCTAAGGGACCACGGTGCGTTTCTTGTAGCATAGCACAATGTATTTTGTGTCTAACTAAATATGCTAGGATATGCCTGCGCTTGCGGGGGTTTCCTAGGCCGCGCACGTTCCATGTGAGGATATTATAACTAGGGGGCACGGGACAGTTCATTATGAGTGGGTATGTCTGGACTCAAGCTGGGTGCAATAGGCGTGTTTTGTGTCAGGGTTCCGATGGTCTGGTCTACCAAGTCTATGGCTGTGTTGTCATCTTGTGTCGTAAACTTTCCCCCCTCCCTCCTCCCACAGCAGCAGCCCAATCCTGCCGTGATTTGTTTTCCCTCCCTCCCACCCTGATAAATTAGTAATTACTCCCCCAACAGGGGGGAATGTTGTAACTACTTCATCTTCCTTTGGTTCTAAAAAAAGGACATCTAGATCCTATTCATTTCATTAGTCAAGGCCATACACAGAAATCACATAAACCAAAGCAATTTTTTCAAGGTTGCTAAATATTACAGTCATGTGCAAAAAAACATCTATAATGAAAATTCAAACATAAAAATGAATATTCGAAGGAATGTATTTTCAATTATCTTTTATTCAAATAGTTGTATAATTTATGTTATCAAATGTTCCTCTTCTTCAAGGAGGTGTTGAGTCAACTTTTCATCAGGTTCTCGCTCATATAATGAGGCGAAATTATACACTATATGCGTGTTGTGAACAGGGCTTTCTCATTACTTAGACTTGAATTGGCAGACCAGCAAGACGGATGCTTGCTTTCCAGCTACAAATCCGAAATACTTCTGGACCAGAATTGTATTAACTGGAACCAGTAACCCTAAAGAAAAAGAGGTGTTGGATTCAATCTACAAGGTTTTGCCTTAAAGGTAAATACCCGAAACCAAGAGGGATCTTATGATATAAAAATCATTGGTGAATAGTCCTTTGGAAGGGTGATTGATGAATCCCTGTGTATATGGACAGAAACAGGCGAGAGACTAAGTAATGAGAAAGCCCTGTTCACAACACGCATATAGTGTATAATTTCGCCTCATTATCTGAGCGAGAACCTGATGAAAAATTGACTCAACACCTCCTTGAAGATAAATAGGAGTTGACATCTAACCTGACAGATTTTAAACATTGAATTATTGTCCTGAAGAAGGTGATGATCCACCTTTACACCGAAACGCCGCGTCGACAGTTGTTCTTTTCATTGTACACATTGTACTTTTTTAAAATGATGAATGTATGTTTTTAAATATAAATGGTTTTATTTATTTTGCATAAACATTTGATAACATAAATTATACAACTATTTGAATAAAAGATAATTGAAAATACATTCCTTCGAATATTCATTTTTATGTTTGAATTTTCATTATAGATGTTTTTTTGCACATGACTGTAATATTTAGAAACCTGGAAAAAATTGCTTTGGTTTATGTGATTTCTGTGTATGGCCTTGACTAATGAAATGAATAGGATCTAGATGTCCTTTTTTAGAACAAAAGGAAAAGGGAATTCTGTTTGTGTTTTTACATATATACGCATCCGTTTTCTAAGTACTAGGGTATCTCCCAAAAACCTTTGTAACTACTTCATCAACATATAACCAGTACATATTAGGGATGTCCTTCTGGATAGATTCAAAAGGGCGACACAGTTCTCCCACGTATGTACGAGGGTGCTCAGGAAAGAGTATTGTGTCCCGTATGCCCAGGGGGGGATCAGGTGTGCTTCTTGGGGGGAGATCCATGCAGTGTTTCTATTTCACAGCACCCTGTTTGTCTGCGTTGTGCCTTCATCTCTGTGGGTCTGTAGCGAACTCCTACATGTCCATTGGCATTAACCTGAGACTATGTCCAGGAGCACGAAGCGAATGTGCATTGCCATACCTCTCATTCTAAATCCGAAAGGGCCGCTGTGGATCAGGTTGGACTAGAAGTAGAGTCCTGTCTGGATGGCTTCCTAAATGTGGATTTGAGGAAGTCATTTACGTTCTGGGGATTAGTGAAGAAGTGCTGTTTCCCTTGGTATGTGATCCTTAGGCGCGCCGGGAACAACATGGCATAGGTGATGTTCGCTTGCTGGAGTTTCTTCTTTACTGGAAGGAATTTTTTGAGAGCTTCTTGAACCGCCATAGTGAAGTCCGGGTAGATGGCCACCTCAGCGCCCTCGAATGATAGTGGCTGTTTTTCCCTTGCTAGACGTAGTGCCGTGTCCCGGTTGCGGTAGTTTAAGATTCTAGCGATTATCGGCCTTGGAGGGGCTCCCGGCGGAGGCCGGATGGCCAGTGACCGGTGCGCTCTTTCCACTATCAGCATCGCAGACAACACTTCCCTGCCGAACAGCGTGGTGAGTAGGCGTTCGACATATTCCTCCATTTTGCCTGTGTTCGTGGATTCTGGCACTCCAAGTCGTGTTTTGATTCTCCCGCTATGCGTGTGTCTTCACGTGTCTGGCTTTCTAGAAATTCAGAGAAAGGCCTGCCTGTACTGTTTGCAGGCTATTGAGGCACTCGGATCTAGGGCAGTGTCTTCTCTACAGCATTCGCTCCAGCTGCATTATGCTCTGAGCCCCAGTGTGCAGATATCGCTTTTTACATGTTCAGTGCAAGGTTGCCTCTCGTTTCCAATACTTTGCCGGCTGAATATGTGTCATGTAGGTCCATTTTGTCCACCTTCCCACATAGTGCCGCATTTATGTTTGCTGCCCTATATCTCACGCTGCGTGGTGTGACAGGACCCGGGTAGTTGTGGTCTCCTGCGGCTCGGTATAGCCCGTGGGCAGCGGGGGAGGGGATCGAGCACACAGTCCACAAGCCTGTCCCGCCACGGGCCTCGTCTGGGAGCTGCAAGTAGGGGGGGAGGCGATCCCTTACCTCCCCACAGTCTGCTGTAATCCACGCACGGCTTGGGCAGCAGCGAGGGCCTCGCGATGTCACACACCTGGTCCCACGAGCGCCAACTCATGAGGGTGCCTCGACTCGTGCGTTTGTCTCCAGCAGCCGTGGGCACACTCCACGGGCAGCCTGGGACGGGGCCTGCAGCGCCGTCCGCAGCTCAGCCACGCCACAGGTATAGGACGGGCGCAGCGAGTCTGGGGCCGGGGAAGAGAAGCTCGCTCACATCCCCGCCAACCACAACCCCCAATCGCCCCACTCACGGTTCAGCCATCGGCAGTGCAGCGCCTCAGAGCTCTCGGGTGTCGCCTCCTCCCGCCGACCACAGGGGAGGGAAGCAGCGGCCTCGTTAATGTCAGCGCGTCCCTCCGCAGCTGCCTCCTCACTCATGTATGTCTTGGCGTTCGTGGTGCACCTCAGCAGCAGCAGCAGTTAGATCGCGTGTGCATTCGCCATCTTGGGAACCGTCCAGAGCTCAGCATGTTTGGGGTTTCTGCGCTGATATGGCATCCTCCGCCAGTTTCTCAGATGTTACACGGTGCCGGCCGTCTTCCGGCTGCAGTATATTCTTTTATTTCTTTTTGTAAAGAAAGGGAGCGACCCCACTACCCAAGAGACAGGGTACCACAGATAAATAAAAATAATAAAGACTCTCTTGGGACTACCAGAAGGTTATCTCAAATTACCTACAGTCATATATACATCACACCCACCCAATCATATAATGATAAAACAAATCAAACACACCAAATAATGATGGACCCTGTCAAACAATTATGGTATACACAATGATAAAAAAACAGAATTTATAACATAGAATACTTTTATTAAAAATATTTTATTCTTTTCCTTTTATTCTATGAATTAAAAAATCTATACAAATTAAACAAAATCACAACCACATAAATTAAAAAATATACCACATATAAATTCCACAAGAGACAAAAAATAAAAATGTGAACACAATCACAACATCATGGTCAGGTTATTCCAAATAGAATCCATTTCATAAATCCATTCAATGTCCATTAATAAAATCCTATATTGGATACGAGTGAGTTCCTTGGATATAACCGTTTGCTTGAACAAAGGCGTCGACGCGTTTCGGTGGTATTAGTTTGATAAAAGCCACCTTCCTCAGGACACAAATAATATTTGTCTCTCATTCAATATAAAAACATGATTTAAAACCTAATATAAAAACATAAAAACACAACATGTCACAAACCACAGATATCATATAACACAACATATTCAAAAAAAGAATTTTTTCATTGTAAATACACATTATTATAGATTACATTACTTCATTAAATCAAAGTGTTATAGATAATTGTAAAAAGGGTCCATTTCTTCAAGATTAGTCTAACACACACCGAACTCCTCGGGACTCACAAACACTAGTTAAATTTTTTTTTTTTTTAATATATATATATATATCTAGGAACACTATTCTGATGTTACTAAAACCCATATACCTCAGCATACATACGAGCAAATCAACACCACATCATACCTACCTACTACATGTGGAATGTGTTCTATGGCTATCCTAGGTCACTTTATAATCTCATAAGACCAACAGGAGTCCCAAACACTTCAGCTGGTATCTATTATAAAGCAAATATAAATTGTTATCACTGCCTCTATAGGGTATAAGTTTAAAACAGACCCTTGAGGTCACAAAGGCCTTAGTGGTTTTACATAATATACAACACACGAAACCGGGTTCCATACCTTACTGAAAATCCGTTAATCCTGAACTTCAAGGAGCACCTCAGTATAGATTATTTGCAATTGAAATGATATCCTTGCTCTTGTTAATGAAAAGGATGCCTGTGTAGGGAAAATATAGGTAAAATCGATCATTCCCTACAGTGACCCTCACATATCTTATTCTTATTATTGATATATTAGTACATAAGGATGCACTCACCACGTGTGGTTTGTATAGGGGTATCTCACTCCCGTAAAAGTATTCAACCTTTTGATGTACTCGTAGTAATACTTGATCCTCCAATATAAGGAAAGAAAACCACAGACCAGGTTCTGGAATAGCAGCAAATAAGCCTAAAATAACCAGGTGAAAAAATAAAAATTAAACTAAAATAAGACCCCCATTTATCAGGTATTATTCATGACCTACTGACCTGAGCCCAGGTCAATCTAAATCTCCCACATGAGTCAAGCCCATATATTATTTGACGGGTTCATAAGCTACATGGGTCATCTATATGTAGTAACACACTATACGAATCAGCTAATCACTATGACCAAATGGCGCCGGTTATTTCACAGGTTCATAAGCTGCAACCTCGGGTCATCTATATGTAATAACACACTATACGAATCGGCTATTCACTATAACAAAAAGGCGCCGGTTCCCTTCCAGCACCCATAGTCAATAGAAGGAGTCGCTGGCCAACTCATATCATGAAGATATAACCCCCACATCAAATACTATGAGGCACATATTACCTTAGAGGATTGGCGCTATTCGAAAAATAGAATATCTGATAACGCCCCCTCTACTCTATTACACCTATAGTAACGATCTGTGTCTCTCCCCGAAATTACCTTAGAGTTCGTAAAAAGTATCCTCCGTACCGTCGCCCCTACAATCATAAATCGGATGGAGTGCGGTGTTGAAACACCACTATTTAAACACCCTCCTTAAAATAAAACACCTGATGAGACTACGTCATTCCTGCTGCGACGGGTCCATGTCAAACGGTCTTAAATCAGCCAGGCCTTATGTGCGGAGACCAATGGGCCCCCAAATATTTTTAATAAAAGTATTCTATGTTATAAATTCTGTTTTATTTATCATTGTGTATACCATAATTGTTTGACAGGGTCCATCATTATTTGGTGTGTTTGATTTGTTTTATCATTATATGATTGGGTGGGTGTGATGTATATATGACTGTAGGTAATTTGAGATAACCTTCTGGTAGTCCCAAGAGAGTCTTTATTATTTTTATTCTTTTATTTCACCTGGCCTTTGGAGTTTGGGCAGCATATTTGCGATTATTCCTCCTGAGCTGCAAGAGCCTCACACAAGTGCGGCCATCTTGCATGTGCGCCCTCTAGCGCCCCCCATCTATCTTTGAGGTTGTTACTTTGCTTTAAAGAGAATAGGGGATGTTCTATCAACTTTCTGCTTTTGCTGAGTATTTGCCAATTTTTACAGATCAATTTTTCAAGATAGCACCGCCCTTCTTTCCCTGAAAGGAGCCTGTGAGTGAGCCTGGTGTGTGTTTAGGGAAACGAGAAGGCACTTTTTCAGCTGCCCAACTGGCTACAGAGGCCTCCCTTTCCCCAGGTCTCCCCACACATTTAATGGATATGCATTGCCCTAGCTACTCTGAAGTAAGTTAAAGTCCAGAATCCTCCCAGCTGCTCTTCCTGGGTTGACAGGTGTCACATTCCTCACACGTAGCCCATCTTGCCCAATAAGCCTAAACAATTATCCTGCTCTGAGAGCAGTTTTCAAACCTTCTTGAGGTCAAGCAAGGATTAGAAACCTATTCAATTCCCACATTGGGAAGATCCCTCCTTAGCAATGTTATGTAACACTGCACAGGTAGCTATGATTTTGCAACAGATGTCTGGGAGGTACTATAGAGCTCCACCACTCTTTTTTTGATATCTTTATTTTCAATTTCATAAAATATGGAGATATTCCTCATGAAGGACGGCTAAGCATACATTTTTGAAGCAGTACAATCATCATAGGGTAGAACCGTATACCCTCTGTGAGATCCTCCCCCCAACCCTTATATCAAGTAGAACATCAAGTAGAACATTAAGTGATTGAACTAAAAAAGTACCTCCCCCCATTGAGCCTTCTTGATAGCTGCATTTCAGGTTATCTTCCTACTGGATCACTTCTTTCTAGGAGTCCATTTGTGCTCTAGCTGTATCTCGATCCGCCAACCAATCCCTTAGGTATTTTCTCCGGAGCTCTGAAGCGAGTCCCTCCCTTGAGTGCATGTAAATGTGAGCAAGCTTCGCGTCATTTCCACCCATGCTGCTAGTGTTTCCTATGCCCTCGGGTCCCTACGTGTTTGCTGCATATGAGCCTCTTCTGCCCCCACCCATTCCACCATGTCTGTCTCCCAGGTCTCCCTCGTTGGAACCCGCGGACAGAGCCAGTGGATTGCGAGTCATCTTTTCGCTATGAGGAGGCCTAGTAAAGCGTATCTTCAACTAGTCTTTTTTTTGTGATTCTTAGGGAGAAGGCCCAGAAGACATATCTTTTTTGACTGCGGGAGTCGCCAGCCTGTGGTTTCTCATAGCTGATCCAAGATTTCTGTCTAGTAATGTTGTACCTCAGGGCAATGCTATGCCATATGCAGAAATTCTCCTGGTTCCAAGTGGCATCTCGGGCACTGCGGGCTTCTGGTGGGGTATATATATCATGTAAGAGTTTAGGGGATAAGTATGTCATGTGTATATAATTGTATTTTATCATTTTAAACCGAGCACTGATCAAAACCTTTTTTACTCTTGCGTGTATTCTGAGCCAGTCTCAATGGGAGATCGGGTCTTCGACCTGGCTTTGCCAGGCTATCTCTATTGGCAGGCTTAGCAACTGTTTGTCGGATCGGAGTATGTGGTACAGGTGAATTATTAATTTGTGCCGCCCTACCATCTCTAGCAGAGTAACCAACGTCTGCGTGCATTCTGGTGCCTCCGGAAAGGTGGGCC
Organism: Calotriton arnoldi; assembly: GCA_963921515.1. Lineage (NCBI taxonomy): Eukaryota > Metazoa > Chordata > Amphibia > Caudata > Salamandridae > Calotriton > Calotriton arnoldi. The sequence continues at coordinate 480,150 of CAWUFW010007152.1, read as the reverse complement.
TTAATTGTCTCGCCGTTGCTGCAATCGTGGCATATTGTAAAAATTGGCCAGTACCTAGATTGAATGCTTCTTGTGCCTCTTGCATAGAGATAAATCTATCTCCAGGGTATAAATTGGAGAGCATTAAGCAACCACCCTTGTGCCATTTATCTGTAGTCATTGTGTGTGTAATTTGTACAAATGGTACCAATGACCAAATATCCATGTCTCGGGCATATGGGGCTCACTTAAGTATATCCCTGACTACTCTTTCCCATATTTTCCCCATGTGTCGAATCAACTGGAGGAGTGTCGAGGGAATCTGGGCTCCTTTCATTAACAATTCCCCCAATCGGTATCCATCATGAGTTCCTCCCAATAACTGCCTCTCGCAGTTTGGCTCACCATCCAGCCGAGGTACAGCATATGGTAATTGTGCAACATACTAGTATAATTCGAAGTCTGCAACTTCCATACCTCCTTTCTCCCATTCACATCTCAAGTTATCTAAGCTCACTCTACATCACTTACCCTGCCAGAGGAGTGTCATTGTCAATTTGTCAAGTTTGGAGAACACAGAATGCTGCAGCTCATGGAGGGCAACCTGCATCAGGTACAAGCATCGTGGGAGCACCACCATTTTAAGAAGCGTTATTTTCCCCACCAGGGATATCTGAAGGGAGTTCTAGAATTGTATGGATGGTTTTAATCTGGCACTAACCCTCCCCATGTTAAGGTCATAGTATTGCTTCTCGTGCCAGGTGATATTAATCCCCAGATATTTAACACTATCTGTCTGCCATTGAAGGCCAACATCTGGTAGTTCTTCAATCTGGTGGGTAGCTAATAGGCTCAGTGGGAACAACATTAATTTTTGCACATTTATCCGGAGTCCCAAGACCTCCCAGAACTCCTGCATTACCCCTAAGAGCATCGGAACCGACTCCTCGGGTTGTCTGAGGTAAATCATTGCGTCATCCACATATAACGATATTATATGCTCTGTATTGCCCACAGGGATTCCCCAACCCTGAAGGGCCTGCCTCAGCCTGCACACCAAGGGTTCAATTGCCATGGCAAGAGTAATGGGGACGGGACAACCCTGCCTCATCGTTTGCTGCAGAGTTATGGTTTTTGATATATAGCGGCCAGTGCAAATCCTGGCTTTTGGGGCCGAGTATAATACCTTGACCCAGTTTATATATGAAGTCCCCAATCCTGTCTTAGTTAGCACCATTCAGATATATTCCCAGTTAAGGGAATCAAAGGCTTGTTCGATGTCCAGGAAAGCCAACGCAAAGTGCCCCTTCTGGAGGACTGGGGCATTCATAACATGTGCCAAGCGACGCAGATTGCGCTGGGTGTTCCTGTGCGGAATAAATCCCGACTGATCCTCATGGATCAGTTGCTGCAGGTGGGGAAGGAGGCGTGCCACTAGCACATGGCTAAGGTGCTTCAGATCTGTGTTCAGCATCAATATGGGCAGGTACGAACCCGGATCAAGAGGGTCTTTACCGAGCGTCAGTATTGTTGTGTAGTTCCTAGGACCCCTCCAGGACCTGCGCGTATTGGATGACCTAAACTGAGGGCTTGGTGTGCAGACAGACTCTGGACAACCCCGTAGGATGAGTCAGCCATTAGACCTGCTAGCTCTACAGTGCCACTACCACCCCCCTGTAGTATACAGTGTGGTAGGTAGTTTCTGGCAACCACTAAACATGACAACCCTGATTCCTCGGGTATCGTGGCAACAATACTGTATCTTTCGCTCAGTCACTCGTGCTTGCTTTTCTCAGAATACATATAGAATGACAATTGGAATGGTTTCAATAATTATTTATTGGTCAAGTGTCAGTCTAGTATGAAACATGTTAGCTGCGACAATCAAAAGACATAAGCAGACAAATGTAATCGCTTGTACCAATATCGTAAAAAGTAGATACATTTCTACCATAGTGCTAATAAGATGAATAAAAACATATTATATAAATCAATAGCATTGACGTACTCCTACGATGCGTAGCCTACCTAACTGTGCCTAGCCTAGAGGTGTAGGTGAAGCATGTATGTGTAAGTGCTAGGATATGTCCTAATGGAGCCTAATGCAACCTAATGGAGCCAAGAATCCCCCGGGTAAGTGTTAACCCCTCACCTGATGTTTCTGAATGAAGGACCCCATCTGTGCGTCGAGGATGGCACCCTGCAAGGAATGTCAGGTCTCTGCCTGATGAAGGATCAGCCTGCAGACCCTCGGTCCAGCCTGGAAGAAATTCTCCTCTGTGTCTGTAAGGGGGAGAGAGGGTCTTTTATACTAAAGTGGTCACTCCGGTGTTTTTCTAGAATTTATATGTTTTGAAAACATTCGCTAATCCCCTGCTAATCCTTTTCTAAACAAACATGATCATGCACAGCTGGCTGTTGGCCATGGATGAAAAAAAAAGTGGTGCCCCTTATACAAATTAAATCTACCGTGCCTGGGAACATGTTTATGTACATCAGGTACAGGGATTAAGATATGGTACCAAGAGCCTGATGTCGAAGAGACAGAAGTAAGCTACTAGGTGAAAGGTCAACTATGTAGTACCGTTATGTTGTGTGGATGGGACAAAATGCATGTAAATGGTATGTGCATGATGGGACTATCCTAAAGAACATGACAGTATTACCGCTATCAGGGCTTTAGACATGGATTGTGGAAGTTCTCGCTTCTTATACGCTTCATCAAATACCGGATCAATTTATCTAAGAAAACGTCGGGGAACGCTTTATAAAATTTGGATGGAAATCCACCCCCCCTGGGATTTTTGCCGTGGCCATCACCTGTAATGCTTCTTGGAGTTCCTGTTTACTTATCGGGTCCCCATTTGTAGGCTGTCCCCCTCTGTAATGCTCAGTAGTAGGAGGCTCTCTAGGAAGTCTTGTCTCCTACCTTCCTCAAATGGCCACTGTAATTCAGTATATACCACACGCAGGTGTTCCTCAAAGATTGAATTAATGGTGTGTTGTGTCCACACCACTCAGCCTTCACAGTCTCTAACAGTCAGGAAAGGTTGTGGGGTCAATTCTGTTTTTAGCAGTCTGGCCAGAATTCTACCTGCTTTATCCCCCTCCACATACCAGCGCTGTCTATGCTTCCTCTTATCAAATTTTTTTGTTTGGTCCCAGAGCTCCCCGATTTGGTGCCTCTGTCTGTTCCAACCCACCATATTGGAAGAGGACTTGTGCAGGTCCTTTTCCATGCCCTCTAGGACTTTGGCAGACCCCTACCATAGTTGAGAATCAAACCCCTCAATCAAACACCTTCATCGCATCCCATTCTATTGCTCTAGTACTTGCTGTTTCCAAGTTTTCTGTAAAGTACTGAGTTAAGGATGAATTTAAGTGAATTTAAGGTGCTCTGGAAAACCAGATCCATCAGCGCTTCTGTATTCAGCCGCCATAAGTGACCCCTGAGCGGTTGCCTATCAAGGGCATAGGAAAATAGCAGTGGGGAGTGCTCGGACAGATAACGGGCCAGATATTGCACCTCTCCTAACTGATGCACCACTGTCCTTTGTATAAAAAAGTAGTCTAGACGACTGTGGCTGTTTGTAGCTGGGGTGTAGCAGGAGAATGTACGGTCCTTTGGGTGGCGGAGACGCCAAATATCAATCAGGCCTAAGTTTTGTTGCATTTGTCAAAATGCTGCCGATACCCGGGTTTAATTCCCACCCTGGGAGGTGATCTATCTATCTCTCCATCCAATGGACAATTGAAGTCTCCCACTATCACAATTTCCATGTTGGGGTCTATCTGTGCGGCCTTTAGTACTGTTCCTATGTAGTCCCCTTCATCTGTATTTGGGGCATAAATATTAATAAGGCATAGAGCATGGCATCTAGTGACCCTTCCAGGATTATGTATCTGCTCACTGCATCTATAACTATCTTAGTTTGAAATGGGGTTCCAGGGGCTACCCATGTTAGGGCTCCCCTTGTGCACCCTGATTAAGATGTGGCAAAGATTTTCCCATGCCATCATCTCTGAAGTGATTTAAGGCAGTCTCCCCATTGATGAGTTTTCTGGAAGAAGGCAATTGCTACCCCGTAACGTTTGAGATAAGTAATTACGCGGTTACGTTTCAATGGCTTATTGAGGCCCCTCACATTCCATGTTATAAATTTATAGGTCGTTATTTTGTATTCCCCAGGCATTTTGCTTTCTCAAACCGGTTGTACTGTGAATGTTGACTCTGGGAAATATCAATATCAACCCTTTTGCTCTTTCAGGAAGCTCCCCTCGCATGCATGAAATTGAACTGGTTAGTGAATGCCTTTTCACCTGAAAGAAAAGCATCATCAGCGATTCCGATGGTGAGTCCCAAAACCTGGAGAAACATTTCCCCAACTCCCCACCACCCACGGGCAGTGGCCCACTAAAACCCTCCTGGATTCCCCAACTTTCAAGAGGGAGGTCAAAACGCCCTCCCCAATTCCCCTTCATGCAAATTAAGTAGAACTCAACAGAACGCTTTATCGAATTTGCACTAGTTCACCTGGGACCACTAAGCTCCGCTCATCCCGAGCTCACTAGGTGCTCAGCGAGTTATAGATAAGTAGGCCCCAGAGTCCATGTGCTCGGAAAAAGTATCACTCTTCAGTTTGTCCTATCGCTGGGTATCTGTCAATTCCTCAACTTCAGATTGAGTAGGGTCTGTTATGGCCCTCCCCAGCTCTTAATCTAGGGTCTTCTCCATTCATTGAACACCCCCCCACATCAGTTCGGATCTTACAGTTTTGGAACCTCTCATGAGGGATCTCTGCCTCGGGGCATCTCCTGGTCAGCATCGTTCGACAATTGGTTTAAGGACGTAAAGGAATTATGAGTGTCTAATGGGAGATCTCTGTTATCAATGTTCCATCCTCCGCCACGGTAATCCGCTACGTGTGCTCTTTTTATAGGGGAGAATTTAGAGAGTCTTATTTCAGGCATTGCTGTTGGAATCCATTCCTCCAGGAATAGTTCGGTGGAAGGGACCTCCACCCTTTCCGGAAAACCAAGTAATCTTAAATTGTTTCTTCTTCAGTGGCCTTCCACTTCTTCCTGGCGTTCCTCCACTTGGGCCGCACTCCGCTGTAAGTCAGCTACTGTCGCTTATAGTTCTTTCACTGATGTGCGAAGGGTCACCACTACCCCCTCCGTGTTCGCGACCCTTTCTACTACCTTCCTGAGGTCCAACCGCAGGTTGTTGTTATCCATGGCCATTGAGTCCATTTTGGTTTCTAGAGCAGTGCGTGTTCCTTTTATGGCTTCCAGTATGTCAGTTGTGCCCTGGGAATGGTCTCCGTTATTGGATCCCGGGGGTCCCGACCCTCCTCCTGGGCACCACCCCTGGGTATCGTATATTGAATTATTTTGTTGGCTTGTGCTCCCCTAGCTGGTTTATCTTTTCCCATTGTAGGCAGTCTTCACAGCAACTGTTAGCAGTTAGGGGTTCTCCGCACTCTAAGCAAATTCCACTGCAGGGGGAGCCCTCTCAGTAAATGTTTTCAGCTGGTATACCTTTAGTTGTAGTCCTCTGGGCTCTCACGTGCCGCAAAAGTCATTATAAGGAATACTATTTTGAGGGGTGAGGGGGTCTCCGTGTTTTCTACACTTCTCTCCCATCCACACCGTGGGGAACACAAAGCCACCCTCTTTTGTGGCATCATACTCACGTAGTGCAAGAGGGTCTGCCTCTGTAATATCCCTTTAGGGCCTCCTTACACGTCTTCTAATCTCTTTTGCAGGAGCCCTTCTCTGGACCAGGATCGGAGCCTCACGGTTTCTTCCCTGCATAATTCGTCACTCCATGGCTTCAGGTTCCTCCTCTCTGGCCTGATCAGCTACACAGCACCACCATTCCAGGGGGTCGCTGTTGAAAGCCCACACTGTGCAGTTAGTCCCCCTTCGCGGGATTCTCAATAGCCTCAGGCGGGTAGGTTTTGATCATTTATCTATGAGGGTATGCGAGGCCTCTGGGGGCCAATCCTCTAAAGTGTGACTCCATGGCTTCTGGGGACATACCTACAACAATTTCCAGGAGCTTGGGGCCAGACCCAGCCTATCGGGGAGTAGTGATCTCCCTTGAAGATGTATCGTCCATTCCGGGGAGGGCCGCTGCACCTCCCCACAGCTCACTGTCCCGGGCCGGGTCACCGGCCCACGCTACCTCCGCCCACAGCAGCCTTCATTCCTCTTCACTGGACGGAGGGGGTGGGGTTGAACACCCCCCTCTGGTGCTTCTTGTCTAGCCAGACAAGGATCATCCTACACACGACCAGGAGGCCGATACCACCCTCAGACTCTCACTCAAGCACCCGGCTTGATTCCTGCGGCTAGGGCTGAGCTCCATTGTCGAATTGAGGCATCTTCAGTTTTGGTCCGTTTGAGCACCACGTCTCATTGTATGGGCCAGTCTTCATGGTCCAACACCTTTTCAGTACAGCATGCTTATTTTAGAATGGGTGAATACAGGCTTTTTCCCAGGATATTTCTTGTCCGAGGTGGAAGCTCCCCGCAGCACGTCTAGCCGTCCATCTTGCTTGGCCACACCCGAGCTCCACCACTCTTGTGCAAACACCTGAATCATCTTTTGAGGATGCCAAAGGTGTGCTTTATTACAGAGCATGCGGTCTTTTGAGCTCAGTTGTATCTTCACTCACTTTGGGTGCTCGGTTTCAAAAAGGGTGTTAGTATCAAAGGACTTTGACCCACCAATTTGCGACTCGCAAATTGCATTGCATTTGCGACTGCAATTTGCGACTCGCAAATTGGGATGTATAAGAGTATCTCAGACACTGTTAGCAATTTTCTAATGGGGTCGCAAATTGCATGCCTCATGAATATAAATGAGGCTGCCGCAATTTGTGACCCCATTAGGAATGGCTAGCACTCCCAGGGATGGTGGCCTGCTGGGGTCAGCAGACCACCATGTCTGGGACTGCTTTTAAATGAAGCAGTCTTTTTTTTTAAATGCAGCCCGTTTTCCTTAAAGGAAAACAGGCTGCATTTAAAAAAGAAAAATTAAACTTTTCAGTTTCATTTTTTAAGGGCAGGCAGTGGTCCCTGTGACCACTGCCTGCTCTTAAAAATATTTTCTCACATACTCACAAAGGGGAAGGGGTCCCCTGGGACCCCTTCCCGTTTGTGAGTGGTTTACCACCTACTTGAAGTAGGTGGTAAACTGCGAGTGTTTTGCGGCCACAAATGCGGTCACAAAACAATTGTACATGGCATGGTGACTCGCTATTAGGAAGGGACGCCCCTTCCTAATAGCGGGAGTCGCAAATGCTATTTTGCGAGTCAGTGACTCGCAAAATAGCATTTGTACATGCCATTACCCTTTTTTGCGGTCGCAAACGGGAGGAGCTCCTGCTTGCGGCCGCAAAAAAGGGTCGTACATCTGGCCCATAATGTATAAATGCTGTCACCTACAAGGTAACTCAATCTTGCATTACAATCTGCAATTGTGTTGCACTGGAAACATGGTTGTTTGACATATTAATAAGGCTTACCAGGCAAAACAAATCACCAAAATCACCTTGAGGCAGCCGAATAAATATTCCACCTGGTGGAACATATACGAATCATGTGTGCTGCCTGGAAAGTAGGCTATAAGGTCTGTCATGATACAGGAGGCATCACACACAACCTGGATATTGAGGGAGTGACCAAAATAAACTTATTTGCAGAAGGTGGACATATAGCAACTTGAGAACCATTTATACAGCCTATGACATTTGGAAATTGTGCAATACAATAAAAATAAGGTTTGTACTATGTTGTAAGTCTTGTTGGGATACATGACAAAGCAATATAATTATGAGTTTTAGGCAACATAACATCAAGGAATCTTCTACAAAAACAACAAAAAACACTTTGTGGCATTACCCCCTGCTACAGCAAATACTTCCTGGTAATTTAGTCCATAGGCTAAAAGGTGCAGTGAATAGAGTATTTGAACATGCGGTAGAATAGAATTACTTCTATCTGTTTGTGTTTGTAGCAGTGGATTTAAATCTTCATTTAAATAAAAAATAACCAAACTACTTAGTTAGTACTTGCCATAGATCTCCTCCTCTGTTTGGTTAGAAAGGGTTACCATAACCCTAAACATTATCACCTATCTCCTCCTCCTTTGCATACTAGCCAGAATCCTTATACTCCTCACAACAACATACAAAGCCACCACTGTGATAGAGCCTCAAGTATTTTGGGTCAGTTTTTATAGGTGCACCTGGTTACCAACTAATTTAAGTTGGTGGTAAATTACACATGGAGAAACTGCATTTTGCGACTAGTTGCAAATTGTGATTTCTTCATACATACTAATAACGAGTCGCTATTAGGAAAATCCTAATAACAATTCAGTGTTTAAAGTCACAAAAATAGGTGGCTCCATATTTATTAGGATCACAAAAAAAGCAAACCAAATACATTTTGTGCATAGAAGACAGCTTTTCACAGTCACAAATGGCCCGAAATAGCAATTTGAACAATTTGTAAGTGCAAAAGGCTTTCATGCATCTGGTCCTTTATTTCTTATAATACAGTATCACACCATCACTCTTCCAACAAACAACTTAAATCTTTGGGGTATTGCGCCTACATATGGAACAGGTAGTATGGCTGCAGACAAGAAACATAAAATAAGAAGAAAAAACAGAATATGTACAGCACAATCATTTTAATGTAATCAGATTTTTAAAAAAGGCCTAAAGAGAAGACTGAGTATTAACATGCCACAATGAAGAATATGCAAAAAAAATGTTGCTAACAATCTCTCCTTTCTGCTGATCATTGTTCATTGTAGAAAACTGATAAAAGGGTGAAAAGACAATTCTTGTTTCTGCTGTTTAAATTGCAGCTGCAGCAATGCTCAGTAACCTGACTTTCACCTTGTGTGCTCGCTCTGGCAGCAGGCATTATGACATCACAACTCAATTGTAATAAGTCATTACAGTTCAGCAGCTATGTCATTTTCTTTTTACAGGTGACTAGAGACATCAGGGGCATATTAGGAAGGGCCTTATCGCCGCTTTAGCGGCACTTTTGCCGCTAAAGCGGCGATATTTCTATCGCCCTATTAGCAAGCTGTCGCTAACAGCTGTTAGCGACAGCTTTATGGCGTAAGCGACCGTTTTGGTGCCGCTTTGCATGTCAGCGATATATATCGCTAATGACATGCAAAGTAGGCGTTCCCAACTAAAAGCGACTGAAAACAGTCGCAAACACAACTTCCCCCTATTAGCAATGCCCACGAAGCGATAAAAAAACTCGCGCTAACCGCGATTATCGCTGGAATCTAACACCTGCTAAAAACCTTACTTAACCATTCTAGTCAATGGGAGGTGGATTGTAAGGTTAAGTCCTCACCTGTCTATTAGCAAACTTTTCATTAGCGCGTTGAATTTATCGCTGGATTTCTCGCGCTATTGCTGGGTTTCGCGATAGCCGGCGATAAAAAAAACAGCGCTAAGCGCGCTTTGCGATAATTATCGCAATTCCTTGGTAATATCCCCCCACAATTCTACTGCAACAAGGAAATGAAAGACATGTTTTTATTAGGTCGACTAAGACAGCGCAGCTGTCTCTCCGAGACCTGCAGTAATCAGTCTGTGTGCATCAAGTCCATCCCCTTTTTTGCTATTGCTCTTCATTTGTCTATGTCAGTGTCCTTCAAAAATCCCTGCTTGCTAGTGGTCAGTCCTGCCTCTTTGTCCCTCCTTTCTCTCTTCTGTTCCTCCCACAGAGCAGGGACTTAGTACTGTCTCATTCCGCTCTAGTTCTTCATCTGTTCTCTGGGGGACAAATTTTTCCTTGGTTTCCAGCTGTGCTACTGTTTACCTGTGTTTAGCTTCAGAGCCCTAGCTGCTTACATTTAAATATAGCATTCTTCCTCCCAGGGCCGTTTCTAGGTGTTTTGCCGCCCTAGGCGAGATTTGAAAAATGCCGCCCCCTCCCTTTTACTACCATCACTCTCTCCCACTGTCATCCAGGCTAACTGTCCTCTGCAGTTTCTCACTCTCTATACACTTTCATTCTTTCTCTTCCAACATCTCTCTGAAATGGCCCATAAGCACGCCATGTTGGTGCGTTGTTAAAATCTACAGAAACATCACAGTCTTCAGGAATGCAATATAGAGTAAAACATGTGAAATGTAAACAGGCACTGTGTCGGTGTCATGGATTGACTTTAGGGTGTTAGTTATTCTTCAGCAATCGTTTAGCACTCTTTGAGAACTTCAACTGCCAGTTACAGTGGCCGCTCTGCTCGTTTTGCTGCAGAGTAGACTGGCCTTGGTGTACAACGATCTGCTCTCGGAGTCAGAGCGGCTGCTTGGGACCGAAATTATGTTTGGGACGGGGGAGGGGGCTCCACTGACTGCCAGGAGGCCCTTCGGTTTTTTGTGATGCAGGGCCCAGGGGGATAAAAAAAGCATCTTGCCAACACCACAGCCTAGGGCAGCTCAGTAAAAAGAACCAAACAGCCCGTTTCAACCTGGAATCTCTACACTGCATGTGCATAGTAGTGACTGTCTGGGGTGCCTTGCCAGCACTTAGAACGGAAGGCGAGGCACCACCAGATCTGCGTGGGGGCTGCAGCCAGTGCCCGCGTTCGGATTGTGATCTGGATCATGTTGTCAGTTGTTCTCCTCCATATGTTGAACAGCACACGAGGAAAGCCTGTGGGGCAGCTCCGACAGGGGGCAGCTTAATTGATCACAGGTTTTGATCTGGGCTTATTGTGATGCTAAAATAATAATGTGATAAACATGCCAGCTCTCACCTCTTTGAGCCGGGCTCGGCTCAAATCTATGTCACACACCATTGATTCAGTCAGTCACAGTCAAGAATCTGTCAAGAATCTGCTGCTGGATGTTTAAGTTAGCCAGCAAGCCAAAAGCCAGCAGCAAGCAGCTCCCTCTGCTACAGGCTGCCAGGCAGCAGGCTCCTGCTCTCGACGGGGAGTCTGAGTTAGCCAGTGCCGATGGTGGTCGGGTGAGCCTGAGAGGGCTGCGGGATCCATTACACCGCCCCCGTGGTAGTGCAAACAGCGTACACACTGCAGCTAAACTTCAAGTTCCGCCAGCTCGCGACACCGCCAAAGTAAAGTGTCTCGCCATTGGGCACTGAAAGTGACAGATATGCTGGCCGTGTGTTTCGGGTAATATTCACTGTAGTATGGTACTCTAGTGCGCACATGAACCACCAGTCCTCAAGCCTGCTGGGACATGCGCGCATCGCACGCTTACAGTGCAGCTATCGTTTTGGTGCATATGGAGACGGGGGCCGGCGGCAGGGGCCGATGCCAGTCTTGCCAGAGGCAGCGGAAAGTGGCCATGCGCTAAATAAAAAAGCTATGAAACACGGAGTTATTACGAGCGTGCAGTGCTACACTCACAGGGATTAATAAAAGATAACAGGCTCACCGGAGTCTGAGGTTTTCTGTGGTAGGTCGGTGGTCTAGTACAGGTCACGCACGCCTCACATTAGCAGTTCGCTGCGACGTCTTGCACACTAGTACCTCGGCCGGGTGATGTCAGGCGTGGCTGTAGTCGTCAGCGAGTGACTCAGCCGCGCCGTGGGCTGGAATTTTGCAGCAGGCTATTAGCGGCGTGCACGGCCCCCGCCCAAGGCGCTACCCAATGCGCTTTTGAGGTCAAAGGTCATTCAAGGGGATTCCCAAACTCATATTTTTTGCCGCCCTCCCCCTTTTGCCGCCCTAGGCTGCCGCCTAGTTTTGCCTAATGGTAAAAACGCCCCTGCTTCCTCCCACCTCCTGTTAAGGCCACAGTTGTGTTACTGTTGCCTTTTGTTACTGCTGCCTCCCCCACCATGGCTCTCACTCAGTTGTTTGTTTTAATAATTGTGGACATACTTTACCAGCCCTGCACTGGTTTCGTTTTTATTTATCTGTATTTTCTCTGCTCTCCCTCCCTCTTCCCCTCCCAATCAGTCAGCAGGATCCAGCTGGGCATGTGGAGGGAGAGGGAGGGCTGTGCTGATAGATTACAATGCCCTCGCCTTATGCTGAAGAGCTGGAGGTAGAGACCAGTGTCCCTGCCTCGCCTGCTGCTGTAATTAACTCTAATCGATCATCTGCCCTGAGCAGAATGCTTAATTTTCACCCTCGCACACATGTCCCTGGGTGACCTCTCTGTGATTGCTTGTTTATATTGACAAGTGTCCGGCAGCCTCCCAAACATAAAGCTTTACAAAGGAGAGGGTGGTTTGAAGAGGGGGGGGAGGTTCATCATACTTTCGTGAATATTTCGGCTATAAATGCAATCGATACCCTGTTGGGCCCTCTTCTGTTCCCATGGATAAGAAGTGCGTCTGGAAATGATCCATCTTTCTTATCTCTGCCTCTCCCTTGCGATAGCTGGAGCGCGTGAAGTCATCGCCTTGGATAAGGCTTCCGGGGTCAGGCGCCCCTTCCCTCCTTCATGTGAGCTGGGAGGAGAGGAAACCTCGTCCCCCCCCCCCCATACAAACATGCAGTGTGGGGGCGGGGCGAGGGGGAAGATGGCTAGTCCTGTTTATTTTCAGAAGGCCGACCCCTGTCTCCTCCTTTCACCATATACTGAGTTTTAAAATCTCTGAAGCTAAAAAGGAGCTTCGTATAGAATGCTCTGCCAAGCAAGCCCGTGGCCTTATTTTGTTTAATTGAACTGCGGTCTGGATGAGTGACATTTTCATAAGAAGGTTTAATTTCGGTATAATTACAATATCTCATTTCGGTGAAGTTTTTTCCCTTTTGTTGCTCTTCATAACTTTGAGACTCGAGGTGGAAATATACATGTCTGTGATTTCTGTGCTTCTTTGAGAGATGTCTGTCTGGTAAAGAAATGTAATATGTCGAAGTACTGGACAGAGAGGTGGCTTCACCTGTGACAAAACCTGAAGTGTAAATGGAACACACGTGTGGTGGGAAGGGCTATGCCTGGGCAATAATGACTACATTTTGTAAACAGACTCAATACTCAGCAGAGTCAGTCCTAAGCTGCCGGGCAAACACACTGCATGGAAAAAAATGGTACTTATAATGGTTTACATAGTGCTTACTGCTCAAGCCTTGGAGCTTCGTGGCGCTGACAATGCAGTTGATGCACTGCTAACTTTATTATTTTTCAGAGTCAAAGGCCTACTTGCCTCACAAAAATTCCGAATTTGTTACTTGTAAGTAACACACACATCTCTACAGGAAGCACAATAAAACCCACTGAGCAGTCTTGTGATTCTGAATGTTGATTTTTTTTTAAAGAAATTGCTGAACAATACAATTACAAACTTTGTCAAAATAAACCAGTTTAAAGGCTGGCACCAAATATCACCTTGAAGGGTAAATTTGAAAAAAGATACAGTCCCCAGTCTTTGTATACACAAATGCATCCGTAAATATAGTGAGCATGGTTAAATAAACATTTCCACCGCGCTTATAGATGCTTTTAAATATGAAATAAACAGTTTGCCTGTCCCATGGGGTACGAACATGAGGTTATAAGGACACTACTGGTTTTGTCATTAAGGGGCAGGAATGGCCCTCGTCAGCAGGTCTTTTTTTAACCCATGGGATAGCTCAGCGAGTTAATGTGCCTCAAAGAGAAATCTGTGTCCAACCTGAAGGTTTCAGGTTAAATCCCACTACATATGTCACCGGTGCAATGCAGTTGCTATAGAGATCTGTGCTTAGCCTGCAGGTCACAGGTTTAAAATAATTGTAACATTGTTGAGAGGGTCAATGCACTTGCTGCAGGAATCTGCATGTAACCCGAAGGACGCAAGTAAAATCTCGCCACATTTATTGCTCAGTGGTGCAACGCTCTCGCTGCTGAAATTATTTTGTACCTGCAAGCCAAAGGTTTGATTCCACTTAACACTTCTCAGGAACAATACACTTTTTGTATTTTTGTTTTATATAGCGCGTACTCGACCCGAAGGTATCAGAGCGGTTTACAGGAGCACCAGTTGCGTTACAGATGGACACATTCATTTTGTTAGGCACGGGGAGATTAAGTGATTTGCCCAGAGTCACAGGCTGTTGAGCGTCCATGCCGAGACTCGAACCCGGTTCTCTAGCTTCAAGGTGGACCGCTCTAGCCGTTAGGCCGCATCCTCTTCCCTTGCTATGGGTGGATTGGGGGCAGGTGGGGGAGGGCTGGTAGCTCTTGTTCGCCCAGCTGCCCCAACCACCCCTAAGCCCATACGATCCTCACGAGTGATCGCCTTGCTCAGGTTCACACAGCGGGTCTGTGGCAGAGCAGTGGCTCAGTTGTTTTGTCCCCATGTTCTCTCCGTTGCACCGTGACCGCTCTGGTCTCTGCAAGGAGTTTATGTTAACGCAGCTTTGTGTTCCATTCGACGTGGCTGTTCCCAGGGCAGGCCTGTTTATTTTAAGGGGACTGTGTTTGTTCCCACTGGGCAGCTCCCTTTTCAGATCCCCGCGTCGTGTGCCAGCAGCATCTGATCGCAGACAAACGTACTTACACGAGTGATGCCCAAAAAACGCTTTACATGTCGAAATTCAGAAAGAAAATACGTCGTGCCAGCAAAGAGTGTTTGCCCTGTGAGGTTATCAAGGCACCCAGCGCGAAACTCCAGATGAACAGTGCGCGCTAAACAGGAAAACAACAAGGCAAACTTTATTTTAAAATAGCCAAGAGGAAATGGGACAGGGAGGCCGGCCTGCCCAGTGTGGTGCACATAGTGGGTACATGCCAAGCACTGACGGGCACGGATGGCATTTAAGAAAGAAGCCGAAAAGGGCAAGTTTACTCAAATATCTAATGGCGCTGAGCAAGACCAGTGAGTCCCTGCAGCTTTCTAAGCATTTATCTATTCATCCATCTACTCACTCTTCCATCTAGCCATACTTTTTCCCCTCCGTCCTTTCACGCATCCATCCATCCACCATCCATCCACCAGTCATTCCTGATCTGTCTTCCCACGATTTCAAATCCGGAAGCGCAAACCCGACCCTCCGTCCTACTGAGGTCAGTATATTGGGCACGAGTAACATCTTATTTACAGCGCCCAAAGGAGCCAAAATTGTCATATAAAGCACTATATCAGAACACATTATTGTCTTCAAACGGTGGAGTAGCGATTACATTTTGAATGTCTCAGCCCTTCTAGTGCATCTGGTCTGTTATTTCTTTAATTTGGCAGTATCAGAACTTCTAAGCAGAGGTGGTGTACTTTTAATAGTGCAATACTGATAGCTGTTTGAAGTCTCAGCAGAGATGCTCATATTTGAATGGTGTGGAATGTTTATTCCTTGTACACTTCAGCACCTGTTGATGGGTTATGGTACTGCGTACACAAGAGAGCTGACTGCAAGCTTCTCACCAGTTGCAGCTCAGGTAACAGCTGTGCAAGCTTCTCTGACATACACACAGCAGGTACAGTACATGGAGTAGCATGCTTCGTTGCGACACAGTGGGCTCAGGCAGGGTTTGGATTACTGCAAATCCAAGACGAAGCATCTGGGTATAGCCAAAGCTTAGATGTAAACAGTATTCCTGTCTCATATTTGTATGTAAAACGAGTAGACACCTTAGTAAAGATAAAAAATCAAAAAATACAGCATCACTTAGTGGTTCTATTTAGTTTCTGGCTAATCCTGGGACAGCTAATTTACTATTATAATGCGAGACTTAAAATATTTCAGGAAAATAGACCTAAAAGCAAATCTTCTGGCTAACTCCAATCCTATGATATTTGGGGGAAAGTTAAATCTTCACATAATTGTATTGTAATTCAGTGTTCAAATGTTACCACATTCACGAAAAAAAACATTAAAAAAAATAGACAAAGATTTACATCTCTGCCTAACCGTACTTTTACAGTTTTTGTAATTCACGAATATTCCCAGACGTTTGTGTGAAAATCTATACCACATTTCAAGCGTACTTCTGGGAGTGGCCTGAAGGTCAAGAGTACACAGGAGTGAGGTTTGGAGGGATATGGAATAAAATCCATTGAAAGTGACTCTGTTAAACGTTAAAGAGAGACATTTGAAATTTTTAAGAGTGAAACTGTTCTCCAAGGTGTGAGACTCTCCCTCAATGAGTGACACTGTACTCCATGTGGTGTTCTGCACACCAAATGATAGATGTGCACCAATGTGAAAAACTTGCACGCAGTGAGGCCAAGTTGTGAGACTCATACAGCGAGGGATACCGAGTCCCAAAATTTGTAACACCCAGTGACAAAGGATATGTACCACCAGGTGACACTTGTATCCAAAGTGAGGGAGTCCACACTAAGTTATGGGACTCCCTCCCCAAAAGGCACAAAGATGGCTTCTTTTGGGCGTATTTTGACACAGAAACCATCAACCCTCAAGCCTGGCTAACAGCCCTGTGGGATTACCAATAATTTCCTTGTACACACATTTGCCTGCCCCATCTTCCAATAGATTGTTAGACTCACAGTGCTGGCTCAGTAGACTCTCTGGTGGTATAACACATTTTTAGGTCGAGCCTGGGCAGCGCATGCGCTGCTCTGCGAGGCATGCTGTATTGAGGTAGGGACTTTGAGCTCCACCCACTCTCTGCCCACATTTTTCATTGGCTTGTGCCACTGTCCACTGTAGACTGTGGCTCTTCATTGGTCAAAAGGCTTAGTAGTCCCTCCTTAGTACCGCCTTGTCTCATTTTGTAACCTCCCATGGCGACACCCCCTGTTGCATGTGTTGTTGCTCCATAGGCTTTAATTACCGCCTCCGACCACTATTTTCTCAAATAGCTTTGTCCTGCCTGCTGCGGACACCCTCTCTCCTAACGCTTTTTAAAAAAAAATATGCACGCATTTGCAATGCAATAGGTCTCGCATTTGCAATAGTTTAAGCTACTGGCATTGTAAATGACAATGCCTTTTATTTATCTGTTTTAAAAACAACACATAAATAAAGCATTGTCATTTACAATGCCAATAGCTCAAACTCTCATAAATGCGAGACCTATTGCATTGCAAATGCTTGTTTTGGGACTGCAAACTTCCATGTATTATATATATATGGGATACTTATCCTCTGCTGTACTTTGTAACGATATTGCCAATCAATGGATAATTCCATGCCCACACAGAGAAACAAGGACATTGCCTTGCAATATCCATTTAGCATATGGTAAATGGCATATACTTCTATGTACTACATGGTCACGAAATGTTCCTTCCAAAAACAGGTTCAAATAATTGGCTTGTTGCTTCTTCCTGTGAATGAGTATAGTTGTAAATATGTAGAATAAATGTAGGGAACAATTAAACTCCACTCTAGACAATTAGTAATTTGTTGCAAACATATGAACTTAATTGAGAGTCACTTTCAAAAACAGCTAAAGTTCATAAAATGTGGCCGCATGCAGAGAGATTCTCTTATTCATGTATTGAGCTATGCTGGTGCTAAAATAAACAGGCTACCACAAATGTCTCATTTCTGTTAATGACTTAGTTTCAGAAAAACATTTCGGAAGAGATGGAAACAAGTTCACCATTTAAATATCACTTATAATTCTGCGTCTTGGTTTGCCTAACACATCTGTGTGTGAGATTACAACTGAGCTGTAATACCTTATTACCGCTCAGCAGCTGCCTCGTTTTCTTATTACATGTGATCATTCGTTTTGTATCTACTCTGTAATAAGAATATTAGAGACAGCTTTTTATACAAGGATTGCAGGCTTCCATTTGATTAGAGGTACTATTGACGATTGGACCTGGTGCCCTCTCTGGTCAGTGTTAAATGGTGGCCCCATATTCCACCCATCTTCTATATCCCAACATTTGATTTAATTAACATATTGGTAGTAGAGATGGAAGCCATTAATACACAAAAATACCCCACAATATGTTTGGTTTCATTTTCTAGGTTTTGGACTCATCCCCGATAAAGATTATGGACGCCTGGAACACCTAAATGGCACCGTAGGTGTCCCTCTACTCAAGTTAGGAATGGCTGAACATGTTCCTTTTCAATGGAAGAGATAATTGTTCTGCATTGAGACCCATCGTCCTGTGTATCGGGAAACAGAATTTTGCATTGTGACTACATCTCTTCTAAAAACGATTTTTTTCCTGACAGTTACGCTCTGTCTAAGTTCAGCTAAAATGCTGTAACTATTTATTGTATAAGAACAATTAGTATCGTTTCCTTTAGCTTAATACCGCTATTACCAATTAATGAAAATATTTTATCTGACCATAAAGTAATGCTGTTTGCATAACTGAGGTATTACCACAGCATTGCGATAAAAAAATGTTTTATAACAAACCATGGTGACATTAATAATCAAGAAATCGTTTTCAAAGGAAGCATTATTTTAAATGCACATTGCACCGTAATCGGTAATAATTCAGCCTCCGATTCAGTAATATCAAGAATTGGGAGTGAGGAAAAAGATTTTGAAAATAGACAATAATGATAAGGCATACTTTTAGAAAGCCAGAGTGTTGAAATAGGTGGCCATGGCAACTCAGTCAAAGAAAACTAGCGGAGCTTATAATAATCACTGGAGCGCATCTTGGTTTCTTGGGTTTAAGCATGGTTCTCACCGCGGTTGCACAAAATCTTCACTCGGGTTAATTGGGAAGTGCTATTTTTCTGAAACTGATCTTGGCCCCGGCAAATATAAACAATGAGGCTACGATGAAGAGGTTCCTGTCCAAACAGTGTAAGGCTGCTCGATGATTAAAAACTTTTCCTGATAGTACAGTAAAGACTGAAGACAGTAAAAAACTGTCTGACTAGTCTTCAGTTGAAGACAATAAAAAGAACCGATAGGCACGAAAAAATTAATTCGGAATCGTAAAGTCTGGACTGCTGTGAATGAGCTAGCTGATAATGGAGAAGCGTTATATGCATAGAAATGTATGCAATACACCTTATAACTATGAATTATTCGTTGATTTATTGCATAACCAACCCATTCGATTGACTTGAATTAGTAAAGGGAGTGCATTAGGGCTTTATTTACAAACAGAGCAGAAGGTAATCATTTGGGGGTGCCAAATGCAGAACTGGAGCACGCACTCAGTTAAACTGGCCCGTACTGATGTAGACAGGAGAAAACTGGCACCTGCTCTGGAAAAAGCACTGAAGTTTTTGATAAGGTAACCTTTCCTACCTTCATTCTGCCTTTCACTGATATCGGCCTACATATGTAGTCGTCAGCAGAATGCTGTTTAGGGGCACCCTAGAATGCTTTTATATCATGACCTCGAGTAGTGCTCCATACGCACACCCAGTGCTTTAAATTGCACTGAAAAGGTTGCTGGGGGGTGCGGGGGGGTCTCTCATAGTGGTGTGACCAAAAAGTCTAACTAGGAATTCTTCCCAAGAGGTGTGGCCTATATAATTAGCAGCATATCTTAAAACATGTCAACTTGTGTGCTTGGTTCAGCATGGCGCCTAACCATTATCTGAGTTCCTTTCTGTGAGTTTTCCGTTATTGCATGCACACTTATCACCCAATAATGCCCATATGCCTAAAAAAGCCAGAGATATTGGCTTAGCCAATGCTTGTTAGTAGTATTAGCAAAATGAGTAACAACAATAATTATATTGTGAATAATATGATTTGAAAATGTTTCAGTACTGTGAAATAAACACAACGAATCTGTGAAATGGAGAGTGATCTTCGGAGCATCTCTGTCATTCCTCTTTTCCTGTTCACACCACTTTCCTTTTCAATTTCCCTCTGTTGATTTCCACACATCTTTCTAAAATCCTCAATCTGCATATCTCACACATCATCTCCGGCCTCTTCTTCAGACTCTACACAGTAGTGGCGGTGATCTTCCTATGGTAGAGAATAGAGCAGGTAAAAGGTTAATTAATGTTAAGAACATTATTAAAAACGTGTTTTATGTTACATATTTATGTAAAATAATTGTATATATCTCTTTTAATGAAAGAACAAAATTTAAAAATATGAGCCCGCAAGATGATCCTCAGGACTCAGTGTTGAAAAGGAACAAAACCTAAAAATGCTTGCCAAAGGGTCACACTTTGCTGTATCTACCAATCAATTGTCAACAACAAACTTTCAAGTGGGCAAATCAACTTATGCTCTGACATCCGACCTCAAAATAATTCCGCGCTGAATTATTGTTGAGCTGTGTGCAAGATTATGTGACCCTTTGGCAAGCATTTTTAGGTTTTGTTACTTTCAGTCCTGACAATGGTCTTGTAGACCTTTTGCGCCATTGGAGACCAAAATGTTGACAGTTTGGCCTCTTTAACATCATTGATTATGTCTTATGATGCCTCAGTCCTCTCTGAATATTTGAAACATAAAGATGAAAATCACATTGGGTTATGAATTTATGAAGCTGTATTGTTAAGGGGACTTTTGTAATTTGCATTGAGCAATGCCTCTATGCAGTTGTGGAATAGCCCCGTGATATTGTGCAGACATAAAATGTCCAATGACACAAGTTATAATAAAGTCACAAACATCTCTGCAGTTACTTCTGTAACACACTGTGCTCAGTGTTTGGTGTTGGTCAGGAGTGACATTCTTATGGAGACAGTACACTTTGTCTGCAGGAGCTTTTAAGTATTCAAGTTATTGTTGACACTAAGGAGGAGGCAATCATACAACATTTATATTTTACTGATATTGGTAAGGGCATTTGAAGGTTGCAACTGACAGCATATGTGTGACATGATGTGTCAGCAGCTCTACAGTAAATATATACTTTGTAGCAGACTGTCCATCCTGAGCCATGCAATGGCCCCCACCTACACCTGACTTCCAATAGCTGACAGTCCTTGTTGCAGGATTCTGTTGTCTGCTCATCTGTACCTGAGTTGGCACCAAGTACACTTCCAGTTAAGTGATGGTTGCACAGCACAATGCTCACCTTCATTGCTTTAACAACCAATTCCAGCACCTGTTCAAAGTCTGGAAAAATGGCTTCAGGGGGACTGGCAGATAGATCTGAAAATGTTATGGTGCCTCTTCCACTTCACTGTATAATTTCACATTTATAAAGAAAGAGTTGAGGTCTAAAAGGTGACCCTATCTCAGATTTGACTTATATTATCTGTAATTTCTAGTTACCTGAAAGCAGAATAACTTGCTTAAGAATTGTTTTCATGTCACAATCAACTTTCCAACTTATAATTCCACTATGTAACAGAAAAAAGTCAACATATATTATGCCAATTATTCAATTAATAAATGGTTACTTCTAAGTACTAGCAAATATTTTGATAGATTAAGTCCAGTAAGAGTTGATAAATTAATTAAAGTTATGCAACCAATCAACTGAGATTAATTAAATATATGAAATACAAATATACCAGATAAAAGTGGAGTAATGAAATAAGTGAGTAATGGTAAATAGGAAAAATAACAAGAAATAAGAAGAAAACAGAGAAAGAACACAATTTTTTTAAAAAAAAAGTCTCTTAGTACATGCCTTTGCCTGCATGATCAGAGGTAAGAGCATTATAGAGGCATTAGATCCAGAACTATCATACTGACATTAAAGTCTTATTAGAAACAGCATTCTAATGTGGCTGTACTTTAAAAAATGACAATGTAGTATTCAGCAATCATTTTGTGAGTACCCAAACGACTTGAAAATCACTTAAATTCATGTTATTGCCCAGGCGTTTAACAATCATTGCTTACTGGTAGTACAGGTACTCGTCAGTTGTGTTCAGCTATCCATAGCTTCTTATTGAGTGCACAAAAACAAAGACAATTGACCAATTAATCTCTGTTATCTAAAGATACTGGGTGACAACATTATGTATGCCACTAAGCAAAAAATGTCAAATTGAACTACTGAACAATTATACATATAAGAATGCTGACATTTTTGTTAATGACTCCTTCTAGGCTATTTAAAATAGGATGGAAGATTTATGATGACTTTCCAATAATGCAGAATGTTAATAGGTAATCACTGAAGGTCCTGTTTTACTGGAATGTAATTTATACCAATTTCAATGCTGAAAGTTTTTTTAGGAGGATATCCATCAATAGCTATATTTGAAGGGCTTGGTCTTGGTAGACCTGTCAGCCTTATATTGGTCTTCTTCCATACTTTTTGCCTCACGTCCTCCATTTTTGCCAGACTTATTTTTGTTGGGCTTAGGACTCTGTGCACTTTAAAACTGTTAACTTGTGCAAACATTCTTGTGCTCATTACCCTTAAACATATTTACATTGGCTTATACCCAGTTGGCATATAGAATTTACTTGTATGTTCTTTGCTGGAAATTCTATGTACTTCAAAGCTTCTGTTTAATTGCTTCTCTCACCTTCCAGAACCAGGGCACCAGGGTATAAAAGCAGGACCTCATACGCCAACTCTTCAGCACACTTCTGGACCTGTGGATACTCTGCCAGGAAGAAGGACCACCATGCTGTTGGAAGAACTGCCACTCTGCAGGATTAATGCACTACAAGCCTGCTGATCTACCTGTATTGCTGCCCTGTTTTTCCTGCTGCTCTTTTTCCTTCTGCATGGGGAGAAGGACTGGATTTTTTACTGTCCCAGGACGTCCAGAGTGAATTACAAGGGCTAGTTTGCTGGCCTTCTGTTCAGAGCACATGAACGAGGAAGGCTTCCTCCACTAGACCCAGCCTTAGAGAATTCTGACCCTTCAAGTAGTGCCCCTCCAGTCCTGCACCCTTGGAAGTGGTGCTAAAGGTGCCCAGATAGCCAAACTCCAAAAGTGGGGACTTCGAAAATATTTGGCTAAAAACTGCTCTGAGAACCAGGAGGAGACTTGGACCAACCTGCTTGCCTTCCTGCCCGAGGTGCATCTCCAGTCAGATTGGCTTTGCGGCTTTTCCTGCTACTTTCTTCTCCGCAGAAGCAAATCCATTACAGCAGCCCTTCGCCAAAGTGGTATTCGACCTCGTGGAACTGTCATCAGCTAGAGCCCTCCGCCTCTGCTTGAAGGAGTGTTTCAACTTCCATTTCAGTGACAAACGAAGAAATCTTCACGGCGACTTCGACTCAAGGCTATCCGGCAACGATGCTCCCTCATTGGATATCTCCTGCAGCCTTGTCCTACTGAGCTTTATTTTCCCAGCACAGTTTTCTCAGGAATTTTTCCAAGTCTGAAGGTAAGTACTGACAAGGCCGACTCCATTTCCAAATTGCACTCTATTGCAGTCGACCATATTTTTTTTTACTTTGACCTGGTCTTGCGCGATGAGATATCCTCGGAAAGTGCTTTGATATTTTATACACTAGTTTTTACTAAAAACTTTAAAAACTCATAATTTCAGTTCTGCTGATTCACGTTTTGTCATTTTGGTGTCAAATAATTTTCTTTAAATTTACTCTACTTTTCTAAATTGGTTCGGGATTTTTCATTTATTGTGTTTTTACTTTATTACTACTTATGTGCTGCATAAATGCTTTTCACATGGCCTCTAAGTTAAACTTGACTGCTTTTTGTGAAAAGCTAACCCGGGTTAAGCACATGTTAATTTAGAGACTTTTTGTGGTTCACACTTCAAGAGATTGTGGTTGTTGCTTGACCATGGCTCACACGCCAGTCAACCAACAACCCAGTTTCTAACAGGTGTCAACAAGGTGAAGACTTTTATTGAAGGAAGACCCGATGGGTAGGTGGCTTACCATAATCCTGGGCATACCTTTCAAATGTGGTGGTAGCATCCTATGTCAAGGGTAGCACAATGGAGGCATCTGTATTTAGATCAGGTCCTATTGACAGAGACCACAAGGTCACACGGAGCATAGTGGACTGTCTAGGATGAGTTGTAAGTCTTTATGGTCACATTGGAAAACTCATTTCATACACAATCAATACATGTTTATGTCAGTACAGCATGTATTAGTATATGGATGATCCAGGGTGGCCCAATGCTAAAGTGGTAAATAATATTCAAGGGTGTAAAAGGAGGATGTAGTTGCAAGATATGCCATTTGAATTTATAAAAGTAATTCAAATAAATGTATGGAGAGGTGTTAGAACTGGGGGAGCAAATAGAGTACTAGATTGTCTGGACTCTGTGATGGCATTGTTAAACATATGATGTCAAACCATGTGGAAAGCCCAAAAATAGAAGAAAAAAAATGTTAGTACTAGAAAATGAAGAGAAGAATTGGGAAATATGTTAGGCAATAAATATCATGTTAGTTATTTCAGAATTTTAAAAAAAAAACAATTATGATAAAGTGTTTGAACCGGGGAACAGGTAACGTACAAGATTTTCTGGTCACTGTGATTACTTTGGGATATTTTCAGTAACATACCAACTTGTCAGTACAAAGGGTGTGCAAAATTAGCATAATATGCCTTTTCATAATTTTGTAAAATTGTAGCAATATTATAATTAATTATGCAAAATGCAAATCTGCAATTTGCTCTATATTTTGCAGCAAACTTTTTAGGGCAATTTGTGATGCAAGGATGCTTTCAAACAAAGCCCCACAAACAACAACCACTTGTATTCTGTTGTTCTTTTGCATTCATTGTAGATTATTACCATGACTGGTGTGTTTCATTGTAAAGTTTGGCGTGTAGTTATGCAAAGTGGAGTAATGACAATATTTTGAGAATTTTACGTAACAAGTCTATAGTGAATTTCCCAAAATTATATGAGTTTCAGCTGTGTAATTCAAATTGTGTCCAGGTCTATTCACTATTTATGTGACAATGAAGGTAACAGACTTTCTGGTTCTATTTTTATAAAATCTTTAAATGTTTGGGAATAGCCCACTACTGTAAAGCTGAATTAGAATTCCATAGTTATATTGCTACTTTTCAAGATGAAGTAGAAAATGACAATGATAAAATGTAAAATAATTTGAAAATTTAAAGAATGTGCCATTCTATACAATTGTATTTCTTTTGTAAAACAATGGATAGTGGACTAAAGCCAAGAAAATTGAGATTATGTATTCACCTACAAATCCTTTGCTGTAATGGGATGCAGATGTAATCAGTTTATTATATATTGTTTCTATCTGAGCGGTTTAAACAATCAGATTTATTCAAAATGAATTTAGGACAAAGGTTAAACTTACACAATTAGTGTTATGGTGGTTTACAAAAAGGACTTCAATGTATTTGGTCTAAATACTCCATTTAACACTAATCAAATAGTAATGCTGTGAAGTTATACTCAATAACTCTTCCTGGTGGACTTATGGTAAAACAAATCTGAAACAATCGAAAGTAAATATTGGTGATAACTGTTTGATTCTAGCCATGTTAAACTTCAAGTACTGTACATGCAGTATATTAACAGGAGTCAAGGCTCATTCAAACAAATAATTTGTCCTGGGTCCTCAAGAATGTATATAATTCATCATCCAAGTTAAAACCATAAGTCACCTTGTTAAGTTTGCATATTTAAATGCTCTTTTTTTCTCTTAGAATTTTTCCTTTGTTTCCCTCTCCTCTGTGCTTCTTAGCATTAAACATACCTAGAAACTGAATGTCATCTCTTGTGCATCTGGATTTACATTGTAATTTTGTATCATGTTTCTAAGCTCTAAGATGATCCTTCTATTGTTCTTTTCCTGGTCATAATGTGGAGCCTACATTTAACTTTCCACATGCACAGGCAGTTAAACACACAGAAAGTTGAGTTACAATTTATACAGTATTTTATAATATATAAATTTTTCTTTAAATCACGTGAAAGAAGTGTTGTTTACCAATAATATATGGGCAACAGATGCAGTTGCCACATTTGTAAAAACCATGAATGTCCATAATAGTTTCCTTCATTCAAGAGGTATGGATGTAATTTAATGTGTCATCAGGACATGAGATGTTTTTTCAAAGTTGTTCCTCTCCTGAAAGTTATAGATGGCTACCTTGGTATTTACTGGGCAACATCATGATCAAGTAGCGACAAATGCCAATGTTTATTGAATATTTTGTAGAAATTAGAACTTCCTTGCCTGTAATGTTTGATAAACATCATGTGCTCAATCTCTGATTTGATTTTTTTTTTTAGAGAGTTTTCTTTTTTATGTATCAAATCGTGCCTAGCTTCAATGGATACTTTTATTGCTGCATTTTGTATTATATTTTCATCATAAACTCTCTCCATAAATTGTCTTAGAATGATACTGACCTCAATGTTATAATCAATAATTAGTGGGCAAAATGTCAGCACAAAGTGTGTTAAATTATTTGCAATTGCACGAAATGCAAATCTATCATTTAGGGCCTTATTTTGATCTTGGCGGATGGGTTACTCCGTCATAACAGTGACGGTTAGCCCGTCTGCCGAAATATAAATCCCATAGGCTATAATGGGATTTATTTTTATTTTTATTGTGAATTGCACATTTGAGATATATTTTTACCTTGAATAGTGCATGATTATGTGACTGGTGTGATGGCATAATTTCTGGATTTTTGCACGAGCAACACAAAATTCTCAAAACTATGCAAATTAGGCCAGCAAAATTAAAATTGCACACAGGTCTACAAAATTGTTTGGCACATAAACCTCACAGTCAAGAAAGTACATTTTTTAAACTGTGTATTCCATTTCAGATCATTATGAAAATCCTTCACATTCAACATTCTGTGAAATGTAAAGAGCTAATGTTCATTACTCTTTCAAATTATGAATATGTCATCAATGAATTGCAACCACATCATCAGGTTGACTTGAAAAGCCTGTAGGTCAGAACACAAGGCCTGCACCCTCTTAAACCCATGAAAAGAGAAGCATAAGAAGGAGCAAACATTTAGCCCATCGCTGCACCTTTAATTTGCTGTAAAAACACATTTTCTGAGAAAAAGACATCAATGGTAAAAAAAAAGTCACAAATATAACATTTATGTATGTATTAAGAGATTTGCAGTTCTCGCATTTGAATAATATTATGAGACACTGACCTTTTCTGCATGGGTACCCCCATGTTTTTTAGTGAATTTTTGTTGGTTGTTCTTAAACTCTGGACACTGGAGCGCTGCTGTCCAGTACCCACTGTATGTGATCTGATCGCTAAAATATGTAAGAATGGGCTAATCCTTGGACTGTATAACTATCCTACAAGGCAATAGAATGTGTAGTAGAACTATACTCATGGCATGGGAAGTTAAATTGACCTGTGAACTGCAGCACTTACTGTGCCATCCACTGATCTGACACAGAAAAACAGGGGTTTATACCATTAACTGTAGCCAGTCTACTGCAGTTTAAACCTGCAGCTGTGACTTGTCAAGTTTGGGGAAAAACTTTCCTTTTAAATAATAAGTCACCCATATGTAGGTCTTGCAGTCCACAAGGTAGGGAATATGTGTATGGGATTTAAAGGTGTGGCATCTAAAAATGTAATGTTACCATGTCCCTGCAGTGACTGGACCCCATAAGCTGTTTTCAGTTTGGAAGACTCTGACTGTCCTACATGAAACCTAGAATATAGATTATTTTTTCAATTATGCTATCTTGGGGTTAGGACCAGCTATAAAAATGATTAAAACACTAATTGTATTATTTAATAACAATCCAATCTAAAGATAGAATTAGATTTTTAATAAAAAATTGAGAAAAAGAACATTTGAAAAGCTACTTGTTCCCTCACTGAAGAACCTGGGTGGCCGTTTGCATTTTGACAGCAGCTGCCCTGTCAGTGCTTGACATTAATCAGGTGTGAAAACTGCTACTAGTGCAGAGCAATGGCTTAGGCCTGGTGACAGGCTGGGCTAGATTTGGGGCAGGTGATCCATATAAGCTTAGGAAAGTCAGCTAGGGAGATTCCAGGAAATTATTAACTTAAAAGTGATCTAAGCGAAGCCTGTCCAGTCATAGAGTAGTGTAAAGGGAAACATAAGAAGGAGGAAGATTTTGTTCTTTAGGCTCAGGATAGCCAGTTGGACACCAGCCAAGTGGGAGGGGTATATGGTCCCTGGCCTGTCTGGGGTAGCTTAGGAGGAGGGGAATGCTCACTTCTCTAAACACATCTCTGCATGGCACACAAACTCCCTAGAAGGGCAGAAGGCCTGTGTCATCTTGGATTCCCCCAGTGCATTCTGGGCTGGTTTGCAGTCAAGCATGCAGGATGTGCTACAACATGGGTAGGGTCATCCCTGAGAATCTTTTCCCTACAGGTCAGAGAGTGTCAATGAGTCACCCCTCCCATTGGCTACTGAACTGTATAAAATGGACCCCATCATCAGTTCCTCAGACTACCATCTGAACCTGTGAATGAACAGAAGAAGGACTGCACCTGCAGTATGGGACGTGAGAGGATACCTGAAGGTTTGGACTTGCTCCCACTTATACCCAGGACAAAGAAGTGGACTCCAAGGGTCATCTGACTGACCTCCCATGTTGCTACAGCAACAAGGCACCTTTTTTCTGAAGTTCACTCCTGATCACTTGTAAATGGACCTGGACTGGATCCTGCTGGTGGCCTCTGTTCGAGTGAGCAGTCCTGGCAGTCATAATGGTGTCCAGAAAGGCTTATTCTGAAATCTCTTAAAAATTAGAATTTAGAAAAATGTTGGACTTACATGACCCCTGGAGTACCAGGACCATACACCCGTACTTTCCCTAGGCAAACTTAATCAGGTTGGTACCACTCAAGACTTTACCCACATGAAAATCCAGGTCAGCAGAATCTCACGGCAAGCCTGTCTGACTTTGGTGCGACCTTCCCACATACAGACTTCATCCTTCCCCTGGTGAAAAAATATGGTTTCCATAAAAAAAACATACTAAGTTTGAAGGTAGAAATCTTGACCGGGGGAAGACGGCTGTGAGAGGACTTTATAGACATGAAATTTAAACTTCTCTCCTTCTGAGCTTTTCCCCCTAAACCTAACAGCTTCTTCGGATGAAGGTTACAACCCTACCCCACTAGAGTATTTTGACTTCCATTTCAGAAACTAAAGGCCTGGTTTAGAGTTTGGTGGATGGGCTTTTCTTTCACATCGTAACAAATATCCCATTTACCTTATTACAAGTGCCATAGGATTGAATGGACTTGCAATAAAGTAGACTGGATATCTGTCACATTTGGGGTGGAGTAACCCATTCCGCAAACTCTAAATCAAGTACTAAGTCAGAAGGTAAATTCTTGGACTGGGATGAGCCTGCACAGTGTATGCAACCCATGCTCCACCACTGTCAGCCTGCAGTCAAATCTAGGGCCCAGTCACATGCTAACAGTAACTTCTATTTTATTTTTCTTGGTGTTTTTGCCTTAAATCTTTAAACATTCATGTTTGGTTTCTCTCATTTGAATTTTGTCATGCGCCTGTCATTTTGTTTATTGCATTGTTCTCTATTTTTATAAATTGAAGTAGGACATTTGTTGTGTTTTTCACATTTTAACTGTTTTAGTACTTCTAAATGCTTTACACATTTCTTTTCTCTATGCCAGAGCTTCAAATAGTTGAGGTCGGGTATACAATACTGAACCTGGACCTAACAGGTTAATGGTTTTATCAGTTGTGGTGGACTACCATTCACCTTAATTAATAAATCGCCTTCTTACTGGTATTGTTTCATACAGTGTAAAGTATCTTAATGTGAAATGCACATATGCAGGGAATTTACATGCATACTTAGCAATAATATGTCTCTCCCTCACAGAAAGCAATAAATACATTAAAAAGAAATCGGATGTAAGTTGAATATAAGATGAGGGGGCTCGACCAATGATGCTGCAAAAATGTCAGTAAACTCCGACCGTCTATCTGTAAAGGATCAATTGTCCAAGACTATTGGCCTGCCTGGTGCATGTTCTAGTTTCTTGTGTATTTTGGGTAATAAATATATGACATACATTCTTGTATGTGAGATAAACAAACAATGTTCATCATTATTGAGGACACCTAATTCTTGACACTTTATTAATATTGTGTTGATTTTTTGACTCACGTGAAGTTGAGTCTGTGAAGAATACTCTCCTGTAACAATGTGTATCATGAAGTTTTTTTGTAAGCTACATTGTAATCTCCAGTGTTGAGAACACCAACACCTACCCCTGACCCCAAATCATTATATTGATGTCATTCTGCAAGGTTTTAAGTGCTAGAATTAAATGACTTTTGAGATTAGATGGTGAGGTACTGAAGCAAATTGTGTCTAAATCTCACGAAAAACAGCATCGAAAAATATAAATCCCCCGAGGATAGAATCTCCCATATTAATGTGCACACCTGCCACAATATCTTTTATGAAATAGGTTGATTGCCATCAAGAGACAAGCTGAGTTGTTAGTCAATTAATTCCTGATTTTATTTTACCTCTTTCTTTTTTAGAAGGAGGGAAAGAATGAGAAAGTTGGAGAAAAACAATGATTTCGATCTCAGGAACAACAGAAAGATCCCCCAAGAGGAAACAGAGGAGGCACTAAAAATTAAGGGTGGGCGTAGTTCGCGTAGTCGCGCTAGACTACGCGAAGACGTCGGGGCGCTACGCGAGCTACGCGTAGCTACGCGAGCGAGCGTAGCTGTTTGTCGCGCCCGTTCGCGATGCGTTTTTCTTCTTCGGGAACGCGTTGTGCGTGTTCGGGACGCTGTTTGCGTGCTCGGGGGCGCGAACTTACCCATGCGGTCCCCTATGGGCGCGGCCATTTTGTTTTTCACTTGTCCCGTCCGTTCGCGATCCCTTATTTCCTGTTCCGGGTCGCGTATAGCGTGCTCGCGATGCACATTCCATGTTCGGGAACGCGTTGTACGTGTTCGCGACGTTTTTGGCATGCTCGGGGAGAAATATCGCGCAAACTTACCCACGCGGTTGCGATGGGCGTGGCCATCTTGTTTTTCACTCTATGCTATGGTTCTGGGCCTGCTTTTCTATCCTCCCTCAATCTTTGGAATCCTTAGTATTTTACACTGTTTTTCAATTTTTCTTTATTTCTTATCTGTCTGTCTCTCTGCCTAAGTCTATATTTTGCATCTTTTTCTACTTTTTACTGTGTTTTTTTTACTTTTCGACTGTTTTATATAACTTTCTTCTTTAAGCTCCTACTTCTTCCCCTAACTTTATTTTTCCCTTCTAACTTTTCTTTTCCGCCTCGTCCTCCCACCCCAGAACCATGGCGAAGGGTAGCAGTGCCAGTAACGGTTCGAAGGGCAAGGCGCGTGCGCCCAATCGCCGCCTGCCTTGCGGCAGACTGCGCCCTGCAGGGGTGCAAGCCCGCCAGCTTTTTACTGAGGCGGAGGTGGCTGCCCTTGTTTTTTTTGTTCAGCGCCACCTCCCCTTGACCTTGGCAGCAGGCGGCAGGCCAGGCTCCGGGTACCCGACCCAGGAGCGTCACCGCCGGTGGGCGAAGGTGCGCCGGGCAGTGTTTCGCTGCTCAGGGGTCCGGCGCACCCATAACCAGCTGGCCCACCGGTGGTCAGACATCCTCGACTGGGAGCAGGACCTGTTGGACCTGCTAGGTGTCGAGGTCGTGGGGCTTGGTGAGTAGCTAATATATATAGTAGTATAAGTATTGTGATTTGTGTATAAATGTTTTACAAATAAGAATACTGCTGCTTACATATTACATTGCAGGTAAATTACGTTTCAAATAAAAATCTTCTGTGATTGTAGGACACAGGTGCTGGGCGCTACTCTTACTTGTTTGCAACTTAGCGCTCGCTTGTCCTTATTATTATGTAAGAGTTTACTTTAGAGAACTTCAGTTAGGTAATGCTATTGCTAGAGAGACTCTAGTCCTTCCTTTGTCCTCGTGTCAAATAGTGGTTGATGAATTGATAGTTTGATACTAGGTTTAGTTACTATTAGTTGATAATTTTTGAGCGGTCTGCGTGATGCATCCTCTGTCACTGAGTGCTGCTTACCCCAGTCCTTAGTAGAACCTTTTGTAGTTTGTTTAGTTAGTGGTAAGCTTAGCAGTGTCAGTCAGCTGCAGAACATCAGACTTAACCAACCAACAATTTGGTGTATGCATTATGCACCAATTTATGCATGTGTCCTCCTTGTCATCCATGCATTTTTGGAAATGCAGACTTAATGAACAATTGGCCCGCCTGGAATAGGTGGGCTAGGTCAGGTGGTACTTAGGCTTAGTTAGTGTTCTGGATTTTATTTGAATCAATCAGAATGGAACACTGAATTAGTGTTCCCAAATAAGTAGACTGTCCGTGAATCCCACAAGCCAGTAGTTGATCGGATTACATAGGTCAATTGTATTGCAATTTTTGTTTCCTAAAACATTTTTTGGAGCGTTTTTTTACATAATTTATTTGTTTCACAGCAATCATTAATGTTTGTGTCTTTCTTTATTATCTCTTACATGATCACTGATCTGCAGCACCCAGGGGCAAGAATACGGGGTCCGATTCGGCGGGACAACCACCAGAGGACCGCTCCTCTACCGAGGGCCCTGCTGCTGGTCCCAGTAAGTCCTCCAGTGGTTAATATTAACATTTATATTGCCCTAACTTTTACTGCACCTTATTTTTTCAGAACTATTAATTATGGTTCACCACTCCCTAATTCTATTTTTTACAAAAGATTCTTTGATCTTGACTTGACTATCTGTTTCTAAATTCTGTTTATCCCTGCCTGTAAGTTCTAACTGCCTCTGCTATGAATGTCTGTACTACTACTATTAGTCTGTCGCTAAGCTTGCCCAGTTTGCATTGCCACTCTTTATTGTACGGTTTTGAATAAAACTCAGATTGACCAATAGCTGAGTCCAGTCCTTTCGGTTGTCCTCTTCTAGGCTTCTTAATCTGGAGGCTTTGACAATTACCACAAACCAAATGCCCAACCAGATATTTGACTATTTTTGATAGGATATAGTACATACTACTACTGATGTGGGGAATGGGATTCTGCACAGCCCCATGCAGAACTATGCACAAGAAAATAGGATGTTGGTGATGGGAGTTTGGAACTTGGACCTTCCTCACACCTCAGTCAGAAGTGAACCCACAATCCCCTGAACGACTAGCTATAGTGTCTCATTAGGTCCCCGAACCCCCACCCGAAGATACCCAATGATTACACAACCCAGAACAGATAACACCCTTTCGCTCACTCACTCGTGTAAGTCCACCACCACCACCACACCAAATACCACAGAGTCTATGTGTAAGTTCAAAAGGTTTATTTTCAACTAACAAGCTCTGTATGTTGTTCTATCAAATTCCGTGTACTCCAGCCAGCTCCAACAGCAAAATGCATAAGATTAAAACAATAAACATTGTTACAACAAGTGCATGATGATATAAGAAAAAAGATCTGTGCAAATTCTGGGAGACTCCTCACCGTAGAACGTAGAATTACTGGTTACATGCATCATTCATAAGCTCTGGAAATCTCTGGTTCGTAGAAGGGAATCCTCTGCCTGAGAAAAATGTTGCGTGTTATATAGTATAATGCAAGCATTTCTCAGTCCTGCCAAAAAAGTGTAACATGTTACCTATGGCTAAGCAATATGGACTAACCGAACTCCATAACAAAGTGGCTTGTTTTTCGACCTCTTGTACGCAACGCTCAGACAGTAGCTGTATGTGCTCATGTGGGGACAAAAAGGCGTCTTACTGTTACTGCACAACAAGCTGCGAGGTAACATGCGCAAAAGACATGAAGCGAAAAATGGTTGCATGGCTCAGGCTTACTTTGCAAAGAGTAGAGTATAGTATAATAATGACCCTAGGGACCATAACACTACTAGTGTCTACTGACTGTACTCTAGTACCCGTTTTGGACTATTGAATGTGATTTATAATAATATGTATGTATTAACTTTTTTTTCAATCTTGCTAGTGAAAAAGAATAAATAGGGGGAGGTGTACAGGCATCTAAAAATGTGTCATGTTTTTATCTAGGCGTACTAGCGACCACCAGTGGCGGCGGGGCCACCGGCAATTCTAGCATTTCGGAGGGGGCAGGAGAAGATGCGGCACCTGCAGGAGCTACAGGGGGGGAGCCAGCAGCAGTGGCGGGCGGTGGTAAGTTATTATTCATGACTTATTGACATTGCACTAGCTGGAAGGGTGTGTGGACTTCACTCACTGTACTGTTGTTGAGACTTATTAGGTATGAAGTTGTAGTGAACATTATACAACGGTTAAAGAAGATACCCTTTACTTAGCATGAGCAAGGCAGTAGCAATAGCATTACCAGCGTGACTTGATTAACCAATGGCCTCTTATATCTGACTCCAACTCAGCTGTGAAAGTTTTATGGATGAGACTAAGTCTAAAAGTCAGATCAGATGACCTTGATGGATGTGTTGAACAAAAAGGGAAAAAAGGGTGGAAGGAGGAAGGGCGGGCGAGATTTAATATGATGACTGGCAGAGAAGGATACGTTGGAAGCATGGATAGGTGGCTGATAGGAATCAGATGCATGTGTTGTTGAAGGATGGGTGGAAGGTGAAAGAAGAATGGATGCCTGCCTGGGTGGGCGACACAGTATGGGTGGATACTGTGGATAGCAAGAATCATCAGCGGTGTTTGGGTGAAACTCAAAGCCAAGGCAAGCAACGGAGTGAGTGGACGCATGCGTTGTTGTGGGTGAAACAAAGTAAGGTTTGTGGAGAGATTAAGAAGAATGATTGACATTTACTTAGAATGGATGGATGCCTGTATGTATTCATCATAGACAGCATAGGTGGAGACTGTCACGGGATGCACAGTTTTAGTTTTAAGGGAATGTAAAAGAAACCGCGCCAGAGTAGCAAAGCAGATGTGGGGAGGGGCAGGGTGGGGGTAGTAGTAAACAATGTATTACGCGGCCAAATACAGGTAACTTTACTGTAAACATACAAATAAATAAAGCGAATTTCATTGTGCGCACTGCACCGCCAAATGCGATGCAGTGCGCGCAACAAAATTAGTTTTATTTATTAATATGTTTACTTACCTGTAATTGGCCGTAATCCATAGTTTACTACCCCCACCCTGCCCCTCCCCACGTCACCGCCCGGCAGAACTCCCCGAGTCCCACCACCGACCGCTACTGACCTTATGTCGTTGTCCCATATAAAAGCAATGATCATTGGATCAGATATATAATCTGCCTTTTTGTAGTAGCCAGGGCACTGTGAAATTGAGCAATTGCCCTTCATGTGATGTAACAGAGAGAGTATGGCCAGTGCCACCCGTAATAGAAAAATACGAGCTTCCCCACCTGCAGACAGTAGTAAATCAAACTAACGTGAGTCTGCGTCATGACTCGTATGTTTGTCTTGGGTGCAAGCATAGATGGTGGCAATGCCGGCTACAACCAGGTTATGTCATTTCGCTAAACTAGGGATAAGAAGAAGACTGGTCTACTGTGTACTGGTTGGAGTCCATAGTTCTAGTATAATGCCTGAAACTCCCACAAATGTTATAGGCCGAGGAAGTGGGAGGATAGATAGATTATTACCACAAATGTTATGTACTGTGCTTCTTGCTAGTGCTACTGTGCCATTATGTGTTGAATTAATTTTGTGTTACTGTTTTGCTAAGAGTACTGGTTACAACAATTTTTTTTTTTCTTTCTTGATTTCTTGATATAGATAGTACTCCTTCCCAAGACAAACCATCCTGGAAGGAGTTGGCAGCCAGGGCCCGGCGCCGGAAACTGGAGGCCATATGTTCGGAGTACCGGCGGCTGGTGGCTCAGGCGGAGGAGGAGGAGGAGGAGGCGGCAGCAGCTGCAGCCTCGTCCGATGCCCCGGGCCCCAGCCAGGCCCCAACTCGAGTGGTACAGCGCCGCGGTCTGGTAGCCGGCGCCGCCCGCAGCCGCAATTCACTAGCAGCCAGCACTGCTGTCCCCCATCCTGGATGCCACTGCAGGGCATTTCGTAGGAAGATTCTCCTCCGGATGTCACGGCTAGAGGAGCAACTGAAGTAGCGGGTAAAAATACTGGTGGACAAACACCTCAAAGCCCGCCGAATATAACATCTAGGACCCTGTTGCATTGCCCCTTTTTATTCCTTTTTTTGGTGGGTGGTAATTGGGCGTTGGGGTTTCGGGACATTCTTTGGACTTTTTTCGTTTTGGACATTGGTTGGGGTTAGGGAGAGGGGTGGGTCAGGTGTGGGATAGTTTATTTTTGTTAGGGTAATAAATTATATTTATACTTAAACATACAATGTTAATGTTTTGTGGGGGGTTACTGTTTTACGAATTAACGTCACATTGGTTTCCTTGCTGCTGCAGGGCCGCAGCCAGTGTTTGATTTAAATAATCTGCCGATGATGTAACACAAGCAGATAGATGCGGTACCCCTCACTGAGTTATTTGTCCTACTAGTACTGTAAGTCTCTCCTCCTAGTCCATTAGACCTCCCACCAAACTTATCTTACCTGTGATTGATGATGATTACGTT
The DNA here is from genome assembly GCA_963921515.1 of Calotriton arnoldi. Lineage (NCBI taxonomy): Eukaryota > Metazoa > Chordata > Amphibia > Caudata > Salamandridae > Calotriton > Calotriton arnoldi. The sequence goes on along the minus strand of CAWUFW010007152.1, from coordinate 443,886 downwards.
CGGCACAGCGATGGCTGCATGGTTTCCAGAGAGAATGGAGAAGATGCCATGGTTGTGGTGGTAGTAGTAGAGTAGACACTGGCAGTAGCATTTGCTAAAAAAATAAAAAAGAGACAGTCACTTGCCAGAGAGCGACTGTGGGAGGAGTAGTAGAACGGAGTAAAATACAGTACAGAAGAAGACTGCCAATTGCCAAACAAACAATATTGCAGTTGCAACTGCTAAAGTCAAATTAAACATAATGGTGGCGGGGACAGCCTAGTACAAGAAGTTACAAACTGTAGTTGTGTCGAGTGAGTCACTTAACTTAACACAATCGTAATTCGTAACCTTTACTGCTGTGTGGTAGGAGTTTTATGATTAATCCAATCAATGCCGGCAATTAATTATGATGTACTACTATTAGCCGGTGACGGCTTGCACATAGACTGAGCATGGGTGGGCAAGCAGAAGAAGCTCCTCGCCCTGCCTTGCAATTGAATTAGTGTTGCTTTCACCACATCTGCCCCAGCAAGCGTGTGATCAATTGGTGTACATTTTATGTAGTCGCATCACACCTCAATATAAATCACAGCCCGGGGGAAGAGGGTTAGGGTTTGATGAATGGATGGGAAGGGGGTTTGGGGAAAGGTTTGAGAATGAAAAACAGTACGCATGGACAACAAAAGCAAAGCGCAATCTTGGCAGACGACCATGATCTTATCCCAAAAATCTATAAAGGGAGAAAAGTGAAATGCATGCATGATGATGAAGATAACTTGATGGTTAATGAGTAGTACTTAATAACTCCTACTAGACAATTAGACAGTACAGGGCAGCAGTATAGTCTATGCAATTTGCCTTGCCTGTATTATGCCCTCAGAGACCCAAATTCCATGTTGTACTGGGCTTACTTGTAAAGATAGCAAAGACATTTAAAAAACAGTTGTAGGGATCAATTAGCAAACAAACAACAACACACAACACACAGTCCTAATGATTGAAGAGAAAAAAGGATTCAAATTAATTAAAAGATGAATGACGAATGATACTAAAGTTACTGTATTAGCATGGTCAAATTGTGGAGTTGAATCTCGTCCTTCCTCTTGGTCCTATCTTCCATGGACGCTCCGCACATCAATCTTGGTGGCCTTCCTGATGCCGATTGGTAAGGTAAATGTGAGTTGTGTCTCCCAGTATAGCAATTAGCACAGGGTAAAGGCCGGCCTGTGACGTCTAGATGGAAAAACAAAAGGGGTATTGAAAAATCAATGAATTAAAAAAAACATCAATTACGGTGGAGTCCAAGAAGAGAAGAGAGAACACTTTCAGACTGAGGCGGATTGGATATATCGTGTAGATTCTGTTTACAGCATTAAGCTACAACAACAACAGGGCAGAACAGTCCCACCACAGCACCAGCCCGTGACCCAACCTCCATTTACCTTAATTTTTGACAGAGCCAGACAAAAGGCATACACAGCAACTTAGCATTTTCCTAATTAAGTGACAAAATCAATGCGCCGCTGTCAGTCATCATGACTACACTCGACTACACCACTACATGGACATGTAGGTCTGCTGTGTTTACTTTCTTGTTGAATTGTTGTGTTTATGTTTACCTTATGCCACTTCATGAAATGCAGTTATTTCTTGAATCATCTCCGATCCAAGTGACTGACTGCGTGCAAAGATAGTATGGTCATCATCATGGTGTGGTACGTGTTGTCCAACTACAACTCAGTCTGTAGTGACTCCGATTAAGTCCATATTCCATATTAAAAAATTGCAACAGATATTGGCCTGCACCTGCAGTAGTAGGAGTACAATTTGGTTATTAAACAACAAGAAGGGAAACATTGACTGTCACTGACTTGAGTCACTTTGTAGATTAAGTAGTAGAGTAGAGTTCGACTTCATGCACAACATCAACAACAAACAACAGCAATCGCTCAGAGTCTGCAAGCATCCAATGCATTCCATCATTACCTGTCTTGCTCTTCTCTTTGGCTGTCAGATCATCAGACGCCTAGTTCTTCTGACAGGTGTGTTTTTGTTTTTTTTACGGGGCAGTGGCCTCATCATTACTCCAGTCCACATTCATTTTGAGTGTTAGTCGCTGTTTCGGTTTTCGTCTTATTCATCTGTGGCACTTTGTCACAGTTTAAGTTGCTTCACATGGTCAGCACTGTGATGATGGGCCGCGGCCTGGGTAGCGCTCATTGCTGGTCATTTGAGTTTGCAGTCACAAATGTCAGCAAGTTTCTTCAAAGAGTCTCTTGTCTTTCTCTGCCAAGTACCTTCTGTCCTGACAGTGAGGACCTTTGGATGCCAGCTGAGGCTGTAGCCTTCGGACAGTGATGAGTTCACTTTTGGATGCCTGCCCAAGTTCTGACAGTGAAGAGTTGTGGACGCTTGCAGAGGCGGTAGCCTTCGGACACTGATGAGTTTCGGCTCGAAAACAAAACGGAGGATAGCTATAGTCACGTTTCACTTCTTATGGAGGGACTGGTAAAGGCAACATTTCTTGTACTAATGTCTGGCTTGATGGAAATGTACTAGGGTGAGACAGGAAGATGAAGCAGGACTCTGAAGAGTGGACAGTTAAATGCACAGACGTGCAACTCCAATAGGGAAATGAAAAGAGAAGACGGTGGTGATGGATTTGTTGTGATTTGATTTGAACCAGAAAGACAGATACACAGACACATAAAGGAAGGAAGAAAGTAACAATTTGAAAGCCTAGTTGTCAGGGAAGAGGAGCTCGTCCTCAAACTCTGGTGGTTCGCACAGAAGTAGGTCCTGTAACGCACTATTTACGTCATCCAAGTCGCTCTCCTCTTCCTGCTGTGATTCACGTATTTTGTAATCCGGTGGTATAAAGTGCTGATTCATTTTGATCATGGTTAACCTCTCCACGCTTTTGGCCGAGAGACTGGTCCTTTTTGAAGTTACAATGGCACCAGCACCACTGAAAACACGCTCAGAAGAGACACTTGCGACAAGGAAGCCAGATACTTTATCGCCAGCCTGCTGAGCACTGTCCATTGGCTTCTTTTCAAATACCAATACACCAATGGGTTTCGATCCATGAAGACCTCTGTTGGGTCATCCAGATAGGCCTGGACCGTCCGCTCAATGTTCAGGGGTGCTCTGATGTGCTCGGCCTCTTTTGCCTTTGCATCAACACTGGACTTACCATACCCCTGCCGTAGAAACCAATCAGTTGCACATTGTGCTGTGGATGATCCTGTTCTTGCTGTTGTTGATGTTATTGTTGGTGTAGGTGACTGCTGGGAGGCAAACGCACTGCCCTCAGGCTCCGAAGTAGAACTTGACTCTGGATGCCCTGTAGTACTGGTTATGGCCTGGGGTGGGGGGCCTGTAATTAACAGCCGTTCGTTTTCGAAAATAGTGGCTTCCTTAGCTATCAAAGTTTTGTAGTTGGCAACATCCACTTCCGAAAAAGGAATTACTGCCTTGCTGTTCAGAAATACTTTGTAGCGTGGATCCAAAATTGTGGCACTAATGTAATGTGGTTGTGACAAAATTTTATTTTTAATCCTTGTATTTTCCGATAAGCGAGCGGCTAAGGTCTCCGCCAAATGATATGCGTCTTGTTTGTCATCCACACCTGCGTACGTTTCAGACACCTCCTTCAGCTGTTGCTCTAGCATGTGCAACAATGGGATAGCTTGGCCCATAGTACAGTCCTCCCTGCTGACTTCACGTGTGAAGATCTCAAAAGGAAGTAGCATCTCAGTCAGGCATTTAATGAGGTCCCATTGACCCATCTCAACGGTCATGCCTCTCACAGTAGGTTCCCCTAATCTTTGCATAACATAAGCATTGAATGGTATGTACAGTTCAAACAGACGATCAAGCATGTAATAAGTTGAGTTCCAATGTGTTGGCACCTCCTGGATGAGCGCTTTGACTGGCATTTTATGCTCACGTTGAATGACCCTCAGCTGCTTCCGGGCTTTAAAAGAATGGCTGAAATGTGTGCATATTCTTCTGCAGGTGACCAGTAAGTTGCTGACTTTGGATTAATTTTTCAAAAAGTCTTGAACAACAATGTTAATGCAGTGTGCCAAACACGGGACCCTGAAATAGCCACCATTGCGCATGGCCAAAACTACATTACTGCCGTTGTCCGTGGCAACAAAACCAATCGTAAGCCCTCTTGGGCGCAGCCACTCAAAGACCTTGGTGTTAAACTCTTCCAAAATGTTTGCAGCAGTATGAGATTTCTCCATGGCAAACATGGCTACAGTTGCATGTTTGCGAGTGGCATGAAAAATCTCTGCAGTATCAACACCAGCAGATATCTGTTCTCTAACCCCCGCAAAACCGATCCAGTGTGCAGTGATGCACATGTAATCTGTGGCTTGGCAACTGGTCCACATGTCTGTTGTCAGGTGGATACTGTGAACAGCACTCTGCTTCAAGGCCTTTCCTAGCAATTCCAGCACGTCGTGATGTAGTGCTGGAACTGCAACTCTGGCAAAATAGTAGCGGCTGGGAACATGCCATTTTGGGCAGATGGTTGACACAAATTCCAGAAAACCCACCCCTTCAACAAAAGAAAAAGGGAGAAGGTCCAGTGCTAACATTTTAGCCAGATTTGCATTGTACAAACTTTCTATTGGGTGGTTGCGTTCGTACTGCCCCTCACCCCCAAACATGCTGATAATGGTAGTCTGCATGGTTTTCCTTTCTCTTAGGCTCAACAACGCACTTTTTGGTACTGCGGACCTGGTACTTCTTGGTGTCTCCGGCTGACTCTTACTCTTGTGCCACTGAGATGTTGCTGAAGATGTGTGCAACGTTAAGACTGCACTGCTGGGGTCAGGGACACCTTGTGTACCACTACCAGAGAGAATGTCTCCCTGTCCTTCCTCTTCCACCGTGATCGGATCTTCTACTCCTTTATCCCCACCAACACCAATGGTTGCAGTTTTTTTTTCTGCCGCAAAGGTGGTCCTCCCAGCTGATCAAGTGGTGTTTTTTCAGATGGGTCATTTGGCCTCCGGTACCATAGTTTGTACCAAGCTTACCACGACTAACAGAGCTATTACAAATGGAGCATATAGCAATGTTCTCCTCCTTTTCGCTAACCGTAAAGAAGTCCCAAACTGGGGAGCTTAACTTTGGCCTCCTGCTGGAGGTGCCACTTCCAATGCCGGGTGAACTGGAGGGTGTGTGATGAATTTGACTCCGTGCTGCTGTACCACTACCTACTCCTACTGAGGTGGTGGTTGTGCTGGATGTAGGTCGCTGCCGGGCCTTTGCTAATGCAAATATGGAAGCTGTAGGTCGTGTTGGTGTTACCTGTGGAGGTATGCGTGCTACATCCCTCGCAGCCATTTTGGATAGGGTAATAATGTTGGTCTCCATCTCCTCGGGGCCAGGAGTGATGTTCGTGATGACTGGCTAATCATCATCATCCTGCTGTTCTACATCGACCTCCATAAGTGTAAGGCTTTCTGGAACCTTCCTTTTCACTAGCTTGGTCTTGGAACGTGGCTCCCTCTCAGACTCAGTTTGTGGCTTCCAAGTGGCATCTAGATCATCAGAAGGGGGGCTTGGCGAAGAACTTGGACTACCCCTCCTTTTCCTTGCTGGAGATTTGGAAGACAATGGATCTTCTGAATGAGTGACTTCTTCTTCTACCTCTGCATGAGGCTCAATTTCCTGAACTGCCCCTACTTCAGGAGGAACAACAACTACTATTGCGGGCGGTGGTTGCGGCTGTTCTCTTGACCACTTATCTGCTGTGTTTCCTCCTGCGTTGATTGGGTACTACTTTGAGATAGCGATAAGTTTATCTCTGGCTCAGCATCACTGCTTTCCACCATTAGGCTGGCTACCTCTTCCACACTCATGTGCTTGGCCCTGGGTTGGTGGGTTGGGCCCACTGATACGGAGGTGCTGCCCCCAGCTTGCCCCCCGGACACCGCTGCTGCAGGCGTAATATTTTTTTTACCAAAAAAGGTATTGGCCGGCACACCAGACTTAAGTGTCACTTCCTTCTTCTGTTCCTTCTTCTCAATAGCAACTTTCTTGGTACTGGAGGACCTGGTACCTGCTTTCTTTGGGCCCATCTTCTTCAGATGTCAGCAGCACTCAGTTGCAGAGATGTCTGGTCAGGTCACACGTCACGTTGTGTGTACAGCAGCAGGATGTCTGTCTGGCAGTGCAACGTGCAATGATGACACACCTCCTCCTCAGTCTTTGTGCACCTAAAAGCAAAAAAGCCAGAACATCAGTCAAACATAGCACAAATCAAACAAATATAATATAGAACTTAGTGTGTGGTGGCCTCAATTATTAAATTTCAGAAACTCTGTGAACAACAACACACAGTGTAGCCATTTATGAGACGTTGACAACAAGGCCAGGGCTTTCCTGGCTACTCTGTAGTGCTAGTGTACACTCTGGAAGAATAAGAATAGTAAAGAACAAAAACTAAAATGTAGTGGAGCATGTTTGGCCTAAATTTGTGCATCACGTGGGATGTATTATATAGCAGCATCAGGGAGCTGCAGCTGGCAATGGGGATGGATTTGGAAGCAGTAAGACAAGAGGAACAATGGAAAGACACGCAGGCCTATGTGGCAAAAACAGCACACTACTAACTACCACCACAAAATGGCCCCCAGCAACATGGTGACTCACAGGCACAAGGCACGGCAAACAATGAACTCAAGCAGGCCTATATATAGGCAGACAAAGGATGCCTTATAAAACACACACAGCTTTAATGCAAAAACTAAAATCCACATGGCTAAAAACACTTTTGAAAGTTAGACAACCACTACAACAACACAATTATAATTACACAGTACACACGCAAAAAAGGCATTTATTTAACACACCCAAAAAGTGAAATAGTCAGACCCTCCAAAAAAAACCACATTTCGCAATTCAATTCAATGCCATCCATGGCCTAAATGATGTCAAAATTCCACAGACTACACAGAAACAGTTTTTATGCACCCATGGTGACTACCTCTGGGCCTACTGCCAGACTAGGCCGCAAGCTTGGAGGCCTATGGCAAAAGCACAGTGGCTGGTCCCACAAAATGCCCGCCACCACATGGCCAGGCCACCCAACAACTTCCTTCCTCGTTAAAAAAATTGTAAAACTAAAAAAAAGTGACTCCTTGCTCACCAAACTACATCTAAATGACAACCTGAGGAGTTTTTTGTGCAAAATGAACTAAATCATTATTTTCGAGAAGGTTTTATGATGCTCGAGAGATATTCTTCGCCAGATTGTAAATTCTGCGTGTTCGGCATCGCGATCGTCACAAAAAGTCGTTATCGCGCGCGCGAAAACGTATATTGAGCGCGCAAAGAAGATAAAAAGTGTAAGTCCGCGTTGTCGCACAGTGCGGAGTTGCCCAAAGTCCGCGATCTGAATGCCCAGGGTTACCTACTGGCTGAAAAGGCCTATTTATTTAACAAACCCCCAAAAACTGAAATACCACCCCAAAACCCACATTTTGCAAATCAATCCAATCCCATCCGTGGCCTAAATTATGTTACAATTCAACAGACAACAACACAGAAACTTTATGCACCCATGAGGATGACTACCTCCGGGCCTACTGGCAGACTAGGCCGCAAGCTTGGAGGCCTATGGCAAAAGCACAGTGGCTGGTCCCACAAAATGGCCGCCACCACATGGCCAGGCCACCCACAACAACAAGAAAAGGAACACAAGACAGACAATGCAGGCCTATGGCAAAAGCACAATGCCTGGCTTTACAAAATGGCCGCCACCCACATGGCCAGGCCACCCAAAATAACAAAAAAGTGAAGACAAAGGACAGGACCAGGCAGTTGGAGACTCTGGGCAACTTCCTTCCTCTTGAAAAAAATTGTAAAAAAAAAAAAAAACTGACTCCTTTCTCACCAAACTACATCTAAATGACAACCTGAGGAGTTTTTTGTGCAAAATGGACTAAATCAACATTTTCGAGGAGGTTTTATGATGCTCGAGAGATATTCTTCGCCAGATTGTAAATTCTGCGTGTTCGGCATCACAATCGTCACAAAAAGTCGGTATCGCGCGCGCGAAAACGTATATTGAGCGCGCGAAGAAGATAAAAAGTGTAAGTCCGCGTTGTCGCGCAGTGTGGAGTTGCCCAAAGTCCGCGAGCTGAATGCCCAGGGTTACCTACTGGCTGAAAAGGCCTATTTATTTAACAAACACCCAAAAACTGAAATACCACCCCAAAACCCACATTTTGCAAATCAATCCAATGCCATCCATGCATGCCCTACATGATATTTAAATTCAACAGACACCACAGAAACATGCACCCATGGGTACCTCTGGCTCTAGTCTGGGCCTACTGGCTGAAATTCCAATCAAAGAAAAACAACTAGGGCCCTGCCAAAACTACAGGCCACAACAATAAATTTTAAAAAAGATGGAAATCCCCAAAAAAATGTAGGTACAAACAAGCTCCAATCAAACAAACAAGTACACCAATTCTCCAACTTACTTGTAAAATCTCAAATCCAAGAGTCCTCAAATCCAATCCAATGATATGATGCAGCAGACAGACACAAAAAGTGATCCTTCCAGCTCCAAATCCAAATGAAAGTGAACAGCACATGGACAAACCACTGGGAGGAGCCTGCTGGACAGGAACAGGAAGTTTGAGAATCAGGGGCACTTCCTTCCTCTTGGAAAAAAAAGTAAAAAAAGAAAAAGGACTCCTTGCACAAAAAACTACAGCCAAATCACAATCTGAGGAGTTTTTGGGAGCAAAATCATCATTTTCGAGAATGTTTTATGATGCTCGAGAGATATTCTTCGCCAGATTGTAGTTTCTTCGTGTTCGGGATCGCGATCTTACCTACACTGCCTCCGGAAGTCAGATCGCGCGTCCGAATGACGTGTTCGCGTTCGCACACTCTCGCGGGATCGTGCGGCCGGATTCGAAATCTCGTGGCGCCCGCGAACGGATAGGAAGTGGCGTCGGCGAACGCAGAATCACGGTAGGTCGTTACCGCGCGCTCGAGAACGTATATTCAGCGCGCGAAGAAGAAAAACAGCTACGCTACGCCGCAAATTGCGTAGTGTACGGTAACTTCGCGTTCTACGCGAATCGCGAAGTTACCGGGACTACGCGAGCGTAGCGTAGTTCACCGCCCAGGCTTACTAAAAATGTGAGAGTAGAAAGAGTATATGGATGAAGGATAAAAACGAGATCGCAGAACCGTCCAGAAATATAAAAAAAGAAATAAGAACATTGTCTATGCTTTGTGTAGTAGGTGATTAACACCAACTGAAGTGAAAGTATTAAATAAAAGTTTGTCGTTTGCGCTTTGCTTATTGAGCATTTTGTAACTCTCAATTGATTTTGTATTTAATGTCTACATTGACAGAACTATATTTTAGATAGCGTGTTGTTGCTCTACCTTCCACATCCATTTTACAACTCCCCAAAAAATGTGCAATTAGAAAAAATCATGCCACTTTAACGCAGATGCTTCTGTCCTACCGGCTCTATTTAAAAATAGCTAACTAAGATGACAGAAAAGAAGAAATTAAAATGTGTAGACAAGGGGCTGTTGTCACCACGGTTAATATGTTAACACACTAGTTGCTTGGATAAATTCAATTAAAAAGTGTGCTATTTTTAGGCCCAATTCTTTGCTTTCAGTAATGACTGAAAAAGCTCATAGACTGGTTAAGGCGCATTTTAATTTGTTCTCTTCTTTGGATCACCAGAATAACCTGGATTAATAATTAAAGACCGGATAACATTTTTGAAAAGACTCTTGACTTTCTGCAATAGTGACCCATTGTGATAGAGGATTTCTAATCATATCCTATCACCGGCTCTGTCCTTCACCCAACTTATGGCTTTCTTTATTAATGGATTAGGGGCTTCTTAATATGGACACCTGGCTCCAACAGAATAAACCCATTTACTAGGACGGACATTACTGGGACTTCTAACCCCTTTTCTCTAGCCTTACAGTACTTAGATCAAATAGCTGCAGGAAAGATATGGATGTTGAGTCCTGGCTGTGAGTTTTTGTCTAAAAAGCACGTTTATAATATCTTTGAAAAAAAATATGCAAATTTTTGCAGTAATAATGATAATAGTAAAAAGAAAAAAATCGCTATTGACAGTCAAAAATGATAATGCAGGGCAGTATAATGATAAAAGCAGAATAATTGGAGATAAACACCACATGCCGATTGATATCACTAGATAATCACGAAAATGTAAAACTGAAAATAAAAAACACATAACACAATGCCATTACTATACAATAGTTTTTCAGTCCATGCAAAGTTGTAGTTCGCACACCATGTAACGTTCACAATTGCTACCAGAATAGAAGCACTTCGGTGTAAAATAGAGGACTTCAGTTCTCTCACCAAAACCTGCTTCTTTTGTTAGGGGTTCACAAACCTTACTATTCATGATACTATTGATCACAAACACTGAAAGAGTATAAAACAAAGCAAACACTGTAGCAATTGAAACAGCAATGAAACAGGAACTATGGAATTCAATCTGAAGAGTCTCAGAGTTTTGGAAAGTGAACAAAATTATCTGGGAAATTAAGCCTGTATCCATGTTTAGAGTTCGCTGTTGATTCCTAAACAAATTGGCTAATTTGCAATCACGAGGCCCAGCCACGCCAGGTCAGCTGATCCATGAGAATGATTGTCCCTTGTAATAAACATGGAAAGATCATAGTGTGGCCTACATGAACAATGCTGTGAGACCAACCGGTGAGCACACTCTTGAACTTTTGAGGCCCTATGTGAGCTACCCACAGTGCATTCCAATTGGTGCTGAATAACTATAACGAAACTAGGTCAGAAAATCAACAATAAGAGGTGGTGAAGGGAGGTAAGGTGCTCACTGAGTCACCACTTAGCTCACCTGGACTTGAAGCAGTTGGTTTTTGAAGCACTCTTATCCTTCTCCAGGTGAAAGTAGAGAGGGTTTGTAGGTGCTACATGTACATCGCTTGAATTATTGACCTGCCTTGAGTGTTCCATGCAGGTAGCATCAGTCTATTAAGACCTGGCCAGAAGATCTTCAGCAGTTGAATCCTCCCATCAAACTGGTCAGGGCAACATTTATATCCTCAGAAGGACGTCTGAGAGAAATACTCTCTCCCCTGAATGCACTGTGGTGGTAACCTCTTATGTGAAGCCAGGAGTGGCCACTCATGTTGTGAAATGGTGGGGCGGGAGGATGGGGGAGGGAGAACACACACAATATAAAACCAGAAACAAAACAAATAAAAATAAAACGTGCCTGCTCCGACGACGATCGCCTTGCTTCGATCCTCGCGTCCTCCAGGAACTGCTGCATAGTGTGCAGGCTCTCAGATCACAATCCCAGCGCTGCTCACATGCTGGGAATAGTGTAGGTCTGAGCACCTCGGTTCAGAGCTCAGACATAGAGTAGGAGCCTGTGTTGGTTTCCCCACCCAGCTGTACAACATAATTTGGGTAGAGAAAAGCAAAGTGCGCATGACGGTTTGGCTGGCCCCAGAGGGCCGGCCAAACCGTCATGCCCACTTTGCAGTGCCCACCACTCCCCCCTGGTGCTGCAGCTACAGTGTCATTATGGGAGGCCAAGCCCCTCCCTCGGCTCGCAGCCCGGAGGGCTAAACATAAAATGATAATAAAAATGTTTTATTATCATTTTATTTTTGTACTTTGCCTCTGCTGGCTTTCAGCAGGAGGGGTGAAGCTCCTTTGCCACTATGGAGGAGCCGCCCCTGTGTGAAGCTGTTTATATACAACATCCAGAGTTGTTCACCTTTAGTAAATCTTGAGTATTCTTCTCTGACAGGTCTTCAAGACAAAGGAACTGACAAAGAGAAAAAAGCTGAGGATGGGCTGTCCTTATAGTTTACTTTGATAAGCACTCACCCTCCATCTTGCAGCCACCATTCATACAATTAATGACCTTAACATAATGCTGACAGCAGGTGAAGTGTTTGTGATTGTGAACTATCTTCCATGGGCACAATTTGCCGGGTGTGTGAGCATTATGGCAAAAAAAAAACAATGTACATAATTTTTAGGAATAGGCCTGCTCATAAAAAATTAAAGACAACCACCCACATCTCTCCCAAGCCAGCGCACTTCATTTAGAATTAGAGACCAATAAACTTCAACTCTCGATGTACCTGCTGCACCCTAAACTATACAGTGCTGCCATCAGCTGCACAGTGGAACCTACAGGATGTGGGTATCGGTCGAGAGTCCTACCATTTCAGTGCACATTAGTTTGAGTTCCTGAGAAACAACTGTTCTGCAGTGTGAGGGGTCCACGAGAATCAGGACCCCTTCAAACAAAGGCTGAAATGTCAAAAAACAGAGAAACTATAACAAAAAAATTAAAATGGCTGAATGTTGGGACTGCAGAGATGTTTGATGGCTTCTATACCTACACTTGGCATTCCCTATGCTCCAATTTATGTCACCCACCTTTTCCCACCTCCAAAGACCTGGGAAAATATTTGGGTCTCTCATGGGGCCTGTGACACGTGGTAGCTCATTAGAAAACCTATGCAATTCGCTTATATTAATGAATTGCCACAGTATGAAAAAATGTATAGTGCATGTCAGACTTGACAGCCCTTAGTGATGTCTTCCCCATACACATTTTGCCTACTCACCTCCTGTTTGCTGAAATTGTTTTTATTGGCTTTGTACACTTTACCACTGTTAACCAGTGCTATAGTGCTTGTGCTCACTCCTTAAAAACATGGCAAAATTGGCCTACATCAAATTGGCAAAAGTAATGCACTTATAAATCCCTAAATCCCTAGTAAAGTGGTACAACATGTACCCAGGGCCTTTAAATGAAATGCTACTAGTTTGCCTGCAGCGCTCATTGTACCACCCACTTAAAGTAGCCTTTTAAAACATGTCTAATGCTTGTCATTGTAGCCTGTGTGCAGTGTAAAACTGCCACTTCTACCTGAACAAATAAACCTTTTGCCAACCTAAAACTCCCTTTTTAATACGTCACCCCTAAGGTAGGCCCTAAACTGCCCATAGGGCAGGGTACAGTGTATTTAAAAAGTTGTACATGTACTTTTATGTTTTACATGTCCTGGTAGTGAAAAACTACTGTGAGGCCTATCTCTCCTTTGGGATAACATTGGGTTAGCTTATTACATTTAATAAGTGATACTTTTTGATTTGGAGCAGGTAGGAATGTCCTGTTTACGCTCAAAAGAATTGCAACTTAAAATCCTCTTTAATGGTAAAGATGGATTTTGCATTTTCTTATCTGAACCATTTGGTGTCTGCAGCCTGTATCCTTGGTCACACGACTAAGTATAGTTGGCAGTTGGCCATCGCGTGTTCCTCCCAACCTAGGCCAAATGTTTGCAGGATGGGCTATCTTGCTAGGATTGGAGGGGCGGAGCTGTTCCCTGCCCAAATACATTTCATAGGTGCCACCCACAGCACACTCACAAAGCCCTTAACACCAGCCTTTTGTTATTCCAGACCTTTTGGAGCCTGAGCAGGGGAGGGAAGGAAATTCCAGGCCAGATGTGGTAGGAAGTCTAGAAGTTTCTCCCACTGAAAAGCTGGCACCAGGTATACATTTTAGACCCTCATACCAAATCTTGAATCCACTCCAGGACCTATAGACATTACAGAGGAAAGACTACCTGCAGCTTGAGGCCTGCCCTGCTCTCTGAGAAGGAAGACTAGACCTGCTCCCTTCAACCCTGTCTAAGTAGAGGGACTCCAAGTGTCCGTTGGCTGACCTCCTGTTCAGAGCTACAGGGACACAACAAGCTCCAGAGGCTTCACTGCAACTGCCCAGCTGACCTGCTGCAACTAGACCTCCCTTGACCTGCAACCGGACCTGCCTGAGCCCCTCTGCCCTCTGATAGATTGAGTCTCTGATGCTCAAGCGGTGCCTCTTCAGGTCATGGACCCCTGACAAGCATCAGAGTGCACTTCTCTGAAGAAAAGGGAGAAATCCTGAAGTATTGGGTTCTTCGTGACTGCAAAGGAGCCCGTTCGCACTGAGATCTTGCCATCTACAATGACCACCAGCGAGAAGCTCCTGTGAACCTGCATTTAATGCTACAGTGTCCGCCAGCAATGATGGGCAATGCGAGATCTGCACTTCACGCTACAGCGACAATAGCCTGTAGGAACTGTCAGCACAAAGCTTCAGCAACAACTGTCTGAGATGCTCAACAGGACCTTCACGCTAAAGCGATGACCATCTGCAACACAAAGCCTGCTCTATGAGCTACAGTGACGTCCATTCGCAATGCTCCTGTAAAAGTAACTATTTCAGCAAGATTAACCTGCGCCCGATATCCGGCCCGCGCTCCATTGCGGTTGGTCTGATCTTGTGACTTTTCTCGTCTAGCACGACTAGATGACAGCGAGTGGCACTTTGTGGGTTTAGGTGCTATTCTTAGCAAAATCTTATAAAATGCATATCTCTGGTTCTACTGATTGGATTTTTGTTGTTTTGTTCTCAAATTATTTATAAAATGTTACTTCGATTTTTCTAAATTAGTGTGGAATTTTTCTTATATGGTGTTTTCACTCTAGTACTGTTGTGTGCTGCATAAATACTTTACACAATGCCTCTAAGTTAAGCCTGACTGCTTTTATGCCAAGCTACCAGAGGATTAAGCACAGGATAATTTATTGACTTTTATGGTTCACCCTGACAAGGATTGTGGTTTCTGCTTAAGAAGGGTTCTCACCCCTAAACCAAAAACCTAATGTCCTACAGTGCACAACACTCTTCTCTAGGAAACTTTTATTCTAGGTTAAACAAGTACAGGGCAATTCTTCAAGTAGTTCCCCCATCATGAGGAGTAAGTGCCTGATTCACAAAGGTAACTTGCATTTTGGAGTAATTTACCCCTTTGAGTAAGTTTACTACTTTTTGTTTATTCGTAAAATTCTGGTGTAAGTTAGTACTAAAAGAAACAGTAGTAGGCCCAGTACCACACATGGCCAATCACTGGTGCTGCAACACCCTGCCATAGAAAACAATGAACATTAAAATAATACCTCATAGGTAATAATGTTAAATTGAATTAAATTATTAAAAATTTGTTAAACATTTAAATAAATACAATTTATTGTCAATGATATATACACATATTACATATTTATTATTAAATTCTAAAATATTTTAATACCTATTTTGAATTTCATAATTATTTCACTTGTTCTTCCTATCACCTTTTTATGTTACATGTAACACCATAAGTGGCCAAGGGTATGCCCAGACGTGGGCCCCCTGCTCACTATTCCACTGGAACCAAGTTACACCTGACTGAAGAACCCCAATTAGGGTGAAACTGGTCTTGGGTTGCTAGTGCTCTGTTTCAGGAAGGACCTTGCCTAGCAATTTGGGCTGGACTGTTCCTAATAGAGCAGAGTCAAGACTGATTTGCATATGGTTGGGTCCAAACTGAGGTGACATGGTGTGAAAAAGAACAATGGGTTGAAATGCTTCCCCCAGTGATTGCTAGTGGTTAGACTTATTACAAGCATTCCTCACATCATTTGTGTGTTTCAGGGAAAAAGACACACATTTGTCTGGATAATTTTGTGGAAAAAGGATATGAAGGTTTATTCAGAAAGTGTCTCAAACATAAAAAATAGGCTACGCATTGGGGTGGAAAAGCCCTGGGGCGGCCCCTCCGCAATTTGCCCCACTGGTCAGTTAGTCAGTGCTCAAGCAAAAAATAAAATGACCGCTGACTGACTGAACCGATGCCAGCAGGGTAGGGAGGGGCTGGGCAGAACAGGGAGGAGTGGCAGGTGCACTGTAAGTGCACATGTCTGTTTGGCCGGCAGTCTTTGGCTGGCCAAACAGACATGCGCTTTTAGGTTTCTCCAACCCAGCTGTGTTGCATAGCAAGTTAGAGAAACATCACAGGCTCCTAGCCACTGTCTACACGGCAAACCACACCCCTCAGAACACCCTGGCGTTGCTCTAATGCTAGGTATTGCATGAGAGCAGCGCCGGGATTGGGTAGGAAGCCTGTGCCACAGTGACTGCTGGGAGGAGAGTCAGAGAAGAGGACCGAGGCGGCCGCGTCATCAGGTACCTTTTAAAAAATCTTTATTCCCCCTAATCTCCAGTCCCACCCTTCCCCGTTTAGAATTGCAGCAGCCGCCACTGGAAAAGCCTAAGCAGCTAAGGGGTTAGATGTTTCTAAATTCACAACTCCATTTTCCCTTGCCCTATTTTAATAATGTTAGTGTCTTTTAGCTCATTAAATTTGTGTCTATTCTTTTAAATTGGTTTAGGAATTTATTGTGTTGTGCTCTTTACTTTAATATTGCTCGTACTGCTTGAACTTATCATATCTTTTCAGGGGGTTGCTTCCTGCTTGACCCATAGCTACCTTGGGTTAAGCAGAAATTCTCTCAGAACTGTGTTTTGATATAACCTGATTGTGTTTAATAGATTTGTAGGGATCACGTCCACCCAAATTAATAACCCAATGTCTGAAACTCAACTTCCAATGTGGATGTTCAAGTATAGATATTGGAATTCAAAGCAGAGTGAGTAGTAAAATAAGACTTACTCCCCTAGCTACTTGTGAACCTTTGCCACAAGCACCTTCGAGTTGGAAACTAAAGTTTTGGATGGAAGCTAAATAACTGAGTTTAAATGTTTGACTAATTCTGTAGAGAGTTCCTTCTATAGATTGTCTACAGTATACTGTGGCATGGTGGCGGTGTGCTTAGTTTCTTTAATATCTGAAAGAATGTGCATTTTGGAACTGTTAGGTTCTCTAATACCTGATAGCATCTGCAGTTCTAAGATGTTCTCTGGACTTCGTCTGGCATTCAAGTAAAAAGGTTATTTAATTTCACCAGTTTGCCATTGATTGCCACCTTGTAAGCTTCCACCATCTGCAGCAAATTGACCTCTACCTCTATGTAATCTGATTGGAGAATAATGTTGTTACTACGACATTAAAGAATGATAATATATTTCACTAAATATCCAAATCATCGATTTGTTAATGTATATTATGGGGAAGTGTTAAAGAGTCATCCTAAACAGAACCTCCTTAACCAGTTACACTAATTGATAAAGGTGGGCTAATAATATATCTAACAACTACCTATATGGTCTTCTTCTTTATTTTAATTTTATTATGGGTGAGCTCAGATCTAAAAGTTGGAGATTCTACTGATGTTACTGATGTTAGGTGAGAAATTAAAATGGTTGCCTTTAATAATAATTTAATTTAATTTAATAATTTAGGTCTTGGCGGACAGGTTACTCTGTCTCAACAAAGGATATGCCATCTGCCGAAATGTAAATCCCATAGGAAATAATGGAATTTATATTTCGGTGGATGGGATATTCATCACAGCTGTGTCAGAGTAACCTGTCCGCCAAGATCAAAATCCGACCCTCGATATGACTTGCAGTCAGAGGGGAATGCTGACCCCACAAGTACCCTTCTTTAATACTTTCCAAAACATCGGTCGAGCTTTACATTTTAAAGGTACCAACTTCTACCTCAATTTTTTTTTTTTTTTAATGACTCAAAGCATGTCACAAATACATGTCATAGCAGTTATAATCAATACCAACAAAATAATTAATACAGTACCATTAACAATCACGAAGTAGATCAGCACGAGCAGCATCAGCAAAGCAGATTGAGATCATATTATTATTAAACAACATAAATCAACTGATTATTTCATATATTGTATCATAGACTCCCATATCTGAATCCCAAGTTTTTGCCGTTTGGCTGATTTTAAGGCATATTAATTATATTCCATATTAAAAACATGAAAAAATGTTGCCCTTCACATCTCGAATGTGGGAGCCTCACTTTGAAGCCAACATGAGGCAATACATAAACGCGCCACAGCTGCGGCAATAAATGCTAAGTATCTAAATTTGTACAATGGTTGCTCATGTGAGATATTTACCCATATCCCTAATAGCATCATTGCCTTCGTCATTGATATAGAGGTGCCTGTAACTTCTTGCAGAAACAGTTCTATTTGTTGCATGAATTGCGACAATGCTATGCATTCAAAGAAAACGTGCACACTATCAGCTCCATCAATACGGCACCTGAAACATTTACAATCATTGTTTCCACCCCACTTCATCATGCGTTCGGGTGTGTAATATAAGTCAAAAATAGACTTAAAGTGTTGCGTTTGTAAATTCGACGATAGCAGTATTTTTCCTGCAATGTCTATAGAGGTCTGCATCACCCCTCCATCGACCCCTAAACGTGCAGCCTATTTGAGATCATGGGCAACCAGATCGTCTTTTTGAGACTCAATTAACATAGAATATAGTACCCCTATCTTTGCCTTCCTTCTAATAGCCTCTACCATTGGAAGTATCGTAATTCCCTCATACAGGTGATGTCCGACAAGATAATCACGCAATTGCAGATGCTTAAAAAATTCATGATGTTGAAGTTGATAGCTTTCAACTAATTCCACAAATGAGCGTAACACCCCTCCCTTGTATAAATCACCCAAATATCTAATCCCCTGCATCTTCCAACACAACATCTTATAGTCCCAGAATATTTCAGGGAACCTGACAGCTGAATCGAGAGGAATATAATAATTCAATTGTGGAATATTCAACCACTTACATACCCTTTTCCACACCTTATAGCCTGAAATCATAACCTTGAACCTTGTTTTTTTATAGTAGCTTGGCTCGGAGAATTTCATTAACACATTTCTAGCTTCTTCCCCTAGCAATATTTGATATATTGATGGAGCCTCTGCCGCTATCGGGTCTTCCCCTGTCAACAAAATACGTATATTTTGCAATAAACAAACATAATAATAAAAACAGAAATTCGGAACAGACCAACCTCCCCTGTCTAGCGGTAGCATCATGTATTTAAAAGCTCTCCTCGCTTTGCGTTGTCCCCACATGAACCTATCACATATAGATTGGATCCCGTGTAGCTGTTTGTTGTAAGCTCTAGTGGTACTGCTCTAAAATAGTAAAGTACTTTGGGAAGAACAATCATTTTAAAAACATTTCATCTCCCAACTAAAGTCAGGTGCAAACACTCCAAATGATCTAACTGCTTCTTAACCGCTAGGATGATACTACCCCAGTTAACCTCAATTAATTCTTGTAGGGACATTCTGATTTTTATACCGAGATATCGAGCTTCATCCGTCACACGACTCTCCCCCGGACAGGCCTGATCGGTGCATACTATCTGAGTTTTGGCCGCGTTAAGTTTGTATCCCGACACCGCCCCAAATTCTTCAGCCAGCTTTTCTATCTCCCTTATAGCCTGTGCACAACAATACCATCCGCATATGCTAGAACACGTACCCGATAGAGCCCACATTCCATTGACCTTATCATGCTGCTTTGTTCTAGCATATGGACAAATGGGGCAATATATAATGCAAAAAGTAATGGGGAACAGGGACATCCCTGCCTTGTTCCCCTATTAATACAAACTTGCTGAGATTCCCTGCCCATAACACAGATTCTAGCTCTTGGTGACTTGCACATACTTCGAATCGACTTAATGAATTCTGGCCCAAACCCCATCCCCGGCATAATACCCCACATAAAAGCCCAAGATACACGATCAAACGCCTTCTTGGCGTCGAGAAATATTAGGCCCAACTTTTTATGATACACATTAGCGAAGTCTATAAGAGTAATAACTCTGTGAATATGATTAATGGTACTTCTATCTGGAATAAATCTGTGTTGGGACATTGAAACCAAGGGCACAATAACCTGCATTAACCTATTAGCTAAAATCTTGGCATAGATTTTCCCATCGGCGTTTAACAAAGATATCGGTCTGTATGACCCTGGTATGTTAGGGGGCTTATCCTTTTTTTGAAACACGACAATGTTGGCCTCGTCCCAAGATGGAGGCGCATTCCCCAGCAGTGCTTCCTGAAAAACACCCAGCATATCAGTTTTCAACACTGGAAAGAGCAACTGATAAATTTCTAATGGTAGTTTATCGGGACCAGCAGCTTTCCCATGTGCTAACTGTCCTAATGCTGCCTCCATTTCCTCAATTGTTATTGATTCATCCAGTGATGCTTGCTCCTCAACACTTATCCGGTTCAATACTAATTTTTGACAAAAGTGTTCAACATCTAATTCCTCAGAATCCTGTTGCTTATATAGCTCTTGATAAAACTCATAAAAACCCCTCATGATACCCTCCTCTGTTTCAACCGTGTTACCCACCGCATCAATCATAGCCAAAATTCTTTGAGAGGATTGTCTAACTCTGAGTCTCTGTGCAAGACACCGCCCAGTCGACTCTCCATATTCATATCGACTTTGTTTATAGGTATTGTATTGAAGGGCAATTTCCTTGCACCAGATCACATTTATTTTAGCTTTAACACATGCTAACTTACTATATATAATTTTAGCGTCTGACCCCTGTCTAAGAATCTTTATCAATTCCAATTCTATTTCCCGAAGCTCATCCAACAGCTGGTGCATAACTGTTTGCCCTTGTTCTAATTTAGCTAGCCCGAAACTAAGTGCCTCACCCCGTATTCCTGCTTTAAGAGTATCCCATACAATGGGGCCCGAGGCTGATCCCCTATTTATGTCAAGAAAATCCCTCGCCCACTTAGTCATGTGATCTCTGAATGCCTTATCATTCAATAATTTCCTGTTAAAAGTAAATGTCCTTCCACCCTTCCTCTGCCTAATCATATGCAAGTCCAGCAGTAAAGGACCGTGATCTGCCGTAATTCGGGGCCAGACCTGCATTTTTGCTCCAGCTAAGAGTGCCCTAGACAAAAATATATAATCTAATCTTACCAATTTTTGGTGCGGATGTGAGTAAAACGTATATCTGGGATCTAACGAATGTATTGTCCTCCATGTGTGCACTAACCCATGATCCCTCAATACTTGAACTAGAGCCTTAAAAACTTTGGGTTTGCGGCCCACATACTTATATTTGGGGATTAAAATTTGCCCCTCTAAATGGATATTAAAATCCCCACATAAAATTAGCGGGGTGGGCCATAATGCCAATTCAACATTTAGATTTTCCAATATACCAGCTTTGTCTATATTTGACCCATAGACAGAGCAGATAGTACACTTAGGGGCCGATTCCGATCTCGGCCGGTAGGGCTCCGAATCGGATTCAGATTTACCGGATCCGATTCGGAGCCCTGTTTCCCGACCGAATCGTACGCGGGTCCGGCCGAGCGAGTACGATGCAAGCGCCCGCGAAAACTCCGACCGACTCGAACGTGGCTTCAACACTCTCCGACCGACTCGCATGGACACGACTCGCACCGCGCTATGGAGACGTTTCCCGGCCGGGTAAGTACGCTGCGCGCCGCGAGCAGTCCGATCGACTCGCGCCGTCCGGCTCGAAAAGGCTGTCGGAGCCGGACTTTGGGGGTCCGCGTAGGACCCCCCTGTACGCGTAGGCACGCAAGTCGCACACAGGGGGGACCCATGTGCGTGTACGGCGCGAATCGCTTCACCGCGTACACGCTGTAGGGGGCGCCCTTGTCCGCCTCGCACCCATTGAGTCAATGGGAGCCCGCGTACGTGTTGTACGACAGGCTCCCATTGACTTCAATGGGAGTCCGACCGACTCGAGTCCGATGGCATGCGTGCGCATCGTACTCGATCGGTCGGACTGCCAGAGTCCGATTCGGTCGGAAATCTCTCCGGGTCCGGCTCGGTCGGAGAGATTTCCGGCCCGAATCGGAATCGGCCCCTTAGTTGTTACTATTAAACATTCAACAATCGCCCATCTTCCATAATTGTCCACCTTTACCCTCCCTGTCCCCATGATGCCGCCATAAACCAAAATAGCTACGCCCCTATTAGTGGTGGTCTGCCGGGTTGCAGCAAGAAGTGTGTATCCTACTTCTTCCAACAATTTACGTTTGGACCAAGCTATATGTGTTTCCTGGATACACAGGATATCTGGTTTGATAATACGTAATTCTGCGGCTATCCTACGCCTTTTATTACTATTCTTTAGGCCACAAACATTAAAAGAACATATACGAATTCCCTTAACCGCCATATCTCACATAGTAATCCAATAAAAACTGACTCATACTTAATCTTTGTCTGATACTTATTGACCGTTTTGAAAAAAACAAAGGTACTTGCACATGGATTTATTTTTGTGAAATACACCCCCCCACCATCCCCTCACACCAAGCCCTCATCCCCCCAGTGCCCCCAGCCCCTTTCCCCCCCCTACTACCCCAGCTCCCTCTCCCCAGTTTGCAGGCAATTGGGCCCATGGCCCTGTTGATGCAGAGTGAGTTCTCCCCCCTGTGTTCCCCCATCCTACCAGCCCATATCTGGCTAGCACAAAACTAAATTAAATGCCTTACATGGATACACAATTCACTACTATGTTCTTAATCTGACAACCATACACATAACCCAAACATAATACTGACAGAGGCAGATTATACGAGCTATAAAATTCTATGCCATTGTACACGGCTAAGAGGGCGATAATAAACCTAGGTGCTGAAACAAACATTTATATTGAGGCCACTACCTCAATTTCAAAGACTAGTGGTGTCTGTAAAAATATGCGCCCCTGCTTGGTCCACTGTTCTGCAGAATGACAGACTCCCTGCGTTTCAACCTTCTGCATTGCATGACAGTGGTGTGCTTTGCACACTTCATGTACACTATCACGTCGCTCTGACCTAACTGGGACAGGTTGAAGAAAGTGTGCCCCACTCACTGAGTTTCACCCACTGATCAGAATCTTCGACCCAAGCAGGGGGAGTTAGCTATGCTTTGGACAGAAGTGATTTGTAACCTACAAATGCAGATAAAGTGTAAAATGTCTGCTCGGGCTCCATTTTCCCTATTAACGAGCGAGAGACTAATAGGACCACATGTTTCTCACTGAGCGTTCATCCACTGATCTGGCTCTTCACCACTTTGTTCCAATTAGAAACAGTCTAATAGCAGGAAGATCAGCTATGTGGTTAAGCGATTTGTAAAGTGCAGGTGTAGATTCAGGGTTCAAGTGTCCAAATTAAACTCAAACGCACAGAAGAATTGCAGGTATTGAAGAGTTAGAGCAGCACTATTGTACCACCTTAGACTTTGGTAAATATTTTCTTTGTCATTGCAATGTAAAGGCAAGTGCTGATTTTGCCTGTAAATGTAGCAGCAGTTGTGAATACATCTCTAGTGAACAACAGAAGATAACACAATAATAAAAGAAAGCAATAAGACACAGTCAAACAGACCACAACTCTGCAAACTCTGTGAACACTGCAATGTAAAGTATACTTTTAGCCACATCTATTGCTTCATTTATGGAAGGACTATATGATTTGATCATGAATTATGTGATCAGTGACATTTTCAAATCTGTATGTGGAACTTAAGGTTCGATCAGTGGCAACATAGTCAATGCACTCATGTGGTTGTTGTTTCATTACAATAAACTTGTCACTGTGCACCACAATGCTGGACTCTGTGTCTAAATACTCTCTTAGGTGCTTGATGACTTCTTGGGATTCATCCAGTTCATAGTTGCTAGCTTCTTTTTTTTTTGTCAAAATTCTTTTTATTCAGCATCATAAGCAATTATAACAACATAAACGCATGAGAGTGCGCCGGACCTCAGATCAAGATAGACGGCTAGTGTTAGTCCAGTTTCTCATGTCGGGAGGTCTCTACACACCCCCCACGATCAAAAGGAGAAATGCCTGGTGTTTGACAACGAATCATAAGGGTAACCCCCTAAACTATAATAATAAACAAACCCCCCCAACCCACCCCCCTCCCTTTCCCTGGTGGTGGTGGTGGTGTCTCTGAACTTAAATGTGGGTTCCTCGGGTACGTTTAACAGGTGAGGCAGTAGGAGGCGGATCAAGGCCTCACATAGAGAGGTCACTGTGTTCTCCAGCGCTAGTTGGAGGGCTTAGAACTGAAAGAGATACCTTGGGGCCAATTCACAGAACTAATCTGAGATAGAATCCTAAACTTACTACTTTTGGTATTCACAGAAGGCATTTAGTAGTAGTAAAGTTAGGACTCCTAACTTTACTACTACTAAACTGAGATAAAATCCTAAACGTACTACTTTTGGTATTCACAGAAGGCATTTAGTAGTAGTAAAGTTAGGACTCCTAACTTTACTACTACTAAATGCCTTTTGTGAATTTAGAAAGTCGTAAAGTTAGGATTTTGTCTCAGTTTAGTAGTAGTAAAGTTAGGAGTCCTAACTTTACTACTACTAAATGCCTTCTGTGAATACCAAAGGTAGTAAGTTTAGGATTTTATCTCAGATTAGTTCTGTGAATCGGCCCCATAGACATTAAAGAGGCAGGGCACACCGCCGAGTGTAAGCCTCGGGACAGATAGGTCACCAACGGACCCCACTTATACTCGAAATTCTTGTACTCGTCCCTGAAAATGTCAGCGAGCCTTTCCATAGAGAGTATTCTCCAGAGGCATGAGTGCCACAACGATATCGCTGGCATGTCTGCCCTTTTCCATGCAGCCGCTATCGTGAGTTTTGCCGCCCCCAAACAGGCCCATAGTATTGCCTTGTCGGCTTTTGACTAGTGTTCAAGATCAGGGTCTCTAATACCCAATAGAGCTCCCTCTATGGTTGTCGGGATGGGGTACCCCAGTAAGTCTTTGATGTGTGAGAGTATTTCCTCCCAAAATATCCGAATACCGGGGCAGTCCCACCAAATATGGTGGAAGTCCCCCTGTAAACCGCAGCCACACCAACAGAGGTCTGAGGTGTAGAGGTACCAGTCCAGGAGTGTCTTGTAGTGTGCCTCTCTCAAAGCCACTGAGTGATTGTGCTTAGTAAGATCACCCCAGATGTGTTTCCACTCACCCTCATCGATATCTCGCCCTATCACTTGTTCCCAGAATGTCATGTATCGCGCCCGAGGGGCATGTAGCATAGCTAGAAGCATGGCATATAGTGAGGAAATTGCTCCCTTCATGGAACCTGCCCTCCGCACCAGACTTTCCATGGCTGTGTGATCCCTGGTGGCAGCGTCTCTAATGTGTGGTTGGGAGACCCAGTGTTTAAGCTGGAGGTAGTGGTAATGTTCGGTGTGCGCTACCTGAAAGTCCATTTTGCAGCTCTCGAACGTCAACACGTCAAAATTATGAAGCAAGTCCAATATCGTTAAACAGCCCCCCTCCCTCCAGCAGTCAAAGGGCCCCTTGCGCCGTGCAGGTGGAAAGGCAGGATTGAAATGGATTGGGGTATAGGGAGAGGGGAAAGAGGTCCAACCCTCCCTCTTCGTGACTTCGTCCCAGACTTTGAGCGTGGTACGTGTGGGAGTGCTGAGATAAGCATTTGCTGGCCTGTCCTTCTTAGGCTTCCATAGGACATCCCAGATTGACCTTCCTACTATCGCCCTGTCCATGTGTAGCCAGTGCTTATTGGATTCTCTCATGGACCATTTTATCACTACCTGCAGTAGTGCCGCCTGATAATATAGTGTGAAGTCTGGCAACGCCACCCCCCCTCTTTCTTTGGACATCACTGCACATGAAAGGGAAGCCGTGCCCTCCCTCCCTGCCAAATAAAGTTAATGACAAGTGAGCGTAAGCGGGGCAAGAGATCGCGATCAAGGTCGATGGGGAGTGCCTGGAATAAATATAATAACTTGGGGAAGACTGTCATTTTGACGGCATTGATCCGTCCCAGCCAGGAGATATAAAGAGGCCTCCATATCTTGAAATCTTGTTGGAGCTGTGTCATCAGAGAGGGATAATTGGCTCTGTAGAGATCCTCAATTCTAGGGGTTAGGTGGATGCCCAGGTACAGAAGGGAGTGTTTGGCCCATTGTAGGGCCATCTGGCCCCTCAATCTCGTCGCTTCGGCCTCGGGGAGTGAAAGGTTTAGAATGGAGGATTTGGATAAGTTAACTTTAAACCCTGCCACTAGTTCAAAGTTCCTCAGTTCCTCCTGTACCGCCCGGAGTGAGGAGCTTGGCTCCGTAAGCGAGAGCAAAATATCGTCTGCGAAGAGTGATGTTTTGTGTTTAGTGCCGCCAAAGCGTATTCCCCTAATCTCCTCATTGGCTCGGAATTTGACAGCTAAGGGTTCAATACTAAGAGCAAATGAAAGGGGTGAGAGCGGACAACATTGCCGCGTACCTCTTCTAAGGGTAAAAGGGAGGGAAGCGCTTCCGTTAACCTGTACTTGAGATCGTGGAAAATGATAGTTGGCCCTGACCATATGGAGGAATCTGTCCCCGAAGCCATATTTCTGCATGGTAAGGAAGAGGAACAACCAATCCACCCTGTCAAAGGCCTTTTCGGCATCGAGACCCACCAATATTGGTCGGATTTTAAATTTGGACACTTTCTCAATTAGATGTATAGTTCTTCGGATGTTATCATGAGTCTGCTGACCCTTTATGAAGCCTGACTGGTCAGGGTGGATTAGTGTGGGCATCAGGTCCTCTAACATGGAGGCCAGAATCGTGGAGTAGAGTTTCGCGTCAAGATTGAGTAAAGCAATAGGCCTATAAGAGGCGCATTGCTGGGGATCTTTCCCGGGTTTTGGAATGACGGATATCACTGCCTCAGCCATCGAGGTCGAGACTCTGGCATCCACTGCTATCGCATTAAACAGCTCAGTGAGGTGCGGGGTTAGCTCAGAGGCAAAACACTTATAAAACTGTGCTGTTAGGCCATCAGGCCCCGGGGCTTTATGGAGTTTGAGTTTGGAAATGGCCTGCCCGACCTCCTCTGTCGTGATGGGCGCATTCAAGGACTCTGTGTCCGCGGGGGAGAGGCGGGGAAGGACCAACGAGTCTAGATATTGCTGATGCAGGGCCGTATCGGGAGGTGTGCCTCGATACAGCTCTACGTAGAATTGACCAAAAATGTTGGCTTTAATATCATCTGAGTGGATGAGACGTCTATCCCCATCTAGAATACCCCCAATAAATTTGCGTTCCCTCTTCTCTCGCAATTGACGAGCTAAATGTGACCCCACCTTATCACTGTGTGCATATGATGTCTGCCGCAGCTTCAGCAACGTGTACTCGGCTGTATTATTGTAAATAGATCGCAATTTACCTCCGAGCGCAGTGAGCTGTCGTTGCAGTGCTCGCGTAGGTGTTTCCTTATGGGCCTTCTCCACCACCTCCAGTTCCCCCTCTAGTGTTGTGCGTTCCTGCACCCGCTGTTTATTCAGGACTGCGTTAAGTTGGATGCACTTGCCCCTTAGCACAGCCTTAAAAGCGTCCCAGTTATTTTGGGGTTTAGTAGCCTGTGGAAGGTTGAGCATGAAGTATACAGTGATGGAAGCCCTTAACTCATCCCGTAAGGACTTGTCCCGGGTGATCGATGTTGGGAAGAACCACCTCGCTGTTCCAGTTTTTATCCCTCCCCATGCTAAACTGATGGATATTAGGCTGTGGTCTGAGAGTGTGATGGGCAAGATCTGAGCTGCCTGCAAGGGGCCTAGTAACGCCTGACTAATGAAGATGTAGTCAATCCTAGAGTAAGATTGGTGGACATGGGAGAAGTATGTATAATCCTTGGTGGTAGGATGGAGAGTGTGCCAAGCGTCGCGTAGGCCCAGCGTGTGCAATTTCTGTTTAACCCCTTTGGTAAAACTGTTGAGGGCCGCCCTATGGGAGTGAGAGCTGTCCAATGTCTCGTGCCAAGTCAAGTTAAAGTCACCTAACAACACCACAGGGCCCTCCGTGAACCCGCTAATCAAGTCCAAAGCGGAGGTCAAGAATGTCGACTGTCCCGCATTGGGCGTATAAAGAGAGACAAATGTACAGAGGGCTCCCGCAATCTCCCCTTCACCATTATCACTCTCCCTTCCTGGTCGGCTTTCACAGCCTCAGGTTGGAACTTAGCGGTACTACGGAAGAGAAGGGCGACCCCATTTTGTTTAGTGCCAGCCGATGACCTGTATATTAAAGGATAAGATTTGTGGCGGAGTCTCAGTTCCTTGGATTTTTTAAGGTGTGTTTCTTGTAATGTCACAACCTCAAACTGGCGATCATTGATATACTTCCATACTTTCTGCCGTTTTTGGGGAGAGTTCAGGCCCTTAACGTTCCAGGACGCTATGGAGACCATTGGACAGATTGTCCCCCCTCCCCCAGACCCTTGATCCCCCCTCGTGGGGCACTCTCAAGTTTTCGCTTCTCATCCACCCAGTGGCCTTGTACCTCCAGTGAGACCCCCTCTATGGGCTGTCCGCCCCTCAAAAAATCATAAGCTAACGGAATCCCTACATCACCACCAGGAACCCACCCCCCCAAAAAATAAACCCGCCAACATCCCCCAGAAACTGTGTGCCGAGTAGCCAACAGGCTCTCAGCTCGTATCGTCTCAGAGTAGGATAGATTAAGTCTGGACAGTACGGACAAGGCCCGTACCCCACGTTTGCCATGTAGCGAGTATCTAGAGAACCATCAGAAGTCCATTAGTAACTTGGATGAACGGATGTATCACCACAGAACCCTGGAGTGGAACCTCAGTCTCTTCGTCGAGCCACGACCTCCGTAGCTAGCTTCCCACCAGATTGCCACTGCGGGCGTGAACCTTGAGTGTCAGCGTGTCTGGAGCATTTACCCCTCAAGGTGCATCATTTTGGGGTTTGCTTGGTCTTCGTAACAGTGTGCCAAGGCCGGGATTCCCTCCGAGGCAGACCCGAGTCGTTTGAAGGGCCTGAGTTGCTTTCATCCTCCGGAATGGGGAGACCCAGGATGCGCAGACCTTCCTTCAAATCCGTAACATGATGTGACTTGTTCTTGTACTCAAAAGCAAGCCCAAAAGGAAAGGTCCAGCGATATCTCACTCTTTCTTCTCACAATTTGGTGGTGACAGGGCATAGCAGTTGCCTACGCGCCAGGGTGGAGGGAGCCAAGTCCTGAAAGAGCATGCATTTGTAGCCCTGGAATGAGATCTCCTCTTTTTTCCTTGCAGCGCTCAAGATAGCTTCTTTCGTTGTGAAGGAGTGCATCTTGACAAGAACGTCTCTTGTACGTCTACGCTCCCCTGACTGCGGAGTCCCCACACGATGGACTCGATCAATCTTGAGCTTTAGCTGTCGTGGACTTAGTATTTCCGAGAAGAGACCCACCACGAATGCCTCCAGGTCTGGTCCCTCCGCGCCCTCTTCCAGGTCCCGGATGCGTATGTTCTCCCTCCGGGACCTGTTCTCCAGATCCTATGCCTTCAGGAGCACTTGGTGGAGTTTTGACTGGAGATTCTGTTGTGTTTCCTGCATTTTGACGGAGCGGGCGTCTATTTCCTGCATCTGCTCTTCCACTTCCAACACCCTGAAGCCCACAGCATCCACATCTTGCTGGAGCATCATCATCTTCTCAGTGAGATCAGCCTTAAGTTGGTCCATGGAGGCCTGCAAATCCTGTTTAATTTCCAGGCAAAGCTCGGATTTGAATTCCCGGAGAGAAGTCATCAAATCCTCCCTGGTGAGCGCCATCTTGTGCGTCTGGTCCTTCTCGTGGAAGTAGGGCCCTTGTCTGTAGCTGTGAAATAACAGGAGACCTTGTTCATCTCCTTTTTTGGTGGCATAAGGGCAGTGAAATGCACGCTGCTGAGTCAGGGCATAGGTGGCCCCCCTAAGTAGCACTGCTGAGGTGCTTGCTTGCCAGGGTGCTTGCTTGCTACGCATGAGGTGTCCTAAGATGAGATCAGGCCTTTGCTGGGCTCCATACACCAGGAGCCATCTTAAGGTCAGGCGCCATGTGGTCTGTTTTGTCAGCAAACCGGGAGCAATCTGCCTCTTCTCCTCACATCAGACTGCCCAGTGCATGAGAAGAGGACTTTGCTTACCAGCCATCCTCCAGCGTCGCTGAGTGAGTGCAGGGACCCCTCCTCGGGAATCTCCACCATCCGGGCGCCATCTTGAGGTCAGGCAAGGCCTCTCTGCACCGGCTTCCCCCAAGCCCTCTTCATGCCACAGTAATTGAGAAAAGGGGAAACAAACCCCTCTTTGCTGTCGTCCGCCACGTTCCCACTGTCACAGCTTCTGAGTCGGGTGCCCCTTCAAACATCAATTATATCACCGATGCATTGCGTCTTCTCATCGCGGCAGCTTGCGGTGAATTTCTCCAGGCTGCCCGGACCTGCACTGGGCACAGCACACTAATCAGCGTTCAGGTCTTCACGTGCCTCCGCTGGAACCGCCTTCTTTGCCGAGGGCTTGGAAAGTCATAGAGCCGCGTTCGTTCACTCCGTTCTTGCGGCTCCGGTGCACGCGCGCCTCCACGCCATCTTGAGTCCGCTCCCGGCTCACCGTCCCAGCTCGGGGCAGTCCTCACTTCACATCTTGGAGCCGGAGTTGGACTTGGATGTCGGGCTCCCGATCAGCACGGAGCATTGTTGGGCAGGACCATTCGTGTCTCGGTCCTCTACGAGCGCATAAAACATCTCGTGGCAAACTAGGGGGCCCGGAGCTGAAGCGGCTCACGTCCGCTCAGCCATCTTGCTTGGCCACACCCCCCACTAGCTTCTTTTTTAATAGTAGGCAGATGTTCAAATATTAACTGCCCCTCAGACCTAGATGACGAACTTGAAATAATGTTTTCCTCCCAGGACTAAAACGAAGACCATTGTGTTGAGAGTACTTATGGAAATAGTTATTAAAAAATCATGCAGCACCTTGCTGTGCTGCATGATAGGGATAGGGCAGGAATTCACTATATTTAACATTATACGGTGCATTCCTGTCTTTTCCCTGCACTGCTTCACAATGTGGTGCCTAGCACCAACACAGGCACCCTTACACCATGGTGCAAGGGTGCCTGCATTGTAAGCAGGACTTTTCTGTGCAGGAAGGTGCCCCATACTGCACAAAAACAATCCCCTGAGTCATGTTCCTCTTTCTATGTGTGCTGCAGAGTGCAGCACACACAGAAAGAGGAAAAACTAGGAGAAATAAAGATATTTCTGTTCCTTACGCCTCCCCTGTGGATCCCAGGTCTACCAGTAATGGTAATTCTGGGAATGTGTAAAAATCCATGGGTATATGCGTGTAAACACCCAAGCTTCACCCATGGAACACCTCCCTGGGGCAAAGTAACACAAAGCATCAATTTGCGCTGCGTTACATTACCCTAGATTTATCAAGTTATGCAGGGCCATGCAAGGTGGCCTTACATGGCTTGATAAATCTAACTTAAGAGTTGTGTTGCTCTTGAGCCCCATTGCGTGGCGCAAGGGCGACGCAGATCTTTGATAAATATGCTCCTTAGTTGATTTTAAAGGGATAGGAGGACTTATATTAACTTGCACTTTGATTGTGTAAGCAAAGTGTTCAAATAATAATCAATAATAACATATGTTTCATAAACAGTTCTTTGAGAAAATGAGAGACAACGTCACTAAGGCTGCACTTTCAAGTAATAAATGTTAAATAAAACTTGCATGAACATACAGCTAAGGGTCTCTCACAGCTGTGTAAATGTGAGTTAGTTATTCAATGTAATTATCCAAAAGGAATGTCTTGGGAAGAATCTGTGGCAAGTATTGAGGAGCTGAAGCACAATTGGGAAAATCAAATAATTAGTGTGCATATCTTTGGGATTTGCAGCTGGTAAATCTCACTCTAAGAGACCTGATTAAGAGTTTGGATGACAGAGTACAGTCCTTTAGGGTGGCAGAGGAATTTTGACAGATTGTTGTCTGTCAAATTTCGACATCATGGTTGGACCAATGGTGACTTCACCACCCTGATAGAAACCACTGTTATGGCAGTTCTGGCCAAGGTAAAAAAAAAAAAATGGGAGTTTGTTATTGAAAAACAACTAATGACCCAGGCACCCAATTGCTATTCTTCTTAAGTGTGGGGGTCACTATTTGTTTTTTCTGCCCCTCACCACCAGGTGTTACCTGGTAGACAGACAAAAAAAAGAATATCACGCGGTCCTCGTTACCAGGGGCGGCGTGGGTTGTACACTCCATTGGGCTATTGAAGGAATAATTCTGTCTATGGGTCCAGAGGAGCCTCTGACAATAGAAAGCTGGTAGTCTTGCTGACCAAACAGGACAGGTGGATTGCTGGCTTGCCAGACAAGGAGTAACCTGAGTGCCAAACTCTAAGTCTACCTCTAAGGATGCAATCACTGTGAAAACAATGACAATCACCAAAAGATACAAACTACTGAAAGCACTCCAGTGAAGTTGCTAAAAGCAGTGTGCATATCACTAAGACATGATCCTGGGGAGTCCACTATGCCAAATCTTCAGGCTAACATAGAGCCCAGAGAATGGGAGAAACAACTAGGGAAATCTGTAAACTGATCGTGCATTAGCGTGTTAGTGTTCCACTCAGAATTAAAGGCAGTAGGTGAAGAAGAACCAGCAGTAGTTTATCCTCCTAAGAAATCCAGTCCCTAGGCAGTGAGGTCAGTAGAATCCTTGGTGTGCCAGGTTTGTCAGGTACGGGGGAATATATACACAATGGAAGGTGCACTGCCTGACAAGGAGGAAAAAAAATAGCTTTTGTTTGGTAAATGGCACAGCTTATCAATATATGTAAGGTGATTAAGAGAGCAACTGGTTGTAAAATTAAGTTGCCAGGGAGCACCAGCTTAACAGCACCTTAAATGGTCTGTCAGAAGAAATCAAAGCCACATTATTCCATCTACTATATGTACAGAGTGAGGAGCATTTGAAAGCTTTAAGTTTCTCTGTTGTCATGTGCACAGTCATTCAAGATAAGTGCAGTCCCTACCACCAGAGGGCACCAGCATTTAAGAATTGTGACATGGCATTGGCTCAGAAAACAAGGGGCTCCATCCATATCTGGAGTTAGTACTGAGCTGGCTCCACTTCCGGCCCCATAGAAAATGCTTAATTTGTCCCAGTGTAATATGTGGACGCCGGACCACATTCCGCAGCACTTGTGTGCTGTCTGCTTTCCATTTGTAGCAGTAACCTACAAAAGGCGAAGAGGGATCTTATTTTCACTTCTAGCTGAGGCCAACACAAAGGCCTCACTGAAAGGGCCATCAGCCCTCTTTTTTTTTAGTCTTGCCCTGGCTGGGAGCAATACAGAGACTAACTTCTAGATGTCAGTACTAAGGGTGGGCGTAGTTCGCGAAGTAGCGCTACGCGAAGCTACGCAAAGTGCAGTTCGCACTACGCGAGCTACGCGTAGCACTACGCGAACTGCGTAGTGCGCTGTTCGCAATGATTGCACAGTGCCGGATGCTTGTCCGCACTGTGCAATCATTGAAAACGGCATCTTGCACAGTGCGAGCTGTCTTTTACTGTCGCTCGAGTAGATTTTTACTCGAGCGGCAGCTTTCTCAACGCGGACTGGTAGTTTCTCACCACTCGCAATGAGAAACCTGACCTCCCCGCGTTGAGAATCTCGCCGGGAGGTTTATTTTCCACGCTCGCGATCGGCAACTTGATGTTGCTGATCGCGAACGAGGAAAAAGTCTCGCCGGGATGTCATTTTGCTTGCTCGCGGTCGCCAACTTGACGTTGAGGACCGCGAGCAAGCAAAAAATGACCGCTGCACTACGCTACGCGTGTTTGCACTGTGCTACGTGCAATTCGCGTTGTGCGAAGTAGCGCAAACTTCGCAAACTACGCGAGCGTAGCGTAGTACTTTGCCCAGGGTTAGTCAGTACAAGTGAGGCAAAACAAAGGCACAATGCTTCACAAGTGCTTTAGAGAAACTAGGATTTGGATCCAGGTTTTTGACTTTGTTCCCACCTGTATGTAAGAGATATCAATGCACTGTAAATATCAGATATAAATGTCAGTATGAGTAATTATACTATTACCTATTTTAAGAAATTGGGTATTAGTTGAAGGGGTAAATACCCACCTCAAATAATAATCACAGTCCTTCTCAGGGTGAACCATTAATGTCACTTAATAAGCCTGGTATGTTATGTTATATTGATTTGTATAGCAAACTAATCACTAATTAGAGGGTATCCAGGCACTTGGGCAGGTGTGTAGGTTTGTCGTCCCCAAGGAACTTATATGAAGAGTCAGGTCTTCAGCTTCTTGTGGAACTGAAGAAGTGAGGCGAAGGTTCTGATGTGTTGTATAATAAGGTGCAATGTAGGAGAGTGAGCAATCTCCAATTTCACTTTGCGGGTGCTGGGAATGTGTGCGAGTGAGAGTGAAGCAGGGAGTAGGTGTCTGGTGGGTTGGTGAAAGTGTAAGAGGCTGTTCAGGTAATCTGCCCTTTGTGTTGTGTAGGACTTTGTATGTGTGTGTGAGAAGTTTGAATTGGCTGCACTTATGAATGGGGTGCCAGTGAAGCTTTCTGTGCTGTGGTGAAATGTGGGTGCAGCATGGGAGGTTGAGTATGAATCTCGCAGCAGTGTTCTGGATGGTCTGGATTCTGTGTAGGAGATGTTTGGAGATTCTTGCATAGAAAGTGTTGTCGCAGACCAGCCTGCTGGTGATGAGTGCTTGCTTGACTGTCCATATGGTGTTTTGAGATAACCATTTTAAGATTTTTTGCAGCATGCATAGGATGTGGAAGCAGTAGGTGCACACTGCATTGACTTAAACTGTCATGTTGAGCTTGTCATCTAGGATGATTCCTAGATTTCGTGTGTGGTCTGTGTGTATTGGTCCTAGCTCCGACAGCCACCAGGGGGAGTCCCATGGGGAGGTCTTGTTACCGAAGACCAGTAGCTTTGTCTTGTCGGATTTGAGCTGCAGGCAGTTGGTTCACATTCATCTGCTACCATGGTCATGCAGTTGGTGAAGTTGATTATGGCAGTGGTTGTTTTGTCTGTCAGAGAAAGGATGAGTTGGGCGTCATCAGCGTGGGAGATAACAGTGATGTCTTGTGATCGGATGATGTTGGCGAGCGGTGTCATGTAAATGTTGAAAACGGTGGGGCTGAGGTACGATCGCTGTGGGAATCCGCATATCACTTTCTTGATCTCTGATGTGAAGGGTGGCAGCCTGACCCTTTGGGTTCTTCCCATGAGGAAGGAACAGATCCATTTGAGAGACAATCCTTGTATGACAGTCTTGTGAAGTCTTCTGATGAGGATGATGGCCGCTGTTTCTCCTTGGTTAAGGTTGATTTGAATGTCATCAGAGGCCATGATGAGTGCTGTTTCAGTGCTGTGGTTCTTTCTGAATCCTGATTGCAGTAGCGGTCGGTGGTGGGAGTGCCCCGGGCGCTGACGTGGGTCGGGGGAGGGGCAGGGTTGGGGGTAGTAAAGTACGGATTACGGGCGATTACAGGTAAGTACACATATAAATAAATAAAACAAATTTCGTTTCTCGCACTGCATCACCAAATGTGATGCAGCGCGAGAAACTAAATTTGTTTTATTTATTTATATGTGTACTTACCTGTAATTGCCCGTAATCCATAGTTTACTACCCCCCGCCCTACGTCAGCGCCCTGCGGCACTCCCACCACTGACCGCTACTGCCTGATTGAGGGTTGTCTAGAATATGGTGAAGTTCGAGGTGGATTGTGATTTGCTTGTTAATGGCCTTCTCAAACACTTTAGCTGGGTAGTGAAGCAGGTAGATGGGTCAGAATTTGCTTAATTGATTCAGGTCAGCTGTGGGCTTCTTGAGGAGAGCGTTGATTCCGGGAAAGTGGAGGATTTGATGGAGGTGTTGATGATGTGGTTCAGGTAGGTGCTGTTTGGTGATGTTCTCAGGTTGCAGATGTAATGGGGGGCATAGGTCCATTGGTGCCCCTGAGTGGATGGTCTGTATGATTGCCGCTGTGTCATTTCTGATGTGGGTTGTCCATTCCATCAGGTGGCCTTCTTAGTTGGTGGTGGGTAGGTTAGTAACAAGTTCTCCGGGGTTGAGTTGGTATGTAACGTTGCTGTAGATGTTTGCGATTTTGCTGTAGAAATGTTGGGTAGGTTGTCACAGAGTTGTTGGGAGGCAGCGATGTTGGTAACAGTGGCTGAGGGCAAGGTGAAATCCTTAATGATCGAGAAGATCTCCTTGCAGCTGTTGGAGCTTCCTTCGATGCAGTCCACTAGTGCTGTTTCTTGGTGTCCCTTATTTGCGGGTGATAGCATCTGAGTGCAAACTTGTAGGGAGTTTTATCAGTGAAGTCATGGCTGGCTCTCCATTTCCTTTCTAGCTGTTGCTCAAAACCCTGGTAGCTATGGCACAGAGTAGACATGCTTAACTTGGAGGCAATGTGGAAAGTATTTACACAATATTATTACAGTACTAAAGGTGAAATGCAAAATAATAAAAATCCAAAACTCACTTAGAAAAACAGAATAACATTTAATAAACAAAATGACAGCAAAAAGACAAAAATTCAAAACACGGAACCAGAGATATACATTTTTAAAGTTTTAATTCGGAATAGTGCCAAGAAGTATAAAGTGCCAATGTCAATCAATGGTCATGGAAGCATGGGCCCTAGGTGCAATTTGACACTGACAACCTTGGAGTGTGGGTGAGATACACCAACCATGTTCATTCTTGTCAAAGAGTTTACCTTCTGACTTTGTGCTTTAAGGCCCAATATACCACAGGAGTATACTTATGAAGTCTCCTAGAACTGCAGAGGATGTACTTAAAGACTCACAGGGTAACAGGCAGAGTTAAACAGTAGGGACCAGTCAAGGTCCAGTGCAAAGGAAAAAGCCTCTGGTAGATCGTTGTGTCCCTGTAGCTTTAGCGAGAGGCCAGACCAACACCCCTGGAGTCCACTTCTTGGTCCTGAATACAAAAGGGAGAGCAGGTCCAATCTTCTAGGCTCTTCTCAGGTATTATACATCAGGTTCAGTCCTATTCTGATCTTCCACAGGTCCAGGAGTGTTCTGAGGTGGGTGACTTGAGGTGCTGCATTTACACCTGTCATGAGCTAGTGAGTAGAAATAACCCCTGGGGAACAGTAACTAATGGGGTAAAGACTTTGGGCATTTCCAAGGTCCCTTGCTCATTTTGCCACTGGATTCAATCTAGCCTGGCTGATGAGGGGTGTTGACCCGAAACCAGCTCCAGGATGCTTGTTTCCGGTCCCGGGAAGACCTGGCTTGGCAATTCGGGCTGGACTGGTCCCATGAGGAACAGGGTCAAGACTGATTTGCATATGGCTGGGTCTGAACTGGGGTGGCAAAGTGAGCTAAAGATCGATGAATGATTCAACGCAGATCTGTGACTGGGGGTGAGTGTCTGAAACGTTTCAGCGCTCCGTCCATCATCTCCTTGTGTTTGCTTTATATTCCATACGTTGGCAGCGTATGCCCAGACGTGGGTCCCTTGCTCACTTTGCCACTGGATTCAAGCTAGCCTGGCTGATGAGGGGTTTTACCCCGGAACCGGTCCCAGGATACTTGTTTCCGGTCTAGGGAAGACCTGGCTTGGCAGTTTGGGCTAGACTGTTCCAATGAGGAACAGGGTCAAGACTGATTTGCATATGGCTGGGTCTGAACTGGGGTGGCAAAGTGAGCCAAAGAACGATGATGGATTCAACCTAGATCGATGACTGGGGGTGAGTGTCTGAAAAATGACAGCGCTCTGTCCATCATCTCCTTGTGTTTGCACTTTAGAGTATATCACAATAAGTGTTGCAGTTCACTAGTTACATTTAAGCTACAGGCCATAGGTACTCTTTGTACCATATACTAAGGACTTGCAGGTAAGATATAAATGCCAATTAGGAGTTTCACAATGTTACCATGCTGAAAGTATGAGCACAAGCATGTTATCACTGATTAGCAGGAGTAAAGTGCACTGAGTTATAAACCCAGCAAAAATATAGGGTCTAACAAAAGGTGAAAAGTCTAGCATGATCATTCAAAAAAGGCAGACTTTTTATAATAATTTAAACAGCATTCACAAACTACGAGTGTAATTTTACTACTAGTAATTTTACCAGTAGTAAATCTTTACTACTATTAATTTTACTAGCAAAATTTCTAATAGTAAAATTAGACTGTGGCTTGTAAATAACAAAGCAGTAGTAAATGTATCACAGAATGTGTAAACTTAAACGAAAGTGTAAGATTACCTTTGTGAATCAAGCCCACTGAGTTCTCTGATTGGAGCATTACCTTTTCTTGGTGCTTTTTGCCTCTACATTTAAAAAAATGAAATCCCCGGTTCTTCTTATTGTAGTCATTTTGGTGTACTTTTTCCTATTACATTTTCTCTATTTTGAGAAAATGATTCATGATTTTTATTGTTGTGTTTTCACTCCTTAATTGTTTTGGTACTGCTAAATACTTTACATATTTTTCCTTAAGCTACCAGGAGTCCAGCCCAGGTTTGTTCATTGAACTGTTGAGTTGGTCCAGACAGGGATGTGAACTTATTACTTGGGAAGGGCTTTCACCCTCCCCAACTAATAACCCATTTTTTTAATTTCATGATATGGATAGTTTAGTGGAGAAAATTTACTTTGTTAATTCTCCTTCAGACTTAGCACTCCCTCAATAAATCAAAGGATTTTCTTCTTCATATCAGGTTATGCCAAACAGTGATAATTGGGATGCAGCAGGTCCCTCACATTCTGGGCTCCGGTACCACTACACCTGCTGCACTATTTACACTAAGCCTTTTCCAGAAATGAAACAGTGAATATGTGTTTCTAATGTTTTGCTGGCTTAAGCATCAATATATAAAGTATTCCCCCTTCTGTCTGTTTTTTTCCTCGGGATCAAGAACTATAAAATTTGAATGTAAAAGGTGACATGTAACAACTTGTGTTTCACATTCATCTGAGTCATTTTTTGGCTCAGCAGTAAGATAGTGTGTAGGATCAAATTGTCCTGCCTTTGAGAGTATAATAGGATATGTTTTTCTTTTTCCCATAATTACGAATGATAACATAACCATCAAGATAAGAGTAGTGTGCCTGTGAGAATAATATATGCAATGAGTCACATCATATCTTCATTTGGCATCACAATTACAAAAAGATGACTAAACACTGCACTGGTACAGAAGTGGAAATAGATATGCTAATGCTTTATCATTAAGAGCTGTTTCTCTCACGTATCAGCTGCACTGCCATTGTATTGATGAGTGAAGATAAAATCAGGATGGATATTTAGGTCATTTGATAGATAACTGGGGCATGTCACAGCCTTCACCGGACATGATGGAAAATAATTTTCAAGTGCACTTTTATTGGAAGCTTTCACCAAGAAGGGATATGCCAACTTCTAGCATCGTAAGTAGGGACTGGCCAGCTAAAAATAACATACCTTATTCTGTTATTTAGACAGACAGAATCATGCTGCATGATGAGAAATTTACAATTTGGCAATGAACAGTTAAACTGTACGTGTGCCAAAACACACATGCAATTATTTTAAGTGTACAAAATATAAGAGAAGTGAAAGCATTTATGTAGCACTGTTGTATAGCCAGTCTGTCTCTATGTGAGACCTTACTTATTATTCATCAGAAAATATGTGAAAATCGTGCAACTTTCTTTGCCCAGAACATTTGATCTTCAACATTTGTGTGTTTAATGGGTTTTAAAATTTGTATTGAACAATGTTAGCCTAAGTTGTAAGCTTCAGTCAGCTAGCAAGTTAACGTTATTTCATGCTTGGCAATGTATTTCCATGCCTAAAAGGAATTTTTGGGGCCTCCCTATTAAAACAAACCTCATTGTTTAGAATACCATGGGACATATTTATGAGAGGCGAGCGCTGCCGTTGCAACACTAATTTTGACACACCAACGGCACAGGCAGTACTCCACATCTACAAGTCGATGCATGTGGCCATATGCTTGAGTTCTTGTAGGCTGACATCAGAAAATTCTTTGCCAAAACCGGCTGCGCCATGCAGAGACTAAAATATGCAAGGTAGGCGTCCCCCATAAAATCCAGTGTAAATCCCACGCAGTGATATTTATGGTTTTGTCAATGTGTGAAGCATTGTCAGCAAGCATTGTATAGAGCTTGAAATGCATCAGAATTCCTGAGCATCGGCTACCCAGGTATAGGAAATGACGTAATGGCTGTGGTACATAAAGACAAGCCACACAAAACTGTTTGCAGGCTCAACTACACCATGGAGGTGTTTATTTTACCCCTGGCAGTTTTGAGGAGAACCCCACCACATAAGCAGTGCAGGAGAAGGGGAAGCATTTTTTTTGCCACCGGACTTCCCTCAATGACATCAGGCAGGATGAGGTCATCACATACCACTGACTCAAAAGGGAGTCCATAATAGAACTCCTGAACCAGATAGTGCCAAGGCTTCATCCACCATCTGCAAGTCCCACCAACATCCCTCTGCAGGTCAAGCTGATGGCTGTCCTCCACAATCTGGTTCATTCCAGATCACAACAGCCAGAGTGGCAGGAACATTGCAGCCATCTTTTTCTGCCATCCTACCCTCTGACCTGGATGCCATAATCCACCTAACAGCCCAGTACCTCCTCTTCCCCAAGACACAATAACAACAGCTGGAGCCCATGCAAGGTTTATATGCCATTGCTGGATTCCTAAGTGCTAGGTGCCCCGTATTGCACACATGTGCAACTGGTTCCCCCACAGCAACATCACACCTGCACAGGAACCGGAAGCACACCTAGTCTATCAAGGTCCAGGCCATCATGGACAATGTGGGGATGTTCACCAATGTGCAGACAAAATACCCAGGGAGTGTGCATGATGCCCACATCTTCAAGCATAGCATCATCAATGAGCGCTTCCAGAATGGGTGATATGGGAATGGCCTACTTGTTGGTAAGCAAATCTGAAGTACATAATAGACATACTAACAGTAAGAAATATATGACAAAATAGCCATCTCTGTATCTGTCGATGAAGATAGGACCATATGTATGAGGGGTGTGCCTCATTTATG
Source organism: Calotriton arnoldi (assembly GCA_963921515.1). NCBI lineage: Eukaryota > Metazoa > Chordata > Amphibia > Caudata > Salamandridae > Calotriton > Calotriton arnoldi. The sequence goes on along the minus strand of CAWUFW010007152.1, from coordinate 403,076 downwards.
CGCCATGCATCATGGGACATGTGTAATGCAAAGCACCAAGTCACGCATGGCAGTATAGTTGTATGTTGACCAAAGTGTCAGGAGCACACAGGAAAAAAGTATGTGAAAAGGCCATGTGTGGCATGCAATGTCAGTGTAGGCACCAGACACGTGTAAATGTCAATACTGGATAACATTGCGACATCAGCAGTACAAAACATACATGTCTCAGCAATACTGGCAGTCAACGTACACACATACACGTAGGTTGATGGCCGCATTGACTGACGTATCCAATGTGATGGCTCACCTGTTCTGTGGAGTAAATAACCCAAATGAAAAGCATATGAATCCAGCAATGTGAAAGTCACTAAGTCAAACACAATGCTACCAAACATGTCATACATCAGTCATCAACACAGAATAAATTCCAACCTGGACAAGGCGTTACAGTGTACTCAGAATATCAATCTCAACATGCCACAGCAATGAGTAATAAAACGAGGCATAGAAGTACACAGTCCCCTACAAGATAGAATCATGCACATACATGTATAAAACAATGTATTGTTTCTACTTTTGAAGTAGTCAGCTCCTTGTACAACTTCAGTGTGTCCTACAAAAAGATGGCCCGCATTGCAATACATATGTGTCAATCAAAGTGCACCATGACACCTTCTTTGGCAAAAAACAATAGCTGAAGCCTGGCAATAAATAGCATAACAATCGATGTGACATTTTTGAACTGCACCAAATGCATGCACCAAAATCACATGTTAAAGTGAGTGAACTATAAAACGGCTGTGCCAATGTCATGTAGGCCACCAACATCAGAGGTTTCACTACGACGTATGTATGTGTGAGTGTGAAACATGTTGGCAATGTCATAACCTACTTAGGGAGGACCAACTAGCCAAAGTATCTTATCAATAATCTGTCACTTCACACATGTAGTGAGTGCACATATCATAGAGTGATCAGGAACATCTCTAAATACTCATCACAGTAGGCTACTGGATAAACATGAATGTCAGGATATAGAAATGTACAATATACCAGGCCATCCTCATCATTTGCTATTACACAGAGAACTTGAAGAGACATGTGTAAACCTATGGCCAACTGTATAAGTAACAAATATTGTGAAATACTGTACGAAATGTGCATGAGTCATTCAGTGCACATAACACACATGGACGGGAATGCAGCTGTAACAGAGAGCAAAAGCATTGACAGTTGTAATTTCTTTTGAGCTTTCAGCTGACCAAGGATATGGTATCCAGCCAAGGGTCATGACCCCAATTGCGCATCCCTAGACTAAGCTGGAATGACAGTACTACCAGGCACTGGTCAGGACCTGAAACATTGTGGAGAGAATGTTTGTTGTTCTGAAGTCCTGGTTCAGATGCCTGGACATGTCAGGGGGGAGATTGCTATACTCGCCACCTACAGTCTGCAAAATTATCCTGGTATGTGCCATTCTCCACAACATCTGTGTCTGGACAAATGTCCCATGGGACGTGGACCATGATGAGCAGGACCCAATGGAGAATAAGGATGAGGATGGAGGAGAGATCCAAAATACAGTGGCTGGCGGTCGGCGATACACCCACATTGTACAGAATTTCTTCTATCAAAGTACATGTACTTTTTGTATCGATGTTCAAAAAATCAATAAAATATGTTTTGGAAAAAGATAAGTACATGTACTTTGATGGACAGAATGTCTGAACATAATCGAAAGGTTCAACATGGAAATAAATGTTTGCATCCATTATTTGTGTTGGCATTCATGCCACAGTCCCAGTAATCATAAACTCACCCACTTCTTGTCAAAAAGAAGTAGGTCTCAAAATGTAATAATCATATCATCAGACCTGTTGAGCAACATGGGGCCATGTGTCTCATCTATCATTTGCACATATGCAGAAATGCAATGTGAAGCAATGTACTGCATTTATAGTACAGGCCAGGCATGCCACATTTCATATTCCAAATTGATTATTACTCTCCCCTTGCACTTCCAGTGAAGAGCTGCACAGCTAGCAGTTTTGCTGTGTTATGCAGTAGCAAAGTGCAGAACAGAGAGCACTCAGTGAAGTTAGGAACACAAACCACCAATTACAACACCTGAGAATAACCTCACATTGTAGTGTCTCACCAATGTGTTACCATGCAGAATGACGGCATCTTGCTGGACTCATGTTGTTGCAGATATAATCAGAGAACATGAGTGGCAGTTGTCATGGACAAAAGCTTTCTGTCATGTTAATATGTAAAAGCTGTTACTTGTAAGGAATGCATACAAGCATGTGTGGCTTTCCACAAAACACAGCACATGTGAACTATTTCCTGGCTACATTGTCACATATACCACATAATGCTACAGCAGATAAAAGACACATTTGTCATGCATGCTCAGCAACGCGGTGGGAAACAAAGGCCTGTAAAACAATATGAGCAGATTATATTGTACAGGGAGTAAATGGCCAGAGCAGTGTGACATTGGCTAGGTTATATGCAAACATCTGAAGGATACTGAGTGAAGAGTGTGATTTCACTCAGATCAAAAGTCAGACAAAAATGCATGTCCATACACACAACTCATTTCACATGGTCAGATGGAGGGATTTTGATATGAACTTAACTTTGCATGGCAAGAGTTGTATGCCTCTGACCTGAGTGTACAAGTGCATAGTTGACCGGATCACAAATATTGTATCCACCCAAAGGTGAAATGCAAGTTGAGTGTGTGCCATTACATATGCCTGTGCAAGGGAATGCAGTATCTTTGGACCAGGAGGCACACACAAAGGCCTGCCGTCAGAGTAGATGTACTGCTATTAACGTTGACAGGAGTAAGACAGAGATCATGTGTGAATGGCAGCATCATGTTAATGGAACGTAACAAGTAAAATGGACTATTCAACCATGTTTCACTGCAGTGATGACTAATGGCTCACTCACCAATTCAATAGGTCTGTTACTGTGTGACACACTCGCTCCAGACCTACATCACATTTTCTGATATATGTGTGCATGATCACACCATTTGCCGAACCCGTATGCCTGTGCAGGACATACAGAACAGAAAGTCTGCAATGTGTAACAGTCTGCACATGTAGAGATTGTGTGTGCTGCTACAGTGTGTTCAGCTACAGACCCTCTGCCTGAGTCAAAAGTGAGTGTAGTACCAAACAGTGTGCAGTGACTGAGTGTGTGTCCTGCACTTTATGATATTTGTTGCCCTCTTACATATGTGCATTAAAGTATAGTTTACATGATGTCCTGTGAGTGTAAACGGAGGGGCATATAATGGGCATGGGCATACAGTACAGCACAGATAGTCTCCCTACACTACAGCACTGTTTGCAGGAACATAGCAAGAATTGTACAGTATCTAACATAACACTTGCAAATGTTGCCTCGTGACCTCTGCAGGTGCAGGATTGACTACTTAAGCCCAATGCAGGCACACTTGCCCCACGAGGCAAGGATGCAACTGCTACATGGAGGAATGGATGTGACCTTGATGGTGCGTCTTACTGATAGCCAAAATATGCTGTGAGCCCTAGTGCTTGATCTATGTGTGCTGCTGTACACAAATCAAATTGAAGTTAAGATAAGATGTTACTCACACATTTCAGGTTTGCCTGAGGTTGTCTGTTAGTAAATGCACATATTACCATCTGATGTGAATAGCTACCCACATGCAAAGGTCAAGGAACCCCTCTCTGGTGCAGAGTAATGCATGCAGTGATTTGCTTGTTATATATAGTGGCACTCGTGATTAATCACACTTGTCTAGCCTACTCAGGCTGGACTTTTGATGCTCAAACTATAGGCAAACAGATTTGGTAAATATAGTTTCCAAGGTGTATTGTGCATGTGCCACACATATTGTTTCCTACACAAAGCCCAGACAGCAGATGTGTCTGTACCACAACAATCCACGGTGTACGTTGCCTAGTTTAGTGTGCAAATTGATCTCTGCTGGACAATCACAGATGTGATATTGGCCTAACACTATACCTATCATATCTATCCAGTTAATTGGTAAGCAGGATGTCACATACACTGTAGACTGACTGAACCAGCCAGTCTCTGTGGATCCCTGAGTGTGTATTGCATCTGTAACACACCTTATGGCAGGAATCCAGACAGATGGTCTGAATTTAGATATTGTGCATAATAGGGCATACCTCATAGGCATAGCAACACAATATATTTGACTGAAAAGAAGCATACTCCACAGCTACCTACGTTCACCCACGCATACTACAAACTGCAAAAGGAACAAAAAGTTTGGAATGTCAATACACATCACAATATGTATGTATTCTTCACATAGATATATATTGTCACTCGATATTTCACCATTACGAAGGCAAAAACTCACACATAGGCACACTTTGACCACTGAAAATTCACACATCCGAAGATATTAAACTTATCAGGAAAGAAAAGAGGAACAAAGAAAGTTAGCCTAAGGTGTGTTTACCTACATTGCACAATCCACTACAGTTTATTCCATACAATAGGCCATTTGTGTGTTACTTCTCAAGCCACAAAAATAAGAAAAAGAAAACCTACAACCGATCCTTCTCTGGAATGGCCTGAAATATTTGGAACTCTCACCCTTCGGAGATTAGATCCAATCCATCCACATCCCTCTTCAGGAAAGAAGTAAAAAAGTTTCTGTCCAACAAATTCCTCTTCCTTTATGTGCACTCTCTATCGTATTGATTTTTTATTTGTTGTCGCTATGTATTTTTATTTATACTTTATGTAACTCAGGTACTTGCTGCTGTTCTATTTACTCTTTTTTACCATTACTATTTTTTTTTACCTACTCCCTATGTACCTCATGCTATTGCTGTTGTGCTTACTCTGTAAAGCACTAAGTTGTCATGAACATTAGCGCTAAGATGACATGTTTGCTCTCTACCTCAGTGGAAAACTCTCTAGGTACCTCATGTAATTGAGACCCAGTTGAAGGCATCAGTTTGTTTGGATTTGTGCCACATAAATATACGGCATTCACTAAAGAAAATGGAACAATAAAAAGGAAAATTGAATCACTACTCTTGAAGGTTGTGCCGTTGCGTTGGTGGTCCGTGGAGGAGAACCGATTTTAAAAACATATATTTATTGTGAGATGCTGGCCTGGTATATGATGTCCACTAATGTAAGTAAGGTCCTAGGATGCTTGTTTCCGGTCCAGGGAAGACATGGCTTGGCAGTTCGGGCTGGACTGTTCCCATGAGGCACAGGGTCAGACTGATTTTCATATGGCCATGTCTGAACTGGGGTGGTGGAGTGAGCTAAAGAATGATGATGGATTAAACCCAGATCAGTTGACTGGGGTGAGTGTTTGATTGGCTCAAACGCTCCGTCCATCATCCCCTTTTGTATCGCTTTGGTCGCCCTAAGTTGGCGGGGGTATGCCCAGATGTGGGTCCCTTGCTCACTTTGCCACTGGATTCAAGCAAGCCTGGCTGATGACGGCTGAAATGCCAGAAACCGGTCCTAGGATGCTTGTTTCCGGTCCAGGGAAGACATGGCTTGGCAGTTCGGGCTGGACTGTTCCCATGAGGCACAGGGTCAGACTGATTTGCATATGGCCATGTCTGAACTGGGGTGGTGGAGTGAGCTAAAGAATGATGATGGATTAAACCCAGATCAGTTGACTGGGGTGAGTGTTTGATTGGCTCAAACGTTCCGTCCATCATCCCCTTTGTATCGCTTTGGTCGCCCTAAGTTGGCGGGGTATGCCCAGACGTGGGTCCCTTGCTCACTTTGCCACTGGACTCAAGCAAGCCTGGCTGATGACGGCTGAAATGCCAGAAACCGGTCCTAGGATGCTTGTTTCTGGTCCAGGGAAGACATGGCTTAGCAGTTCGGGCTGGACTGTTCCCATGAGGCACAGGGTCAGACTGATTTGCATATGGCCATGTCTGAACTGGGGTGGTGGAGTGAGCTAAAGAATGATGATGGATTAAACCCAGATCAGTTGACTGGGGGTGAGTGTTTGATTGGCTCAAACGCTCCGTCCATCATCCCCTTTTGTATCGCTTTGGTCGCCCTAAGTTGGCGGGGTATGCCCAGACGTGGGTCCCTTGCTCACTTTGCCACTGGATTCAAGCAAGCCTGGCTGATGACGGCTGAAATGCCAGAAACCGGTCCTAGGATGCTTGTTTCCGGTCCAGGGAAGACATGGCTTGGCAGTTCGGGCTGGACTGTTCCCATGAGGCACAGGGTCAGACTGATTTGCATATGGCCATGTCTGAACTGGGGTGGTGGAGTGAGCTAAAGAATGATGATGGATTAAACCCAGATCAGTTGACTGGGGGTGAGTGTTTGATTGGCTCAAACGTTCCGTCCATCATCCCCTTTTGTATCGCTTGGTCGCCCTAAGTTGGCGGGGGTATGCCCAGACGTGGGTCCCTTGCTCACTTTGCCACTGGATTCAAGCAAGCCTGGCTGATGACGGCTGAAATGCCAGAAACCGGTCCTAGGATGCTTGTTTCCGGTCCAGGGAAGACATGGCTTGGCAGTTCGGGCTGGACTGTTCCCATGAGGCACAGGGTCAGACTGATTTGCATATGGCCATGTCTGAACTGGGGTGGTGGAGTGAGCTAAAGAATGATGATGGATTAAACCCAGATCAGTTGACTGGGGGTGAGTGTTTGATTGGCTCAAACGTTCCGTCCATCATCCCCTTTTGTATCACTAATGTAAGTGGGCACCTTGCACCAGTCCAGACAACCCTTATGGTGATTTAAGACGTCTTAGACAACCTTAGAAAGCTCTCTAAGTGGTAGCTGTGGAGAGCAGCCTTCAGGCTTAGTCTTGAAGGAGTGTAAAGCAGCTTGTTTTACCAGAGTGCAATCTTGTAGTATAGATTAAATGAAAAAGAACCACACAAAGTATGTATAAAAATATGTATTTATTATTTAACACTCTCTAGTATGTTACAGTATCTCCCACATGGAGATAGACACAAAGCACACAATACTTGAGCAAAGAAATCCCAGTAAATAGCACTAATACACAGTGGGCCCCAGGGGGGGACCAAACCACATACTAGGAAAGTGGTATGATAACCAAGACTCGAGTCAGGACGCTATCCAGAGGACGTAGAATTGCTGGGGACCCACAGATCCACCCAGGGTAAGTAGATAGGTACCCCACGGAGAGCGGGTGCAGTGTGGGAACACGACCGCAAGCTCCGTACAACTCTACGTGTAAGTCGCGGTTGGATTTTTAAAGATTAGGTCCCTTCCCAGTGGACCCTGAAGAAACCCCGTGGAAGACAGAAGGTTGGAGAGCCAACCCACACCTGGATATTGAGGTACCCAAGTTACCTATCCCAGGGAAGCTGGGTTCATAGGTGTGAAGTGGCATCAGAAACCGCCGTCGAACCCAATGGAGGACTTCAGGAAAGTGCAGTTGCTGGAAGAGGAGAAAATGTCTGGAGGAATCCAAACGTGGATTCTTGAAGAGGAGTACCTGAAAGCAGAGGGGACAGAGTATATGTCACTCAGGGGTAACCAGAAGACTTGGAAGACGAATGCCCTCCGATGTCGGGTGTTTCAGGGATGATCTCAATGACCTTGACACTGCAGCTGTGGGGACCAGGCAACGCTGAGGATGACCAGGACCTAGATACCAGCTGTCCCACTAAGGATGTCGAGTGCTGAGGGGTCGGTGTCCGGCAGGAGCACCCACAAGCCTTGGCAAATGAAATTAAATGAAATACCAGCATTTGTAAAGCGCACAGCTACCTCCGGAGAGGTGTCCCGGCGCTGGGGGCCCTCGGGAAGATAAAGCAAGCTATTGCCCAGAGTCACATGGTGCTGGGCTAACCTGCCACCGGCACCAGGGATCGAACCGGGAACCCTGTGGTCCGGAGTCAGGTACCCTGGCCGCTGCGCCACACCTCTTCCACAAATGCAACCCATGCAGGAAGTCAAAAAGTTACAAAGTTGAGACCAGCAAGGTCCAGGACACTCACCAAGAGTAGGGGAATCAGGGCAGGCCCGAGCAATCAGGAGAGCCCAAAGGAAACAGATGTGACCCTCAAGTAGACCCACAGGCCGTAGGCACTGGAGTCGTGAGAGGACCTCAAGCAGCTCACCAAATGATGCAGGTCATGATGCACACAATGCTGTGTGGCTAAAGATTCTGGTCACTGGAGGTGCTCGAGGTTGGGGCTACTCGGAGCCCAAAGATCTTCTTGCAAAGATGACAACAAGCCTTTGCAACTGCAAAGTAGACGCAGTAGTCAGGGGTTCGGTTATTGCAATCCCCACGAGGACTACTGGCCTGAAACATGGTGAGAGGGTAGAGCAGGCCTCAGGAGCTGTGGAAAACCACCACCTGGATTGCAGAGCCCATGGAGTCCGGAGGAGCTCAGGATCTGCAGACCAGTCAACTTAGTAGTGGTGCCTGCGAATGCAGTGGACTGACTCCTTCACTCAAGGGAGATTACTTCGGTTGTCCTTGATGCTCCACAGGTCTTGGAAGGTTCCTGTATGATGCACAGGCACAGACAATGCAGCAGACTGGAAGGGAGACAAAGTCAGGTCCAAACACAGTCCAGCGAAGTCCAGAGTGCCCAGACGGTAGAAGCGCAATGGTGCTGATCTGAATCTTATCCCATGGCGAATCTAGAGACTTACACCCAGGTAAACCCTTAAGTACCTTAGGGAAAGGTTTGGGATGATTCCAGGGATCCTCCCAAGGGAGGGTCTGAACAGGGGGGAGTTTACTCCCATGTCCTTTGTCCAGTTTGCGCCAGAGTGGGAGCCAACGGCTCCCAGGACTGGTTTGAACTGGATTATGCACAGGGACACCAAATGTGCCCCTCATACAGACTTTCTGGCGCTGGCAGGTGCACCCACCCAGCCCTAATACACTAAATCCTGTCTGGGAGGTGGTCACGTGTCCCTGTTACAGGATGCCTATTGTTCCACCTTCTTTTGTTCAAGCTTGGCTCCGCAGCAGGAGGGTAGAAATATGTCTCTGGTCAGCAGTAACCATTTTGTGCTGTCCGGGTCAAGAAGGCTGGTACTGAGGACACTGAGAGCCTAATGGAGGGCTCTTCTAGTCCTTGGAATCATACCTCCCACACCGATTATGGTGTGGGGGTATGATTCCAACATGTTTGATACCAAACATGATAGGATTCATTGCAGCCATTTTCGAGGTGGTCATCGTGCAATTACGCGGTGCCCCTCTATATAATATATGGCTGCGGCACTGACAACCCGGGAGAATGGACTCCGTAGGCAGCAGGGGTGTCCTGCTCATGCAGGGGCATCCTCTCACTTAGAACCAAGCACCCTGCCTTCAGGATTGCAAAGGCCTGCTATAGGGGTGACTCATAGGTTTAAAGTGCAGTGACCCTTAGATATAGTAAACCTATATCTTTAGTAAGTGGTGCATGCACCCACTTACACAGGCTGCAATGGCAGGCCTGTAGTTCCAATCGGAATGGTCTCCCATGGGTAGCATAATACATGCTCCAGTCCATGGGGTACCTCTGGGGTACCTATGCCCTGGGTACATGGGTACCATATACTAGGGACTGACAAGGGTACCCCAGTATCCAACCTGGGATGTACCTAAGTACTGAACTTACCAATTTAGGGAGAAAGCAGATAGACTGGGGTCCTAATTAGCAGGATCCCAGTCAGACTAGCCAAAAACAGCATCACATCAAGCAAAAAGTGGGGGTAAGCATAAGATGCAGATCCTACTTTCCTATATATATATATATATATATCCAAACAAGTTTACTGAGGTAAAAACAGGTCGCACTCATGGGCACTCGTTAATACTTTTCTTTTTTGTTTCCATATTCTTGTATAAATCAAATAAACAATGTCCCTACGCGTTTTGGTCTCGCAGAGACCTTGCTCACGGGTATGCCATTATGGAATCAGGCACATTTAAATATCATCATGTGCTCATGAGATCATGTGCTTAAATGAGAGTGCGGTGGCACATGACCAAGATGTTTTGTGTCGACCGCACAGTACCTCAGCTCAATCACTAATGGGCGGATGTGGTGACCCGCAATGCCGATCTCCTACACCACCTTGGCATGTAAGTTGGTGGCCCTGTAGGTACGTATGTATTTACCATCTGAATGTAGTTGTGTGTGTATCAATATCATTTAAAAACTATTTCTTAACAGTAAGGGGCAGATAATTTGAAGGGTAGGATGCCAAAATACAGAATACATTTGTCAAATTGTGGTACCATATCTCAGGGGGCTATTCACAGTGGTGTAACAATAGCCCCTGCAGTGGAGCCACAGAGCTCCAGGAGGCCCCCTCCGGCACTGTGCAGGGATGGTGGGATCCTGTCCTGAGATGACTTGCTCTATGTACGCTGCAGGGGGGCCCCCTAAAGTTTTGTAACACCACTGGCTGGACAAGGTGTTGTGGTCTTGACAAATTATTTCACATGCATGTACTTATATACATGAACTTAATTCACATACGTGCCGGTACAGACCATGATCGGTTGATGTTGAGATGCCCTGCACAGGTGACATGTAAGGAACAAAGTAATGATCAATATCCGATCATGTCGGCTTTCTAATGTGTGCGGCATTGTTCAGGACACATAGAGAATTTAACACTCCCCTGGCAGTGTAATTAGTATTACTTCCAGATGGTGGTCCTTTAAGGAATGAAGTTTGATATAGCACCCTTGCACCATTTTGCAAGATAGCATGCTTTGCCCCTACTCTGTCCTCTCTGCACCAGTGATATGAATAGTCTGAAATTGCTTTTAAAATGTTCCATATGGTGAATATCTTTCCTTTATTATTCTATCTCTACTTTGTCATGTGCTTTGTGTCGAATATACTCAATATACCAGATCATTGTTATGTCTTAATAATGGGCATCATATGTAGACAGTGTGTATTTGCATTATTCAGAAATCAATATTCCATTTTATGTCTTGTAGGTGGTCCTGCACCATACACCTGAGGCGATGTGGAGACCTTCAGGCATCCCAGTGCTACCAGTGAGTGTAGAAAGTATGTGGTTGTAGCTCTGTAAGGATTGTGCGTGATCTATGATAGTTGTAACATTGTGATGTGTATGGGGTAGCATCATCCACCTGTAACCAATTTACAGTAAATGTAAAATCACAACTGAAATTGCACACAGTAAAACTTTAAATGGACGTATGTCAATGTGCATATAGGGGCAATGTATGCAGGCCCACATGAATCATGCTCCTTTACCTGCTGTGGTGAAGTTTGCCCACCTCATGTTTGGATGCTTCTGGCACATGTACCACGCCCTGGCACTAAACCTACAGATGGTAAGAAGTTCTATTGTCTTATACCCATACCATGGCACAAATATAATAAACTGACGTTCAATAATTGATGCAGAAAAGTGGAATTAGCTAGGCTGAGTTGTCTGGACAGGGTATGCTTGCCTACGTCCATATTGTAACATGAGACATTTGCTGGTGAGGTGTAACACGTATCCCAGAAAGCAGTAACCAGAGTCAACATTACAGTGTCATGGAATCACATTTGCAGTTAAAATCTTTTTCAAAATACAACTTGTACTATTGTTGTTTATCATCTTACTATGCTCATACATGCAGCATACATTTAACCTTGCTACCAAGGTTTCAGGTTTCAGTGTGAAAGACTATAGGCATGATCAGACATTAATGGTGATCAACAACTAAAATATTTTGCGATCCATTCATGTACAAGTAGCTATGTGTGATGTCAAAATTCACATTCAGACAAACTTGGGTGAACGTGTCAGCAGGGCAGCCATCACAAACTAACAATCCTTCCTATGATAGATGCTGCATATCATGTTGTGAGGGGGCAAAGTAATTACTAATCATTGATTAGCGTCATGACAGTGGACATATAGTATATCAACGTATGTTGGTGTAAGTACATTGTCAGTAGGAATCATTTACTTTGTGTCCCCACTTTTGCCACAATTAACCTGAGGTATGGCAACTGTAATCCTGCCTCAGGGGTACCTGAGCATCCCTCAGAGTAGTCCAGAGCATGCATATGTGAGATGGGTAGACAGGAACGATTACACAGATGCCATGTGGGATGTAAGGATGTAAGACAGCAACTCAAAATCAAATCAAATTTAGCTTTATTCGATTTAAAAAAAAAAAAAAAAATCATAAAAGCACAGTTAAAATACACAATCACTTATGTTACAGGATAAACTCGATATATACATGTCAGACAAACAAAAGTTACATAGCTTTTATCTTTACATTGTATTCCTGTACCTAATAACACTTTTTAAAAATAAGGCAATAGCCCTTATAATCAACTGATTTTCCAAAGATTGTAACTTCAGGTAAGCTATTCTACATTGTCTTAAATCCATGCTCTTCAAAATTGGTATTAAGAACCTTTTCCTGGGTAGTGTATAAAATTTACAAAATAAAATAATATGCATAGTAGATTGGGTTGAAATGTCATCACACGGATATGGGAGTACGTTTCTCGACCAATCATTAACTCCTGGAAAGGTAATCAATCTATGAAAGGTCCCAAAACGAAAACGAGTTAAAAGCATGCGATCAAAGCTTCCTGTACCTGTTCCAAATAGGTTTGTATACCTGGACATATTAACATCAGTTGGTTATCCATGACGTTTTTTTTATCTCTTTCTTTGAGCCATCGCTTATTCTCTAAGTAGGTTAAACAATCTGTTTTTAAGGTCTTTCTTGAGATGGCTACCATGCTCTCCGGTGTCTCAAAGAATTCAAGATGGCCAATTTCGTTAGCCATTTCTTTGATATAACCAAGCCAGGGTATGGTGGCAACCCTATCGAATTTTAAACAATCCATAATGACATCACGATTGAAACCAGTCTCTGTTGATACCCAAACCTTGTGCCAAAGTAAAAGAGGGTTGATTCTAATGATATCAGTAATAAAAGGCAAACCAAGTTCCGAATGGCAGTTAAAATTAGCAGTAGAGCTTGGTACCGCCAGCAGATAACGCATAAATGCATTCTCACAGCATTGTAGGTGTTGCACATCCGCAAATCCCCATATACCTGCCCCGTACATAGCTGTTGATAAACATTTGGATTTATAAATAGCTAATAGCTCAGGGACAGGTCTGCAACTTAGTTTCCTAGAAAAATTGATCACCGCACCTATAGCTCTGAAGAACATTAATTTTCTTGACTGAATAGCGGCAGTCCAAGACCCTGTGCGATCAAAATTTATCCCCAGATAGGAGAATTTATCAGTGCTTTCAATTTTCTTATTATTAATGAAAATGTCACATTTTTTAGTCATTTTTTCCCCACATTTCATTGTGTAAGTCTTACTGATATTCACATTTAGACCCCTATCTTGCATAAAATTAACAAAATTAGTAACAGTTCTTTGCAACCCTATTTGCGTCCGCGCCATTATGACCGCGTCGTCCGCATAAAGTAAAATTGGGACTGGTGTATTTTTAATGGTAGGATAGTCCTGACGATGTTCAATCAAATATTGGCCAAGACTGTTAATATACAAAGAGAAAAGAAATGGGGCAAGTACACAGCCTTGCCTCACCCCCTTTCTCATTCGAAATTTAGCTGAACACTCCCCCTGCCTCCCAAATCGAACCCTTGCCCCTGCCTCCCTGTACAATTCCTTTATAAATAAAAGTAAAGGTGGGTCAACTTCCATCCCTTTAAGAACACCCCATAACTTTTCATGTTTTACGCAGTCAAACGCTGAACTAAGGTCAACGAATGACAGAAATAGGTTTCCCTCCTTTGCTAATGTATATTTACTTATAATCAGGGTTAGATTAAGTCCTTGCTCTATCGTACCAAGCCCCGCTCGGAACCCATATTGCAGATTGGATAGGACTCCTGTCTCATCAGCCCATAGTTGTAGCTTATTTAAAATTACCCTCCCTACCACTTTCAAAAGGGAGTCTAACAGGGAAATTGGACGATAGCACATTGGTTCGTTTCTGTCTCCCTTTTTAAAAATGGGGATCACTATTGCGTCCGACCATGAGGGAATGAAACTGTGTCGACTGCATCTAACTAGAACATTAGTTAAAAGTGGGGCCCACAGCTCGATGTTAGTTTTATCTACATCCACAGGAACGCCATCCGGCCCAGGGGCTTTACCAGATGCTCTCTCGTTTATAGCCCTAGTTACTTCCTCCACAGAGAAACAAATATCTATAGGAAATACTGTAGTCTGTACACTATCATCGGTCACCGTAACTGCTGAGACTACCTCATCATATATGTTGGTCACATCATTATAGAGACCAGTAAAATACTGGACCCATTTATCCTCAGTAATGGCAATATCTGCAATATCAGTATCCCTGTTAACAAAAAATGGTGCATTGACCGCTTTCCAAAAGCTATTATTATCTTTCCTTAGACATGCCTCGTGTAGCGTCTGCCACGCCTCCAATCTTAACTGCACCTTTCGCTTTTTTAATGCCTGCCGATATATGCTTCTAGCCTGTCTTATTTCCTCTCTGTTTCTAGTTTCCCTGTGTAATACTTTCTTCAAGTGGATGTGCGCCTTGCTACATTCGCTATCAAACCAGCCCTGAGTCTTATGCATTCCCCGTTTCTGCTCCCTAGTTAATAATTTCTGTACCTCTCCAGTCATTTTAAGAAAGGCATTTAGAGCATCTTCATCATCCCTTTCCTCGGAAAGACAAACTTCAAGGTCTTCTCTGGACCTTTTTACAAGTTGCTTAATAAAAGCCATGGGATCCACTTTTGACCAATTTAAAGAGTACCCGTTTGTACTGGCAAGATTAATTTAAAAATTATATTGTAAACCCTTATCCTTCTTAGCTCTGTCAGAACTCTCTAGTACGAAAGCAATGCTAATTGGGTAGTGATCACTCATTAAAATGCAATGGGTTTCAAAAGTGCGAACATTTCTTGAGTACCTATTTGACACTAGAACAAAATCAATAATTGAATTACAACCTCTGCCATTAAAGGTGGGCTCAAAAGGTACTAAGGGAATACACAACTCGTTGGCGTATCCCAGGTCAAACTGAAAAACAATTTCATTTAGCATATCCCCCAGTGATGTATGTGAAAAATGGGCCAACATATCTTCTTTGTCTTTTCCTAAACACAAATACCATTTTGACTATGTTGGCACAAGAAGCAGTTGTAATCACCCCCCCATATAATACACATATCACCAGACATCTCGTCTTCCAGATTATTCAAGGCTTTGCGTAAATTCATTAACACACTCATTATCTGTACTTTGGGGATATTATTATAGAAGTTGATCAACACAGAACAATACCCTCCTACCATATGCATTACTAGAATCTGGTAATAATCCGTCTCAGTTGTAAGTTTCAAGTTGGTCACCGCCACAATGTTAGAAACATAAATTCATAATCCACCTTTGTTGCGCCCCTGACCACTGATGACCGCCGGTGTGTGAAAGGTTTGATAGCCATTGATATGTTTTTCCTTAACTGTCCAGGTTGCTTGTAGACAAATTATAGAATATTCTTCTACGAAAGTTAACCACTGAGGGTCTGTCACTTTCGTGGATAACCCAGCAATATTCCAAAAGAGTATTTTGCATACCTTAACTCTATCTTCCTCTTCCTGTCCACCTCCAGGGATCTTAATATTCGCTTCTCCGTTGGGGTTGTCCCCCCCGATTATTGATGGTACTATATCTTTGGGACTAATTTCAATATTGCCTACAGGATTATTTATGTTTTCATTGGTATCATTGGTATCCACACCCTCAATCATTTGATCTAGCTTCAAATTACGATCTTTCCCAGTACCAAACGAGATCCCTTGGTCAAAAAACTGCTCTTGTGGGGTATCACTAGGGGATGGTAGGTATTCCGGCCTAATTTGGCCATCCCCTCTCATATGCTGTACCCTCGGTCAATCTATATCTTCAAGTGTGGTTAACAGATCAAAACGATTATACAGCGGGATGTTACATGAACTCATTGTATCTGCATAGGCATCCCTTACATAGCTTTTGAAATAATTCACAGCTGGGGGCTGATAGAAGAAGCCTAGGGATAAGACATTAATTTCAGTATTATTAGAACGTGCATTCCCTGCCCTTGTGAGAACTGCATGCACTAACCTAGGGTCGCTAAAAGTCAAAGCAATGCAATCGCCCTGAGAGGTTTTTCGGCCATTTCTCACCCATGTAACCCATCTAACCATTTTGAACTTTTCAAAAAGTACATCTGTAAGACCAGTTTTTTTACCTAGCCAAAAAAGAGATTTATTTCGAAGACTCTCCCACGTTTCATACACTGAAGTATGCAGAGAAGGAACATTGGCTAGGATTACTATATATGGTGTGACAGCCGGTGGTAAGTCAAGATGGTTATATCCTAGATACTCTGAGGATTCCATGGTCCCAGTTGGATGTCCCCCTATTCTGATATTAACTCTTTTCTTATCTAATATGAGCTTGTTATTATCATTATTAACTTGCGGCTTATTACAAGGGGGTGTTGGTCTATGTGTGGCCAATCTTGCCGTGCCAGACCTAGGGTTTGTGTTCAAGGCTTCTACGGGTACAGTACTGGGGGAATGGTTCCCTACATGTGAGATTAAGAGTGAGCTACGGGGATGGTTAACATTACATTGTACATTCTCATCACCAGCGGTAACCCTGTTATCACCTCTTAGGCATCCCTCTATAACATCCACTCTTTCTATTAATTTCATCAATTGTCCTCGTAATTTTACCAATTTCAGACGTTTGGCCCTCTATTAGTATGTTCACAGTGGGTCTCCCTGAGCTAACAGACCTTCTAGCTTCACCTGTTTTTAACTGTTTACCAGTATTTTTCCTTTTTTTAGTTAACAACTTTTTACTTGGGTTCACAGGACTATTCACAGCATGATTTAATGCTTGTATCCCCTCAAATACATCAGGGTTCTTATAACGTTTCGAGGGCGGTTGGGGGTCATCCTCTGGGTCATTCACATATATATGCTCTGATGTCTCCTGTATGCATCCATTCTGAACACCCTGGGCAGCTTGCCCATCAAATGCTGCAATAAAAGATTTATTAGGGGAACTAACATGTGTATTACTTGCAGTTAACGTGCCCAGCCTGCCTTGAGTAAGAGTCTCTTCAACTGTATTTATTTGATCCTCAATAGCCCCCATTGCACCAGTCAAATAGCTCATCAAAGATTGTTGTCCTCCCACTCCTGGGGCAGTGGTGGATGTGAAGCCTGTCTTCCTTTTACCCATAGTTTTCCTGTGTTCTAGCAGACAGGAAGGAAAGTCAAGATCCCACAAACAAATCGGTAAAAGTAAATATCAATCCAACCTTAGAGGGATGGCCCAGCCCGTGCCTCTGGCGGTCTATGACGGGCTAAGATGGGCCCTTCTTGGCCCGGTCTTCGCCCGGGCTGAGCCCGGGCACGCCCCGCACGCATCCTGCGCTGCAGGACTGCCGCGATGATTTTAAAGCCCCTCCAGGGACTACAGATAAAGTGCAGGGTGCGTTTTGGGCCAAGGGCCAGCAGCAAGGTTCAAAGGCATCGTTGAGCGGTCTCCCACGCTGCGGGACCGCCGCCATGATTTTAAAGCCCCTCCAGGGACTACGGATAAAGTGCAGGGTGCGTTTTGGGCCAGGGGCCAGCAGCATGGTTCAAAGGCGTCGTTGAGCGGTCTCCCCAGCAACTCTATTTTACCATGGTGTTGGAAAATTCATCTTCAGGCTGCCTGTCTGATGCACATTGTGAGTGTAGATGTCCACATGGCAGGCTATAAACATATGGCTTGGCAGGTTGTGACAGGATGTAGGGTATCCTACCTCAGTGCAGACAGATGAGGTTGGAGTCCATGTGGCACATGTCACCAGTCTGAACATGGAAATGCATTTAAATGCCATACTCTTGGCCTTAAATACCCAATGTCCTATTTCTGGGAAACATTCATACATTGGCGGGGAGTTGCTGATTTTGATGCAATGTGGAAAGGACCACATGCAGGTCTGCACTGTGTCAGCAGCATAGAGCCCATTACATTGCTCACCTAGTGGTGGCATTACTTCTACTGGCTAGCACCAATCCTGTCACCCTTGACTCAAGGCGGAAGGTTACATACTAGATACAGCACAAAGTACTTGTACGCATGAGATTTGCAGCATGCATGCACCCACTCCTGGCATGGATAGCGTTTTTTTTAATGTGCATCAAGGAAAGCAGCCTTGCTGACATGTGTGGACAGACACTAGGATAAGTTAAGGGCACCATGGTATTGCTAGAACGGTATACCATAAGCTATATGTTAGGGTTCCTGGTATTTGCCTGGGTCAATAGTGGCAAAGTTTCCAACAGGTCTGTTTTTCGTGAGGTAGCTACTCACCCTCCATCTATGTTTTGACTACCTGGCACAGAGTCAGTCAATGCAGCAATGTGTATTGCCTTGTGTATTTGCCAGATAAGTTAACCAATGCAGAGGCACACTACCTGTACTTGTTCGACATAACTCATTTCACATAGGTTAATGAGCAAAAAAATACCCAGTTCTGTGCTGCAAAACCAACACCAGAGTGTCCATATCTGGGCCATGTGTTCAATTCCATGTCGACACACCATCATGCTTGCAACTCATTCTAAGGATTGATATGGGTATAAATGTATTTGTGTTGGCATTGCCATATTGTATACCTACACTGCCAGCACTTGAGCATGTTTGCCTTGTTTCATTAGGAGAAGTATATGTTTAGACGCTAAATTGTTCATATCTCTTTCCCAATACGTGGTGTTGGGCTGACATGCCACGTGTGATATTCAGTAAAAGTGAGCCTATTATTGCAGACATCATGTACAATTTCACCTTTAGCTGATACAAATTTCCTTTACCTCCCCAGACAACATGACAGCAGAAAAGGCAAAGCAACACCACATCAGATTAGAGAGATACTGCCACATCTGGCATGTGACAAAGGCATAAAAGTAGACGACCAACTTGTATGACGAAGGAAAGGCAGCTGGTACCTGGATCGCAGGCAGGAAGGATCCACAGGGACCATCAAAGGACAAAGCACATCAGGAGGGTACACAACAACTCACTGGAGTACCACAGGCCAGTCCAGGACCATCATCTGCCCAGTCAGTGCAAGAAACACAGGTAATGGGCACAACCCCTGCAGTAGGCTCAATATTTGAGTCACAGGTGCTAAAGGACCTCTAGCAGCTCATATGTAGGTTGGCAGCCATTGACGGTAAACTTTTAAGCCTGCAGGCCATCATGCTCACATTGCAGGAGGCAATGGAGTGCATCAGTGCCCAGATATGACTCTCTCTGTGGCTTTTTCCTTCCCCCAGTTGTTTACAAGTAGTTTATTAGAGACAATAATTTAGGTATAGTGGAGAATAGGTTTTAGGCTAGGTATAGTGTAGGTTAGTGTAAGTTAGTTAAATATTTTTATAGGTAGTAGTTTTTAGGTGTGTTTATACAAGGGCATGTTTTTTTAGTGAGTGGGGGTTGATGTTTAGTGTGTGTTTTAGGGAAAAATACAAAACAAATATATATTTGTTTACAGTTGTATGTTTAGGTAGTGTATGTTTAGGATGTGGTTGTGTTCTGTGTTGTGCGATGTATGTATATTAAGGGGGTGGGTGGTAGATATTTAAGCTGTCATCTGTGTTTAATAGTTAAGATATCTTAGGATAAGTTAGTATAGTATAGGGATAGAGTTAAGGTTAGTTAGGATAGGCTAGGTAGGTGTAGGTAGTTTTAAATTAGTAAGTATAGTGTCATGTGGTGGAAGTATAGTTCGTTTAGGCTAGATAGGTGCAGTTGGACAAGATTATTTATATATATATATATATATATATATATACATATATATATATATATATATATATATACATATATATATATATATATATATATATATGTATATGCATATATTATCTACTGGCGGTCGCCAGTAGATAGTTATAGTTAGGACCTATTATCCATAGGAAATCCGCAACATTCTATTCCCAATAAGTTTGGCGTCGTTTGACGAATCATCGCGAAATTTTAAAAACTAGTGGGGCGCTCCGGTCCGCTCCTGTCTTGAAAGTTTCGGGGTGATTCATCAAGCGGGGGCCGAGAAAAAAGGGGGGTCCCAAAACGTGTTTTCTCCATGTTAATTCCCATATGAAATTTTAGACACGGCTACAGCCCGAACTGCTGAACGGAATTACACCAAATTTTGCAAAAAGATAACGCTTGGTTCAGAAAGCGACCTTTTTTTAAATGGTGTAAATCCGTTCAGTAGTTGTGAGAAATTCAAAAATAATAGTGAAAAAATCAATTTCCCATAGGAAACTTTATGCAAGGCTACAGCAAAAACTGCTGAACGGAATTACACCAAATTTGGCAAAAAGGTAGCGCTTGGTTCAGAAAGCATCCTTTTTAAAAATGGTGTAAATCTGTTCAGTAGTTGCTGAGAAAATCCAAAATAAATGTTTCGATATCTATGGCCGCGGTGGATCCGCGCACCCTCCTGACCACGAGCTGCATGCTAATTGGCTGTCAACACTCCAAACCAGGAAGTGTTGGCAGCCATTTTGTGACTCGGTAGAACTGAGTCAGAAGTAAACAGGGAAACAAAGGTGTCAAAGAAGAAAAGGGGGCAGGGTAGAAACACCCTGACCCCCTAGGCCTACTCAGGGGGTCCCACAATGACCCCCAGGGCCAAAAAAGCATTTTTTTTTTTAAAAACACACCGGAATGCGCGCTGGGTGCGCGGATCCCGGTGAAATTTAAAAAAAAAAAACAAACGAGGGTTTTCAGGCTTCGTTATTTTTAACTCCCCGGGTGGGCCAGGTCCCAGGGGATTTAGTATAATGTAAAGCGCGGGGCCGCGGAGGCCTCCGCAGCCCCGGGACCGCCACCTCCCGGGGCTCTAAATTTAAATAAAATAAAAATAAAAAATGTGTGAGGGGGCTACAGCCACCCACATGCCCCGGGGTCCACCACCTCCCCGGGGCACTAACTGTTAAAATGCGGTGGTCCATTTTGGACTCCCTTGCCCCGGGGACCACCACCTCCCGGGGCTTTGCAAAGATGTGTGGGGCCGTGGGGCCCCCTCCTGGAGCCTTCGATGGCCCTGGGGACCGCCACCCCCAGGGCCGGCTCCTGCAGTGTCCCGGGTGCCCACCCCGGGACATGCTGTTTGCTATGGTAGGGAGGGAGCACGTCTCCCGCCCTACCGTAGCAAACTCTGGTTTGGATTTTGGAAGAGAGAGCAGGGAAACCTGCTCTCTCTTCCAAAATCCAAAGCAGAATTGCTTTTCCACAGGGGGAGCTGCATGTCAGCAGCTCCCCATGTGGAAAAGCACTGCCGGCTCTTGCAGGACGCGGGGAGCCGGCGGGACCATGGGGGCTCCCCCCACGGTCCCCAATGAACTGAGTAGGCTCCGGGGATGGGGTCCCCGGGGCGAATAAAAATTAGTTGTAGGAGCCCGTTTAAAAAAAAAAAAAAAAAACTGGAGTCGCGTCCCGAGCACGGCGCTCAGCGCGGCCCTTGGTGTGAACGCGAGGGGTACGCGACTCCCAGCGCGGCCCCCTGGTGTGAACGTGAGGGGTACACGACTCCCAGCACGGCCCCCTGGTGTGAACACGAGGGGTACGCAACTCCCAGCACGGCCCCCTGGTGTGAACGCGAGGGGTACGCGACTCCTAACCGCGTCGGGTGCGTGAATCCTAGGGAAAAAAAAGGGAGATTTTTTTATAATAAATCTAGGTTGCATGTTTGGATCTTGGGTGGCTCTAAAAAGAGCCCTTGTGTTTATTGCAAGAAGATGGTAGCTACATGTAAGTGCCAATGCAGAGTCTCAAGTTGTTGAGAAAGACTCTGTTTCCCTCATCTGTGAAATGTACACCATCTCTCCTGTAGATGCCATCCATATTAAAACGCAGATTGTTGTTGTATATGGATCCCATCCTATGGTCTCTGAGATAAGCAGAAACAGCTTTATTGAAATTTTTCTAGCTTTCTCAATCTGTGGACAAAATTGATTGGACCACTTCCATTTCTGTCTTTGGCATATGTTAGAGTAGACCAAGTCAGTTTGGGGGAAAAGCAACATCAATTCTGCAAAGGTGCCCTTCATTAGCATTTCCAGACCTACCCCAGTCAATGTGCCTAGGTCATTGCCACCACAGTGCACAATAATGAGGTCAGGAGGTTGGAGGTGCATAAAGGTTCTAACCAATGGCATCAATTGGCGCCACTTCAATCCTCTCTGTCCAATCCATTTGATATCTACATTTTGCAAAGCTAGGTCTTTGTCAATACTTTTGCTTTCAGCATACCTTTTGCACCAGAAAACATAGCTGTGCCCAACAATCCACACTGAAAGCATCTTGAAGGGATCTCTGTAGGTAATGAGAAGATGTCTGTAGCTGAGGTAGGCAGGTGGTAGAATGAACTCTATCTAAAATGGTGGACAACATACTGTTTTTAGGACAGTAGAGATTTGATTGGCTGTTTAAGAATACTGTACTTTCAAATATAGGCTGCATTTTACTTTGTTTAGAAAGCATGTTTCTTATTGGTTATTAAGAAAAGTTTGAAAGGTACAGCAGAAAGGATAAGGGCATGCTTTGCTAAGCCGACCACACTTGCTGTTGTCATTTGCAACATTGTGTGTTGAACTTGTGACCTGGCAGCTAAGTTGAATGTTGCATGACCTGTTGCTATAGAAACTGATATTCAGAACAAGGGGTGAAGATGTCAGTTGAAAAGTATTATTCTCTATGACCAATGGAAATTCGTTTTCCAATTTGAAAAACACTGGGAAGTAATGTCATTTGTGGGTTATGTGTATATGTATGAAAAATTAGAGGTAAAGTTTGCCATTACTGGTTTTACATTGGAGAGTGTGGTCATCTACATTCTCTGTGTGAAAAAGAAAATCCTGACTGAGTGTGTGAGATTTTTCATTCAACAGATTTATTTAAAAGGTGAGTTATATTTTTAAGAGATTTATGTAAAATAGATTTGACTTTTTTATGAAACTCTGCTGGTTAAGTTAATTTATTAAATGTACAGATATATATTGGGATAATTTCTAGTGAATTTGAACTTTGCTAAAAAATAGTATGTGCACTAATATATACGTTATTAAGTATCTTAAAAGGTATAGTTGAATGATGGTTCTTATCTATTATTAAATGGTTAAATATGCATGAGGAATGTGTATTATAGATAGTTTGGTGAAATGAGGTACCTGTGTGCTGTTTGCAAGAAGATCATATATGGTGTTAATGATTACAATTTTGTTATTAGTTTGTAGAGTTTGTGTGGTTTTAAAAAGAAAACATAAAAAGGTGGTGTAAATTACTGTTCTTAATTAAGTCTGTTGAGACGTACAATTTGATGATGTTGCATATTTCAAGATTTATAATTAGCAATATGTAGTTCAAAAGAAAACCACTGCATTTTACTCTTTTGGGTATGTAGTAGTTGTCTCCTTAAGAAGATACTATGTCATGAGTCATGTATTTGTTTAGATTGTATTTATATAGTTAAAACTATATTTACTGAATTAATGAGAGGTACCTGATAGATTACAGGAGTGCAAAGGTAGGCAAAGGTAGTCAACATGTGATTGTAAAAGTACATGAGAAGTGTTTCTGTGGTTCTATAGTGTCTAATTTCGTAGTTACTGTAGGAAGGTGGAATCTGACTATATGGTTGCCCCCACTTTTTTCCTGGTGTTTTGCTGGTTTATGACTTAGTTGGACTGGGATCCTACTATTAAGGGCTCCAGTCTATCTGCTTTCTCTGTAAAATGGTTTCCATGTGCCTTAGGCACATCTCTAATTGAATCTGGAGTGCCCTTATAAGTCCCTAGTATATGGTATACTATGTACCCAGGGCATAGGTACCTCAGAGGCCTACCAGGGGCTGCAGCATATATTATGCCACCCCTGGAAGGCCATCCAAAATGACACCACAGGTCTGCTACTGCAGCCTGGGTAAGGTGGTGCATGCACTCCTTACTGTGATATAGGTTACCTATATCACTACATACCTACACACATATAAACCTATAAGTCACTCCTATGGCAGGCCTTGTCAATCCTGAAGGCAGAGTGCATGGTTCCTATGTGAGAGGGTGCCCCTGCATGAGCAGGGCCCCTCTGCAGCATTCGGAGACCCTTCTCTGATGCTGTTTGTAGTGCAGCCTGACCATATACTCTTAAGCGCATTATAACCTCGCGTTAAATGCTAACTTTGGGATGGCTGCACGGAAACATGTCGTGTTTGGTGTCAAACATCTTGGAATACTACCCCCGCCAGTTCTGGTGGCGGGGTAGCATTCCACCCTTCTAGAGGGAAAGACATGTACACACCGGTATGCCCGGTACTGACTTTCCAAGCCCTGGCATCACAAAATGGATGCCGCTGCCACAGACACGAGTCTGGCCTCCTGCTGCTGACCGAAACTCCAGCAGGGGAGGCCTGGACAATAGGTTTCCTGTCCCAGGGAGGTGTGACCACCTCCCCAGACAGGATAGTGTGTATTGGGGCTGGGCGGGAGCACTCTCGGGTGCTTTGAAGTCCTGCACTGGGGGCACATTTGGTGTCCCTGTGCATACCCCAGTTCAAACCGGATCAGGGGCTTCCAGCCCCTGCTTTGGCGCGGACTGGACAAAGGGAAAGGGGTGTAGCCACCCCTCTGCCCTGACCCACCCATAGGTGGGACCACAGAGTAAGTCCAACCCCTAAACTTAGTATAAGTATGGGACCCCAGTCCTTAGGACTTTAGATTATCCCTGGACAAAACTCTGACACAGAATCCTGGACCTTCGACGCTCTACTTAAAGATTAGAGGACAGAAGAATCTCCCTTGGGGTCAAGGAGTGACTCCCTGCTTGGCAGGCACCACAGAAGCAATTGTCCGGTCTGCATCGCTGAAGCTCCCGTCAGACGCCGAAGTCTTTGCATCACCAGAGGTGGATTTCCAGACTTCCCGAGGCTGCCCTGAGTCCCCAGCAAAGCTGAGGCCCGTAGCTGTCGTGGGTAATGTGGAACCGTGACCCATGGACACTGCACGCATTTGCAAGTGCATCCTCTTCTGGGTCTCCCACGAAGTCGTGCTTTGGGCTCCGAGTAGCCCCAGCCTCCAGCACCAACTGCACCGAAGATCACTGGCCTCCACTCCACGAGTGTCCTGTGAGCCAGCTCCACGTGCACCGTCTCGAGGCTCCTTTGCGGTCGCTAGCCCGTTGGCTAGTAGCCCTTCACGAAGGCCAATCTTTTTCTACTTGGGCTCCCTGGTTGCTCCAGGCTTGCCCTCACTTAACCTTGCTGGGTGAGTTCCTCAGACCTTGCTGGTCTGCACAATCGTCAATCTTCATCTTCACAAGACTTGCCGTTGCCAAGGCTTGTTGAGCCCAATCCGGTCGCCGATACCTCAGCACTCGACAGACATCGTGTACCAGCCCGAATCCTGCTCCTGGTTGCCGACAACGCCTCCTGGACCTCGTGGCTGAAGAGTCAAGATGACCGTCAACCTACCTGAAGCACTCAACATCGGTGGGCATCTGCTCATCGCCTTCCTGTTCACTGGCTAGTGACCCAGACTCTGTCCCCTCTGCTTTCAGGTTCTTCAGATCTCCGATCCACCCTTGGATCCACCCGGACACTTTTCACTTGGTCGCCAGCAGCACTTTGCAGCAGATCGCCATTCAAATCGACGACGAAACCCGACCCCGAAAGGCACCTATGCACCCGGCTTCCCTGGGTGAGGTAACAAGAGTACTCCGGTGCTCCCGTGGGTAGAGACTCTAGAACGACCTAGTTCTCAAAGGGTTTGCTCCAAGTCCTTCTTTAAGTGTCCCTTTTCTTTAAATTCCAAACCACGACTTTCTCCATAGAAGTTAACGGCGATTCGCGGCTGTGTTACTACACTGCACGCGTCCCCCGTGGGTCCCCTGTGTCACTACCTTGGGTGGTTCCTTGTGGTACAAGCACTTCTAGAGGCTCTAGGCCTAGTGTCTAGCTCAGTCGTGGTTCTTATACCACTTTATTGGTATATGGTTTGGTACGCCCCTAGGGCCCAAACGTGTATTTGTGCTATTACTGTGTTTAAATAACTTATAACTTATGTACTTCGAACTCTAGCCTCATAAAGAGACTAGAGGGGTGTGTTTAGTAATAAATACATATATTTTGAATATATACCTGGTGTGGTGCTCTTTCATTTGGTCACTCAAGAGATTATAGACTGGTAAAACAAGCTGCTTTACATTCCTTCAAGACTTAGCCTGAAGGCTGCTCTCCATAGCTACCACTAGGATAGCTTTCAATAAAGGTTGTCTTTAACCTATCTCCAATAAGGGGTTGTTTGGACTGGTGCAAGGTGCCCACTATAATTAGTGGACAGCATATGTCAGGCCAACTTCTCACATTGGTGTGCAGCGTGTGGGATTCCAGCTTGCTATTGTTTTACCAGATAATCTCAATTGAATTGATCAACTGAAAACCACTAAAGGTACCTAAGGTACATATAAATTAAGCTTAGTATACAGTAAGTTCTACTGAACTTAGAGTTGTGTGTTAAGGGATAGCACACCCTTTCTACAACTCAAGATAGTTTAGTAGGCCACACTAGAGTAGGTAGTGCATACACCACACCTCACTAGTAATGTCTTCAAAGCCAGGACCCAGTGAGTCCTTGCCAGAAGCCAGTGTGCTTCTTCCCTCCAAGTATGATAAACTCCCATTCTTGGAATTGAGAGCATTATGCAATACTAGGAAGTTGAAGGCAGGCAAAAGTGCCAGCACCCAACACCTCAGGGAGGTGTTACTAGCTGATGATCTCAGCAGGCCCCTAGGGTCTGAAGGGGTAGGCAAAGAGGGTGGGGCAGAAGATGAGGGAGGGGCCAGGGGTGAAGAAACCCAGGACCCCCTCTGAAACTGGCCAGGAAGGTGAAAATGACCTTGTCCTGGAGAATCCAATCCCTCCTGTGGAGGAGGAGGAGGGAGAGGATCAGACTGACCTGCAAAAATCCAGGTAGTAGCCATGCAGATCAGCAATCACAGTGTCACTCTCTCTCCACTCCTCCTATCATCCTGACAGAACCATAACTTTATCTAATCAATATGCAGAAACACAAGTACTTATAAACTCACCCTTCTGTCAACTACCAGCACTCTAACTATCCAGTCACTGTCCATGCACTTGTAGAATGCCTTAGGCATTTAGACACACAGTGCTATAGTCAAATGTGCACAATCTATGCAGGCCCGAACCCCCTGCAGATTACTGATTCACTCCTGCAATAATCCAGATAGTACTCATGCAGTGCCCCAATCACACTACCAGTCTTTGTCCACTCTTGCAAACATCTTGACAGAACTATGTCCTTGTCTAATCTCTGTGCTGAAACACAAGCACTTATAAACTCACTCTGCTGTCAACTACCAGAACTCTATCTACTCAGTCACTGTCCATGCACTTGTACAATGACACAGGCATTAAGACACGTGGTGCTACAGGCAAATGTGCACAATCTATGCAGGCCTCTAACCCCCTGCAGACTACTGATTCACTCCTGCAAAAATCTAAGTAGTACTCATGCAGTGCCCCAATCACACTATCACTATCTGTCCACTCTTGCAATCATCCTGACAGAACCATGTCCTTATCTAATCTCTGTGGCGAAGCACAAGCACTTATAAACTCACCCTGCTGTCAACTACCAGTACTCTATCTACTCAGTCACTGTCCATGCACTTGTACAATGACACAGGCATTAAGACATGCAGTGCTACAGCTAAATGTGCACAATCTATGCAGGCCCCTAACCCCCTGCAGACTACTGATTCACCCCTGCAAAAATCTAAGAAGTACTCATGGAGTGCCCCAATCACACTATCACTATCTGTCCACTCTTGCAATCATCCTGACAGAACCATGTCCTTATCTAATCTCTGTGGCGAAACACAAGCACTTATAAACTCACTCTGCTGTCAACTACCAGTACTCTATCTACTCAGTCACTCTCCATGCACTTGTACAATGACACAGGCATTAAGACACGCGGTGCTACAGCCAAATGTGCACAATCTATGCAGGCCCCTAACCCCCTGCAGACTACTGATTCACTCCTGCAAAAATCTAAGTAGTACTCATGCAGTGCCCCAATCACACTATCACTCTCTGTCCACTCTTGCAATCATCCTGACAGAACCATGTCCTTGTCTAATCTCTGTGCTGAAACACAAGCACTTATAAACTCACTCTGCTGTCAACTACCAGTACTCTATCTACTCAGTCACTGTCCATGCACTTGTACAATGACACAGGCATTAAGACACGCGGTGCTACAGCCAAATGTGCACAATCTATGCAGGCCCCTAACCCCCTGCAGACTACTGATTCACTCCTGCAAAAATCCAGGTAGTAGCCATGCAGATCAGCAATCACAGTGTCACTCTCTCTCCACTCCTCCTATCATCCTGACAGAACCATAACTTTATCTAATCAATATGCAGAAACACAAGTACTTATAAACTCACCCTTCTGTCAACTACCAGCACTCTAACTATCCAGTCACTGTCCATGCACTTGTAGAATGCCTTAGGCATTTAGACACACAGTGCTATAGTCAAATGTGCACAATCTATGCAGGCCCCGAACCCCCTGCAGATTACTGATTCACTCCTGAAATAATCCAGATAGTACTCATGCAGTGCCCCAATCACACTACCAGTCTTTGTCCACTCTTGCAAACATCCTGAGAGAACTATGTCCTTGTCTAATGTCTGTGGCAAAACACAAGCACTTATAAACTCACCCTGCTGTCAACTACCAGTACTCTACTATCCAGTCACTGTCCATGCACTTGTACAATGCCTTAGGCATTAACACACGCGGTGGTACAGTCAATTGTGCAAAATTTATGCAGGCCCCTAACCCCATGCAGACTACTGATTCACTCCTGCAAAAATCCAAGTAGTACTCATGCAGTGCCCCAATCACACTATCACTCTCTGTCCACTCTTGCAATCATCCTGACAGAACCATGTCCTTGTCTAATCTCTGTGGTGAAACACAAGCACTTATAAACTCACCCTGCTGCCAACTACCAGTACTCTATCTAGTCAGTCACTGTCCATGCACTTGTACAATGAGACAGGCATTAAGACATGCGGTGCTACAGCCAAATGTGCACAATCTATACAGGCCCCTAACCCCCTGCAGACTACTGATTCACTCCTGCAAAAATCCAGGTGGTAGCCATGCAGATCAGCAATCACAGTGTCAGTCTCTGTCCACTCCTCCTATCATCCTGACAGAACCATAACTTTATCTAATCAATATGCAGAAACACAAGTACTTATAAACTCACCCTGCTGTCAACTACCAGCACTCTAACTATCCAGTCACTGTCCATGCACTTGTAGAATGCCTTAGGCATTTAGACACACAGTGCTATAGTCAAATGTGCACAATCTATGCAGGCCCGAACCCCCTGCAGATTACTGATTCACTCCTGCAATAATCCAGATAGTACTCATGCAGTGCCCCAAACACACTACCAGTCTTTGTCCACTCTTGCAAACACCCTGAGAGAACTATGTCCTTGTCTAATGTCTGTGGCGAAACACAAGCACTTATAAACTCACCCTGCTGCCAACTACCAGTACTCTATCTACTCAGTCACTGTCCATGCACTTGTACAATGACACAGGCATTAAGACACACGATGCTACAGCCAAATGTGCACAATCTATGCAGGCCCCTAACCCCCTGCAGACTACTGATTCACTCCTGCAAAAATCTAAGTAGTACTCATGCAGTGCCCCAATCACACTATCACTCTCTGTCCACTCTTGCAATCATCCTGACAGAACCATGTCCTTGTCTAATCTCTGTGGTGAAACACAAGCACTTATAAACTCACTCTGCTGTCAACTACCAGTACTCTATCTACTCAGTCACTGTCCATGCACTTGTACAATGACACAGGCATTAAGACACGCGGTGCTACAGCCAAATGTGCACAATCTATGCAGGCCCCTAACCCCCTGCAGACTACTGATTCACTCCTGTAATAATTTAAGTAGTACTCATGCAGTGCCCCAATCATACTGTCACTCTGTGTGCAGTCTTCTAATTATGCAGCCAGTACCATGTCCTTATCTAATCACTGTGCAAAACCCAAGCATTAATGATTTCTCCATTCTCTTTTCATGCAGTACTCTAATTATCCAGTTAGTACCTATGTACTCATGCAATAACCCATGTAGTAATACTTACAGTCTTAGAATCATTTATCCAATATTGATGCAGTCCTCTAAACACGTAAACACTACTTATTCACTTATTCAGTCCTAGAATTATCCAATTAGTACCTGTATACTGCAGTAAATGGATTGCGATTTCAAAACTCAGGTGTCGATTCCGATTTGGGCCGGAAAAAACACAGACCGACTCGGTACGGGAATTTAGTCCGACCGACTCGGACAGGCGCCGTACGACCCGGGTAGTACGATGAAATGCATGTGAAATCCGACCGACTCGGACGGAATACAAAACGACCGACCGAGCCGGACGGAAACAAGCCATCCGGACGGGAAATCACGCGAAACGAACCGACCGACACGCACCCGGATTCAACCCGAACGAAACGTACCCGCGAACTCCGACCCGCATAGTACGATGCTGTGCATGCAAAACACGACCGACTCGCCCGGAGCACAAGCCGTACGACCGGCACGCATACAAAACCCAGCCAAAGCAACCCAATACTCCGCGACTGACTCGTACGCCGCATATGAAACCTAGCTGACACACAGCGGGAACGAGTCGGACAAGATCGCACCAGACAACTGCAGCGTCCTACTCGGACACAAGAACGACTCCTACATGCACCAAAAACACCAAGGACATTTTTTTTTTAAAAAGGGCCAAACAAGCAACCACAAAGCCAATAAATACAGGGAGGAAAAAAAAATGGAACACAGACAAAACCTCCAACTCCACCTACATAAATGCCACAAATCCCTACCATGATCCTTTGCAAATTCCACTGACCTGCCAGCACAGAACACCATCACACAGCAACCACAGACACACTCACAGCTCATACATCACACAAGCCACACACCATTACCACACCTTCAAATAGCACCCTCACACACTCCCAGCTAAACCTACACTCACCCCCCCACTTGCACACACACACACACCAATCACCACCACCACCCATCACCATGCCCCCAAAGAAGAACCATAAGTTCCTAGATAGTGAATTGGAAGTCCTGGTAGACGAGATCCTGAGGGTAGAGCCACAGTTGTTTGGTACATTGGTACAACAGACCCCCATGTCGCAGAAAACCAAGATGTGGCAGAGGATTGTCGACAGGGTGAACGCACAATCACCATGTTTGCGCACAAAGGAAGACATCCAGAACAGGTGGTATGATGTGCGCAGGAGGGTCCGGGACCTACTCAAAAGGACTACCTCCTCAGCCAGCACACCGGCAGTGGCCCTCCTGCAAAACCAGTATACCTCAGGCCCTGGGAGGAGAAGGTGCGGGCCATCCTACCACCAGTGAGCGTATACGGACTAACAGACATCCCAGAGCCTGGTGAGTACACAACTAATATACACAATATGGTGTGACAACACACACACATCACAGTCAAGGGGATAGGCAAACCATGCACCCTTAGCAAATACACAGCAACCAAAAGATGTTCATCCCAAGATGTGAATGCTAGTCAGACAAACACAATACCTGCCATCTCATAGTGATATGTAACTGTGTCATGACATGTACAAACCTAACAACAAATACAGCAAGGCAGTGGCACAAATAGAACCAACAAACACTCCCAGATATTTACCCACCACTAGAACTCCACCTCACAGGGAAGCTCACTGAAAGGAAGGAATTCTGTGTATGCTGGTGAAGTCAGTGTAGCCAATAGCATGATGGGAGTTGTAGGCACAGATATTGCTCACCCTCACAATTGGCCCATCAACACCACTCTGAACCATGCTCACATCACAGGGAGTGGAAAACAACTGACAAGATGGCTGACACTGGGTACTGCTGGGGGGAGCACAAGGCCCTGCTGGTAACTGTGCAACAACCAACAGCAGGACACCACTGACTGACATCCTGAAAGACAACTTGCACTCCCTGCAATGGAAGCACGTTCCATGGTGGGATATCTGGCTGGGTGGGAAGGAGGACTCACAGCACTGACCATAGTTACAAGCACCTCCCCTCACACACCCCCTCAACACTATCTCCACATAACCCACCTGGGAGAATGCAATGCCTCACATCCTAACTGAAGATCCCACAAAGAACCACCACCCTGGGTTATGCTGTGTGAAGCACAGGGACACTCTTGGGACTTGTAGCCAAACAACTGCCAGGACAACACTCCCAGCCATCCTGTCAGCACAGGCACCCCACCCCACAGGGAAGCAGAGTCAAAAGGAAGGAAGGATGGGCATGCTGGGAAGGGGGGTGGAGGCAACAGCATGATGGGAGTGGTAGTCACAGATGTTGGTCAGCCTCACAATTGGCCCATCAACACCACCCTGAACCATGCTCACATCACAGGGAGTGGAAAACAACTGACAAGATGGCTGACACTGGGTACTGCTGGGGGGAGCACAAGGCCCTGCTGGGAACTGTGCAACAACCAACAGCAGGACACCACTGACTGACATCCTGAAAGACAACTTGCACTCCCTGCAATGGAAGCACGTTCCATGGTGGGATAACTGGGCTGGGGGAGAAGGAGGCCTGGATGGCAACCAAATACCACCAATGCTGGTCATGAACACACCTCAACATTCACATTGACATGCCACAGGTTGGCAGGACAATGTGCTACACCAATATCACTCTCTGACTGTCACAATTTAGGAGAATGCAATGTCCTGGCCCACATCCAGAGGTACAGTCACAACTGTCAGGTGTTTGAACAATTGATGCCAGTAGAAACATAACATACAATCTGTGTCTCTCCCCAAAACAGGTGATGATGGGGACACAGCAGCAGACGAGGAGGAGTCCCTGTCCCAGGCTCCGGGGAACACTGAGCTCACAGGTGTGGATCAGCCTCTGCACTCCTCGGATGGCGAAGAACAAGCTGGACCCTCCGGTGTGAGTCATCATGCAGCACCAGCAGGACCAACATCTGCACCCCCTGCACCCACCCCTCCAACAACTGCCAACACACAGGCCACCCCTGCCAACACAGACAGACCAAGGACCACAGATGACAACAGCGCAGGGACCCAGGCCCAAACTGGAGCTGGTGACAACGAGCCCAGGAACAACACCCAAGTGGGCCCACGGTCACCTGTGCGTGCCACCGCAGGTCCTGCACGTGTCGCCAGGGGTGGTGGGAGGGGTGGTAGACATAGGTCGCTCTTTGCAGAGGGGTCTGGACTGCATGATGACCCACAACTGGCACGCATCGCGGATGCGTACCAGTCTAGCACCGGAGAGGTCAGCCAGGTAGTGGGGATCCTCAAGGACATACAACAGCAGCAGGCTGCCCATCATGCCCGCTTGGACTCCCACATGTCCCATGTCGAGACACACATGTCACGTGTCGAGACACACATGTCTGGCATGGAGTCCAAGTGGGACACATTAGAACAACTGACAGCGGTGCATAGGGACATACTGACATGCCTCCGCCAGATCAGCACCAGCATGGCCTCACCTCCCTGTGTGCCCACAACATCTGCTGCTGAAACAACTGCAAATGCCACAGGGAGGGAGGAGGACTCTGGCAGAGAGTCCCCTGCACCGCCGCAGCCTGCACCTGAGGGTCCCCCCCCCCAAGAAGAGGGGCCGTCCGAGGAGGCCAAACTGAGAGGCCGATGGCCATCTACATCCCCCAGGAACCCAACACCTGTTCTGGAACTTTTCCTCTGTGTGCAAACTGCACGCCCTGTCGAAGCCAACCCAACTCTCCCACATGACATGGGGAGCTCTAGTTGGCCAAATTTATCAGATGACTGTGGACTTTACTCTGGACATTTCAGCTACCAAGACTTCCGAATCACATGGGAACTTTGGATTCCAATTTCTATGTACAGCACCCACCATCCTGTGCACCATCCTCACACCTGTATGTAAATAAACTCACCAATACACCATATCTGCCTCTGTTTTGATTCCAACGTGCTCTCTGTCATGGAGATGGTGATCAGAAAAATGACACTGTGCATGCTAACTGCTACAGCAAGTCCAACACCGTCATGTCAGTCATGGCGACGTGACACATATGAGGGAGACACACCACTAGGGCCACACAACACATACACACCAGGGCCATCAGACTCATCACCTATACTGATGTTGCAACGAAATACAGTGGAATGCACAGACACGCCACCTATTCACAGTCAGTGTCAACTAGACTACAGGTGCAGTAAGCAAATGTCAGTCAGATGTGTGACTACAGACAACGCACATCCCAAAGTGAAGCACAGGTTTATTACACATTTGCAACATGTTGTTTCCACTACAAATGCAAGCTAATCCAACCTGGCTGTGGCCACAAAGTCAAAAAGTGCAGAAGATAGAAAGTCCAGGGGTGTGTGGCACATCACCTGTAGGGAAACGACTGCTTCCACCTTGCAAGTTGAATCATGGATTCGGGGGATCCAAGTTGATCAAACAACGCTGGCAGCACCCTGTGAAGGACAGACATGACACACAGTCAAAACCACTGAAGAACAGCACAGAACGGCAATACTCATGTCTAATACATGTCACGAGATAACTACACAAGACCAAGTTAGCATGTCAACACTGTTGGGCAGTACAGACCACCTGCAAGGACACATCGCTGCACGCATCCAGTCAAGTAGCACATGGCCACACTCAAACAGCACCAGAGCACCACACACACATATCATGCAAACTCAAATCATTGACATTACAACCCTCTGGGGACTCACATTCAGCTGAAGAAGTTGGTGATGAGCTGTGTGCGGACATCACCATCATCATCATCATCATCATCATCATCTTCACTGGCATCGTGACCCAGGCTAGGATCTTTCACAGGTGGCGGACGTTGGTCATCGTCATCCAGGATGAGAGGCAACTCCTTCCGCACTGCCAGGTTGTACGAGGCAGCAGACGATGACAATCTTGCACACCTTAGCTGGGGCATATGGGAGGGCCCCTCCTGTCTTGTCCAGGCAGCGGAAGCGGCTCTTCAGGAGAACAAAGGTCCGCTCAATCACCCTCCTCGTCCGACCATGTGCCTCATTGTAGCGCATCTGGGCTGGTGTCACAGGGTTCCTGAGGGGTGTCAGCAACCACAGCATGTTGGGGTATCCCGAGTCACCTACAGACAGACAATTGCACATTAGCCGATTTGAAAATGTGTGCGGAAAACAACATAGCAGAACACACACAATGGTACAAAGTCAGTACACACCAACAAGCCAGGCACGCTGGTTCGGCATCTGTGACATCATCCTCGGGATGCGACTACTCCTCATCACGTAGGGAAACGGGCACACACATGTGTGATGGTCATATCTGCAAGACATACCACCAGAGCATTGATCGAATGGTAATGTTTACGGTTCCGGTATGCCTGCTCATGTGCCTGTGGTGGTATCAAAGCCACATGTGTCCCATCAATGGAGCCAATTACATGTGGCATCCTCCCAGGGCATAGAAGTCACTCTTGACGTCAGTGAGTCGTTGACGTGTTGGGAAATAGATGTACTGGTTCAGGTATCTCAACATTGCCCCCAAAACATCGCGTAGCACATGGCTGAACATAGTCTGTGACATCCCACCAGTAGATGCCACAGTGTGTTGAAAGGTACCGGTGGCAAAGAAGTGTAGGGCTGCCATCACCTTCACCTTGGGGGTCAGCGCTGTAGGATACGGCCGGCCAGGCTGCAAATGTGGGTCCAACCGCACTGCCAAATCCTCAATCAGCTGCCTGGTGAAGCGGTACCGTCGGATGCTGTCACGTTCCACCATCGTTGCCAGGTCTGGGAATGGTCGATGGACAGCAGGAGCCCTGCAGTGCATAGGTGAAGAAAGCAAGATTGTCAGTCACCCCACCTATGTGCCGTTCACCATACTCAATTTCACATGATACATAACAAACACAAGTACTTGATGTGTGTGTCGTTCTGTTTGGACATATATGGCACCTACATGGACATGATCTAACATCTCTGTTCAACAAGTGTTGACAACAGGTTCCAGGGTGTGCTATGGGAAACCATTAGGCTGTGTCACAGTACCCATTTACTGCTCTCACGTTCCACACACATACCACAGTGACATATCTGGACAGATGCTCCACAGGCATCACAGCTCATTGACAGGTAGATTCCCAGGGACCCTGTCTTGCCACATGGACACTGGCATGACATGGCGTATCATGTACACATCAGAAAAACAAACATGACACACACAGTTAGTGACCCCTGTAGTCTCTGCAGGACAGACATGGACGTCTGTGACACACACACACACAACATCAAAGTTCATGCACAAACCACGTGGATGTGGAGACTGTCTCCCATTGTGCACATGGAGTCAGAGACATGTGAAACACAACATGCACACAGACTGCGGAGGGACATCACTATTGTGGCAATGGGCCACCCTGTGGCGTACATGCCTTCCCACATGTGAGCCTGGGGGTATGTGACATGTCATACAAATACACAACCTGGAAATGTGACCATGACACATGCTCAAAAATGAAAAGTTGCACACCACAGTGGTCAGATGCACAACACACAAAGGACCCTGTCCCCATGAACACATGCACAGCCTGGGTGTGTCTGCCCCCAAGTGCCACCCCAAAAACCGCATGTTCACCCCCATACACAGATAAGGTTATGCTGCCACACATGCCTTAGATACAGTGTGGACTGGGTGTGGTGTTGTAGGTGTGCCCCTGAGTCCCTGGAAAGTAAATGTGGCTGGCATAGGTTCACCAGTGACTAGCATGGTGACATATGCGTGTGACCTGTCCAGGGACGCGTTGTAGAGCAATGGACCGATCGGTGTGCCCGCACGGCCCATTGCATTGGATGTGAGCGGGTACGCGTTGCATCCCGGGTACGCGTTGTACAGCAATGGACCGATCGGTGTGCCCGCAGGGCCCATTGCATTGGATGTGAGCGGGTACGCGTTGTATCCTGGGTACGCGTTGTAGAGCAATGGACCGATCGGTGTGCCCGCACGGCCCATTGCATTGGATGTGAGCGGGTACGCGTTGTATCCCGGGTACGCGTTGTACAGCAATGGACCGATCGGTGTGCCCGCACAGCCCATTGCATTGGATGTGAGCGGGTACGCGTTGTACAGCAATGGACCGATCGGTGTGCCCGCACGGACCATTGCATTGGATGTGAGCGGGTACGCGTTGTATCCCGGGTACGCGTTGTACAGCAATGGACCGATCGGTGTGCCCGCACGGCCCATTGCATTGGATGTAAGCGGGTACGCGTTGTACAGCAATGGACCGATCGGTGTGCCCGCACGGACCATTGCATTGGATGTGAGCGGGTACGCGTTGTATCCCGGGTACGCGTTGTACAGCAATAGACCGATCGGTGTGCCCGCACGGCCCATTCCATTGAATGTGAGCGGGTACGCGTTGTATCCCGGGTACGCGTTGTACAGCAATGGACCGATCGGTGTGCCCGCACGGCCCATTGCATTGGATGTGAGCGGGTACGCGTTGTATCCCGGGTACGCGTTGAACAGCAATGGACCGATCGGTGTGCCCGCACGACCCATTGCATTGGATGTGAGCGGGTACACGTTGTATCCCGGGTACGCGTTGTAGAGCAATGGACCGATCGGTGTGCCCGCACGGCCCATTGCATTGGATGTGAGCGGGTACGCGTTGTATCCCGGGTACGCGTTGTAGAGCAATGGACCGATCGGTGTGCCCGCACGGCCCATTGCATTGGATGTGTGTGGGTACGCGTTGTATCCCGAAATACGCGTTGTACAGCAGTGGACCGAACGGTGCGCACACATTGGCTGGGGCCTGGCATGGCAACGGACGCGTTTCGAAGCTCCAACGAGTCTGATGCAGTGAATTCAGTTGGCCAGCCACAACAATGTTGCAAAATCATGGGTGTCATGAAGTTGAAGATTTGAAGGATGCTGTGGGCGTGTATTAGTGCTGCTATTCCATGGATTGGTCAGATTCAGAAGATTCAAACGACTTGGACCTATCACTTTGGACACATGGGACAGTATCTGCCTCTGCAGCACACATATAATGCTGGCTGTTCCCCTGAGAGCTCACTTGCCTGCACTACATGCTCCAGGACGACATCTGCCACCAACACTGCTGCTGTTTATGCATCCTCTGGCTCCTGCAATGGCACGTACTGTGGAGAGAGCCCCAGCCTTCAGCCTTGTGGAGTACCAGGCCCTGCTGGACAGCCTCCTTCCACAGTACAGCAAGCTGTATGGGAAACCAGGGGAGCAGGTGAGTGTGCTGTCCACTGCCTCACTAATTGTGCATGTTGTCTGACTAGCAGGACTTTCAGTGTGCACACCACTGGCTAGCATGCCCACTGAGTAGTTGTCACACCCCAAAGTGTGTAGTTACATGCACTGAACTGGTACAGTGCAGTAACAGTGCATTCCAACTAGGTTTACTTCCCATGCAATGATACCATGTAGTGACTGCTGGCAAACTATTCATAGCCATTGTTGCACTGCCTGTGTACATCATATGCCCCTGTGATTGAGACATGTATATCCAACTGTGTGATGCACGTATATGTTGCATGTGTAGTAATGGCCTTTTCACTTTGTCATCCTCACAGGTTGATGCCCACCAGAAGCAGGAAATCTGGCTGACCATCGCCCGGAAAGTAAGATCCGTGGGGGTCTACAGGCGCAGGATCCGCAACTGCCAGAAGAGGTGGCAGGACCTTCGTGGCTGGACCCGGAGGATCGCAAGGGTCCAGCTGAAGCTGTCGCCTCCTCGCAGGAGGGGCGGACACCGGACCCTGACCCCCACATGCTCCGGATCCTGGCGGTGGTCTTCCCTGACCTGGATGGGCAGCTGAAGGCCAGACAGCAGCAAGGAGGGGGTGAGTCCATTACTGCACTGTGCACTTTGTCTGACATGCTATGTGCCCTCCTCTGGCCTGGTTAAACCTCCACAGTACATCAGTCATGTGGTCCAGGACCCATGTCCCTCATTTGTGACATGCCCACTTCTCCTCTGATAAGCATATGTGTGGCCCTTATAGTCAGGAAATTGTGTCATTTGGGGACTGTGTCATTGCATTTAGCTTTGATCAAGGTGGGGGACAGCATTTGTTCCCGTGACTATGTTGTGCGATTCATGGGTGGGTCAATTGCTTACACAATGCCTAAGTTCTGACATGTAATCTGGGTGTAACTTTGATATGTGGTCCGCTTGCTGCTCTGACTCACCACATGTCCCTGGGGAATTTGGCACACACCCATGCTGCTGGTGGGAACAATGTTTGGGCCTCAGGAGTATGTGTATCCAGTGTGTCACACATGCTTAGCCACCTGCCTACTGTCCAGGACTCATCCCTCTTACAGGTGGAGCTGGACAGTCATGCCTACTCCAGGGCATGCAATACACTCTGTACTCCCACTCCCGTGTATCATCTGGCATGTTGTGATCAGTGAAATGTACCCTCAGGTGTCTGCCTCTGTCTCATTGTGCTGTGTCTTCGTTGTCAGGACTACTGGTATGTTTATCGGTTAGGGCTCAGCATGCCATCTGAGATGTGACCATGATAGACGATACTT
Organism: Calotriton arnoldi; assembly: GCA_963921515.1. Taxonomy (NCBI): domain Eukaryota; kingdom Metazoa; phylum Chordata; class Amphibia; order Caudata; family Salamandridae; genus Calotriton; species Calotriton arnoldi. The sequence continues at coordinate 363,240 of CAWUFW010007152.1, read as the reverse complement.
CTGTGACTCAAAGGTGTCTGATCACTTGACTGTGCACACAGGTGTTTGCGACTGTGACTTTCAGGCAGCTGTATTGTCATTCACAGCACACTGTGAGGTGCTCATGTTCAGAGAGTTGTGTTTCATGTCCCCCATATGTCCAGTTGGTATGACGTGGACAAATAGTAGTACAGATGATGTGGTATTTGGGGGATGGACATGTGCACTTGTCAGTCACATAACTTGCATTCCCCATGCCCTCGGATTGTGACACAGTGCAGACTGTTGTTGGCTGGCTGCCATGGCCATGTAACTTGAGACAGTAATGTATGACTTTGCACGCATTCCTGTGTCATGGCATTAAACTTCCTGAGACTGATCCTGCAGGGGAGTGACATGTGCAACATGCACCCCATTGTGGCATTGACTATCTGGACATGGGTGCATCATGGTGTCTGGTGCTGGAATGCATCACATGCATTTCTATTTAGACTCTGGCCATCCCTTTATCCGGACACCTGCACTGACTCAGTGGCAAGAGATGTGATGTGTGCATGTTCACATACTTCACTGTGTTCCCTGCAATGTCCAACAACTGTGTAGGTGGTGCATGTGTCCACACTGGGGTCTTACCATCAGACAGGCACCAGACAGATGGGTGCAAGGGCAGGAGGGGGTGTGAGTCCCATGGTTGACCATCAGACTGACAATTGGCTTCCCCGAATCTGTGTGAGGACTTTAGGCAATGTTCAACTAAGGATGCCAGGGCTTGCTCTGTAATGTGCTGTACTTACTGTGGTGTGTGCGGTCAGTGCAGGTGACTGATGTTTGTCTGTTTCCCTAATTGTTTGCAGATACATTCACGGCCACAGGAGGGGACAGCTCCACGGACCAGGAGGAGCAGCGGAGCCAGACTGGGTCAGCATCGGACGAGTGGTCAGAGGGACCCAGTGGCACGGAGGGCGAGGGGAGCCACACCGAGGAGTCCTCAGCACCATCCACCTCAGCTGAGGACCACAGCAGCTCGGAGGATGACTCCCTTGTGGAGGCGGGTCTCAGCAGCCACCAAAGGCCAGCTAGTCTGTCTGGCCCCACCACCACCACCGCCCTCCCATTGGCTCCCATTCCTGAGGTCCGTGGAGGCTCCCGTACTTGGGAGCGTGTCTCCTTCGTGCCAGGCACCGCACCCCCTGCCCCTGTGTCCCCTGCTGCCCTGAGTGAGGAGTCTGTGTACCTCCTTCGGCAGCTCCATGTAGGGCAGACAGCAATGCTGAGTGTCCTCCATGCACACACCACTCTGTTGACACAGCTGGTGTCGTTCATGGAGGGCATCTCGACGGGTATGTCTGCCCTACAGAGACGCAATAAGTCCATGGACTCCTCCCTGACGGCAGCAGTGTCCCTCCTCCAACAGTCCCTCACCCCTCCCACCTCTGCCCCATCCACACTTCCTGCCCCCCTACCTGTCCAAAGCACATGCACACCCTCACAGTCACCCAAACACACAGACACGAGCAGCACAGACACACCCAAGAGAAAGGCAAGACGTGCACACAAGCATCCTCAGGGGACTGATACCACAGACACAGGGGATGGGGAACACACACACACACAGGCAACCACAGTCACTCCGCAATCCTCAAGATCCTCTCCCTCCAAGACCCCTTCCCTTGCCTCACCTGCAACCCCACCTGATAAGCAGCTCTTCCTCTGTGACCTCGGCCTCTTCCCCTCCAATCCCACTGATCCAGCATACCGGAGGAAGAGGAAGTCCACCCACACAGAGGGGAGTGCCCCTCGCCCCCGGACACCCTCCCCAGGCGTAGGCAGAGTGAGCCCCCCACCCGCAAGTCCCCCCGGTCCCAGAAGAGCAAGACCCCGCCACCGCCATGCAAGTCAACCACCCAGTCTCTGACCTCCATCCCCCAGGCCACCACTCCACAGGTTCCACCGCCACACCCTGCCCCAGGTTCCCCCACACACCGATACCGCATCCCCAAACTGCTTAGGCCCTCCCCCCCTGCCACTTGCTCTTCCACCCCAAAACCAGACGCTCTGCCTGTTTGTGCCACTGATGTGGAGACCCTGTCCCTCCCTCTGTCCTGCCCAGCTCTTCTGCCCCCCCTTCCACTACCTTGGAGTCATGCACTGCGGTGGAGTCCACAACCACCCCGTCTGACTCGGGCACTGCATTGGGGACCCAGTCCACTGCATCTGACCAGCCCACTGCAGTGGTTGCAGCACCAACACCATCTGACTTGAGCCCTGCAGTGGTGCCAGCCCCCCCTGAGTCAGACAACTCCACTCCAGTTGCCGGTGACACTCCTGCACCCACCTCCCCTTCACTGCCTCCTTCTGGCATCCCCTGATCCTGTCCCTGCGGTGCCTGGCCTGCCCCTCGTATGCCCCTCCAAGGGGGATGTCCCCTGTCCGTACCTGTGCAGGTAAGCAATTGTTGACAAGTTGTCACACATCACCCTGTTGGGACTGTATATTTGGACTGGCCATTGGCCTTAGTTTATTTTGGACTTTTGATTTGAGTTGCACACTTGCTGAATAAAGCCTTTTTTTGTTTACTTCTTTGGAGGTACATGATGTAGATGTGTAGAATCATGCATTTGCTGTTGTAATAGTGTTCAGATCAGGTAAATGAAGTTTTGCTGTGATGGGCTCCATGTGGTCCATGGGATATGTGTCCTAATCTAGTCTGGATCTATAGCATCCTTTGCTGCAGTCTGAGGGTGTAATGTTCAGCATTTGACACAGGGATGTACGTTTAGCATTTGTAGATTACCATCTTTGTCCTACACTGATGCACATCTGGTGGGCTTACCACTGTCCAATGTTCCTAGTACCCTGACTGTGTGCCCGTCTCCAATGGACATGCAGTTTAGCACATCAAATTTGGAGGACTCATCTGTGTACACAGTGCAAGTTGCTTGACACGTGTCTTGGGTGTATGCAGATGACTGACATGACACTCCTGTGCCCAGGCTGATATGAGCAGAGCCTTCAGTGTGTTGTAGTTGTTGACTCACTGACCGAGTGTTCTGCTGACATGTTTGAGTCGTGCACAGACAAGGTTTGGCACAGCTGACCTTCCACAGGAGTGGAGTGCCCTCATGGCAGTGCGTGATTCCGTGATATAGGCTGTGCCCGTGTTGTGTGTTGTGTAGGCATGTCTGTGCGTGTTCCCTTCTCCTTTTCCTACACAGGCTGTGTCCCTACGGATGTTCCTGTTTGTGATGCTTGCTGAGTTGTTCTGTGTTCATCCAGCATCTTGGACCTGGTTTCTCCGGGATGTGGGTGCATGGCAAACTAATGTTCATGAGGTTGTCATCCCTAGTGGTCTTTGTTGTCAGGGCTGGGGATGTGGGCAAACGCAGATGGGACACAGTCAGGATTCCTCTTGGCACTTGTTGGTTACATGAGTAATGTGATTTTCTGTTTGTGTATGCTTTCAGTGATTGTGACACGTTGTGTGTGTGACTGCTGCCACTCCTCAGGGTCAGAGCTGCAATATTGGAAGTTGTCTATGTGTGTCCTTTGTGGGTCAGCTTGGCTTCTTCATTGGTGTGTGACTATGGCCAGGATCCCATTGTTTGGGGTGGATTTCACGTCATGCCCATGTACGGCATACTGTGCAGTGTGTCAGACATTCACAAGTATTGTTGACTGGCCATGTGTGATGGGTTTCTGCACCTTATTTCCCCCCACCACCCCTGGGATTGTCATGGGTGCATGTGCAATGTCAGCAGTCCATGTGAGCTTCACTGCTGCACATTGGTGGAGTTCAAGGTGTGTGGCGTTGAGTGTGTGCAAATGTGAGTTGTTGCACGGCTGGGGCACTACCTCCATATTGTCCTTGGCTGGCAGGCCATGCTGAGTGCTTTGATGGCCGCCGAGTAGGAGCCTCCCGCAGGAGCTCCCGGTTTGGGGATTACCTCTTGGTAGATATCCCCGCATAATCCGTTCCCACCGGCCTGTCACCCGCCTACACCTGGATCGGACTGAACAACTCTACTGATGCACACCTTTGAAGGATAAACTGGGCACTCACGACGGACCCAGTGCTCCCGGATCGGTCTGCCGCTTTGGGGCTGATCTGAGCCGCAACGTACCTTGGCTTTCCTGTTGCTGCTGACCCGTCTATCCGCACGCAGCCTGCCTTGCAGAGACTGGCTGGACTGGTGCCGAGCTCAACCCTCCAGGCTGGTACCATTTTCAAGACTCTTCGCGATAACCAGGTGAGGTGCAGAGGAGTTCCTGCCGGCAGCCGACGATTCCCGCACAGGAAGACCCAATCCTGAACCTGCTAGCTAGCTGCTGACTCGACCGTTCATCAGCCTGCCTGGCCTCTGGTTTGTCCGGTGCCGATTTCGACCCTCCATGCTGGCGTCCGCAGAGGCTGGTGCTGAGCTCGACCCTCCGGGCTGGCGCAATTGCTCAGCACTCCTCGCGTTGCCCAACTGAAGTGCCGAGGAGTTCCTGCCAGCAGCTGGTGATCCCCGTGCAGACGTAATTGACCTGAGCCCGGCAACCGCTCCGGGGCACCTCAAATCGCCGCCGCCTCCCTGTCTTGCCTGGAACCCTGCTGACGGTCGCATCCTGCTGAAGTTTGATCCTAAGAGACCCCCGGCTTCCAACTCCACAACGACAACCTCCCTGGGAACCAGCATCGATCAGCGGAGGCTCCCGCCTCCCTCAGCGCTTCCTGAGAGCTTCGGCACACGAACTTGTTTCAATTGAGCTGAACGAAGAGCCCTGCCCCTCCGCCTCTGTAAGTGTGATAGCGCCGGCGCCTGATGATTTCATGCCGTGCTGCCCTATTAAATATTAATATGAGCAGGGGCATGCCTGACCTAAAATGGCGGCACCTCGATAAAATGGAGAGCATTGTTCTTCCCTGATTGTTTGTGGGGCACTCATCAAATAAGACGATCAACTACCGCTCTTGGGAGGCTACACTGTTTAGCACTAGAGATTGTGTTATTCTGTCGATGTCCCTCACAGTAGCCTTATGACTAGCAGACTGATCACTGCCTGACCCTAAAATGGCGACGGTATGAAGACATTATGATCAACTTTCATTGCCTGACTTTAAAATGGCGGAGCTCTAAGACAATCTGATTACCCTCATCATCGCTAGCTATTTTTCGAGAGCTGCTAACCAGTCCCTAACCAAGTGGTGCGCTCCCCTGTGGTGGTATTGTCACATTACAATTCTGTTTCCCACACGTTGGGCATTCCACTTTGCTGCGCAACTGTCCCTTATCGCTCCTTGAATACCCGAGCCATTATGGCAAGCCCTGGCCTGTCCGCTACTGGGGATAATTCTTATTCTCTGGTTTACCCCCCCCAACCTCTCCAAAACCGCCGCAAAAACCTTCAAGCACTCCACCCTGAAAAGTCACCCTGAGACACTGATCTCTGACCTACGGTACAGCGCAGACAACGGCACTGTCATGAATGACCTCATTTTCTACTCTAGAAGAACCTCCTCCTGGCGCAAAACCTTTTCTCACCTCCTCAATGTACACACAGCTAAGAACATTCCATACGGCACTAAGCTATCAATAGCACCTTCCCCAACCCTGCGAGCTGACCTCACCATCACTCTCTACAAAAACGGCATCGTCCTGATCCAAGCCTCATCCAAAAACCTGAATAAATTTGCGGACCTTTTTACCCTCCTCAGAAACCATGTGCACGACACGAGCAGGGCAACTAACTCCCGCCCCGGCGAGCCTTCGATCAGCCCATCTAGCATGTCTAACCACTCACAAAACCCTCTAAGGCTTTCCAACTCTGACCATCCTAACCACCCCAACACGTCTCCCGGCCTTACTAACAGTATCGTCCCTAGACCCTTGGTCTCCTCCCCTCTAACTTCCCAAGTCGACTGTGTCACTGTTACGCCTCCAAAGACCTACGATGCTAGTCGAGCTAGCTCTTCCAGCCCTCAAACCAACCCGCTAAGAGACTCCAATACAAATCATCCTAGCCCCTCTATCACATCTTCCGGCCTTGCCAGCAGAAACGCCCGAGACCATTGCCCCCCCGCTAGCTCGCCACCTTCACCCGGACTGTGAGACTGGTACGCCTCCAAGGACCTACGATACAGGTCGAGCTAGGCCATCCACCCTTTCACCTACTCACGCTGATAGAACTGCTCCTGAACCACTGCCCCCCGTCCTTTAGCACCTCCATCCTCTATGGACCTCGAATCCCTGCACTCCAGAGCTGCCAAACTAACCCAGACCATTCATATTTCCATTCTGGACCTAATGAACCTCCTTCACCTCGCTGAACTCTCCCTCGCCAACCTCATACCACTGCCAAACTCCACCACCCCACCTATCACAGAGTTCACTAAACAGCCTCTTCCACTATCTCTGAGATATCTACGCCCCCGCAAGCAACCATGCCACCTCTCTGAGGAGGAAACTGTTGCTCTCGTCTCCTCCTCCTACAACTCTACCCTTGCCATTCCTAGTCCACTAGACCTCACTGAATTGGAAATCCTTGCCATCCTCCGGGACTACAATTCTACCCCAGCTACCCCTCATCCTCTTGACGTGAATGCCGAACATGCCATCCGCACGATCACTATCAACCCCAACAGACCAGCAACCCTCCGCAACAGAAATGTGGTCAAAAGTAATCTAGCGCCTATCCACCTGTCCGCCCAGTCTCCCAAAAATCCCTCCAAATCTTCTCTGTCTGGTCTCTTAATCAACTGCCGATCGGCAGCTAAGCACCTTACCGATATTGCAGACCTTATCCTGTACAAAAATTTCGATTTAGCAATCCTAACAGAATCATGGCTCAACGAATCCTCATCTCCATGCCTGGACCTCCTAGTCCCTCCCAACTACAACATTGCAAGGCTGGACAGGCAATCTAACAAGAAAGGAGGAGGCATTGCCTGCATCTACCGCTCTAACCTTCTTGTCACGGAACTTCTGGGAGACTCCACCGAATCCTGCGAATACCTCGCCCTCGCTATTCGCAGCAACTCCACCCCACTATGTAACCTGCACATCTTTTACCACCCCCCAGGCATGAACGATTCTTTCACCGACCACCTCATGGAAATCATCACAGCCAAGATCTCCACCAACACCAAAGATATTTTCCTTGGTGATTTTAACTTGCACTGGAATGATCCCAAGGATCTGCATGTCAACGCCATCAAAGACCTCCTGGCCGATCAAGCCCTGACCCAAGCCTGCTCACTCCCAACTCACTCGAAAGGGGCCACTCTTGACTGGATCATCTCTAAAGAATCAATAGTCAAGCTTACCTCTATAGACCCATGTGACTGGTCTGACCACCACGCCATCACCTTCCTCCTACCTGGCACTCACAAGACAAGAGCACGGCAACCAGCGATTCCTAAATGCTGGATCAGAGACACCAAGAACCTGGACCTCAGGGAACTTGAGACTCGCTGCAAATCTGACCTACCCCCCCCTCGCATATCGCAACGGTCAGTGGCCTCAACGATCACTACTCTGCGACTATATCGAACATCCTGGATGATCTAGCTCCACTAAAACTGAAAAGAGCCCAAATCAAAGACAGAAACCCCTGGTTCACAGGATCCCTCAACAATGAGAGGAGATCCCTCCGGCAATCTGGAAAGAACCTGGAGGCAGCACCCCTCAGCCGCACATCTAAAACTTCTCCGCCAGGCCAGAAATGTCTATAACAGGAACATCCTCAATTCAAAAAAATAATTTTTCAGAACTGAACTAGAGAAGGCCAAAAACAGACCCCGCAAGCTCTTCGAACTGGTCAAACACCAATCTAATAAACTGGCCAAAACATCGAAAGAAACCCCCAAGTCTCTTATATCCTCCGAGGAATTCTCCTCTTTCTTCGCTGACAAAATCAAAACCCTAGGAATCGAACTCAGCTCCGCCACATACTCTCAACCCCTCTCTGACCTGCCTCCTCCGGCCGTGACGCCCCCACAGGCTCCACCTAAAAATCTAGCTCACTGGACCGACTTCAAAGTCTATGACGAAAACTCCGTCTCCAAAATCCTCTCTTCCTTAAAACCAAATAACAATTTTAATGACCCGCTCCCTTCCAACTGTCTAGCTGCCATCGCCCAATCCATTATTCCTAGCTGGACTGCAATAATTAAAGCCTCTCTCCTGCAGGGATCGATGCCTGACTCTCTAAAAGCTGGCCAAGTCCTCCCCATTTTGAAAAAGCCTTCGCTGGATCCAGCTTCCCCTGACAACTTCAGACCCATCTCCAACATCCCCCTCCTAGCCAAAGTGCTGGAGAAGTGTGTGCAACAGCAGCTAAGTCAACACATCAACAACTTCCACCTACTCGATGACCTCCAATCCGGATTTAGACCTGGGCACAGCACTGAAACCACCATGCTCCACATTGTTGATGATGCCCTCCAAGCCCTTGACCAAGGCAAAACATGTCTCCTAATCCTCCTAGATCTATCTTCGGCCTTCGACACGGTCAACCATGAAAAACTACTTGAACGTCTCAAACTCAGGATGGGATTGGATGGCACTGTCCTAGAATGGTTTAGGTCCTTCCTCCACAACCGATCACAGCGATTCCTAATCAACGGCAACCTATCTACACCCTCCCCGGTCACGGTTGGAGTCCCTCAAGGTTCAACCTTGTCCCCACCCTCTTCAACCTTTACCTAGAACCGCTTGCCGAAGTGCTACGCACTGCAAATATCTCCTTCCATATGTATGCTGATGACACTCAGATCTACATCAAAACCTCATCTCCCGAAGAGATTCTCTCCCTGAACGAAGCCCTGAAACTCACTGTCCAATGGCTCGCCTCCAATCATCTCAAACTCAACACTAAGAAAACTGAATTTCTCCTAATTTCCCCTCCTAATACCAACGACGAGATCCAAACATGGATTAATGCTATCACTGCCTTAAATTGCCCACCGACCATCGTGGACTCGGCCAAATCCCTGGGAATTACCCTTGACAGCAATCTGAACATGCGGGACCATATCAACTCGATGGCCAAAGCAGCCAGATTCCACCTGAGCTACCTTAGGAAACTGAAACCATTCCTTGATGCTCCTGACTTGAAAATGGCTGTCCAAGCACTCGTCATCTCTAGACTGGAATATGGCTGCTCTACCCTCTCAGGTTTACCCAAGATCTCCCTGGCACCTTTAAAAGCCTGCCTCAATGCAGCAGCCAGACTACTTACCGGCACAAGGAAATTCGACCACATCTCCCCACACCTGAAAGCTTTGAACTGGCTTCCCTTTGAGGCAAGAATACAGCTTAAGCTAGCATGCATCACACACAAGGCTTTATACTCAAATTCCCCTGCATATCTTGCACGGAAACTTGTGATTTCCGGAGGATCCAGAAACTCCCGGGCTGCCAGAAACCTCTTGCTCCAACCTGCACGCTTTCGGAAAAAAAAAACGTACAATCGGGCTTTCTCTGGAGCCGCTCCAAGAATATGGAACTCTCTCCCACCTAACATCAGAAAAATCCCTTCTCTGGCACGCTTCAAAAAGCATGCCAAGACCTTCCTTATGAGCAAATTCCTCGTTTAAACTTGCCCTCAACCACCACTAAGACACGGATCCACGTCTGCCTATTGCCTCCCCCTCGGATTTCCTAATCACCCGACCTAGGAACCTGGGTTCTTGTCTTGAGTAATGGTAAATGTAATCTGTAAATACGTATCTCATCTTCAGTAACTGTATATGTAATTTGTAAATACGTGTCTTTCTATGTATCCTATATCCTGCCCCTACTATCTGTTTTTTTTTTCTTTTACCAGGTGATTCTATACCTTTTGTACAAAGCTATGTTGCCTGTAAAGCGCTCTGATACCCTAACGGGTCAAGTTCGTGCTCTATAAAACACAGTAATAAATAATAAATAAATAAATAAATAGGTGTGATGGTAGTTTGTTGCTCAGGACACATGGCTGTGGTTCACAGTGTGGATGACATCTACCTTTGTCATCACAGTGTGATTGTCATGCAGGCTAGTGTCACCACAATGTGGGGTCCCTGGGGGGAGTGCTGTGGTGGTTCTGTCTCTTGCTGTGTTTGTTGCTGTTCCTACAAGCTTGTGTGACATGTGTAATTTGGACTCCCTCTCATCTCACAATGCCTGTTTGCCCACATAGGGGAATCCAATCCATGAGTTACTTTTGTATGTGACTGTGTTGACATCTGTGTATTAGTGAATCTGGCCTCCTCATGTGTTGTGTGTTTGCCTGGGGACACTGGCACACAACCCCCCTCACCTGTTGTGTATGATATGCAGTGTGAGTCTGCCTGTTTGTGTTTGTGCATTTGTACCACTGCTTTGGCATATCTTTAGTTTGCCATTGGCTGTATGTTGTTTGTTGGCTTTCCCCTGCTGGCCCTGGTACTGCTAGGTCATCAGTCAGCACATTGATCATGGTTAGTATGTCCCATTGCTGCCATGGTATGGTATTTGTTCACCTGACATCTACAGTCTCCACAGGATATCTACATTTGTGTGTCCATTGGTGCAGATATGTGGGTCTGCATTATGATGCTCACTTCTGTCATTGTGTTATTTGTGAATGTAGACAATGTGGGCCCCCATGGCTGATGTTTGTGTGCACATGGCCAGAACGATGTGTCATTGGCACTGCACTGCTTGCCTCACACAATCTATGTTGCTATGGGACACAAGCACTACAATGCCGCTGTAGTGTTTGGTGTTGTGTGGCCAGGAATAATCCCTGCAGTTTTGTTTTTGCAGCTTTTACCAGGACTACACTTACCTTTTGGGCACTGTGGTGATGGGGCTTTGGGCCCCATTGCCACACTGTTCAAAATTGTGCTTCAGCTATGGAGCACACACTTACCTTTTGGGCACTGTGGTGATGGGGCTTTGGGCCCCATTGCCACACTTTTCAAAATTGTGCTTCAGCTATGGAGCACACACTTACCTTTTGGGCACTGTGGTGATGGGGCTTTGGGCCCCATTGCCACACTGTTCAAAATTGTGCTTCAGCTATGGAGCACACACATACCTTTTGGGCACTGTGGTGATGGGGCTTAGGGTCACATTGCCACAGTGGTCATGGTCTGCTTGCATCGTGTAGGCCACACACACAATTATGTGTGACACATGTGTTAGGGGGTCACATTGTATGTTCAATGTCATGTTCAGTATTGTATGCATTTGACACAGACCACACATGCTTGTCATGGTGTTGGGGGTGGGATGTAATTTACAGACAGTCCTTATGTGGGAGTATGCTACTTGTGTCATGCATTACCCGTCCTATGAGTAGGGGTGGTTGTAGTGACAGGCATCCAGCCCCCTATGGGTGGGGATGGCAGTAGTGGCAGGCATCCAGCACCCCATGAGTGGGGATGGTAGTAGTGGTAGGCATCCAGCCCCCCATGAGTGGGGATGGTAGTAGTGGTAGGCATCCAGACCCCCATGAGTGGGGATGGTAGTAGTGACAGCCATCCAGCCCCCCATGAGTGGGGATGGTAGTAGTGGTAGGCATCCAGCCCACCCTGAGTGGGGGTGGTGTTAGTGGTAGGCATCCATCCCCCTATGGGTGGGGATGGCAGTAGTGGCAGGCATCCAGCACCCCATGAGTGGGGATGGTAGTAGTGGTAGGCATCCAGCCCCCCATGAGTGGGGATGGTAGTAGTGGTAGGCATCCAGACCCCCATGAGTGGGGATGGTAGTAGTGGTAGGCATCCAGCCCCCCATGAGTGGGGATGGTAGTAGTGGTAGGCATCCAGACCCCCATGAGTGGGGATGGTAGTAGTGACAGCCATCCAGCCCCCTATGGGTGGGGAAGGCAGTAGTGACAGGCATCCAGCCCACCCTGAGTAGGGGTGGTGATAGTGGTAGGCATCCAGCCCCCTATGGGTGGGGATGGTAGTAGTGACAGGCATCCAGCCCACCCTGAGTGGGGATGGTAGTAGTGACAGCCATCCAGCCCCCTATGGGTGGGGATGGCAGTAGTGGCAGGCATCCAGCACCCCATGAGTGGGGATGGTAGTAGTGGTAGGCATCCAGCCCCCCATGAGTGGAGATGGTAGTAGTGACAGCCATCCAGCCCCCTATGGGTGGGGATGGCAGTAGTGACAGGCATCCAGCCCACCCTGAGTAGGGGTGGTGTTAGTGGTAGGCATCTAGCCCCCTATGAGTGGGGATGGCAGTAGTGACAGGCATCCAGCCCACCCTGAGTGGGGATGGTAGTAGTGACAGCCATCCAGCCCCCTATGGGTGGGGATGGTAGTAGTGGCAGGCATCCAACACCCCATGAGTGGGGATGGTAGTAGTGGTAGGCATCCAGCCCCCCATGAGTGGGGATGGTAGTAGTGGTAGGTATCCAGACCCCCATGAGTGGGGGTGGTGTTAGTGGTAGGCATCCATCCCCCTATGGGTGGGGATGGTAGTAGTAGTAGGCATCCAGCCCCCATGAGTGGGGATGGTAGTAGTGGTAGGCATCCAGCCCCCCATGAGTGGGGATGGTAGTAGTGGTAGGCATCCAGACCCCCATGAGTGGGGATGGTAGTAGTGACAGCCATCCAGCCCCCTATGGGTGGGGATGGCAGTAGTGACAGGCATCCGGCCCACCCTGAGTAGGGGTGGTGTTAGTGGTAGGCATCCAGTCCCCTATGGGTGGGGATGGCAGTAGTGACAGGCATCCAGCCCACCCTGAGTGGGGGTGGTGTTAGTGGTAGGCATCCATCCCCCTATGGGTGGGGATGGCAGTAGTGGCAGGCATCCAGCACCCCATGAGTGGGGATGGTAGTAGTGGTAGGCATCCAGCCCTCCATGAGTGGGGATGGTAGTAGTGGTAGGCATCCAGACCCCCATGAGTAGGGATGGTAGTAGTGGTAGGCATCCAGCCAACCATGAGTGGGGATGGTAGTAGTGGTAGGCATCCAGACCCCCATGAGTGGGGATGGTAGTAGTGAAAGCCATCCAGCCCCCTATGGGTGGGGATGGCAGTAGTGACAGGCATCCAGCCCACCCTGAGTAGGGGTGGTGTTAGTGGTAGGCATCCAGCCCCCTATGGGTGGGGATGGTAGTAGTGACAGGCATCCAGCCCACCCTGAGTGGGGATGGTAGTAGTGACAGCCATCCAGCCCCCTATGGGTGGGGATGGCAGTAGTGGCAGGCATCCAGCACCCCATGAGTGGGGATGGTAGTAGTGGTAGGCATCCAGCCCCCCATGAGTGGGGATGGTAGTAGTGGTAGGTATCCAGACCCCCATGAGTGGGGGTGGTGTTAGTGGTAGGCATCCATCCCCCTATGGGTGGGGATGGTAGTAGTGGTAGGCATCCAGCCCCCCATGAGTGGGGATGGTAGTAGTGGTAGGCATCCAGCCCCCCATGAGTGGGGATGGTAGTAGTGGTAGGCATCCAGGCCCCCATGAGTGGGGATGGTAGTAGTGACAGCCATCCAGCCCCCTATGGGTGGGGATGGCAGTAGTGACAGGCATCCGGCCCACCCTGAGTAGGGGTGGTGTTAGTGGTAGGCATCCAGCCCCCTATGGGTGGGGATGGCAGTAGTGACAGGCATCCAGCCCACCCTGAGTGGGGATGGTAGTAGTGACAGCCATCCAGCCCCCTATGGGTGGGATGGCAGTAGTGACAGGCATCCAGCCCACCCTGAGTGGGGGTGGTGTTAGTGGTAGGCATCCATCCACCTATGGGTGGGGATGGCAGTAGTGGCAGGCATCCAGCCCCCCATGAGTGGGGATGGTAGTAGTGACAGGCATCCAGCCCACCCTGAGTGGGGATGGTAGTAGTGGTAGGCATCCAGCCCACCCTGAGTGGGGATGGTAGTAGTGGTAGGCATCCAGCCCACCTTGAGTGGGGATGGTGTTAGTTGTAGGCATCCATCCCCCTATGGGTGGGGATGGCAGTAGTGGCAGGCATCCAGCCCCCCATGAGTGGGGATGGTAGTAGTGACAGCCATCCAGCCCCCCATGAGTGGGGATGGCAGTAGTGACAGGCATCCAGCCCACCCTGAGTGGGGATGGTAGTAGTGGTAGGCATTCAGCCCACCCTGAGTGGGGGTGGTGTTAGTGGTAGGCATCCATTCCCCTATGGGTGGGGATGGCAGTAGTGACAGCCATCCAGCCCCCTTTGGGTGGGGATGGCAGTAGTGGCAGGCATCCAGCCCCCCATGAGTGGGGATGGTAGTAGTGGTAGGCATCCATCCCCCTATGGGTGGGGATGGTAGTAGTGGCAGTCATCCATCCCCTATGGGTGTGTATGGCATTGGTGATGGCCATCCCGCCCCTATGGTTCTGCTGTTGCTAGTGTACGTCATTTGTGCATCCCTATGTGTGTGTGACATATTTCGGGTACGTGTCGTTTGTTTGTGTTGTGGGTGTTTGACTTACCGTCTGCGCCGTACGCGTCCGTACCGGTCCCGGTAATAGATGTAGAGTATTGGTAGGACCTGCGCGATGGGATTCATGGTTGGGTCGTCTCATTCGGGTTTCTCGTGGCTTCGACTCGTACTCGTCGCTGGCTTGTTCGTCTCGTCGCCGTGGATCGTCTTGTGGCGCGAATCGGAGCTTATGTGCAGCTCTCCCGGATGCTCAAACCTTCCGGACGTAGCGACGAGTTCGGCGCGTACGGAAGACGCATCGTACTAGTCCGGCCGGAAGGTGCTGTGTATTTGGTTCCGTGCGACTCAATTCGGCGTTTACGGATCCGGCTCGGGCGGGGAACAGGAGCTGGAATGGGTAAGTACGGCTCGCTCGGAATCTGGGCTGTTAGGCGCATCGTACTTGTTCGTTTGGTAGAGTGTTCGAGTCGGTCGGAAAACACGCGTTCGGCTGGTATTTTTACCGGACGAATACTGTTAGGTGGGCTTCCGGCCGACATCGGAATCGACCCCAAAGTGTTTAAATAGTTTTTATATAGAACATGTTTGTTTACTAATAAAATACTATATTTTATAGATTTATTTTAATAATATTATATATATATTTTTTTAAACAGATATTGTTCATCGTCATTAAAAAAAACTTACCATGGCTAAAAAAACACAAAAGAGTTTTATTTGAAGAAACAACAACAGGAAGAATTAGATAAACAACATGTGGGGAAAAAGAAAAAATCTTGCGGTAAGAGAACAAAACAATTTAGTAAAAACATTTTAAAGCCTAAAAACAGTGTGCACACTGTGGAAAGTACAAACAATGCCTTAACAACAAAAAAGAATAAGAAGAAAAAAAGCAAGAATAATAGGAAATCATATTCTAAGGAAATATTGTATGGTAAAAGGAGGAAGACTCAGTATGAAGAAATTAGAAAGAGAATGTTTTACAATAGAGTTGTGTCTAATTTGTTGAAAAATGTGAAGAAATATAAAAAAAGATCAGCATTTTATAAAAAGAAAAAACAGATTGAAAGTATTGTGGAGAAGGCTTTTCAATTAAAAAGGAAATTATTCATTTTAGTTCTAAATAGAATTCGATCACTTGATAAGCCAATACATTTTATGAAGGCCAAAAGTAGGAAGAAGAGACTAATTAACAGAAGTAACGTTTGTGATATTTTTTGGGGTGAATGGAAACACAGTTCAAGCTCAGAGCCTTTTTTTAATGAAGAGAGTTATTTTCAAACCAATACATTATTGCTTGCAGTTGATACCAGTGGTCGAGCTTATGAGGTTAGAAATGGTTGTGCAATTGAGAAAGAGAAGATAGTTCCCCGAAATGAAGAAGAAGTGATAGCTGATGAAGTTCTGGGGAGATGTTCTAAAGCTCCAGTGTATACTTGGGATTGTAGTAGTATTTGTAGTATACGACAGGAATCTATTGAGATTTTTCGCAATTTCTTACGAGAGTAAAGTAAAAAATGTGTTAAACAAAAGATTAAGATGTTGCAAGGACTAGATCCTTGCAGAGTGAGAAAAAATACTGGTTTGCAAGGTCATTCACTGGCTTGTCTTTCAAGAAAAGTATGTCAAAGTGTTTTTCATCATTTTAGAATGTTAGCAGTACATCATTCTGAAATGCGGAAGTTAGTGAGAAGATTGTATTACGCAAAAAGTCCAGCAATAATTTTAAATGACTTAAACAGTGCTCTTTTGCATGGGTCAGTCTCAGATGTTAAAAAAGTTTGTGATGAAATAGAGTTTTGTTACTTTGGTCCTCAAGAAGAGAGTGGACAAAGTGAGACATTGATAGAAGTAGGTGTTGAAGAAAATGGGGAAAATAGTACTACAGAGAAGTTTGAAGAACAAATTACAAAGTTTAAGGTAATTTCGTGTGAAAGGCCAAATTACACTAGGAATGTTGATCTGTATTTAAAAAGTGAAAGAGAAAATAATGATAAGTGGATGGAATTTGCAACTTATTAGTTGGTAGAGGATTGCTTTGATTTGGGTACTGATCAGCGTATTTGTAAATATTGTTATAACAAATTAGACGATAATAAAATGCCTGCTAGAGCTGTCCATAATAATCTAGAGTTGGTAAGTATTCCTCCAGAACTCATAGATTTAAACACATATGAATCTATTCTGATTCAATGTGTACACTCATTTCAAGCTATTGTTCGTATGGAGCCTAAAACAGGTAAATTGCCTCCTACAGATTTACAGAGAGGATTAAAAGGTAGAGTTGTATATTTACCACTAGATTTAAAGAAAAATATTGAAACTATTGGTGTACAAAATGTAGAAAGTGAACCACTAGTTATTCTAGTTAATGGTGTTCCTACTAAGAGTAAGAAAATATGGCAGGAATTAGTGGATGTCAGCAAAGTGCAAAAGGCAACATTATATCTTAAAAAAAACAATGATTACTACAAAAATGTGTATGTGGAAGAAGAAGAAATACTTTTAGGAGATGATAGTGAAATGTCAAGTGGTCAAATTGAGAAAGTTGATATGTCCAAAAGTGAAGAAATTTATGAACATTATAGTGTACATCCACTTCATTCGAAAGAAGTCATGGGGAATACTATTGAATTATTCCAAATGAAGAAAGCGAAGGGGACTCCCATGAGTGTTTGGGAGAAAAGTTTGGAAGCTCGTTGTTTTCCCCACCTGTTTCCAACTGGAAAAGGTGGACGATATGACGAACGATCAGTACAGATTCCTGCATCAGAATATCGGACAACAAGATTGTATGCAGAAGATCCAAGATTTCGTCAATGTATCCCATATATATTTCATCTTTTGTTTGAGAGTGACTTGTCTGGACTTTCATATGCAGTCAACCACATATTAAAAACAGGAGTACATCTTCAAAATGTTTCTGCAAAGGAATTTATGGATAAAGTACATCAGAGAGACGATCATTTAGAATCTCAACTGATTAATTTGATGGCATGTCAGCGTGGTACTAATGAGTATTGGTATCGTCGTCATGGAGAACTTAAATGCATGCTAAGGAACTTAGGAACTCCTACGTGGTTCGTTACCCTAAGTTGTGCTGAATACGCTTGGGATGATTTACTTGCATTTCTTCGAGAAGCAAATTCAAATATTAAAAATATTGAATACAAGACACCTGGAGAATTGTGTTCTTTGGATCCTGTTAATGTATGCAGATATTTCAATCATAGGTTTGAAGCTATGATGTCTTTTATCTGCAATAAAAAGAATCCTCCTCTTGGAGAAGTTATTGATTTCTTTTGGAGAAAGGAGTATCAAGCTAGAGGTGCTCCTCATATACATATGCTTTTATGGATCAAAGATGCACCCAAATTTGGAACTGATTCGGATGATACTGTTTTATCATTTATTGAAGATTATGTTACATGTGCTATACCAAAAAGAACAGAAGAAAATAACTTAAGGCAACAAGTGTTACGATTCCAAAGTCATCGATGTGGCAAATACTGTCGACGGAAATACAAGTCGAAGGAAAAGTTTTATACCAAATGTCGTTTTGGATTTCCACGTCCAGTAATATCCAAAGGAAGAGTAAACAGTTTCATGTCAGCAGTGAGACATACCATCACTAGAAAATCACCCAAAAATACTTACAATTTGAAAAGAAGTGAAGAATCAAAGTATATCAATGATTATAATCTAGTTATTCTCTCGATGTGGAATGCTAATATGGATATCCAGTATGTTGCGGATAATTCCATTGCTGTTGCTCGGTATGTAACATCATACATAACAAAATCAGAAAAGACGGAGTTGAAAGAAATGTGGGAAGAAATTTCTCACAAGAAGAGTCTTAGTAAGAAATTGTACAGTTTCAGTTTGAAGATGTTATCTCATCGAGAGATTGGAGCGTACGAATGCTCGGATCGGTTATCATCTGCAAGTTTATATTCAAAGTCAAGAGGGATCATTTGGGTGAGTCTTGGTCTTGCTGCAACACGAAATCGAGTACTTAAATCTGTACAAGAAATTGAATATTTAGCAGTAAATGAACCGGGAAGTACAGATATTGTCAAAACAAACATGTTGGATACATACTATCCAAATAGAAGTTGTCATCTTGAGAACATATGTCTCTATGAAGTGCTGCAATTTTATAGTTTTAAAAAAAATACTACAGAAAACATAAATGAAGGAAAATATGCAGTGATTGGTTCAGAAGGATGTTTGGTGAAACATACTAAAGGAAATCTGATTAATCACAGAAAACTGAGTTGTGATACTGCTGATAAAAGAGAATTTTACTATTTAGCACTTTTGCAACTATTCAAGCCTTGGCGTACAGAATTAGAATTACTTGGAGATTTTCAGTGCTATGAAGATTCTTTCAATGCATGTAAAGATAGCATTGAATGCCCAGTTTTTGCAAATTATCTCAAAATGTTGAATGAAGAAATTGATCAAGAAGCTACTATTGCAGCTGAGATTGCTAGAGACAGTTCTCAAGACAGTCAAAGTTCTGCTCACCTGAGTCAAGATCCACTAGGACAACCAATTCTTGAAAATGAAGCAGCAATCGCCATGAATGAAGTGGAAACAGCAATGCATCAAGCTCAAGAAGATATTATGGACTTAGAAAACTTGGAAGAACAGCTAAATATTGAACAGAAACAAATATATCAACAAGTTACACAACAGATCAACCATGGTTTTCTTCATGAAAACAAAGAATGCACATGCACATCATTTCAACCTATCCGAATGAATATCAGTGGTCAAGCTGGTACAGGAAAAAGTTTCTTGATTAAAGTTTTGACCACTTATCTACAGAAAATAACTGACTCACATTTGTCTTGTGTTGTAACTGCTCCAACTGGATTGGCAGCACACAACATTAAAGGAATTACATTACATCGTTTACTAATGCTACCTGTGGAACATGAAAATAAATTGGAATATCACAAGCTATCTGGAGAAGCTTGTTATGAAGTTTCAAGAGTGCTAAAGAAAATGAAACTTCTAATTATTGATGAGGTGAGCATGGTGTCAAACTTAATGCTTGCCTTTGTGCATTTAAGAATGCAGCAAATTTTAAAAACAGAATACGATGTCTTATTTGGAGGAAAACATGTGATAGTTTTTGGTGATCTACTGCAACTTACTCCTGTAAAAGGGCAACCAGTATTTAAAACGCTTGTGCACGAAGACACCAGAAAGTCTTTGGGAAGTGTTGGAAACGTTAACATTTGGTCATATTTTGAGTACAAAGAACTCATTAAAAATATGCGACAAGCAAATGATGAAGATTATGGAACCATTCTTCAAGATATACGAATTGGAGTATTGACAGAACATGGCAAACAAGCTTTGCAAAGTCGTCTACTTACCAACTTGTTTCCAAATGAAAATATAGTTCCAGCAAAATTATTCAAAAAGATTGCAGAATATAAATCTATCATCTGCCTCATGCCAACACTGCGAGAGTGTTGTACATTCAATGAAGAACTTTTAAAGCTAGAAAATGAAGAAATAATAAAAATGGAAGCCATTGATAAAATAGAGCATGAACGAATTACTATTATTTTGACTGAAAAACTGAAAACAAAATTGGATTCTTTAGAAAAATCTATATCTAAAACTGCTGGTTTAGAAAAGAATTTATATGTATGTGTAAACTGTCGCGTTATTTTACGGCGTAATTTGGATGTGGAAAAAGGTTTAGTAAATGGTGCAATGGGTAAAGTTGTTGATTTTGTTAATTATCAAAATAGAGATGGAATTGAATTTTTGAAAATCAAATTTGATCAAATTCAAGAAGTAAAACAAATTGGTCGTTGTTCAGTTCGTTTTTTGTTTGTTAAAGATTTGTATGTTCGTAGAAAACAGTTTCCTCTTTCTTTGGCCTATGCGGTGACTATTCATAAATCTCAAGGTTTAAGTGTGGACAGTGCTTTGGTAAACATTGGAAGTACCGTATTTAAAGAGGGTATGGCATATGTTGCTTTGTCCCGAGTCAGAACTTTATCTGGATTACATTTAATTGATTTTGATGAGAGAAAAATTAGTGCAGATGTAAATTGTGTAAGAGAGTATAATCGGTTAAGGAGACTGTATGCTCCCAATTTAGGTGAATATCCTGTATATGAAAAGCGTGTTGTAGGTCGAAAAAGAAGTTATGAGAATATCTGTAGTGAAGTTAAAGAGAAGACAAAAAATCAGGATAAAGTTGAAATTCGAAACAAAAAGAAAAAGGACAGTATTGAAGAGATTGTCGGATATCAGTTAGAAAATAGTTCAGGTATCAACTGCTATGCTAATGTAGTGGTAAATGTTGTATTTTTTCTAGAATATCTGCAACAGCAAATTTTGGAGAATAATGAAAAAACGTTTTGTTCCTTGTTGTGTTCTATTTTTGAAAAATTGAGAACTGATAAAAGTGAAATACAAAGTGTTTCAGATATTCGGAAACTTTTGGATATATGTTCTGGTTCTACGCAATTTACACAGAATGTGCAACAAGATGCTCAAGAATTTCTAATGTATATGCTTGCAGTATTTGAAGAGGAAGGAATACAAATTGAAAATCTATTTGGACTTTGTTATAAATGGGAACATCAATGTGAAAATTGTACGTTCACTTCTACCACTAACATAGACACTGAAAGATTTATATATTTAACAATACTAGACTGTAAAACAGTGTCTTTCAACAAATTAGTTAAAGCAGCAAATCAAAACATGCAGTGTATGCAATGCAAATCAGAAATGTTATCAACACTATTTATAGAAAAATTTGGACAATATATAATCTTGATGATACAACGTTGTACAGCTGATGGAAGAAAATTGGAAACCTTAATAAAAAAATTTGTAGCAAGTCAACTATCAATATCAGGAAGAACTTTTGTAGCAGTAGCAATTATTTTTCACAATGGACCTTCTACAACATCTGGACATTACACTGTCTATTTAAAATGCAATAAAGGATGGACATATTGTAATGATGCTCATTTACTTTTCAAATATCGTTTGCCGAACGAATTACCAAATTCATACCTAATATTCTTAAAACCAAAGTTCTAAGAACATAATTCGGCCTATTGGGAATATGTTGAACTGTATTAATACGATTACTTTGGACAATTTTAGTATAAAGGATTTCAGGAATATCATTTGGCCTAGAGGAAAGATATTAATGTGAATTAAGCACTTTTTCTGGGATATTCTGACACCATACATTTAAAAGAACATCATTTAGAGCATATGGAAATTAGGTAAAATTATTGATTGAATTATTGTTTTGCTTCTTTTATCTTGTACTAAAAAAATTCTCTTACAAAGAACTATTTTATATATGTGTGATTTGAATTCTATGCTATGTTATTGACGATCTTATTATTATACAATGTGCAGAGATAGTTCACTATGTTGAAAATATTTTTGACACAGATTTGTTTTTTTTTTTAAACAATCTTCTTGATTGTTTTTTTTTTGCCCGCTGTTATGTGATGAGTAACATTGAAATCACTATTTAAAGTGACATTCAATATATTCTGAAAACAGCAAAAAAGGCAAACTAAATAATTAAAAATATGCTTACATTATATTGTGTTTATAAAATTATAATACTATACATTATAACTGTATTTTTCTTCTCTTTCACAGATCATAAATCTAAAGTTTGAAATTTTTAAAAATTTAAATTATAAAAAACAACTACAAAAATGTTTAGAAAAATTTGATATCTACTACTGTAAAGGTAAGATTAAGTAATGCAAACACTATCTATGCAGTACTACATTCAGTTATGTACTATCTATATAAACTTCTAACACACTACTTACAAAGTTACTACCCATGCAGCCTAGTAATCCTCCTGTCTGTCCCATGCACTTTTCCAATCACCCATCCAGCACTATGTACTTATCCCATCACTCCGCCAATACCTAACCACTTATAACTTGACCATGCACTCTTCTTTCCTGCACTGTAATCATTCCAATTACTAGTGATGTCGTTATGGAGTGGCCTAGCCACTAACACAAGTACACCTACAACATTCTCTGCACTATGCATGCAGAACTCTAACCACATACATACTATTGATACACTCTTGCAAATACCCACTTAGTACGCATGCAGCCTAGCAATCCACCTGTCACTCCCATGCACTTCCTCATTCACCCATCCAGCACTATCTTCTTATCCCATCACTCCGCCAATACCTAACCACTCATAACTTCACCATGCACTCTTCTTTCCTGCACTGTAATCATTCCAATTACTAGTGATGTCGTTATGGAGAGGCCTAGCCACTAACACAAGTACACCTTCAACATTCTCTGCACTATGCATGCAGAACTCTAACCACATACATACTATTGATACACTCTTGCAAATACCCACTTAGTACGCATGCAGCCTAGCAATCCACCTGTCACTCCCATGCACTTCCTCATTCACCCATCCAGCACTATCTTCTTATCCCATCACTCCGCCAATACCTAACCACTCATAACTTCACCATGCACTCTTCTTTCCTGCACTGTAATCATTCCAATTACTAGTGATGTCGTTATGGAGAGGCCTAGCCACTAACACAAGTACACCTACAACATTCTCTGCACTATGCATGCAGAACTCTAACCACATACATACTATTGATACACTCTTGCAAATACCCACTTAGTACCCATGCAGCCTAGCAATCCACCTGTCACTCCCATGCACTTCCTCATTCACCCATCCAGCACTATCTTCTTATCCCATCACTCCGCCAATACCTAACCACTCATAACTTCACCATGCACTCTGCGTTCCAGCACTGTAATCATTCCAATTACTAGTGATGTCGTTATGGAGAGGCCTAGCCACTAACACAAGTACACCTTCAACATTCTCTGCACTATGCATGCAGAACTCTAACCACATACATACTATTGATACACTCTTGCAAATACCCACTTAGTACGCATGCAGCCTAGCAATCCACCTGTCACTCCCATGCACTTCCTCATTCACCCATCCAGCACTATCTTCTTATCCCATCACTCCGCCAATACCTAACCACTCATAACTTCACCATGCACTCTTCTTTCCTGCACTGTAATCATTCCAATTACTAGTGATGTCGTTATGGAGAGGCCTAGCCACTAACACAAGTACACCTTCAACATTCTCTGCACTATGCATGCAGAACTCTAACCACATACATACTATTGATACACTCTTGCAAATACCCACTTAGTATGCATGCAGCCTAGCAATCCACCTGTCACTCCCATGCACTTCCTCATTCACCCATCCAGCACTATCTTCTTATCCCATCACTCCGCCAATACCTAACCACTCATAACTTGACCATGCACTCTGCTTCCAGCACTGCAATCATTCCAATTACTAGTGATGTCGTTATGGAGAGGCCTAGCCACTAACACAAGTACACCTACAACATTCTCTGCACTATGCATGCAGAACTCTAACCACATACATACTATTGATACACTCTTGCAAATACCCACTTAGTACGCATGCAGCCTAGCAATCCACCTGTCACTCCCATGCACTTCCTCATTCACCCATCCAGCACTATCTTCTTATCCCATCACTCCGCCAATACCTAACCACTCATAACTTCACCATGCACTCTTCTTTCCTGCACTGTAATCATTCCAATTACTAGTGATGTCGTTATGGAGAGGCCTAGCCACTAACACAAGTACACCTTCAACATTCTCTGCACTATGCATGCAGAACTCTAACCACATACATACTATTGATACACTCTTGCAAATACCCACTTAGTACCCATGCAGCCTAGCAATCCACCTGTCACTCCCATGCACTTCCTCATTCACCCATCCAGCACTATCTTCTTATCCCATCACTCCGCCAATACCTAACCACTCATAACTTCACCATGCACTCTTCTTTCCTGCACTGTAATCATTCCAATTACTAGTGATGTCGTTATGGAGAGGCCTAGCCACTAACACAAGTACACCTTCAACATTCTCTGCACTATGCATGCAGAACTCTAACCACATACATACTATTGATACACTCTTGCAAATACCCACTTAGTACGCATGCAGCCTAGCAATCCACCTGTCACTCCCATGCACTTCCTCATTCACCCATCCAGCACTATCTTCTTATCCCATCACTCCGCCAATACCTAACCACTCATAACTTCACCATGCACTCTTCTTTCCTGCACTGTAATCATTCCAATTACTAGTGATGTCGTTATGGAGAGGCCTAGCCACTAACACAAGTACACCTTCAACATTCTCTGCACTATGCATGCAGAACTCTAACCACATACATACTATTGATACACTCTTGCAAATACCCACTTAGTACCCATGCAGCCTAGCAATCCACCTGTCACTCCCATGCACTTCCTCATTCACCCATCCAGCACTATCTTCTTATCCCATCACTCCGCCAATACCTAACCACTCATAACTTCACCATGCACTCTGCTTCCAGCACTGTAATCATTCCAATTACTAGTGATGTCGTTATGGAGAGGCCTAGCCACTAACACAAGTACACCTTCAACATTCTCTGCACTATGCATGCAGAACTCTAACCACATACATACTATTGATACACTCTTGCAAATACCCACTTAGTACGCATGCAGCCTAGCAATCCACCTGTCACTCCCATGCACTTCCTCATTCACCCATCCAGCACTATCTTCTTATCCCATCACTCCGCCAATACCTAACCACTCATAACTTCACCATGCACTCTTCTTTCCTGCACTGTAATCATTCCAATTACTAGTGATGTCGTTATGGAGAGGCCTAGCCACTAACACAAGTACACCTTCAACATTCTCTGCACTATGCATGCAGAACTCTAACCACATACATACTATTGATACACTCTTGCAAATACCCACTTAGTACCCATGCAGCCTAGCAATCCACCTGTCACTCCCATGCACTTCCTCATTCACCCATCCAGCACTATCTTCTTATCCCATCACTCCGCCAATACCTAACCACTCATAACTTCACCATGCACTCTGCTTCCAGCACTGTAATCATTCCAATTACTAGTGATGTCGTTATGGAGAGGCCTAGCCACTAACACAAGTACACCTTCAACATTCTCTGCACTATGCATGCAGAACTCTAACCACATACATACTATTGATACACTCTTGCAAATACCCACTTAGTACGCATGCAGCCTAGCAATCCACCTGTCACTCCCATGCACTTCCTCATTCACCCATCCAGCACTATCTTCTTATCCCATCACTCCGCCAATACCTAACCACTCATAACTTCACCATGCACTCTTCTTTCCTGCACTGTAATCATTCCAATTACTAGTGATGTCGTTATGGAGAGGCCTAGCCACTAACACAAGTACACCTATCAACATTCTCTGCACTATGCATGCAGAACTCTAACCACATACATACTATTGATACACTCTTGCAAATACCCACTTAGTACACATGCAGCCTAGCAATCCACCTGTCACTCCCATGCACTTCCTCATTCACCCATCCAGCACTATCTTCTTATCCCATCACTCCGCCAATACCTAACCACTCATAACTTGACCATGCACTCTGCTTCCAGCACTGTAATCATTCCAATTACTAGTGATGTCGTTATGGAGAGGCCTAGCCACTAACACAAGTACACCTTCAACATTCTCTGCACTATGCATGCAGAACTCTAACCACATACATACTATTGATACACTCTTGCAAATACCCACTTAGTACCCATGCAGCCTAGCAATCCACCTGTCACTCCCATGCACTTCCTCATTCACCCATCCAGCACTATCTTCTTATCCCATCACTCCGCCAATACCTAACCACTCATAACTTCACCATGCACTCTGCTTTCCTGCACTAGTAATCATTCCAATTACTAGTGATGTCGTTATGGAGAGGCCTAGCCACTAACACAGGTACACCTTGAACATTCTCTGCACTATGCATGCAGAACTCTAACCACATACATACTATTGATACACTCTTGCAAATACCCACTTAGTACGCATGTAGCCTAGCAATACACCTGTCACTCCCATGCACTTCCTCATTCACCCATCCAGCACTATTTTCTTATCCCATCACTTCACCAATACCTAACCACTCATAACTTCACCATGCACTCTGCTTCCAGCACTGTAATCATTCCAATTACTAGTGATGTCGTTATGGAGAGGCCTAGCCACTAACACAAGTACACCTTCAACATTCTCTGCACTATGCATGCAGAACTCTAACCACATACATACTATTGATACACTCTTGCAAATACCCACTTAGTACGCATGCAGCCTAGCAATCCAGCTGTCACTCCCATGCACTTCCTCATTCACCCATCCAGCACTATCTTCTTATCCCATCACTCCGCCAATACCTAACCACTCATAACTTCACCATGCACTCTTCTTTCCTGCACTGTAATCATTCCAATTACTAGTGATGTCGTTATGGAGAGGTCTAGCCACTAACACAAGTACACCGTCAACATTCTCTGCACTATGCATGCAGAACTCTAACCACATACATACTATTGATACACTCTTGCAAATACCCACTTAGTACCCATGCAGCCTAGCAATCCACCTGTCACTCCCATGCACTTCCTCATTCACCCATCCAGCACTATCTTCTTATCCCATCACTCCGCCAATACCTAACCACTCATAACTTCACCATGCACTCTGCTTCCAGCACTGTAATCATTCCAATTACTAGTGATGTTGTTATGGAGAGGCCTAGCCACTAACACAAGTACACCTTGAACATTCTCTGCACTATGCATGCAGAACTCTAACCACATACATACTATTGATACACTCTTGCAAATACCCACTTAGTACGCATGGAGCCTAACAATCCAGCTGTCACTCCCATGCACTTCCTCATTCACCCATCCAGCACTATCTTCTTATCCCATCACTCCGCCAATACCTAACCACTCATAACTTCACCATGAACTCTTCTTTCCTGCACTGTAATCATTCCAATTACTAGTGATGTCGTTATGGAGAGGTCTAGCCACTAACACAAGTACACCGTCAACATTCTCTGCACTATGCATGCAGAACTCTAACCACATACATACTATTGATAACTCTTGCAAATACCCACTTAGTACCCATGCAGCCTAGCAATCCACCTGTCACTCCCATGCACTTCCTCATTCACCCATCCAGCACTATCTTCTTATCCCATCACTCCGCCAATACCTAACCACTCATAAATTCACCATGCACTCTGCTTCCAGCACTGTAATCATTCCAATTAGTAGTGATGTTGTTATGGAGAGGCCTAGCCACTAACACAAGTACACCTTCAACATTCTCTGCACTATGCATGCAGAACTCTAACCACATAGAGACTATTGATACACTCTTGCAAATACCCACTTAGTACACATGCAGCCTAGCAATCCACCTGTCACTCCCATGCACTTCCTCATTCACCCATCCAGCACTATCTTCTTATCCCATCACTCCGCCAAAACCTAACCACTCATAACTTCACCATGCACTCTTCTTTCCTGCACTGTAATCATTCCAATTACTAGTGATGTCGTTATGGAGAGCCCTAGCCACTAACACAAGTACACCTTCAACATTCTCTGCACTATGCATGCAGAACTCTAACCACATAGAGACTATTGATACACTCTTGCAAATACCCACTTAGTACACATGCAGCCAAGCAATCCACCTGTCACTCCCATGCACTTCCTCATTCACCCATCCAGCACTATCTTCTTATCCCATCACTCCGCCAATACCTAACCACTTATAACTTGACCGTGCACTCTGCTTCCAGCACTGTAATCATTTCAATTACTAGTGATGTCGTTATGGAGTGGCCAAGCCACTAACACAAGTACACCTACAACATTCTCTGCACTATGCATGCAGAACTCTAACCACATACATACTATTGATACACTCTTGCAAATACCCACTTAGTACGCATGCAGCCTAGCAATCCACCTGTCACTCCCATGCACTTCCTCATTCACCCATCCAGCACTATCTTCTTATCCCATCACTCCGCCAATCCCTAACCACTCATAACTTCACCATGCACTTTTATTTCCTGCACTGTAATCATTCCAATTACTAGTGATGTCGTTATGGAGAGGTCTAGCCACTAACACAAGTACACCGTCAACATTCTCTGCACTATGCATGCAGAACTCTAACCACATACATACTATTGATAACTCTTGCAAATACCCACTTAGTACCCATGCAGCCTAGCAATCCACCTGTCACTCCCATGCACTTCCTCATTCACCCATCCAGCACTATCTTCTTATCCCATCACTCCGCCAATACCTAACCACTCATAAATTCACCATGCACTCTGCTTCCAGCACTGTAATCATTACAATTACTAGTGATGTTGTTATGGAGAGGCCTAGCCACTAACACAAGTACACCTTCAACATTCTCTGCACTATGCATGCAGAACTCTAACCACATAGAGACTATTGATACAGTCTTGCAAATACCCACTTAGTACACATGCAGCCTAGCAATCCACCTGTCACTCCCATGCACTTCCTCATTCACCCATCCAGCACTATCTTCTTATCCCATCACTCCGCCAATACCTAACCACTCATAACTTCACCATGCACTCTTCTTTCCTGCACTGTAATCATTCCAATTACTAGTGATGTCGTTATGGAGAGGCCTAGCCACTAACACAAGTACACCTTCAACATTCTCTGCACTATGCATGCAGAACTCTAACCACATAGAGACTATTGATACACTCTTGCAAATACCCACTTAGTACACATGCAGCCTAGCAATCCACCTGTCACTTCCATGCACTTCCTCATTCACCCATCCAGCACTATCTTCTTATCCCATCACTCCGCCAATACCTAACCACTTATAACTTGACCGTGCACTCTGCTTCCAGCACTGTAATCATTTCAATTACTAGTGATGTCGTTATGGAGTGGCCAAGCCACTAACACAAGTACACCTACAACATTCTCTGCACTATGCATGCAGAACTCTAACCACATACATACTATTGATACACTCTTGCAAATACCCACTTAGTACGGATGCAGCCTAGCAATCCACCTGTCACTCCCATGCACTTCCTCATTCACCCATCCAGCACTATCTTCTTATCCCATCACTCCACCAATACCTAACCACTCATAACTTCACCATGCACTCTGCTTCCAGCACTGTAATCATTCCAATTACTAGTGATGTCGTTATGGAGAGGCCTAGCCACTAACACA
Source organism: Calotriton arnoldi (assembly GCA_963921515.1). NCBI lineage: Eukaryota > Metazoa > Chordata > Amphibia > Caudata > Salamandridae > Calotriton > Calotriton arnoldi. The sequence continues at coordinate 333,620 of CAWUFW010007152.1, read as the reverse complement.
AGTACACCTTGAACATTCTCTGCACTATGCATGCAGAACTCTAACCACATACATACTATTGATACACTCTTGCAAATACCCACTTAGTGCGCATGCAGCCTAGCAATCCAGCTGTCACTCCCATGCACTTCCTCATTCACCCATCCAGCACTATCTTCTTATCCCATCACTCCGCCAATCTCTAACCACTCATAACTTCACCATGCACTCTTATTTCCTGCACTGTAATCATTCCAATTACTAGTGATGTCGTTATGGAGAGGTCTAGCCACTAACACAAGTACACCTTCAACATTCTCTGCACTATGCATGCAGAACTCTAACCACATACATACTATTGATACACTCTTGCAAAAACCCACTTAGTACCCATGCAGCCTAGCAATCCACCTGTCACTCCCATGCACTTCCTCATTCACCCATCCAGCACTATCTTCTTATCCCATCACTCCGCCAATACCTAACCACTCATAACTTCACCATGCACTCTTCTTTCCTGCACTGTAATCATTCCAATTACTAGTGATGTCGTTATGGAGAGGCCTAGCCACTAACACAAGTACACCTTCAACATTCTCTGCACTATGCATGCAGAACTCTAACCACATACATACTATTGATACACTCTTGCAAATACCCACTTAGTACCCATGCAGCCTAGCAATCCACCTGTCACTCCCATGCACTTCCTCATTCACCCATCCAGCACTATCTTCTTATCCCATCACTCCGCCAATACCTAACCACTCATAACTTCACCATGCACTCTTCTTTCCTGCACTGTAATCATTCCAATTACTAGTGATGTCGTTATAGAGAGGCCTAGCCACTAACACAAGTACACCTACAACATTCTCTGCACTATGCATGCAGAACTCTAAACACATACATACTATTGATACACTCTTGCAAATACCCACTTAGTACGCATGCAGCCTAGCAATCCACCTGTCACTCCCATGCACTTCCTCATTCACCCATCCAGCACTATCTTCTTATCCCATCACTCCGCCAATACCTAACCACTCATAACTTCACCATGCACCACTAATGCATTCTTTCAGTCAATCATACTCTACACGTATATTCAAGCAAACTTTCAGACATTACCATGCAATTATAGTTCTTTTTTTAACCAGATAAGGTAGTTCTGAGAAGAACTTTTTTTTCTTTTTTTCTTTTTTGTTTTTTTTTGTAGTTTTTGAACAATTTTGTACTTTTTTTGGTGTTTTTTAAAAATTGAACAAAAAAGGAACTAAGTAAACAGTTAGCTTTTGGAATTGAACATCATTCCAAAAACAAAAACAAAAACAAAAATTAGCATTTATGGTTCTGTTGTGCTGCACAAATAGCATCCACTGACTGTTCACCATAACAGATGATGGTTTTGCACTTAGTGCAGTGCTGCTCCAGAAAAGCAAATTCGGGGCGAATGTCTATTGGAGGTGCTGATGTGGACGCTCCGGAGGTGCTAGCAATGCCTGGTGGTGGATTATTTGCTGCACGTCTCATTTCTTCTCGTGCCAGATTCCGGGGGTGAATGGTCCGCAGATGTTTATACATACTCGCTGTTCCACAGGAGTATTTCTTGTCACTGCCTCACGACAGGACCCTTCCACACAGCAAGCATGTAACTTTTCTGGCGTTCACCTTTTTTTCTCCGGCAGGAAAGGTAAAAAATTTCCATACCACTGACTCAGGCCTCTTCTTGGGTGGATCTTCCTCCAAGATATCTTCTTCTGAAGAATGATGAGGAGCTTCTGAACCAGATGCCATTGCTGTAATGCAATTTTTTAAAAACACCCAAAAAAATCCAAAATCAGCTCTGGAAGGAGAAGAGATGTGTCTCATCCACTGCTCCAAACAGAATAATTAAAATGGGTGGGGTCCTTCAATAGTTACAGTGGGAAATATTATGGACCAATCAAATCCTTTTTTTTGAGGTCACATGGGATTCGCGCACCATGCGCACACGGCGCGCGCACCCGACGCGGTTTCGCGAAAATAGATTTAAAAGTAATATAAGTTTATTACAAGTAGAAATATATTATTTTTATGAATACCTTAGATAATCTCTTGCCCTCATATGTACATTAAAGACACATACATATCATTTTTGAATATAAAAACTTTCGCGGGAGTCGCGCACCCAGCGCGCCCGGCACGTATCCGACGTCACGCGGGGCCCGCCACCGCGCAAGCGTCACGTACGCTAATTTGTATGTGTCGCGTATAAGCTGGAGCAGGAATCGCGTACCGGTCGCATACCAAACGCGCACACCACGTAATATTATACGTATGTAACGTGACTAAAAACACGCACCCGTCGCATACCATACGCGGATCCTTCACGAGTTTCCCAAACAGGCGGCTGGGGTACACGTACCCGCCGCATTAAGTACGCTTTTGGTGCGCGATTCCAAAAAAAACATTTTTAAAAAAAAGAAAACAATAGAAATATATTAAAATAAAAAAAGAAAAGAAAAAAATGATGCTATATTTTACTTTTTAATTTATTAAATACATTTATTTTTGCAAAATACACAAAAATATACAATATTGTTTAATAAATAATATATTTACAAATAAACAGTTAAAAAACTACAGAAATTCAGTACAAAAAACATAGGTCTAACTATTATTACACTTAAAAATTAGCATTTAAAAAACCGTTGAAATTCACTGAAAAAACCATAGGTTACAGGCACGTTATAGTTAGAAATTAGCATTTAAAAAACCCTTGAAATTCACTGAAAAAACCATAGGTTTCAGGCACGTTATAGTTAGAAATTAGCATTTAAAAAACCTTTGAAATTCACTGAAAAAACCATAGGTTTCAGGCACGTTATAGTTAGAAATTAGCATTTAAAAAACCTTTGAAATTCACTGAAAAAACCATAGGTTTCAGGCACGTTATAGTTAGAAATTAGCATTTAAAAACCTTACAAATTCACTGAAAAAACCATAGGTTTTAGGGACAGTTATAGTTAGTTGGACATTGCACTCGTACAAAACCCGTGAAATTCCCCCGTTATAGTTAGTTCAGCTAACTATAACTCGCGCCCCCGCAATGCACTGCTGATGACGTCACATATTACATCACTCATGACATGGTCAGTGACATCACTGATGACATCACTGATGACATCTCAAATGACATCACTGATGACATCACTGATGACATCATCCACGTGATAATCTGATGCACCTCCTCACACCCTAATATAACCTTTGATACACCCACTCTAAATTACAGACTGCCATTCGCAAAACCATAGACACTCCAACACCAATAACTACATACCCACTCACTGATTCTTAGGTCTACACACACATCCACTCACTCACCCGTACAGTCACTCATACTTATGGTCACTCAGTACAGGACTATCATATGAACTCATACACCTACATAGACACTCACACACCGCCACTCATCCATAGAGGTACTCACACACCTAGTCAGTCATGCAAATAATTAATCACACTGCCATTTACTCACCTATACAGTTATACACACACCAGCTCACTTACTCATAGAAATACTAGCACATTCTTACGCTCTTATACGATCACTGATACAAGTATAGACTCATCCATACAGCCACTCTCACAATCACACACTCTCACTTATAGCCATTTATATACTCCAACACACATATATACTGCCTTTCACATATGTAGTTACTCACACATGTACCACTGAGATATACATTCACTCACTAACACACCCATACACACACTCACCCACCCATACAGTCCATCACAGATGCACTCTTGAAACCATGCACCCAGTGAATCACCCACTCACACATCTATGCACAGAGTCACACACACCCCACCCACACAAACACTCAGGCACCCATACAGATACTCAGACAACCAATCAATAACTCATATAGACACTCATGTAGCTATTCACAAACCCATGCAGCCGCTTACACAGCAACAGACAGACGGATACAGACATTCACACAGTTTAGTCACTAACCCATGCATTCAGTAAGATACGTTTAATCACTCACTTATAGAGTTACTCACGCACCTAGTAAATCATCCATTCAGACACTTACACACCCACTCATTCTTCAATACGCCTTTCCCTATATATATTAAACATATTTAAACTTTACAGAAACACACAGTCACTGGATGATGTCATCAGTGAAGTCATTTGAGATGTCATCAGTGATGTCATCAGTGATGTCACTGACCATGTCATGAGTGATGTAATATGTGACGTCATCAGCAGTGCATTGCGGGGGCGCGAGTTATAGTTAGCTGCACTAACTATAACGGGGGAATTTCACGGGTTTTTTTACGAGTGCAATGTCCAACTAACTATAACTGTCCCTAAAACCTATGGTTTTTTCAGTGAATTTGTAAGGCTTTTTAAATGCTAATTTCTAACTATAACGTGCCTGAAACCTATGGTTTTTTCAGTGAATTTCAAAGGTTTTTTAAATGCTAATTTCTAACTATAACGTGCCTGAAACCTATGGTTTTTTCAGTGAATTTCAAAGGTTTTTTAAATGCTAATTTCTAACTATAACGTGCCTGAAACCTATGGTTTTTTCAGTGAATATATATATATATATCGAGAAATCGGAATTCCAACGCTCTCTCAGGAGCGCAAAATCCAGCCAACGCTCCAAGATAAGGAAAAGGGGATTTATTCCAGCATAAACACTCCGTGACGCGTTTAAACCTCGAAAGGTCTTGATCACACAACGGAGTGACAAGATTCAGTGTCTTACATACATTCCTGGAAAAGAAATTAAATTAACAAAGGACTAAACATCCATGTGAGTTCCCATTACCTCACAATTAGTCGCCATCTTGTAACGATGAATTAGTATACATATAATGCATGTCAATAATACATTTAGCAACCATAACATAGTTCCTGCCAGTGGGGTACAATCGTTGTCAGTCCTAAAATGCATGGAAATGTGGTTAAGAGACGTCAGTCATAGTGATGTCTGATCATGACTTTACCATGCGTGCACCATTCTGGGTATTGCAAACTTGTGTCAGGTATCATTCTCCTTTTGTCATATGTGCCCCCTTCTGCATAAAAGACATGTGTCTAATATTGCACCGTATTTGCGATCGGTCTGGGATACCGGATTGTTGGTGAGATATGGCGGTGCATACTGGTACATGTAGTATGTCCATGCCCGTCATGTCATATTCTCACTTGAGGGATATCCCGGTTATGTGCTGTACTAGTGTACTATGAGCATCCCCATCTACTGCAGGCATTCAACTATTGTAATAGCTACTGATTTGTTCCCGTTCCCTGGCTGTAGTGTTACTCATCTGCTTGGGTATGACTCTAAGTCATGTAGATCAACGTTAGACACTGTGGTGTTGGAGCTAGATATATTAGTCTGCTTTCGCCGAGTGGCTTACAATCTCCATGGTACATATGGGAGTATTCGCTGACGGTAAATCCCAAGTTCTACCTGAATTGGTAGTGTGTCGTCACCGCCCATACAGTTGTGTTGGTTGCAGTGCATTCGCCAAGTGGCATTTTATCATGAACATTGTCATTACCAGTATCTGATGTAGACACAAACACAGTCAAACACCCCTAATGTCATCTATTATAAGTGCACAGTGATAATATATTAAATTAAAAAATGCAAGATGTCTTATCTGTGAGCTGAGTTGCGGCGCAATGGTGTCACGAAGAAAAGGGTAGAGACCCCATTGTCACAGGCACGAGACATGGTTCCCTTCTTTTCCTCCTGAAAAAGATGTGAAGAGAGAGAAAAGTGTCATATGTTAACAGATGTAAAAACATTTAGAAATATAGCACTGAAAGACAAATAAAATAAAGTCAATGTAATTGACTAGAACAGGTGCAGGACAGAATACATAAATAGTCAAAATTAATGATAAACAAAAGTCCACATTGCATTGAATAGTGAGTGAATAGACCCACAGGTAAACACACAAAGGTAAAGGCAAACACAAGTTCAATAGACTGACCGTCCTGCCTCCCTAAGTATAATGGGGGCCTAGCCTTCCTGCAGATGTACTGCCATTTCCTCATCCAGGTTATGTCCATTTGGATGGCGAATGCCCATCCCTCTGATATACCTTGACTCACGTTGTCTGAGTCTTAATGTGCGATTCCCTCCTCTTCTGTTTCCTACCACCTGTTCTATAGCATAGTAAGCTAGTTTGGAGCTGTCTGAATAGTGGTGTGTCTCAAAATGCCGGGCAATCGGATATTGTTGATCCCTGTTTGTTATTGCTCTCATATGCTCAAGGATTCTTTTTTTCGCCATATGAGTCGTGCTGCCTACATATCTGTGTTGACATGGGCACTCCAGAACATATACCACGAAGGTGGTACCACATGTAAGGAACTGTCAGGATTCCCCAAGTATTTCCTTTCCCTACTTCAACAGCGTCTGTTACCCAGTGCTTGCACCACACTGTGACTGGAAACATGTGTGGTGTGAACAAACTAAGTAGAGAGATTGTGCCACCCTGTGAAAACAAACAAGTGGTGGTCAGTGGCACTGCAGGGAACACTAAGGAACTTGCCATAGCCACAAGTCATGTGGGAAGCAGAACATAAAAAACACAGCGTTACAAGGTACCGAGAGAACAGTCACTTGTGTGCCAGTCAGCATCGTTTTGTCTTTTATTGTAATTTCACGAGAGAAGACGTCGGCCGCCGAGCACTATAAAAACGGTCACGCTCTGCTCTCCCCTGCGGATTATTCTTGGCGTCTTGAGTCGACAGAGCTTGCATTTGGATGTTCCTCGCCACTGAGCGTTCTTCTCAGCTGGTGAGTGGAAGATCGTAGCGGGAAATCAGCTGGTGTGCTGCAGAATAGTTCAGAGCGAGTGTTCAGCTGGCAAGTTGTAGAGCGGATCGGAAGGATTCCAGCAGTGTCCGTGTGCAGGTATTTGCATGCAGAATCTGCGTGAACAGGTAGGACACAGATTCATTTCCTTGTGTTGGAGTAAGGCTGATTATGCTACAGGAACAATTTAAAGCCCAGTAAGTAACAGCACAAAGGAAAAGAGGTATTGTAAAGCATTTAGCCATTTGATGAGCATATGTACAACCAGTTGATGAACAGTGTACAAACTAGGAGTTGATTATTTAAAGTAAAGGCAAGACTTACAGAAAATATCAGCAATTGTAAAAACAATACCAAATATGGTTTTCATATGATCAGCAAATTCGTATAATTTAATTACTTTAGACAGTCCTTGTTTTGTGAGAATCAAAGAACATTTGAGATTTCTTGTGGATGTTCTGGAACTTTCGCAGTGACTCTTGGGCATATAAAGAGAGACTACTTATTTTGAATAGTGCAAGAGAAAATCCTTATTTTGAACATTGCAATTCTATTACAGGTACTTTATAGAAAATAACCTTATAGATGTAAACTGAGCACCTATTGTCAACTGATGTTGTAAACCTGAAGTGCTCACCTTTTTCTTTTAGGTCTCCATCCCCACAGTACCCTCCCTAATTCCCTTCCCCTCATCTGGCCATTCTGATCCTCTGTGAATAGTCTATCAGAGTCGGAACTGCCAGAAGGTGGGCCTCTTGAGGGTACTGCTCCTGAGGAACATTGTGAATCGTGACAGGAACTGTCTGATAGGTATCATACTGTTGGTGCTTGTATTGAAGAACTCCTTCTTCATGCGACTGTTGCTACAGGCCTTGCAATGGCCGCATGGGAAGAAGCCCTGTAAACTTACTCCCCAGGTCACTGCAGTATCTGTGAGGAAGCAAAAGACACACAATTGATGGACGGAATGCAGAACAAATCAAAACATTCACCCCCAGTCAAGAGATCTGGGTTAAATCCATCATTCTTTTGCTCACCATGCCACCCCAGTTTAGACCTGGCCATAGGCAAATCAGTCGGAACTGCCAGAAGGTGGGCCTCTTGAGGGTACTGCTCCTGAGGAACATTGTGAATCGTGACAGAGAATAATCCGCCCACGAATTGCGTTCCTCCCGGGCAGTACCATCACGATGGCTACCATGGATGATCTGTGTAGGATGCTCAGCGATATGCAAAAAGAGTTAGCAGCTACTCGATTAGATACGGCAGCTCTATCAAACAAGGTGGCACAATTACAGAATACTGGACCTAGCACAACACCCGTGGTAACACAAGCAGTGACTCCAACAGTTGCAGTCACTGTACCTCAAGTAGTACCATTAGCGTCTCCAGAATGATTCACAGGTGATCCGAGTAAATTTCAAACTTTTTTAACGCAAATTCAGCTGCATTTCATAGTTCGACCCAATGCATTTCCTGATCCTCAATCACGCATAGCATTTTTGATTTCTTATTTGAGCGGCGATGCAGCAATGTGGGCAGTTCCCTTGGTAAATTCTGATGATCCGTTATTGTATAATTGGAGAAACTTCAAAACTGAATTTGAACGAGTGTTTGATAGACGTACTATAACAGGTTCGGCATATAGAGAACTACTCGAACTACATCAAGGAAGCAAAGACCTGGTTCATTATTTGACGCACTTTAATCGGCTCATAGCTGAGACAAATTGGCCTGAGGACAAAAGGGCATCATTATTTTACCAAGGCCTAAAAGGCCTAAAAGACGATTTAAAAGATGCTTTAGCTGCTATCGACCCCCAACCACAGAGTTGTGAAGAACTTATTGCCCTCACTTTACGTTTAGACCATCGTTTGGCTGAGCGGCAAGGTGACAAAAGAAAACCAGAGTTTTGCACTTTTAATAAAACCAGAGATCGGAACTCTTTTTCATCGCAAGACCAAACAGAACCAATGGAAATAGGTGGAATACGGAAGACGTTGACACCAGAGGAAAAAGAAACACGACGAAAAAACTGGTTATGCCTCTACTGTGGTAAGAAAGGCCACTTTGTAAGAGACTGTTTGGCAAAACCAAAAACATTTACCAATACAAATGCAGTAGAGTTAAATAAAAAACAGGGAAACTAAGTAACTCGAGGAATAAGCAGGAGACTTCCTCGAGTATGACCTCATCTACTCCAGAACAGTCAATAGCAAATACTCTCCAAACAGCTGTTCCTCATTTGTCGCTACATGTTCTCTTTCAGATCTCCAATTTAACGGAACGAGTGGTCGTTATTGTTGACTCAGGTGCGACCGGCAACTTTATAGGTGCCGCCTTTTGTACATACTTAAAGATACCAACCAAGACAAAAGAAAGAGCAGAGACAGTAAGAGCTGTTGACGGCACTTTATTAACTTCCGGACCAATAACATGTATGACTGAACCAATCGCGCCTGGTATTGCTGTCTTTCTGCTCGCCAGTTGCTGGGGGACTCCTAGTCCCAGGAACCCTTGCTCTCCCCGGAGGGAGGAGCACTCTGCCACCGACGCGCTCAAAAGGTGCTGATCATTAACGCGGCGCGGGACGCGCGCGGGCCGCGCCCAGGTGAAGCCCGGGCGAAGGGCGGGCCCGTCCTTGCCCGTCATTGTCAGGAAGAGGCTGGGCTGGGCCATCCCCCTTATACTGGCTGCAGAACTGGGTCAACTTTAAAGTACTGTTCCTTGTTTGTCTGGGCTCTCAATGGTAGCAGCCAATAGAACTTATCAGTCATTGTAGTATTGTGTTTAAAGGCCAACGCGGAACATAGCGGTTCACACAAGTACGCTTTAGAGTTCATCTGGTCTTCGGGAACACCGACAACTTTGAAAATTCTATTCGATTGGACTTCTGTAGTGTACAGCTGCTTGTTGCCTGTTTACTCATTGTAATATCTTCTGATCACTGTGTACCTGACCGCAGCAGCATGGGTAAAATGAAGGCAGTGGAAGCGACGGTGGGAGGAGCAGCGGGGAAGAGCAAGAATCCCAAAAGATCGGATAAACACCCTACGCACGCACAAAGTAATTGTGTTATGACACGTATAGATAACATCATTAGCGACTGCGAGGAGATTTTAACTACTCACTTGGGTATTGACAGTGTGACCTCTGTTATCCACCCAACCAAGTGCCTCCAATGCCCCCAGGTTGTTAAATCTAGTCCAGATATGTTTAAAAATTGTACACAGAATGTGCCCCTCCCATCGACTCAGGGGACCGAACTACCTTTAGAGCAGACAGCACATTCACCTTTGTGTGCTAACTTAGAAACTAACGTAGAATATGTGCTTGAGTGTAGCAACAGATTTGCGCCTTTGATGGGTGTAGTCGAGGACTTTCTGCCCCCTCAGTTAATTGATCAAATAGATCATATACGGACAGCAGGGACCGTAAAAGTTGTTGCTCCTGCAAAGGCATGTAGCTGTTTTTGTAGGCCAGTCTACCGAGAGTCCAGGGGCACAGGCAAATCTGCTCATCGAACTTGTCAATACCTTGAAGGCCCTGGTCGACAAGTTGATAGACACCATGAAAACGCAAATGCATAATATTGTCCCAGATCCTATCAGACCGGCCATGTCCAGGTGTCCAAACGGCAGTGTTACTCATACGATCAATTCTAGCAGCATGGGCAGAAAGAATGTTGTACCTGTCGACTCTTCGGCAGGTACTCAACTAACCATCAATGAAAGGTTTCAGTCAAATAAAGATAGATTGTACTTAGAAACCCACCCAAATAATGTTAATCAGAATAGTGTTTGGCAGCAGCATATGAAGAATGGTCATTCGGCAAATTCACTCCCTAATACATCGAGAAGCATAGGCCCTTCTTCACTTAAGGACTATAGAATTTTAAACTCATCTTCGATTAGCCCATCAAAGGCACAAATCTTCTTGACCAATATTCCCAAAATACTATTAAATTCAACTTGGGAAGATGAAAAATCACTGATTAACAAAAGCATCCATTGGCTACGGCACACGAGGAAGTGTAGATCTGTAATAAGAGAAGACATACTTTCAGCAAAAAGATGTGTGTCCCACGACTTAAGCACAGATTATGTATGTCTAAAGTTAAAAACTGTGGATTTTGTAGATAATCTGGTGTCATTTGATTTAAGAACATCTCACCTGATTTCATCTAATATCAGGATAAAATATAACCCCCCTGTACCAAACAATAGCAACAACCTTTACAAAACAGCTTCAAAATGTAATGAGGGCTCGTCCTTAGATAAGGTAGATTGATGTTTAATGCCAGTCTCCACCCCAATGCTGCATGCGGATGTGTTAGCATCAGGGAGGGAACGCAATGACCCGCTAAACGTCCAGGAAATCAGTAACCAGGCAGACACTAATACTATTACCTGTGAATTGACAAATTCGACGCTAGCCTTTGCTTCCTGGAATATAGCAGGATTACAATCGAAGATAGCGTCAGCTGACTGGTCATCCTTTATAGAGGATCATGATATATGGGCTTTCCAGGAAACCTGGTCACAGAGCCACATTTTTCGTCCAGGGTACCTGAACTTTGCTAAATCAGCCATTGCTGGTCAAAAAGGTAGACCATCAGGCGGGCTCACCATATGGGTCAGGCAACAACCAGGTTATAGGGTCGAGGAGATATCAACAGACAGCCCTGATATCCTGGCCATTCTTCTACGTCTGAAGCATGATCGAGATATATTAGTGATCAATATATATGCCAGAGGGATGGTGGGTAGGAAACTCTCCAGCACAGTTTCCTTATTAGATGCCTTAATAGAGAAACATAGAGGCAGTAATAACATGGTGATTGCTGGCGACTATAATTGTACCTTTGAGCCTCTTAATCATGAAGATGGCGGCCTCTGTATTGATGAAGACTCACCATGGAGTATCCCATCTCTAACCCTACTACCGATAAGGAAATGGACAGAGGCCGCCCTCCAATTAAAAAGTTTGTGTATGGAGAGGGGCATTAGGGCAGCAAACGGGAGGACACCCTCTGATTGTAAGGGTTCACATACCTATAGTAATGGGATAAGAAGTAGCAGAATTGATTATTTTCTTATTAATTTGGAGCTGTGGCCCTGCCTCGTCGACATGTTGGTTCAAGAGAGAAGTAAGAGTGATCACAATCCACTTCTGATAACACTGCAGATGCAGGGGTTAGTCACACAGCCCCAGATAATTGAGAGGGTGACTGCAGATGTTATCCTGACAAATGACCTGCGAAGGGTTAAGTGGGCAACGCTAATTGAAAAAGATAACACATTAGAGCAGATGAAGACAGTGGTGGAAAATACCTTAACGGCCCTTTCCATATTAGACACCCAGGACGATATTAATGCTGTTATTTTGCAAGCACACAAAGAATTGTTCTGCAGTACCCTCCCTAATTCCCTTCCCCTCATCTGGCCATTCTGATCCTCTGTGAATATTCTATCAGAGTCGGAACAGCCAGAAAGTAGGCCTCTTGAGGGTACTGCTCCTGAGGAACATTGTGAATCGTGACAGGAACTGTCTGATAGGTATCATACTGTTGGTGCTTGTATTGAAGAATTCCTTCTTCATGCAACTGTTGCTACAGGCCTTGCAATGGCCGCATGGGAAGAAGCCCTGTAAACTTACTCCCCTGGTCACTGCAGTATCTGTGAGTAAGCAAAAGACACACAATTGATGGACGGAATGCAGAACAAATCAAAACATTCACCCCCAGTCAAGAGATCTGGGTTAAATCCATCATTCTTTTGCTCACCATGCCACTCCAGTTTAGACCTGGCCATATGCAAATCAGTCTTGACCCTGTGCCTCATGGGAACAGTCCAGCCCGAACTGCCAAGCCAAGTCCTCCCTGGACCGGAAACAAGCATCCTATGACCGGTTTCGGGGTTTCACCCCTCATCAGCCAGGATAGCTTGATTCCAGTGGCACAGTGAGCCCGGGACCCACGTCTGGGCATACCCGGCGCACTTATGGTGAGGAAGCAAAAGACACACAATTGATGGACGGAATGCAGAACAAATCAAAACATTCACCCCCAGGCAAGAGATCTGGGTTAAATCCATCATTCTTTTGCTCACCATGCCACCCCAGTTTAGACCTGGCCATATGCAAATCAGTCTTGACCCTGTGCCTCATGGGAACAGTCCAGCCCGACCTGCCAAGCCAGGTCCTCCCTGGACCGGAAACAAGCATCCTAGGACCGGTTCCGTGGTTTCACCCCTCATCAGCCAGGATAGCTTGATTCCAGTGGCACAGTGAGCCCGGACCCACGTCTGGGCATACCCGGCGCACTTATGGCGAGGAACAAAAGACACACAATTGAAGGACGGAATGCAGAACAAATCAAAACATTCACCCCCAGTCAAGAGATCTGGGTTAAATACATCATTCTTTTGCTCACCATGCCACCCCAGTTTAGACCTGGCCATATGCAAATCAGTCTTGACCCTGTGCCTCATGGGAACAGTCCAGCCCGAACTGCCAAGCCAAGTCCTCCCTGGACCGGAAACAAGCATCCTAGGACCGGTTTCGGGGTTTCACCCCTCATCAGCCAGGATAGCTTGATTCCAGTGGCACAGTGAGCCCGGGACCCACGTCTGGGCATACCCGGCGCACTTATGGCGAGGAAGCAAAAGACACACAATTGATGGATGGAATGCAGAACAAATCAAAACATTCACCCCCAGTCAAGAGATCTGGGTTAAATCCATCATTCTTTTGCTCACCATGCCAACCCAGTTTAGACCTGGCCATATGCAAATCAGTCTTGACCCTGTGCCTCATGGGAACAGTCCAGCCCGAACTGCCAAGCCAGGTCCTCCTTGACCGGAAACAAGCATCCTAGGACCGGTTTCGGGGTTTCATCCCTCATCAGCCAGGATAGCTTGATTCCAGTGGCACAGTGAGCCCGGGACCCACGTCTGGGCATACCCGGTGCACTTATGGCGAGGAAGCAAAAGACACACAATTGATGGACGGAATGCAGAACAAATCAAAACATTCACCCCCAGTCAAGAGATCTGGGTTAAATCCATCATTCTTTTGCTCACCATGCCACCCCAGTTTAGACCTGGCCATATGCAAATCAGTCTTGACCCTGTGCCTCATGGGAACAGTCCAGCCCGAACTGCCAAGCCAGGTCCTCCCTGGACCGGAAACAATCATCCTAGGACCGGTTTCGGGGTTTCACCCCTCATCAGCCAGGATAGCTTGATTCCAATGGCACAGTGAGCCCGGGACCCAAGTCTGGGCATACCCGGCGCACTTATGGCGAGGAAGCAAAAGACACACAATTGATGGACGGAATGCAGAACAAATCAAAACATTCACCTGCAGTCAAGAAATCTGTGTTAAATCCTTCATTCTTTTGTTCACCATACCACCCCAGTTTAGACCTGGCCATATGCAAATCAGTCTTGACCCTGTGCCTCATGGGAACAGTCCAGCCGGAACTGCCAAGCCAGGTCCTCCCTGGACCGGAAACAAGCATCCTAGGACCGGTTTCGGGGTTTCACTCCTTATCAGCTAGGATAGCTTGATTCCAGTGGCACAGTGAGCCCGGGACCCACGTTTGGGCATACCCGGCGCACTTATGGCTAGGAAGCAAAAAACACACAATTGATGGACGGAATGCAGAACAAATCAAAACATTCACCCCCAGTCAAGAGATCTGGGTTAAATCCATTATTCTTTTGCTCACCATGCCACCCCAGTTTAGACCTGGCCATATGCAAATCAGTCTTGACCCTGTGCCTCATGGGAACAGTCCAGCCCGAACTGCCAAGCCAGGTCCTCCCTGGACCGGAAACAAGCATTCTAGGACTGGTTTCGGGGTTTCACCCCTCATCAGTCGGATAGCTTAATTCCAGTGTACTAAAAGGTCTCTGAGGTTGCGTCCCCTTCTGTATGTTATACTCGGTCTGGCTGGGATGGTATTGCCTATGACCGGGTCCTCCCTAAGGATGTTCCAATTACATGTGATGATTTTGCGTATGTTATCAGAGTTCCTATTGTAGGTGAGGATGATTCGAGTCTCCCCGATGTCTATACTCTCTACGTTATTGGAGTTCGAATTCTCGAGGATGGTATCCCTCCCCATTTTTTTGATCCTCTCTATAGCCCTTCTGAAGACCCAAAGCGGGTAGCCTCTTTCTTGGAATCTGTTGATCATAGTTGTTTGGTCCCTCATGAATCCTTCCTCTGAGCTACAATTACGCCTAGCTCTGACCTAGCCATATGCAAATCAGTCCATAGGGGATGCTCCACTTGAGGTTGTCACGGTGGCTGCTCATAGCATGTAGTTAAGTGTTCCCCTCTGTGCACTTTCTAAATAGACTAGTGTGTACTTTGTTAGACACTATTTGTACCTTGGTATCCAAGTACTCTACCTCTTTTTTACTGATCGTACATGTGAGTATGAGGTTGCAGGAATTGTTGTTGAGTTTGTCTACAAACTCCAGAGCCTCCTGTTCGCTGCCTTGCCAGACAACAAACAGGTTGTCAATATATCTGAGCCATAAGATGACCATGGCAAAGTCAAGATATAGAGCTGTGTCCTTCCTGATATCTTCCTCCCATGCTCCCATGAACACGTTGGCAAAACTGGGGCGAAGCATGTGCCCATTGCGTGACCCAAGGGTCTGTCTGCACAGTTCGTCTTTGAACATAAAGAAATTATTGGACAGACAGAACCTAATCATGTCAAGTATCATCTGTGTGTGTCCCAAATACCTGATGTGTCTGCGTTTCAGGTATTTAGCACATGCTTCTACCCCCTGTTCATGGTCAATCACTGTGTACAAAGAGTTTACGTCCATGGTTATGAGGAGGTAATAGGCCTGCCACTCTAAATTGTAAATTTTGTTAAGAAAGTCTTTGGTGTCCCTCACGTACGAGGGCAGTGTGATCACAAAGTCCCTCAGGAAATGATCAGCATAGCGTGATATATTCTCCAAAGCACTACCCCTGGAGGAGACAATGGGTCTGCCAGGGGGATTGGTTTTGCTCTTATGCACCTTGGGCAATAGGTACATTACTGGAAGTACTGGATGATCTTTTTTGAGGAAGCAATACTCCTCCCACTCGATAAGACCCTTGTCTTTCCAATCTTCTAATTTTTCCCAAATGCAGGTAATACTGTTGTTATACTCTGCTCAGGTGGTAATGGATATGCATTGGTGTCATTGAGTTGTCGCATGGCTTCCTTCACATACATTTCTTTGGTTAGAATAACAATGTTTCCCTTTATCAGCAGGTCTATTGATCACACTATTGTCTGCTGCCAGGTCTCTCATGGCCTTTTTCTGTGCGAAAGTCAAATTATGCTTGAATTTCTTCATTTTCTTTGCCCAATTCTTTTGCCTGAACTGTAAAAGTTCAGTCCCAACCAGCTCCTAGAAGGTGTCGATATTGTCATGGGCCATGGGCGGTAAAAATGTCGACTTAGGTTTAAAGTCAGTGCCTGCTGCTTTGTCATATCTGATTTCCATCTCATCAAGAATTTGGCAGGCATCCGCACTCGTGCCCAACCCATCTGTCTCACCCTCCAGCTCATGCAATGCAACCAAGGTGTCAATGTCACCTATAGTTAGTTCCTCATTCTGAATGTGACGCTCAGCACCATGGTGTTCCCTGTTCTTCACGGGTTTTGATTTGTGCCACTTTTTCAGTTTCAAAGTTTCAGAAGGGGGCACATATGACAAAGGGAGAATGATACCTGACACGAGTTTGCAATACTTAGAATGGTGCACGCACGGTAAAGTCATGATCAGACCTTACTATGACTAACGTCTCTTGCCCACATTTCCATGCATTTTAGGACTGACAACAATTGTACCCCACTGGCAGGAACTATGTTTAAGTTGCTAAATGTATTATTGACATGCATTATATGTATACCAATTCATCGTTACAAGATGGCGACTAATTGTGAGATAATGGGAACTCACATGGATGTTTAGTCCTTTGTTAATTTCATTTCTTTTCCAGGAATGTATGTAAAACACTAAATCTTGTCACTCCGTTGTGTGATCAAGACCTTTCGAGGTGTAAACGCATCAAGGAGGGTTTATGCTGGAATAAATCCCCTTTTCCTTATCTTGGAATCGTTGGCTGGTTTTTGCGCGACCTGAGAGCGCGTTGGAATACCGTTTTCTCGATATATTGACATGCCGGTTTTCTCCGCCGGTTATCCCGCCACCCCTCTACGGGCCAGAGATTTCCAGAAGGAGGCTCTTTGTTTGTGTTATATTTACTGAGGAAATTAACTGCCGGCCGTGAGAGCGACGTTTCCTGTACAGAGTGCAGCCCGCAGTGAAGTCAACATCCAGGACATCCCGAGGTACCCACCCTCACGCTATTCCGGGACGGGGATACACCGTGAAGGTAAGCCGGTTGGGGGACTTACAAGGGAGGCTGGAGTTTATATCAAGCTACTGTGGGGAACTGTTCACAAGCGGTTCAGAGCGACACATGCTGCACAAACCGGCTGCAAACAGACAATATCATGGGACAGTGGGTCGGGTACACCCAGAGCCAAATATAACCCCACTCCACTCAAAGGAACATTGAGCAGGGACGACAGGGCAGTGTGTGACAACAGTAACCAACGGAGGGCCAGGATGTGCCCAATAACACTCTAGGCATTGCTAGTTTTTCACCACATATGTCTGGGAACTGATGATTATTCCCACATGAACACGTCTGCAGCACCTACAGGAATCATACCAACAGGGCGAATCTACATATCCACGGCAAGGGGAACTCTGCACACAGGGCAGAGGGGCCACGCACCAACCACGCTCCAAGTATCTGCAAACTGTAACTCGTGAGATCGTTGGGACGCAATGGAAGATGATAGAGAGCGAGTGGCAGCGGCACAGACATTATTTGCACGTGCACCAGGAGTGGGCCGCAGTCAACCTGTGGTGACTCGCACAGAGTCAACCATTATGGATGTATTGAAGAAATTTTAAAAGCTTCACAAACAAGAAATATCAAAGTGGTGGGAAGCTATATCCCTCCTGGAATACATTGATAAGAAGATGGTACCTCGGGGTTTGAGGATCTACATCAACCCCTCGTACGACTCCCCGGATCCACGCATGTTGGAGGAATGGGCGGCGAATTCGGTCAACAGCTCCAAGATTATGTTAGAGATTTTAGTGAAATATGCGTGGTCCGACAGGGAAAACACAAAGAGAGATATTGCGCGGATCAAAGAAGAACTAACTGCAAGCGCAGAACAGGAAATGGTCTCTAAGTTCTTGGAAGAAATGAAGAAAAGGCTGAGACTGGTGGAAGACGACATAAAAGCAAGAAAGCAACGTAAACTTCATCGTAACTGTGGTGATTACGAATCCGGAAGGGTACTTACCTGCAGTCAGAAGTATGACCATCTTTATGACACGACAAGAGGGAAGGTTCCTACAACAACAGTGACACAGGGGAACCAGGATGATGATGCAGCTAGCTCAAGCAACACAAACACTGATGCCTCAGAAATATCTAGGAGCTCGGAAAGCTCAACTTCAGAAGGGGATGGCTCAACGCGACCAAAGACTTTTTTATACGAGTACCGGCTCCTGAGAAGGGGCCGGCAAACGACTTGAGCAACACCCAAATCAAACTGCAAGGAGGGCACCCCGACAGGAAGAGGGAGAGGAAGAGCGAGGGGTACCAGGTCAAGAGGCAAAAGAGGTGCCGGCAGAGGAGAAAAAAGAGGGAGCTACTCGGAGAAAGTGGGATACAAACAAACACGCTCCAAGAAGCAGCTATGCTGGATGATGCCATGGTAAATCAGACCATCATAAACCTATCTCCCAGGCCCATGAGCAATAAAGATAAAAGGACATTATGTGAGGGCCTGTCACTCTGTCCAGCAGAACCCATGAACTATGTATACAGTAGGATAGATATGTTCAAGTTCTGTAGGAAGTTGAAACGGAAAAAGTAGCACAAATTTAAACCGAAGACTCCGTACGGGGATGCTGTAAATTAAGTCGCTGATTGAATCTCTCGAATACTAAACACATCCAAGGATCAAACCCTTTTCTTACACCGCAACGCTAGTGCGGTTGATGATTACTTCACCTTCCTTACATATGGACTCATAAGGAGCCAAATTGTTATTGAACCGCAACGTGGAGGCGAGTGGTCACCTCGGGAGCCAGATCTACCTACATCCTGAATAGGTTGCTTCTTCCCTGCCCTTTGTCCTGAAGAAGACCCGCAGGCTGAGGCTACAATTACCCTCTATGCCCACAAGTCGGGTCGAAACGTTGACGCTTACCCCCAACAGGCCTGGACCACGTGTCCCCTCCTTTGCCTTGTTACACATGATATTTATCTGCATTGTTTGTGAATCATATTGAACCAACTAATTGTATCATAATCAATATTGGACAGGCCTATTGGACTGTTTTTTGTTATCAGTCACATTCAGAACAATTTTATTTGATGCTTGTTCTCTGATTCTATTGGGATTCCTTTTTCTTATCTTCACTCACCTCACACCAGAGCACTTTTTCATGCATGTTCCCTTGGAGCAACCTTCTTCTTCTTTTTAAATTATAGGCTTGGTAGGATGTCTACCATCTGTTGAAATAATTCTGTGATCAATAAATACATGCTTTTTCAAACTCATGGTTGTTGCACATCAAAGAACTTTCTCTATCTGGATCTATGTAACCATATGCTGACTTTATGCATGCACCAAGTCATATCTGAATGGTAAACCATTTTCGGAAGTATTCTGTGTAAAAAGAAAGGTCCAGCACCAATTGTTATATGTACCACTTGACACCCAGGTTCAAGGACTTTGTTTGGGTTACCCCATTTTTCTATAATCACTACCATCTTCAAAGCATCCATCACCACAGCTATCTTCCCGGAAGAACCGAAACACAGATGTCAAGCCCTTACTCAAAAATCCTTCCATCGACCACAATGAACAGAAGAACTACTGGCCCATCTCCCTGCTGCCATTTCCCAACAAAGTCCTTGAGAAGGCCATCAGCCGACAACTCAAAGAAAACCTGAAGAACAACCATATACTGGACACTTCCCAATACGGATTCCACACCAACCACAGCAAAAAAAACACCCCGATTGCAGCCACAGATAATTTCAGATCCCTCCTCAACCAAGGAAAAATAGTGGCTCTGATCCTCCTCGACCTCTCAGCAGTGTTCAGCACAGCACCACACCACACCCTGATCAAAAGGCTTAGCAATATTGGAATTCAAGGAGACACCCTCAAGTGGATCGCCGCCTTCCTCACTGGAAGAACCCAGAGAATCCACTTTCCTCCCTTTACCTCGGAACCAAAGGACACTTTCTGCAGCATCCCTCAAGGTTTGTCCTTCAGCCCTGCCCTGTTCAACACCTACATGACTGCTTTGGCCAACATCTTGAGATCTCATGGACTGAATATCATATTCTACACCGTCGATACCCAGCTCATCTTCTCACTATCAGAAGACCCCCCGCCATGCTGTCCAACTTCCGCAGCTGCATGACGAGCATCGCGACTGGATGTGAGACAACTGCCTAAAACTAGACACAGACAAGACAGAAGTTCTGATCATCAGGAACAACACCTCACCATAGAACGACAAGCTGTGGCCCCCCGAACTACAACCCTCACCCACCCCGACCGGCCATGCCCGCAATCTTGGCATCATCCTGGACAGAAAGCTCACCATGAAAAGACAGATAAACGCAGTTTTGTCCACCTGCTTCTTCACCCTTCGTATGCTCCGAAAGATCTTCAAGTGGGTCCCCATCGACAACAGACGGACCATCACACAAGCCCTATCACCAGCCAACTGGACTACAGCAATGCACTCTACATAGGAATCACCTCGCACCTCCTCAAAAGACTACAAACAATACAGCACACAGCAGCCAGATGCATCATAGACCTCCCTTAAAGGACCCAAATCACCCCCTACTTCAAGAAACTTCACTTGCTCCCCATTCAGAAGAGATGTCAGTTCAAGATATTGAAACTCCACAATCGCAGCGGAGCGGAGTTCACCGGTGCAGTGGGAGACTTACCTTAGTCCCAAAACGGTGTCCTGCACCTGCTACTGGGCCTGGCTCCACTCGGCTTCCACTGCTCCGGTTGAGTTACAGGAAGAACTGCAGTGAGCATGTAGTACTGCGGGAAGGCATACCTGACCCTATCAAATCCCATAATAGGGTCAGGCATGCCTTCAAGCAGTACGCCATGCGCACTGCAGTTCTTCCTGTTGTTCACCTGGAGCAGCGGAAGCTGAGTGGGCCAGGCCCAGCAGCAGGAGCAGGACACCGATTTGGGAGGAAGGTAAGTCTCTTAGTCTTTTAGGCCAATGGGGGCTGGTGTTTAGCTGGAGAGGGAAGCGGGGGGCCGGGGCTTTATCAGGAGGGGGGGCAGGGGCTGGGGATTTAGCAGGGGGTGCAGGGGTGGGGGGAGGGGCAGGGGTGCACTCCACCAGGCCATGGAACTCAGCAGAATTTCACAGAGTTTTCAAGTAACTCCGTGCAATGCCGCGGAGTACCACTACGCGAACTCCGCCCACCCTTGATATTGATTCACACTTTCAAAGCCCTCCACAAGCACCTTCCCTCCAGACACCTGCGCTCTGCCTTACCCACAAACCCCGCATCTGCCACAGCAACAGTAGACCTCATCCTCTCTGCTGGAATTCAAAAACAGCCTCAAGACCTGGCTGTTCAACTGAGCCTCCTTGCAGAAGCACTTTCAGCACCTGGATACCCTTACGGGTGATTAACTGTGCTATACAAATTCTGATTGATTAATTGATTGATTGAGTCATATGGCATAGATAATTTGGTCTTTGCTTTGGTTTTTCTTTTTAATGTGCGCCTGGGAGACACTATTAAAGAATATTTTGTAATGCGTGGCTTCCATAGGGAGCTTCTATCATTTACACCATATTCTAAATCTTGTAAATCATATGCTATGACATAGCAACATTTGATAGCAAAACTCATTACCCGTTGTTTCTATGTCATAAAGTCCTTTTTGGCCAGGCTGACAGGACTCACTAAAAGAACTACATGTCTGCTTTGACTAAAAGCTGAAAGTACAGCTGCGGGAGGGGGAAGGAAGACATGCAAGGAGGGTGGGGCTTGGTAAGGGTGGCAGGAAAGGTAATGTTTTCACATTTGGGTCCGGGGAGTGAGGCTATATTATGTATGTCTCCCCTATTACTCCTCTGCCACAGCATTGCAGTTGAAAGCAGGGGCATGTGAAGTTGTGGGCCATACATAACATAAAATTATAGATTGGTAAAAAGTACATTATGGGGATTTTTTTCCTTCAGGGTTTGAGTGACATCATAGATACTTCAAGCTTTGCTCTCATTGTCTATTTGATGTCACTAGAACCCATAGATGAAAAACAACCCCGAAATTCACTTCTACTCATCTATACTTCTGTATGTTCACTTAGCAACACAATTATAATACCACATTTAAACCCATACCACAAACACTGCTCACACTCAGTTTATCTCACATAGAGCTCAAGGTGAGAACTTGTGCTACATTTGTTGCAGGTGAAGGGGCAATCCCAATAATGAACCATGGCCCTTAATGTAAGTGAAGGTTTTTGTTCTTTTCATAACACATAGTGAATATAGTATGACAGAATGTAATTGAACCTCTTTTCCTGACACTTGAAAATTTACCTCCCAATGGCATCACAGAAATTGACATCATGTGACCCAGATTAAATTACTGCAACTAACTGAAACAAGCATTTGCAATGCCATTGGTCTCGCATTTACACGATTTTAAGCTATGGGCATTGTAAATGACAATGCCTTTTATTTATGTTTTAAAAACCAAAACATAAATAGAAGGCATTGTCATTTACAATGCCAATAGCTCAAACTCGCGTAAATGCGAGACCGATTGCATTGCAAATGCTTGTTTTAACTTCCTATAGTCTCTACACCAATATCATTATATCATATTTTACAATACATAGTAAATATCCCGAGTGTCTGTGTATGTTTTTATGTACTTTAATAACCACACCACCTCCTGTGATAATGCATTTTGTTTAAATGGTTTTAAATGATTCCCGCAGATATGCCGCTGTATTTGTATATCACCGTGAATTTCTTTTATTCTCTACTTTTTTAAAGACATTGGGGCATATTAACAAGGGGGCGATATGAAATTATCGCCGCTTTTGCGTCCGTTTTCGGGCGAAAAGCGGCGATAATTTCATCGCCTTATCTGCAAAGACATGCTATCGCGTGTTTTGCTGACTTAGCGCCCGTTCCCAGCACGCCTAACTTTGCATCGCTAATGAGATGCAAAGTAGGCGTGGCTGTGAAACCAAACAGGGATAATATCGCGAAGGCAGCTTCGCGATATTATCAAGGAGGGTTAGCGATTATTTAAATCGCGTTAAGGCATACTTAACATGGGGGGTGGATTCTGTGGCTAAGACCACAGGCCCTATCATCTAGGATATCGCCGTTTTCCACCATGGAAAACGGCGATATCCACGCTATCTCTGGAATTTTATCGCCTCGGCGATGCGCGTTGTTGATAACGCGCTAACCGGGCGATAAGTTACAGAGATAGCCGGCGATAAATATGCTTTGCGATATTTATTGCTGTGCCTTGTTAATATGCCCCATTAATTTTTGAAACAGTCAGATGCACAACCTAATGTATATCTTTGAAACACTGAGGCATTTTTCTAATCACCTTACTACACGAGAAACACACTGTAGCACTAGCCACAGTAACAGGAACATTAGTTGGCCAGTGCGTGGGCAGCTTATTAAAACAAGACCAGAAAGACAATGAACTCCCCAAACTGAAATAGCCTAAGACACGCATTTAGTTACAATATGTTGTTTAAGATCAGACACTTTTAATGTTCATATGTCTGCAACGCTAGGTTTGAAAGCAAAGACCATAGTCACATAGTTCCAAATTTGAATCAGAAAAGATGGGCCAAAGCCATATTACTGGGCAGGATTACTCAAGTGCCTTAAGGAAGGGCCCAGACGGTAAACATGCCTGTTTTTTGTGCCTTGAGGGAAAGATGGGCCACAGAACCTTGAGTTGTCACTTTCTTAATACTCATCACATGGGCGCACATTTCCTGTACACTCATTTACGTGCCCGTGAGGCTGTTGCCGTTGTACTCAAGTCCTATTACCAACGCAGGTGCAGAGGCAAATAGGTTCTACGGAAATGCTTAGAGAGTGGAGCACAATTAGCACCCAATAGTCAGGCGTTCCAGCCCCCCGCCCCCCGATCTGCCTGAGTGGGGTCCCAGCCCTCTCTCAGGAGGCAGCCTGGTCTGTAATGCTAAATGTGAATGCGCTGTTCTATGCATAAGGAATGAAATTCTAAGACACGAGAGATGAAGCTGCTATCCTACGTCAGTTAATGCCAGGTGCTTGTCACGAGCCATGGCAAAGACTTTACGGCTGGATTTCTAAGTCACAAGACATGGGAAAAGCCATATAGATACAAGATTAAATTACAAGGAATGGAGTCATAGCTAAACTGCTATACTGTAAAGAAAAAAGGCACAGGCAAGAAAGACTGAAAGCCACACTGCTGCAGGGGTAAGGTTGCAGGACTGTAATGCCAGGCCACAACATTTGGGCCCCGGGCAGATGGCTTCAATTCTAAGCTACAGTGGGTACCAAGGGCACACAGTGGCAATATCAAATCACAATGCACAACCATTCATGAACTGCCAAGTTTCAGTGAGACAGCCAAGACCACATGGGAGTAATGCCAACTCATATAGCTTAGGCCTATGCCACATAACTGCAGCTCTAATTCACAATTTGTGGGCCACGGAGAAACACTTACAATCCCAAGTCATAAGGCACTGACCAAGCATAGCTGCAAAGCAAAGTCACATGACTTGGCTGACGCCATGAAGCTGCTATACCAAGTCATAAGACAAGTCTTTAGCGCAAAGCTGCACTGCAATCCTGCCCCACGGCAAACCCGACAAAGCTGAAATGCAAAGACCCAAGATTTGAGCAACAACACCCACAGACACTCTCTTAGGTACACGCATTGACAGGTTTTTCACCTCCAACGCTCAGTTACGAGCAGCTTGTTGGACGTCAGCTAAGAAGACACCAAACTGCCTGGGTCTGAGTTACCTACCAGACTCTTCTCAGGAGGACCCTCTAGACATGCAGTGACTGCGCTGCACTGTGAAATTGCCCCTATGTTCTATCTGCTATATCTGTACTGAGGACGAGATGGGAGGGTAAACGTGGTTAAGAACTCACTGATGGAGAATGGGATCAAGTACTGGAATAGACTAAAAGAGTGTTGAGGAATCCCAGCTTCAAGGTCACCCGGCTTAATTACTTGCACCAGCTATAGCTGCCCCTCCTAGAATAGCGCATATGTACCACAGTGCCTCTGATAAGTGTGGTTCTCCGCAGGCAAACCCACTTCACATGGTATGAGAATGCACACCGATTCACCGTTTTTGGAAAAATATAATCACACTGCTGCAGGTGACCGATAGGAGTCCTATTCGTGACCTTGAGACGGGTTGTTGGGATGTCTGCACAGAACTAAAGGTTTGAGACGGTAGTGCAGATTCATAGATCTGGCCCTAGTGATAACCAAAAGGAATATCGACATGGGTGGAAGGCCAGCAAATTTTAGAGTGGCTTAAAGATGTGGAAAAGTGATGGAAAAAGCAAAGATGTGGACAAATGGAATATTGCACAAACGCGCAGAGCTGAGGATACGACTGACGGGTAACCATAGCAGCAAAGTAAGACAAAAGACCTTCGTGAATGGTCCTAGGTAGCCTGTGATATTAATGGCTGGAAGTGTGGATGGCTGAGGGGTGATGCATCGACTGGACTTGTTGGTTTGGATGGGAGTAAGAGGGTGTGATGGACCTAGTGGATAGCTTCAGGGGTGCCCCTTTAGTAAGTGTGTTTTCCTGTGACTTGGCTTTATTCATATGTATGGTGTCACCTTCGGGCCTGTAATATACTGAATTGAGTCCTGTGTGCAATGACGGTTTAGTTGGGAGTTTTTTTTTAAAGTTGATCTTGTTGCGAATTGCAGCTGATCTAGCGTACTGCACTGTGTGTATTGGTGTAATTCTAAAGAATTCATAGTGTTATTCTCCTGATTTTGTTGAACTCAACTAGGGCCGGAGAGTCCCTAGTGCTCTGTACTGCATTATCTGAAAAACCCAATAAAGAGCTATATTACAAAATAAGTACAGACAGTGACCGAGTTCTTCCAGATCAACCTACACTCTTACAATGGCTATTTCAGAAACCAAATAGCTTCTCTTAACCTTGCCACATCCTAACCACACATAAAACACTGAAGAAACCTACTGAAGAACACGTACTTGTTCAGTTGCAAACAAAAACAAGCGCGCGCGCCTCGCGCAAGTAGGGGGTGGGGGGGAGTGCGGCCGAGATCAGGCAGCGTTTCCCTTGCGGGAGCGAGCGGTGCCAGGAGAGATAATTGATAACACATGGCGAAAAAGCTCGCTCCCGCAAGGGAATCGCCAGACGTGCACGCGTTGCCATTGGAAGCAATGCAACGCGTGCACGTTTTTGCCCGCAAAGCTGTGCCGATGGCTAAAGGTCTTTTTCCTATGCAGCGCATGCGCGCTGCGTAGGCGAGACCTAAAAAGCAGCCAGTTAGAAAGCTCAATGAGCTAAGGCTCCTGCTGCACACAGTTTTAACCGTGTGAGCCTAAGGGACATCTTCCTGCACAGAAATAATCAATGGAGGTGATTACCTCTTTTTATGTGTGCTGCTGAATGCAGCACACAAAAAGAGACGTGTTGGAGGGGCACAGGGCCGGTAAATGATCCCCCAGGTATTTAAGGAAAGAGGTGGCCATCTTTTCAAGGCAAATTTATTGCCATGCAAAAAAGACGTCATGGCTATATCAAAGCATAATGACCCATCATAAGGGGGAATTCCTGGATAGATGTAGATGTGGTTTCCATGAACCCGCACCCTTAACCCGGCCATAATAATGAAATGCAAAACGAGACCCCAGGCAAGTTACCGGTGCATGATCAGTTGCTAAGGAAACACCAGCAATGTTACCTTGCTGGAGAGCATAGAGCTTATAAAAGAGAGCAACAATAGGTGGCTGCGTAATGATGTTAGGCACACACCCACTACTACAATAAAAGCCAATCTGCAGATTTCTCATCCAATCTTTGGTGCTATAAAAAGGCATAGTGGCATAGTGAGCAAAAGAACGATGGATTAAACCCAGATCTGTGACTGGGGGTGAGTGGTTTAAAAGTTTCAGCACCCCGTCCATCATCTTGTTGTGTTTGCTATGTTTGCCTTAAGTGGCCAAGGGTATGCCCAGACATGGGTCCCTTGCTCAGTGTGGCACTGGATTCAAGCTAGCCTGGTTGATGCATGGTAATACCCCGAAACTGGCCCCAAGATGCCTGTTTCGGGTCCAGGAAGGACCATCATCTTGTTGTGTTTTCTAAAAAGGAAGATTGCCTCCACACAGCCTTCAATTGCTAATATTAGCTCTGTTTTTGAAAAAAAACTTTGAGCACACAGTAATTAATAGTCCACAACAAAACTGTTCAACCTTGTATCTTTTTTATTTCTATTTTTCAAGCCTCTAGCCAATACCTGTTTCATCATACTGACGGCATGCCTTTGACTTCCTCAGGATTAAAGGTAGAGAGAGAACACATTGATTATGAGTTATCTCACCTAAACCCAATAAATGCATTCCCCAAAATATTCCAAAATATTTGTGATGAGAAACCTTCACCAAATTCCTCACATATATCAATTAACAAAACAATCTTCCCGGGTGGGATACCCCATTACCCCTTCATTACAGCATTGAGGCAATCCTGCCTCACCAGACACATATACCATGTAAATATAATCACCAAATAAACAAGCATTTGCAATGCAATAGGTCTCGCATTTGCGAGAGTTAGAGCTATTGGCATTGTAAATGTGTGAAAAACAGGACCACTCGTTAAATCTCACAAAATGTCATCCTAATTATAAAGCAGGGAGTGGAAGTAGAGATGTTATTTACTTATTATAAGTAAATCTTATGCTTAGGGCGTATATTTATAAAATGGAAATAAATGGCTGCATTTCAGCTGTGTGCTCTAGATGTTTGGTAGGGGGGGACAAGTTTAACAAGCGGCACAGGCCATTCATTATGTGTACATGCAAAGGGTATAGGAAGTTTGCTCATGCTGTGAAAGACTGGATCACCCCCCCCAGCAATTTTATACAAAGTAAGCTTGAAGCGAAGGTATAAGAGCGTTTTACCCGAGTACTAGTTATATTAAGCAAGGTCAGATTCAGCAGACCACAGTAGGTGCTGTACATTTACTCAACACCATGGTGTGTGTGCATTTTTATTCCAGTCACCCTATTTTTTACTCAAAGGTACAGGGTTTGAGGTGTAAGCGCAAAGTACGTGTGTTAATTATATTAATGATTAATTTCCCCAAATGCAACATCCTGCTACTTTGTTAAAGAACTGGGTAGCCTTGCACTCTTCCAGAACAGAATTAGCACACAGATTCTCACTCGCGAGTAGAAGTGGTGCCCATGCGTTACGCTCTTGTGAGCAGGTGCTTGCCTTTCTTCCGCATGTGTTGCAGCACAGATAAAAAAAGTTGTCGTTTGTATGTTACGCCGTCCTGTTTAATAAATGGAGCATTTTTACAACCATCCACGCAGCCCTTTATAAATAAATTCCTAGAGACGCTGTCAATCCTACAGGGTAGGATTTAACTGCGTTACTACCATGCACTTCAAGTGGTGCACTGTAGAACTAGGTAACACCAGTTCAAGCACACCCCGGCTTCCCATCTTTAGGCTGTGCAGTTTTAGGCAACTCACCAAACACGCACTGTGGTTTAGCACATACTTTATAAATGCCTGCACCCCCTCTGTGCATGCCTGTTCTCCTTAATTCAAGCCGTGTGTCTGTCTGTAATGCAATTGGTGGTGACGTAAAGCACTCTGATACCTTCGGGTCAAGTTTGTGCTATAAATCCAAAGTGCAGAAAAATAAATAAATTTAAAAAAAAGCCTACCTCTAGCATGTCCATTCTTATTCTGCGATGCCACATGCCTTTGGGTCCCTGTACTGCTTAATTGCACCCAGCTCTGGGTGAGCACCATGGCAGGCATGGTTTGTTGCAGAGCCATGGGATGTAACCGTTGTCCTGTGGCTGCATCACGGGGTAATAGTGGGGGGGGCAGGAAGGGAGACAGTTGGTACGGCTGTGCCATGGCAGTGTAGTTCTCTGTGCAGGCCGGGCAAGGACTTTGCTCTTCAATATGGAGTAGAAGAAAGTGAAAGCGCGCCATGCGCGCGCTGTGCTGAAACGCCGTGATCAAAAGGACGCCCGCTGTATGGAATCCACTCAAGAGGACTTTGCTCTTCAATATGGAGTAAAAGAAAGTGAAAGCGCGCCATGCGCGCGCTGTGCTGAAACGCCATGGCAGTGTAGTTCTCTGTGACGGCCGGGCAAGGACTTTGCTCTTTAATATGGAGTAGAAGAAAGTGAAAGAGCGCCATGCGTGCGCTGTGCTGAAACACCATGATCAAAAGGACGCCCGCTGTATGGAATCCACTCAAGAGGACTTTGCTCTTCAATATGGAGTAAAAGAAAGTGAAAGCGTGCCATGCGCACGCTGTGCTGAAATGCCATGGCAGTGTAGTTCTCTGTGACGGCCGGGCAAGGACTTTGCTCTTTAATATGGAGTAGAAGAAAGTGAAAGCGCGCCATGCGTGTGCTGTGCTGAAACGCCATGATCAAAAGGACGCCCACTGTATGGAATCCACTCAAGAGGACTTTGCTCTTCAATATGGAGTAAAATAAAGTGAAAGTGCGCCATGTGCGCGCTGTGCTGAAACGCCGTGATCAAAAGAGACGCCCGCGAGAAGAAAGTGGAAGCGCGCCATGCGCACGCACCGTACGCGTGCACATCACCTGTCCGGGCAGGCACGGCAAACAGGAGACAGGGTGGGTACAAACATGCCTCCCTTCCAATTAAATGGCTGCGTGCATTTTTGACGCGCGCCAATCAGAAGCATGGGTGGAGCTTCCACCTCGCTTCCGAAGCAAAACCGATGACAATAGTCTCGCAAGCGAGCAGCACATGAGCTGCGTCGCCAGGCGAGACCTAACAAGCAAGCAGCGCATGCGCTGCGTCGCTAGGCGAGACTTAAAAAGACACTCTCCCTCTCCTTCCTCCTGTTTAATGTTTGTCTTACCAGATGCACACATTCTGCGTGCGTGCCAGCCGTGTGTGGTTCGGTGACTGTTTTTCTTGTTTTTATCAGTCATTTTTAATGACTTTTGTAGTGTTTAGCTGATCGGGCACATTGGGGCTGACCTAATCAGCTTGGCAGCCTGGACGCGCTTTGCTGCTGGGAGACGTGGTGCGCTCCTAGCTGGTGTGTCATTTTGCGAGCAGAGGAGACGGGGTTTACCGACTTGTGGTGGCTAGGGCTGTACTCCTGGGTTGGAGGCCAACTGGAAAAATCTGACGCGATTGTGGGACTGCGTAACTCCACTGCTGGTGTTTATTAAACTTACAGTAAAGGCCTCACAGGAGGTCATTTTAATTGTTTGTGCTGCTATTGTGGGCATTGGGGGTTAGTTGTTGTATACAGCCAGCGTTATTGGAGCAGATGGCATGCAATAATATTACATTGATCATAATCCGTTTGTTGTCATTTTTTTCTCTCTACTTAGAGGTAGCCTGTTTCTTTGCCATTGTTGTGATGATGGTGGGGAAGCAAGCATCCACGCAAAGGCATGTTTGTCTTCTTCTGTGGAGGATGGGCCTATTTCTGCTCAGAGGAGCAGGTCTAGGGGTTCAGATGAACCTACAGCTTTGATCTCTGCAGCCGAAGTCCTAGCAATGATTGAGGACGCAGCAGCCAGGGCATTGGAGTATAAGGCTGAGCCCAAGCACAAAGACTCTTGTCGGGCTGAGGGTGTTACAGTTTCCTCCTCTGGGGATTTGTCAGCTTCGGAGGTGGGTCTCCCATCCACCTCTATGGGAAAATGTGTCCGTAGATATGAGGTCCCAGACATTCTGCAGCACATCTGGGAGAATTTGGGGTTTCCACAATATGTCAAGCCTCCTGTCTTTGCAATGCTGTTTCATGGCAGGATTAGGGACTTGATTACTGGTGAATGGCAAGATCTGGACCGGTCCTTGGTTTCCAGGTTCTGCAGAAACTGTATTCGCTGGAAGAATGCGATGACTCTCTGCTGCACAATGTGAAAGTGGATGCCCTTCTTGCCCATTTGATTGTTCGTACTGCCATAAATCCCGAAGAATGGTCTCCATCTGATGCTGACTCTGAAAGCTGGGATTTATTTGGCCTATACTGCGCAGTCTGTTGTTTCATACTTTGAGAAGTTGGCCACAGCAATTCAGGAAGAGACAAATTGTTCGGAGCTGCTTGTGCACATGGAACAGCAGGTCAAGTGTCTGGCGTGTCTTCCAATATCTTAAAGACTTTGGCCATGGCGACAGGCTCCATGGTTTTGGCTAGGAGGAATTTGTGGATGAGTGATTAGAAGGCAGACTATTCTGAAAAGTCTAATCTGCTCAAAATCCCGTTTGAAGGTAAATTACTGTTTGGTGATCATTTAGACAGCATTATTACCAAGGCGTTCAAGGGTCATAAGCATGCCTTGCCATACAAAGGAAAGCCTTATTCCTCTCAAAGCTTTTGGGATCAGCCCTCTTCCTCTTCTTCCTTTCGTTCTTCCAGGAGCTCTTGCAGGCCTTTTTTTGTCATAGTCGGAAGAAGTTCCAGCCCAAAAAGTCACCTGCCTCAGCAGGAGCCAAAGGACAGCAGGGTTCCTCCAAGCAGAAGTCCTGCCAAATATTGCACAATGTTTTCGATTCCTGTGGCAGAGCGAGGAAATGGATGATATTCAATTTTGTGTCTAGTGCAAAAGATGTCCTGGGGTTTCAGGCTAGTTCTTGATCTGAAAAGGGTGAATGGATGGATCAGGACGATTCATTTCCATATGGTGACCTTGCAGTCCATAATTCCCTTAGTCAGCGTCAACGTCAATGACTTTATGACTCACATAGATCTCCAAGCTGCATATTTGCATGTTCTCCAGCTCATCAACAGCTTCTGCGGTTTGCAACAGAAGAAGATCACTTTCAGTTTGCAGTATTACCATTCGGCCTGAAGTCCGCCCCAAGGATATTTAGAAAGGTTCTGGTCCCTTTGAAGCATTGGCTCATCATCAAGTATCTTCTTTCACCCTGACATGAACTATTGATTGGTTCATGCTCCCACAAAGTTGTTGGCTCTCAAGCATATGGAGGTGGGTCTTGGCATTTTGCAGGGACATGATTTTATTGTAAATCTGGAAAAGTCCATCTTCGTGCCAGAGCAGGACCATCAGTTTATTGGGTCTAGGTTTTGTACCAATTTGGGCATGGTCACGTTGCCAGATATAAGGGTGGCAAAAATCAGAGCCCACATTCTAGGTCTTTTGGCCGAGCCGGTATAAAAGGCAACACGTTGGTTCCAGGTTCAGGGAGATTTGGTTGCAACAGTGTTTGTAGGTTCCTGGACTTGCTATCATTTGAACACATCCTGGTGTGTTGGTCTCCAGTTTGTCAGGCCCGCCCTATCAGATTCCAATTTCAGGAGGGATCTGGATTGGTGGCTAGACATTTCCAGAAGGGTGTCCCTCTCTCTCTTCCCGCTCCAAGAATTGTCACAAGAGATGACAGTCTTTCGGTTCTGGAGAGAGCAAAGATGGCGTGTGACTAGCTGACGCATCTCTCACCGTCTCCCCCATGGTTTGATTACGCGGTCTTTGATTACTGGCTGACTGGTTGCTGCGATCAGAGCATTTGGGGCTGCTCTGCCAGATCGCTGCTGGGGTTTCCTTGCTGCATTTTTCTTCTTCCACTTTCGGCCTGTGGCCATGGCGGTACCGGAGAGAACACCCTGTATTTATGACGACGAGCTGAGGAGGAAAGGCAGTGAAGACGCAGGCCTCAGGATTTCCCGCTGGCAGTGTTGTGGTAGTGAGAAGCAGACAGCCCACTACTGCGGGTGAAACAAGCATGGAAACAAAACAGCGTATGGGTTCTGGTAAGCCGAAACAGGAAACTGGAGGGAAGAAAGCACCTTTGAAGGCAACACACGGCTCGGCACAGACAGAAGGTGGGTCCACACAACCCTCTGTGGCTTCTCTATTTCCTCTCCCTTTGGCAGTGGACCCTTCAAAAAAACTAATCAAAGGTTGAAGAGAACAGCGGCGGTAAGAAGTCAATGGCAGAAACTATTGATATTAATACAAACAATGAAGTTGTTGTCAGTATATCTAACGAGGGTGCGGGGAATGAACAAGGCAGTATAATTTTGAGTAAAGATTCTCTCCCCCCCTCGATAGCTATAGCAGAGTGTGAGCTGCCTGGGCCAATTGTAGATAACACCTCAAATTGCACAAAAATGATAACTGGTGATCCCTCAGTGCAAGGAACAGATGAAGTTGAATCTGGAAGAGAAAAAATGGACATTGGCGATATGAAGTCCAACTTTCCTTTAAGCCCCGGTCCAGTCAGTACTTTACATCATCGACAGGGGGCTCTCTCCCCTGATTTGCCTGGAGAAAAATTATTCTCTTTAACTGACTACTCAGATTCTTCTAAGCAAGACAGTACCTCCTTAAGCAATGGTGCTTTGTCAGATTCTAATAATATTGCCTCAACTGATGATTTACGGCTGACCAAAAGGAAGAAAACTTCTTAAAAAAGGAGAAAAGGGAGCCAATCGGGGGCTAGCCTGCAACAGATAAAGTGGGACTATTCAGACACCCAGTTAATTCCTCAGGAGTATGGCTTAGACAAGGACAATATTCAGAACACTGGTATACAGACCTTCACTGACTACCATCTTTTTATCGATTAAACAAATGCAAGAGGAAACTCAGAATGATTGTCGTGGGGCGAAAATCACCTCTAACAAAGTACAAGCGGGGATCCGGAAGTTAAATCAAGCTTGCGGAGAGATTGATGACCAACTAACAACCATAGGAGCTAGAACAGATTCTCTTGAGGTGGAGGTGGAATCCTTGAAATTGCAAAATACCATTCAGGGAGTGGCTATGTCCGATGTTATGTTTAAACTTGAGGATCAAGAAAATCGCCAATGGAAGAACAACTTATGCTTTCTCGGGATCCCAGAAGGAGTGGAGGGAAGTAATCCCAGAACCTACACTGTGAACTTATTGAAAGGTGCATTCCCTGATCAATCTAAATGGATCTGGAAATTCAGCGAGCCCATCAATTTAATTTAATGTTGAAAAAACAATCGTGAGGTGAGACCGAAAGGCCTAGAGCTATATTGGTGTATCTTGCCAATTTCTTGTTGAGGCAACTTGTTTATGATCAGGCTTGTCCTAATGCCCGTAAATTATTCAAAGAGGGGCTATCTTTGCCAAACCCGATTTTGCACATGCAACTGTAGAATGAAGGTGGCGACTCCAGCAACTGTTTGCACCTTTCCAAAAAATTGGGGCAGAGGTGTTTCTTCAAAATCCAGCCAGGCTCAAGATTAATTTTAAGGGATCCACTTGCAGCTTCACCTCCGAGATCCAAGCTTAAGAATACCTAAAAGAGATCAGTCAGAAGAATGGGAGGTGCAACCTCCCCAAATGAACCAGAGAGTGATGATTGCTTTGCTACTTACCTCCGTTTGCTTGATGGCGGCTGAAAATGATCAGTTTGATGAAATCTCTATTGTTAATTAGGGGAACGGTGGGGCAGTAGATCAAATGTTTATCATTCAGGCTACGCCCGATTGCTTGTTTTCTGGGTGGGTGGGGGGAGGGTGGATCACACATAAGGGTTGAACAGGTATAAAGGGCTGCATTTGTTTTTTTGGAGGTTTTTTTCTGCTTAATTATAATAATATGTTTTGCAGAATCGGTTCTTGGACAGGGGTGAAGGTACTATAAGAATGGGGAAGTTGCGGATAGACACACTGAATGTTTGCGGCTTACATGATGTTAAAAAAAGGGAAATGACCTGTACGTGGCTTCAATTGTTGCCGGAAGACATTGTTTGCCTGCAAGAAACCCATCTAGAAGATGCACGGAAAGGCCTTTTAATGAATTTAGGATAAAGAATAGTGGGGGCAACTACCCAAGGAACACGCACACAAGGGGTTGCAGTATTAACCCGTAATAAATACTACAATTTGTTCAACTCCGGGCGGATTGATTAGGGCGGTGGGTTATTGTTGGGTGCAGGGTATCAGGGTCTGCCACTCTCACGTTATGCTCAATGTATGGCAGTACTATAGATGACCCAGTGGTGTCTGACTGCCTATCTAATGAGTTAGCACACTGGCCACTACCTATTATTTTATGTGTTTTTTTAAATATTAATCTGCAAAGTAATTGGGGCCTGGAGCAAAAATATACAGGAAGGAAGCCGAAAGTGTATCAATCGTTACTTAACTTATGTTACACACACGGGCTCAGCGATGTCTGGTTTAAAACCTAGACCATTGGAACATGGGTTCACATTTTTTGTTTCAGCCCCACACCAAAAGCATGTCCGGCTGGATTACTTTTTTGTTACATCTTCGTTAATACTGGAGAGTAGAGTTGAAGGCTTTCCAAGATTCCTATCTGATCATAATCCACTAATCTTGGAACTAGCAGTGTTGGGGCTGACAAAAAAATCCTTTACGGAACTTTGAGAGGGCATTAATGTATGATGAAGATTATGTGAGACATATGAAAGTGTGGATCCCTGACTTGTTGGAGAGGAATTTAGGAATAGCCCCTTTAGGAATTGTCTGAGATACCGTGAAAGCAGGCATTCGGGTGGAAACTATTCAGCTCTCTATAAGAAAGGGGAAGGACGAAAAAGACAGCCTGCAGGCTAGCCGGTTAAATCTGGCTTGAGCGGAAGAGAACTTAGTTACAGCATTACAGCAGAAGAAAGGTCGAGGAGGCACAGACTGAGGTGGTTCTTGCCAAAGCTAAAATCGGGGAAATTCTTGTGAAAATGTCAGTAGATAAATCAGTCGCTTATCGGGAAAAGACATACGAGTGCAGTGAAAAAGTGGGACATTTATTAGCAATGAGTACTCAGCAGGAGCTTACCCGCAATGAGATTGTGAGGATTAGAGATCCTACAATTGGGCTGGCAGAGCCAAATAAAATTTGAGCTGCTTTTTATAAATATTATCAGACTTTATACACAGAAGATTTGGAGTACTCGGTTGTCCAGCGGGAGGACTTAATTAACAATTATTTGGACTCCACGATCACGGAATTATTGACTCAGGGCGAACAGGAGCAGCTTGATTGTTCCTTGACCTGGGACGAGATCTTAGTGGCAATGTTAAATCTGCCCAAAGGGAAAGCTGCCGGTCCTGATTTAATTCCTACATAATTTTATAAGATATTTGGGGACCAATTGAAGGAACTTATGACAATTTTGTTTTCACAATTTTTTAGAGGAGACGTTTCACCTATGTCCTGGGCTTTAGCGAAGATTAGAGTCTTCCCTAGTAAACACAAACCTGTCCAGGAGCTTGGCTCTTATCGTCCAATTACATTAATTAATGGGGACTTGAAAATCTATTCTAAAATATTAGCGTTCCGCTTATCTCAGGTAAACCATAGAATTGTATCAGAGTGGCAACATGCTTTCATTCCTGGTAGGGGAACAATAGACGACATTGGAAGGATTATCACTATGCTTGATGCCGGACAGGTGTCAGGAGACCCTATGGCAGTGATCATGCTTGATGCTGAAAAAGCTTTTGGTAGGGTCTCCTGGCAGTTTCTCTGGACTGCAATTTGAAGGAAGGGGATAGGGCTGGAATACATTGGGGTAGTTAAAGCTTTATATAGGGATCTGGCTGCCAGTATTTATAGATGGGGAGATGACTGAGTCATTTAAAATTACAAGAGGGACCCCGCAAGGCTGCCCGTGCTCTCCATTATTGTTTGCGATATACATTGATACATTTTTTAAACGGCTGGAATCAACCTTTAATATACCCCACATGGTACTGCAAGGACATGATATTAGGTACTAGCTTATGCTGCTGATACAGCCTTAGTTGGTCCTAATCCCGAACAGGAAATAGTGGCAATAGAAGAAGATGCTCTGATTAATGGGGCACTTTCAGGGTATTCTCTGAATAAGAACAAGACACAGATTATCATTAATGAGTTCACATCTCCAATCAATGAGAGAGTAGTCAAAAGAGCAGTATATCTAGGTGGTTAATGAAAATTTGCTGCAGTTAACAGTCGAAACCAAAAAAGCACTGGCAAGGTTGGATAGTTTACATTTGACATTGATTGGCATATGTAATATAATTAAGATGTTTTTCCCTAAAATCTTGTATTTTATGAGAGCTATCCCTCTTGTTTTCTCTAACCAGTGGTTTAAGAAATGTGAAAATATTTTTTCACAATTTATTTGGGTTTACTCGAGACCAAGATGGTTGTTGAAATTCCTGTTGTTACCTAAAGAACACGGTGGGATGGCCATTCCCAACCTTAAACTATATTATTGGGTGGCTGCTTTAGTACACTATACGGCACTATTGCGGGAAGGCCCTAGTTGTAAGGGGCAAAGATACCCCTCCCCGTATGAATTACTGATTGGTCCCGAAACCTGGGGTTGTCTATGGCACCAGTTGGACTTTGGCTATTATAAAAGGGTTTGTTTTAAGACACTTTTTGCCGCTTTTAAAGAGTGGACTTCCATACGGCGTGAGTTAAGGCTTGGCAGATTACATTTTTGTACTCCCCTTGAGGGTAATAAGAATTTGCCTGACATCTTTGATGATCCTTATATGATTAATTGGTTTAAGGCCGGGATTAACCACATAGGATGTTTTTATTCATCAGCTGGTATTATTTCTTATGATAAACTTAGGCCAAATTTTAATCTTACCCATAGAGAGATTTTTAAATTCCTTCAAATTAGAATTTTTTACAAAAGAAGGGGGCGGCAGGGGATTTGGTAAGAATGAGCTTCTTGACAAGCTGATTCATTTTACTCCCCCACGCATCAGCAGCATTTACAACTTTCTTAATTATCTTATGAAAGATGATATGGAAAAGTGCTCCGTTAAATGGCAGATGAAATTGGATATTACTGATGCAGTGTTCAACAAGCATTCTCATCTGCCCAAATGGTTTTAATGCCTGCCAACCTTCAAGCTCAATTTTATAAGACCTGTTTCGCGCTATATTATACCCCATACCGAATTGCCAAATGGGATGATGGGAAAGGAGCGCACTGTCCTGGTTTGATCCAACCCCCTCCTCTTTTCAACAATGGCTGGCCCAGCTGTTAGTGATATATAGCTTGGAGAAAGCCATTTATACTTGAAGGGGTTACCGAGCCAGGAAAAAGGGATTAAGGATTTGGGAACGTTTCTCTAACTGCGTTGAACAGCCGAGCATTTAAATCTCACGTGCACTTAATGGATTACTTTGATTTAAACTTGAATTAGATGATTGTGTGGATTTTTACCCCCAAAGTTAGCTTACTCTCTCCATATAAAATTGGGTGGTAAAGGATGAATTGAACTGATATGAGTCTTTTACAGTTTTTTAGAGCTTAAGGTATTGGGAATTTTCTTTGTGTTATTGGTTATTGCCCTTTTGGTAAAACAATGTGTGGGGTAGGGTGGGATGTGTGTTGTGGGATTAATGCAGTGGGGTAAAAATGGACAATTCTATAAAAAAAAACACAAATAACAGTCTTTCAGGTTGGGGGTATGGACGGGGGTTCGTCAGATTAGGAGCTCTTTGTCCCCATCGCAGAGCAAGAGGTCTTCGAACTGGAGGAAACTGGAAGCTGTCCTTTTATCTCTAAGGGCTTTCTCTCGGTTACTGCATGGGGAGATGGTTCGGATCAGGACAGACAATGTTACTGCAATGGCTTATTTGAACAGGCAGGGGAGACCAGGGGCCAAATGTATAAAACCATTTTGCGTTCTCAAATGGTACGAATCGCAAAAATCAGACGTTTGCGAGGTCAAAATGGTCTTTCCCAATGTATGAAAGGGTTCGCATTCACAAAATTCGTAATCGCAAAAAATGTGATTCCTTATTTTGCAAATACCAATATTGCGATTCTCAAATTGCGAATTTGCGAATTCTTACTCGCAGACTAATGTATGAACCATTTGCAAATTGCGAATGATCCATCCAAAATTTGCAGTTTTGCATGTGCAAATTGCCACGCTTTACAATCAGGTGGTAACCAGGTGCAAACTATTTAAACAGACCAAGGGGGCCTCAGAATGTTTCACAATGGCAATGCTGTACGTCATAGCAAGGAGGATGAGGATTGCTGCAGCAGCACAGAGAAGGAGGAGACAAGAACGCATTTTTAAAGTGTGCCAAACTCTGTTTCAGCAGACAATGGAAGAAATCTATGACAAATATAGATTAGACTCCGCTATAGTCCAAGACCTCATAGATGAACTTCATCCACTACTGCAGTATCAAACTCGCAAGACCAATGCCATTCCCACACATGTGCAGGTCCTATGGTCACTGCACCTTCTAGCTTCAGGGAGCTACCAGGGGGTGATAGCAGCAGCAGGAGGAGTCTCCGAAAGTGCGCTTCACGCTTTTTCAATGCCTTCTTGGATGCAATAGTCCAGAGGATACACCATTACATTAGATTCCCCACTACACCACAGGAATTGCAGCAGACCAAATTAGATTTCTACCAGATAGCCCAATTCCCCAGTGTAATTGGGTGCATTGATGGTACATATGTAGCCATTTGTTCCCCTCAGGCAATGAGTATGTGTTCAGGAACAGGAAATCCTTTCATTGAATGAATAGCCAGGTCATATGTAATGCCTCATACATAATAACTGACATAGTGGCAAAATACTCTGACATTACGCACAGTTCTTCCATATTCAGACACAGTCGTATATACACACGCCTCCTTGGGGTGAATTTGGTGAAGGATACCTGCTAGGTAAATTCATGTAACACAGTCTGGTAAACTCTCTGGATATGGTGAAATAGTACAGTGATTAATCTATTGCCTTTTACCATGTAGGTGACAGGGCATATGCTACGCGTTCCTTTATACTCACCTCAAGTGAGAGGAAATACAATGCTGCGCATAAGTCTACACACAATGTGATAGAACAGACCTTCGGGCTACTAAAAAGTAGGTTCCACTGCCTCCATAAAAGTGGAGGTGCACTGCAGTATAGGCCAGAAAATGCTGTAAAATTGTGGCCACTTGTGCCATGTTGCACAACCTTGCAACAACCAATGGTATAGTTTTGGACCTGACAGATTCTGAGTCTGATGGAGAGGATGAACCACGTCAACCTCGCCAACCAGTAAACGTTGCAAGGGCAGCAGATGGCAGAGACATGCTGAAATCACACAGAACTTTTTTTAAGTGAGTAATGATGAGACAATCCACTACATAATTTCAACTGTTATTGTGTTTCATTCATCCCTGAATCCAGGTTGTGTTCATTCACACATTCAAAGTAAAGGATAATATTAGCGAAAGTAATGATGCAACA
Source organism: Calotriton arnoldi (assembly GCA_963921515.1). Classification (NCBI taxonomy): domain Eukaryota; kingdom Metazoa; phylum Chordata; class Amphibia; order Caudata; family Salamandridae; genus Calotriton; species Calotriton arnoldi. The sequence continues at coordinate 293,138 of CAWUFW010007152.1, read as the reverse complement.
AGTATAACTTTTATGCAGTTCCTGACTGTCTGCCAAGACAATTGAATGCTACAGGTTACGTTACCAAATTGCTTGTCAAGGCTCAAGGCCATTCTATTTCCTGCAGCCAAGCACCCCTGCCCGGTCTGTGTGCTCTGTTGCCTCTCTTGATGAGGCCTCAGAGGCAGAAGCATGTCTGGAGTTGTGCCTTCTGCATTCAGTAACTGGTGCTGTGATACTGCTTAGGCTTGATGCCTCCGCACTATCCCACCACCCAGTAAATTGCTACCACTAAAAGTAGAAGTTTGTAACTGTTCCACAACATTTGTCACCTGAATCAGACCCCTGACCACATCACCGCTACAATGTGCCACTTCCACTTGCATGGTCACTGCGCGTCGAGACAGGAGTGCTGTAGTGTTACTACTTGGACTCTTGGGGGGGATGTATTCTCTGCCCGGGTTGTGGACAGGTCAGGTTGGCTTTCCACTGCTTCCGCATCAGAGTCAGGTAGTGGTAGCACTGGCTTCCTGCGCCTTATAGGTGCAGGTATTTGGGATGAGGGGACCTCTGTTTGTTCATCTCCTGACTGTTCCTGAATCTCCAGAGGGTCAGTGGATGGACTTCCTTCTGGCTCTTGTGCAGGGGTATCTGTGACATTAAACAGCACTTGTTTAGTGTAAATATTTGTGTACTACTATATCACATTTCACATTGTGTTGGGCATTAAAGTCTGTTTACCATCACCCAGCGTATGTTGTCACTTGCCTGGATCACTTAAATACACACATGCTGCTTGGTCATACCTCCTTGCCTTCCCTCTTGTGTCTACTGACTACTACTACGATAATGCATTGCTGTGTCACAACAATATGTGTACTGGAGTGTTATTAGCATCTTTCTGCCTACTCTCCCAAATTGGGTAATTTGTTAAACATAACATGCCCATGTACTTTCAAGTTCATCTTACCTTCGGAGGTACTTGTAAAGAAACTTGGCACACTCAGGTAAGAGCTTCTTCTTTATTTGGTCCGTCTCGACCAATGCCCAGCAGCAACTGCCATTCAGCCCCACTCCCGAGTTCCACGCAGGGAACGCTGCATGCCCCCACATTCAACATCCAACCCAACACACCCCCATCCTTCTCAAAATCAAGAAAGCATGAAGCCCCATAACAGAAATAGAACACAGAACAGACATCATTAACAGAAATTAACCAAAACAAAGACAATAGAAGAATAGAGCAATGAGAATAACCTGGACAAAGCAAACAACAGCTAATATCTGCTATAATCCTTAAATCTGGCAGGAGCATTTCTCACTCTGGAAGAAACTCTCCTATTTTCTAGAGTCTGCTTGTACCCCCAACTTTCCAGTAACATAGGCGGCTTTGGATTCAGGCAACACAGAAACTGCACTTTTATTCCACACTTTTCCGTTCTCTAGTATCACCACACAATCTTTCACCTCCTTCACCTGAACAGGTGCAGAAAATCGTGATAACTCCTTGCGAACAAAACCAGGTTTTTGATTTTCACCCAGTCAGCAACGCAAACCAGAGACACTCTGCAACTGCCCTCTCTGGTACCACACTTCTTCTGCACTGCAGTCCTCACATCCACCACCCTTTCCATCTTTTCCATATCAACAGATTTCCTGGACATCCAACCCTTGTTTAATTTGGATCCGGCAATTCTAATTCTCAATAACCTAAATGGAGAAACCCCTGTGCTGATATGTGGTGTGGTCCTCACCACCCACAACATATCCTCAATAGTTTTCTTCCAATGCAAACCATTTACCAAAGCTAATTGCAACTGATCCTTGATCCCACGGTTCATACTTTCCACCAAACCATTAATGCAAGGGTGGTAAAGAGAAGTGAGAACATGGCTGATGCCATTCTCTTTCAGAAACTTTTCCATCTCCCTGGACACCAATTGTGTCCCATTATCCATTACCAATTCTTCAGGAAATCCTTGCCTGAGAAACACCTCCGTGAAAACTTTAATGACAATATCAACAATCACACTATCCACAAACTTCACCTCTGGCCATTTTGTCATATAGTCTACCAAGACAAAAACGTATTTAGGTGATCTACCAGCAACCCTAAAAGGTACTGCAATGTCAAATCCAAGTTTGCACCTTGGAGTATTCTTTATAACAACTGGGTCATTCGGTGAAGGGCACGTAACTTGTGGCTTGTCACTGAGAACACACACGCAACAGTCCTGAACATAAATTTCAATGGCCCTGTCCACCCCTGCCCACCAAAAATCATCCCTTACCCTCCACTTCATGGCCTGAATACCAAGATGACCCTCATGAGCTAGATCCAAAACATTCTTTTGCATGCAACTGGGAACCACCAATTGACCACACCTGCGCATGATCCTCCCTACAACGGACAATTCCTCACAACTCTCCTGTAAGGAATCAATTCCGTGAGCGTATCCTTGCTATTGGGCCAACCTACCGAAACAAAATTGGCCACCGCCTTGAGCTCATTGTCATCCGATGCTACATAGTACCATTCCTGCTCCGACAGTGCTCCCTTGACTATGTCATCTACAGAACATACTACACACACCATCTCCAATTCCTCAGTTGTTCCCCCACCTTCCGCATTCTCTACTTGGGGTAACCTCAATAAACAGTCTGTCACATAATTCCTTGCACCAGCCACATACTCCAGTATGTAGTTAAACTCTTGCAACCTGTACTGCCACTTGGCATTATGCGGAGTAGCTCTTTCACCTCCCATAGTGGTGAAAAGATCCACCAATGGTTTATGATCCGTTCTTAGTACAAATTAATTTCCCCACAAGTAGTTCCTAAAGTGCTGCACACCCAATCACAACGCCAGGGCTTCCTTTTCTGTGGTGGAATATGTGTCTTCAGCTCCTTGCAACATTCTTGATGCAAAAGCACTGGTTTCTTCAGAGCCATCATGTTTCTTCTGCATGAGGATAGTGCCAACACCCACATTGCTTGCATCAGTAGAGATCATACACACATCATTGATGTTAAATGGTTTTAAAGGGTGGGCTTGCACTATTTCCTTTTTGATCAGTTCAATACTGCTCTCACACTACTCGTTACACAAGTATCTAGTGTTTTTCTTCCAATGTTTCCGGAAGAACACAGTCTTATATAAGAAATTACCCACAAATTTTGCATAATATTCCACCAACCCAAGAAAAGAATGAAGTTGGTCCTTGTCTTTGGGTTTGGGTACATTCTGAATGGCCTCCAAAATCTTTACCTTGGGTTCCACACCATTAGCAGAAATGTGAAGACCCAGATAATCCACACCTTCCTGGAAGAACTTGCATTTGTGCCTTCTCAGGGTTAACCCACTCGACTTCACTATCTCCAAAACCTGCCTCACCCTGTCATCGTGCTCAGACTCAGTTTTTCCAAATATCAATATGTCACCCATAGTATTTTTTTTTTTAAAGATTTTTATTGGTACATAACATGTATTATTACAATCCATAAACTATAGAACCGGTACTCATTATACATTCGTCTTACATTACTTTGTTACAGTGATAATTATATATTGATGAACACTTGAGGTCTGAATCATTCGCCACTTTGCGGTACTCTAAGTGTCCTCCTGTGACAACTCCGTAGTAGGTGTGGTACATATCCCCCCTCTAAAAGCATTCCACTTTCCCCATAATCGTTCCCATTTTTTGGGGCATCTTCTATATATATATACCGCTCTTTCGGCCACCATCGCCATATCCATGTCCTTGCTCCAGTCTCGTAACGTGGGAGTGTTTCGTGCCCCCCATAGTCTGGCTATGTTCCTCTTAGCTATCGTCATTCCCAGTGTCGCCCAGGTTTGTGCTGTGGTCTTAAGATCTGTTGCTTCCCATATGTTTAATAGACATCGCTTAGGTTCTGGTGGTACAGGGGCCCCACTTTCTCATGTACCCATAGTATTTTTAAACAAATTACCCATCAATTGTTGAAACACCACTGACGCCAATCCAAAAGGCATGCAGACTTATCGGTAGGCCCCTTCAGGTGTAAAAAAAGATGTGAGATGCCTGGAGTCTTTACTCAGCTCAATCTGATGGTACGCTGAAAAGCATCCAAAGAAGTGAAAAAATTGCCACCATCCAAGGTCGCCAGCATCTCATTGATATTGGGCAGGGGTTGGCAATTAATCCAAATGCTGGAATTAAGATCTTGCGAATCCACACAAAACCATTGGAGCTAACCACTCCGACCCCTCAATGGGTTCAATTATGCCCATGTCACACAACCTTTTTAATTCCAGACGTAATTCATTGCGCAAACTCTGTCTTACTCTGCGCACTTTGTGAGCAACTGCCTGTGCACCCTCCTTTTTGTGTTGAAAACCCTTTAGCTTTCCTAAGTTCTCACTAAACACCTCAGGATAACTGCGGACCCATTAGTCAGCCATCAAGTGCCCAACCACACAAACACTAGATGAAAAAGCTGACTGGGACACACAACAAGATCCATTCATCTCCCGCTTGGATAACACCATGTAGGGATGATTTGGGTCCAAGATAATTCCCAGCTCACCCTGTTCCTGCCAGCCCAACAGATTCGCACCATCCTTAACAACATAAACTGAACCTGTAGCAGAATTCCCCCCAAACTCCAGATTAGTCTCAAATTTACCTAAAGCATCCACCCTTCTCCCCCCATAAGCAAAGATCTTTATGCTGGATTGCTGCAGCTGAATGTCATCTAACTCCCCAAAATCCTTCTCATTTATGAGTGTGAAAGGGGAACCAGAATCAGCCAAAAAGTTAACATTCTTGTTGATCACAGTGACCACACAAGCTGGAGTCTCCCTCTTCCGTGATCCCAGTAAGGACAATATTTCCATCACCCGATTCGCCTGTACAGTCGAAGAAGACAACATCAATGATTTATTGTTTTCCTCATCAGAACTATCAACGTTTTCCTCAATAGTTTTAACAGTTTGCATAGGAGTTTTCAGAGTTGAAATAGCCTTACACATTCGTGCAAGGTGTCCTTTCTTCCCACAATGTCTGATTTAAAGCAAAACTGAATTTCGCATTCCCCAGATAAGATTTGCTACTGCATCTGAAACATATCAGTTTAGTTTTATTGAATTTTGCTTTACCAGATACTGTTTCATAATTCGCACTGAGCTAGTATTAGTACCCTTGACAGATTTGGTACTATGTTTCGCACTCAGTTGCTTAACCTCCCAGAACTTTGCAGTCTCATTCATTTCCTTCATACACAATTGGGAATGTTCAATGCTCCTAGCCAGGGTAAGAGCCGTTTCAAGATTGAGGTCCTCGTGGATAGTAATTTCTCTTGATGCTTCCTGTTGCACGTTCTTTCAGTTAACTGGTTACAGATGATTTCATATTTAACTCCCTGTAGTTGCATGTTATTGTTCTCATATGAATTCAGAGAGATCCTTTCTTGGAGATAGGCTGTTTTCATCTGGGATAACATAAAGAGAGAGAATTTTAATGTTAAGGTTGCAAGTGAAAAAACAAAAATGAATGTTTTTGGCATCAAATGCATGTATGTAAAAGATAAGGAATTTAATGGGTGGTGAATGAGTGTATGAATGAATAATAAACCTTTATTGTTTAAGTTAATTAAAACCATAACAATATTTCAATAAAACCGAACAAGTTGTAAAAAGTATAATATACATGTTAAAATCATTGGTTGGCGGTAGCATATATAAGGTTGTGAAAGTCATGTCAGGACAATTTTATCACCAGTGTAATATACATGTTAAAAACTAATGATCAGCAAAAATACGTTTACTGGTGGACGAGACATTATTTAGACAAGTTTCTCAAGAATTTTTTCTTTTTTCCTTTTTTTTGATAAAGTGCTATTGAACTAGTTATGATACTTGTTCAAATTAATTTCTCGTATAAGAATAAACATTTTACCAAATTACAGTTAAGTTGCGGGTCGTTTGGGTCAAGACACTTTAGTATGGCAGATCTGCACGTGCGAATGCCCCTGACGTTAAAAGGATTTTTTAACAATAAAAGCCGATTTGATTTTAAAACGGGACTTATGCAGATCAAATGAACAAAGTCCTGCTTCAGTGCACCGCATAGAATGCAAGACAGCAGGCCATTATATTTCTAGGTTGGTTGATCAGCATTAGTTGGTAGTGACCCAAGGCGTATTGCTAGCAGTTTCCTTTTTAGGTGTATGGAGTATGTTATACTCAGGTATGCCGCAGGTTGTAAAATCAAATATGATTGCAGTACCATCCACGCATGAGAGCGCTTACTGAATATAGTTTTATCCTCCATTAGCGAATGCCTTTTTCCTGCTTTATTCAGTGTTTGTTGAAATGTTGTATACTGTAAGTTCAGTTGCCAAAGGTCCGTCACCTTCGTTGTCTTAGCTGCAGGTACTTTTTATAAGCTGATCGAGGATCATTCTCCTGAGCTTTCCAGATAGAGCTATTAATTGGGTTCTGACAGTTTGACCGAATTTTGTACCATAGTTTTATTGTCGCATACATTCTTGCTAGATGTTGCTGCAGTAGACCAAATTCTAAGCGAATCTGTGCTGGGGAAGAATTTTGCGGTAGACCAAACACTGTTTTGTATGTCTTTATTTGCATTCTCTCCAGGATTGCTGCTTCTTTGCCGTGCTGAACTTCAGTAGCATAGGCTAAGCTCGGCAGGAGTTTCGCTTTTATGACCGCTAATAATGGTTTAAACAATGGACCGCTTAGACTCTTTGCTATGGTGCAGAACGCATGTATCAACCCAAAAGTGTACTTTTTTATGTAAAGTAGTTCCTCATGTACACCAGAGCAAGCAGTGCATCTGAGGTGGAATAATACAACAAACAAAGCCCACATTATGTACACGGTAAAGTATTCACATCAGCAGGTGTTGCAGACAGCTGCACTAACAAGCAGACCTAAAGAGAGCATGCCTCCTTCTGGCCTTGTGCACTGGTGAATATCAGCTTCATTATTATGGCCATGAACTCCTTCGGCATTAAAATTCCAGACAAATTGTGGAAACATCTCCAATGTACAAGCAGCAGGAGATTGTACTTACCTCAAAAATATTCAGCTGTTACGGTAAGTTAATCATTATTGTAACTAAGCATCTTACACTAAGGATAATTTAAGATTGATGGTGTGTATGCACACTTGCAGTACATAAAGTTTTGAAATAATTTTAGAAAAGATGAACAAAGAACTTAATATGCTAAGACTCAATGTTCTATTAGTTTACTCGTTGTTTTCTTTTGAAAGGCTTATTTTGTCAATTATCCATGAATATGTTATTTTCGGAAAACATGACAAGTGGATCTTGGTGTTTAGAATACGTGTGGAATTTAAAATTTTGGATCCTGGGAAGGAATGAGGAATGCAGTGCAATGAAATGCACTAATAGGCTGTATAAAATAGGTTTCAATTGGGGGTGTGCTACCAATAGCATGTCATTGAAACGTGTGAATGGAATAAAGTATACATAGCTGATGTCCATGCTACAAATTTAAATTATATGACTTGTAGCGATTAAGACCTATATCGCTTTGATTATCATAGCAACACTCAAATTCTTAGCAAAAAACTTTGCAAATTTTGGGTCTAGTACCTCAATGTCTTGCTTATAGCTGCTGATGAGGTAGTCCCACAGCTTCCACCCTGAGTTCTTCTATCCTTTTCCTGAGTCATGACTCTGAGTAACTCCATCCCAGACCAGTCATCATCATGACCCGAGCAAGATAGACATGTAGTGCATTGCTGTTGAAAGAGAAGTAAAGAAAAAGAATTGCAGTATTTTGCATAGGCTTTTGTTTGTTAACTAAAGTAACTGTTCTGGTCTCTGAAGAACCAGGAAGTGTGAAAGGGCCAATCATCTTCAGGGAAAAAAATGAGCGCCCATCACTCAGGCCCCAAACATTGCAAATCAATAATCATCTCAAGAAATTTCCCATATTACAGTTCAACACACACTCCGTCACTGTCAGCCTCCACATCAGTAGCGGCTCATGGAGGGAGTGCCGCGGGGCGGTGGGGCGGGGCGGGAGAGGAGCAGGGTGGGGGGTAGTAAACTACGGCATACAGCCGAACAGAGGTAAGAAAACAAATAAATAAATAAAACGAATTTCGTTGCGCACGCTGCATTGCCAAATGCGATGCAGCGCGCGCAACACAATTCGTTTTATTTATTTATTTGTTTACTTACCTCTGTTCGGCCGTATGTCATAGTCTACTACCCCCCACCCTGCTCCTCCCCCGACCCGCCCCACCACCCCACGGCGCTCCCTCCACGAGCTGCTACTGCTCCACATCAATCATCACTCACAGTCACCCGATAATATGATCACTTATTGGTGCACTGGATACCTGTTCCTAATCAAGCACAGTGGTAGGTGCACTATCTCCCCTTTAATGTTTAATGCACGCAGCAGATTGGAATTTAGCATTCTTGAAAATCAGACGATTGTCTGGGGTAGCCATCTTAGATGATGAAAGAAACAGAAGGATCATAGGAGTGGACCATACAGGTTAATTCATTTTCGCTAAGTAAGTTTGTGAAGGCCAATCACCTCCAGGGAAAAAATGATCACCCATCACTCAGGCCCCAAACATTGCAAAACAATCATCACAGGCAAGTTCCCACATTACAGTTCAATACCCCCTTCACTGTCTGCCACCACATGAATCATTACCTTCATCATCACTCACACAATCAGTCACTCACTGTTGCAATAGTTGAACTTACCTCTTCCAATCCAAGCATGGCTGGTTGAGGTATTAGGTATTCAATAAACTTTGATGCAGGCAACACATTGGAATTTGGTATTGGCAGGCAGTCTTGTAGATACTAAATGTTATTCTGGGGCAGACCTTCTAGTGCAAAGTGATGTAAAAAGGGATAGGCAATTAGCATGTAATGGGGGGCCAACATTGTCCCCAATGTCATGAAGGAATTGTGGAGGCTTCTTCAATGCACACTGGTCTAACTGCAATCCGGCAATATATGTGACTAATAAAAAAGGTGGGGCAGCATAAATCTGACACAAAAATAAATAATGTTTCATTAGCTACATTTTTTTGTGAAGATAGAACTAAGTTCAAAGATAAATAATTAAAATGTTCTATAGGGGCACTGGCATACTTAGTCTGGGAAGGAGAGTTCATCCTCAAACTCGGTTGGTTTAACCAGAAGTTGGTCTGCTAATACATTTGATTCAATTTTAGACCAATCACCCTCTTCCTCCTCCTGTGCTGCTTTTTCAGGAACGGAGTAATTGTGTGGTATAAAATGTTGGTTCATTTTGATCATAGTCAATCTCTCCACGTTTTGAGGTGAGAGACTGGTCCTTCTCACTATAACAACTGCACCAGCTGCACTAAACACACATTCTGCAGACACACTGGTACAGGACAAACCAGATACTTTATTGCCAGCCTCCTGAGCTCTGCCCATTGGTGCATCTTCCCATACCAATACATCAATGGATTTTGACCTACATAGACCTGTTTTGTATCATCCAGATACTCCTGGAATATTCTGTGGATGGTCATTGGTGCTGCCACTTGCTCAACCTGTTTTGCTATTGACTCTACACTAGACTTGAGCCCTGCCAATTGAAACCAATATAATGCAGAGTTTGGGTCCGGTGCTTCTGTTGCTGTTGCTGCCGGTGTTCTGGTTGATGGTGTTGTTGGCTGCTGTGAGACAAGTCTGCCCTCTCTGGAAGTCGAAGGTGGCACCCCTGAATTGCAGGGTGGGACTCAAAGTTCCAACCGTTCTTCTTCCAAGCTTCCAACTTTCTCTACAATCCACCTCTTGCATTTTAAAACATCCCCTTCAGAAACAGAAATGGGAATGAAAGTGGGCAGAATATTTTTGTACCGTGGATCAGGTGCAAGTAGTGTGGCACAGATTTACTCTTTGGACTCAATGATGCCATGTTGCAGCCTTGTATTACAAGCCAAGCGAAGGATTAAGGTCTCAACCAAGACATGCACTTCTGTGTTTTCATTCACAACTGCGGGGGTGAACCTTTCAGAAACCTTCTTTACCTGGTCCTGTAGGAGATGCAACAATGGGATAGCTTGGCCCATCGTACTGTCCTCCTTGCTAAGTTCCCGTGTGAAAACCTCAAAAGGGATCTGTGTCAGGCATTTGACTAGGCCCCATTTGTCTGCATCCATGGTCATAGCTTTCCCAACTGCATCCCCTCCTCCTTGAATGACATAGTCATTGATCTGTTAGTACTGCTCAAACAGACGTTGTAAATAGTAAAAGGTCGAGTTCCAATGAGTTAACACCTCCTGTGACAGGGCTTTAATTTGGTGCTCTATTATTACGCTGAATAATCCGCAACTGCTTCCGAGCTTTAAAAGAATGGCTGAAATGAGTGCAGATTCTTCTGCAAGTGGTCAGTATGTTGCTGACTATGTCTGCTTTTTTCAGGAAGTCGTGCACCACCAGATTAATGCAATGGACCAAACACAGGACCCTGAAATAGCTTCTGTCTGACATGGCCTTGACTATGTTAATGCCATTGTCCGTGGCAACAAATCCAATTCTGAGACCTCTGGGTCGCAACCAATCCTACACCTTGCTGGTAAATTCCTCCAAGATGTTTACAGCTGTATTTGAATTCCCCATGGTGAACATGGCCACTGTTGCATGCCTCCGAGCGCTCTCAAAACTTTCTTCAGGGCCAAGACCTGAACATATCTTTTGCTTTACCCCTCAAAAGATATCCAGTGTGCCCTGATGCACATGTATTCAGTTGCCTGACAACTGGTCCACATGTCTTTCATCAGGTGGATGGTGTGCACAACACTTTGCTTAAAAGCTTGTCCAACAAACTGCAGCACATTTTGATGCAGCACTGGAACAGCAACTCTGGCAAAATAGGTACTACTTGTTAACTTCCATTTCAGTCATATGGCTGCCACAAATTCCAAGAATCCCACTCCTTACACAAAGGAATAAAGGAGGAAGTCCAGTGCTAACATTTTTGCCAGCTTCCTATTATACAAACGTCCGGTTGGGTGGTTCCGCTCAGTGGGCCCCTCCTGCCTAATCATGCCTGTAATAATAGCTTGGATTTTCTTCTTTACTTGGGGCACTGACATAGGCGTCTTTTGAGAAGTAGATGTTGGTGGGGCCGTCACTGTATGCCATGGTGTCTCCATCTCACTCCGAATCTTGTGCCATTGTGAAGTCGCAGAGATGGGTGAATCTGCTGGTGAACTGCTGGGGTCAGGGCTGCTTTGCATAAAATGTCACCCTCTTCTTCCCCAACATCACCTTCCACTGTGATTAGACTCGTGTCTGATGTTTCCCGGGTTTCCTCACCACCACAAACATGTTCAGCAATTTTTTTAAGGTGCTCCTCCCACTGGATTTTGTCGTGTTTTTTCACATGGGTTGTTTGGCCTCCAGTACCATAATGTGTATCAGACTTACCTCGACAAACACTTGTGCTGCAAATGCTGCATAGTGCAATGTGCTCCCCCTCTTTTCAAACCGTAAAATAAGTCCCAAACTGGGGAGGAGTACTTTTTTACTATGCCACTACCAATGCCTGAAGAAGAACTGGAGTTAGATGGGCATGTCGTTGATTGCCTCTCAGCTTTTTGTGGGGTAGGGGTTGGTGCAGGTCTCAGCTGGGGCTTTGCAATTATGGGAGCTGGTGGCGGTGTTACCTGTGCCACATCCCTTGGACCAGGTTAAATGGCAATGTCAGACTCCTCTGTGTCACCTTCCACCATGACTACCTCGTCGTCCTCATCCTCCTCATCATCCCTTTCCATAAGTCTAAGTCTTTCAGGAACATTTCTTTTTCCGTGCCTCTCCTGTTGTCTCCTGAACTCTGTCAGGGTCCACTCAATGTCGATATCATCATCATCAGAAGTGGTGCTTGGAGAAGATGGTGCAGCTGAACCCTTCCTTTTCCTTGCTGTAGATCTGGGAGCCAATGTTTCTAAAAGAGGAGGTTCAACTTCTTGCTCGGAAAGAAGCTCAACCTCCTGTTCTGCTCCAACATCAGGCAAATGTACTATTGCTGGCTGCGGCTGCTGTCTAATTTGCTCTGTTTCCTGAAACGATTGTGCACTACTTTGCGAAAGTGACAAATCCAATTCAACATCACTACTCGTCGGCGTTGGCTTGATTGGACTGGCTGCCTCACTGACAGACATGGTCCTGGTCTTAAGTGGGGGAGGTGGTGATCTTGATTCAGGAGTGCTGCTCTAAGCTTGCTTTCCTGTGGCCGCTGCGGCAGGCACAACTTTGCCGGAAAAGGCTGTGGTCAGTACACCAGTGGTGGAAATCTACTTCTTCTCCTCCCCACTGGACACTTTCTTGGCAGCACCTTTCTTGTGGGCCATTTTAAAGCTGTCAGTTGGCAGTGGCACTTAGCTTCACAAGCTGAAGAGTTGCATGTGTTGCGTAGTCAGTCATGCATTACGTCATGCACATGACTTCTGTCTGGCAGTACTCTGGGTGAAGTCTCTTCTCTTGTGCACCTAAAAGCAAACAAGCAAGAAGAACATCAGTGAATTGTGGCATTGTTGCAGTTCAATTAGTAATACAAACAAACAATATCATTTAGGTTGGTTACTTAAGTTATTTTAAATAATAAGCAATACAGTCTAACAATCTGTTCATAAAACCACACCAACACAAACTTTCATGGTGTACAGTACACTAAGGAAGGATCAGAAAGAGCAACAACAACATACAGATATAACTGTTTGCTTTATGTGCATCACATTGGGATGTGGCACTCAGGGAGGTGCAGGTGACAATGGAGTGATCCTTAGACAATGAATGCTGTTGTGCAGTGCACCTACAGCAGACATGTGGTTGATGCCAGATGTTAGGAAATTGGAAAAAAACATTTTTTACAAAAAATATAAAATAATAATAATAAATGTAATTTAAAATTTAAAATAAAAATGAAAAAACTTAAAGTTAAAAAAATTGAAATAAAAAAATTATAAATAAGTGAAATTATCCTCAAGCATATAATTTATTAAACTGCTAACTCAACCATCCATGCAAGCCTATGGCAAAGGGCCACACTGGCTAGACGCAAAAAATGGCTGCCAGCCAGTGCCACATGGTCATCAACATAAACAACACTGAGCAAGGAGGCATGGCCACAACAAAGAAGAAATGCAGGCCTATGGCAAAATCACACTGGCTGCCTACGCAAAATGGCCACCAGCCACATGGTCACAACAACAAGCAGGAGGCCTGTAAAACAAAGAACCTATGCAGGCCTGTGGCAAAAGCACACTGGCTTCCTACGCAAAATGATCACCGACCACATTGTCAAAAAGCAAGCAAGGAGGCATGGCCAGAACAAAGGACAAATGCAGGCCTTTGGCAAAAGCACACTGGCTGCCTACACAAAATGGCCACCAGTCACATGGTCAAAACAACCAGCAAGAAGGCATGGCCACAACAAAGAAGACATACAGGCCTATGGCAAAGGCACACTGGCTGGATACACAAAATGGCCACCAGCCACATGGTCAAAACAAGCAGGATGCTTGGAAAACAAAGAATGCAGACCTATGGACACTGACAATAGACAAATGGTGGCCAATTGGCAGACTAGGCCACATAGTGAATTAAATCAACATTGCAATTTTTTTTAAAACATAGAAAAAATTTAGTGAACTGTGCAACATGTTTCCTTTATAAAAGAACAAAAATGACATGCAAAAAACCAAATAGGCCCCTACTGAAACGGCAGGCCACCCACCACAATGAATTTTAAAAATAGATTAAAAGTACAAATAAATGCAGGTGCATGTGCCCAATCAAACAAACACAACTCTTTATTTATTTAAAAGGTTTTATATAGCGCTGGCTAGACCCAGGGGTATCAGAGCGCTTTACATGAGCATGAGTATAGTACAGGAATAACACAATTGTTCATAGCGTAGCATTCAGACAGGTTAGACTAAAAAGAACAAGTTGAATAATACAACTTGCATTGACAGATAGGCAAAAAAGAGCTAACTACATAAATAAAATGGATATAGGTAATCAAATTTTATACAGTAACACGAGATGGAGATAGACTCAATGGTCTGCGGGTAGTGGGTGGTTAGGCGTGAATAAGGGGGAGAAAAATAGAAAGAGGAAGGTGAGGTAGTATAGATGGAGAGGGAGTATGGAAGGGGGTGGGTAAGAAAAGGCGAAGGCAGGGAGGGGAATGAGGGGGGAAGGGAGAGAGTAGAACAGGTGAGAAATGAATAGGATTATGGACCCCAATATTTGTTGAGCAGGTGCAGTTTGAGGTCTTTTTTAAAGGTCTTATTTAAAGCTGACGTAAGAGGGATTACATTGCAGATCTTTAGGGAAGGCATTCCAGATGTTTGGGGCATTTTCGGAGAAAGAGCGAGATTGTGTGGTTCTCTTTTTTAACAGAGGTGGGACAAGGAGGAGAGCATTGATGCTTCTCATCGGTCGGGAGCAGCCCCTTTGTTGAGTTTATTTGTGAGGTACAGCTGGGTATTTTGATGAAGGGCTTTGTGCGTAATGCATGAAATCTTGTAGGAGGATCTGCCTTCGACGGGAAGCCATTTAAGGGCTTTAAGGGCTGGGGAGATGTGGTCAAAACGTTTGCAGTCAGTGATAAGCCTGGCCGCTAGGTTGAGCACAGATTTGTGTGGGGCAAGGTGAACTTTAGGGGTTCCGGAGAGGATAGTGTTACCATAGTCAATTTTTGAGAGGACTAGAGATTGGACAACCGATTTGAAGTCGTCAGCTGGAATGAAGGGTTTGATTTTCTTGAGATGACAGAGAGTGAAGAGTGCTCCTTTAGCCGAGTTTTTTATGTGGACATTAAGAGTTAGGCTATTGTCAATGGTGATACCAAGAGATTTTACTGAGTTGGATAAGGAGAGCGAACAGTTGAGAGCATTAAGGTCAGAGATCCATGTTTGGATGGGGAGCGGGTTGTTTTTTGGAGAGAAGAGAATGATTTCAGTTTTTTTAGGGTTGAGTTTGAGATAATTAGAGTGGAACCAGGATTGGATCTTAGTCAGGGTGTTGTTAAGGTGCAGAACATCAGAGTGGGATTTAATCTTATAGTAAAGTTGGGTGTCATCGGCATAGAGGTGGTAGTTGATTCCAGCTTGTTTTAGATTGAGGGTAAGGGGTTCCATAAATAGGTTGAAGAGAGAGGGAGAGAGAATAGATCCCTGGGGGAAACCTAGGGAGACAGGCGTAGGGTTTGAGAGGCAATCATAGATTTTGATTTGTTGTGTTCTGTTTTGGAGATAGGAGGCGAACCATTTGAGGACAGGACCATTGAGGCCAAAGCAAACTTTGAGCGCGTTAAGTAAGGCAGAGTGGTTAACAGTATCAAACGCAGCAGAGAGGTCGAGGAGAATAAGTAGGCAGGTCTCGCCATTATCAAGGGAATGGTGGATGTCATCAACTATATTTAGCATGGCAGTTTCTGTACTGCAGACTTTTCGGAAGCCGGATTGCAAGGAGTCAAGTAGGTTGAAAGTGTCAATGTGTTTATCCAATTGGAGCAGGGCACATTTTTCGAGGGCTTTGGAAATAAGGGGGAGGTTAGAGATAGGGCGGAGATTGTTAGGGTCGTTAGGGTCGGCATTGGGATTTTTAAGAATGGGAGTGATTTGTCCGAGTTGGAGGGAGACAGGGACACATCCCGTGGTAAGGGGGGAGTTGATGATAGTAGTCCAATATGGGGCAATGATGTGCTTTAGATCTTGGACAAGGTTAGAAGGGAGAGGGTCTTTAGTGTGAGAGGACGGTTATAGTTTAGAAATGATGTTAAAGACTTCGAGCTCAGTTACGGGGTGGAAATTATGCCAGGAGGCATTGTTTTAAGCTGTGAGTTTGAGAGGTTGGTATCAGGAGGGGTTGTAGCGAGTAGGTGAGAGGAGGACTCAGGGGGTAGAGTTAATAAGGAAGGTGATTTTGAAGTAACATCAGAGGTAAGTTGGGGGTTGGGTGGGATCTGAGTTAAAAGGAAGGATTGATTTGCAATTTCTTCGCATCTATCAGTTGACGCCGTCAGCTTTGGGGGGCAGAGGATGCTTGGTTTCTAACAATGTTGAACAGATCTCTGGGTCTATTTTTGGCACGATCGAGTTGTGTACGGAAGAAGGATGCCTTTTCATTGAAAATGTGTTTCTTGTAAGTAGATCTAGCGGATCTGAGGAGGGCAAGATGGGAGGGAGATGGGTTTTGCCTTTCAGTCAGTCTAAGTGCGCGTCTTTCATTGTTGAGATCTGAGTTGAACCGCGATTTGGATGGAATATTTCTTTGAATTTTTAGTTTAGGCGGGGAAATTTGGTCTAAGACATCGATGACAGTTTTATTCAAATGCTCGGTGAGCTTGTTAGCATTTTGGGAGAGAGGAGTGAGAAGTTGTGCTTGGAGTTTAGACTCCAGTTCACCAGGGGGGATAAGATTAAGATTTCTGGTCCATTTCATGGGTTTGATGTTTTTGGTGGGGGGGGTGGGGCCATGGTGGCGATCGTGAACAGAATGAGGTGATGGTCAGACCAGTCGATGGGGATGATGTTGGAAAGGGAGGCCAAGTCATTATTGGCAATGATGGTGTCAAGAATGGCCCCTTTGGTGTGGGTTGGAGAATGGCACAGTTGTTTGAGGTCACTGATTTCTAGAACATTAGTGACTAGGTTGACTGTGGGATCGTTGGTCTCATTCCAGTGGATGTTAAAATCTCCTAGGAAGAGATTTTTTGAGTTAGAAAGTGAGGATTGAGTAAGAAGGTCGGATAGTTCCTCAGCGAAGGGAAGAGGATCACCAGGAGGGTGGTAGATATTATGTAGTTGAATTGGGGGAGAACCCTGAACCTTTAGTTCGGCTCCAAGGTATTCAAAGGTTGAGCGGTCTGAGTTCTTAACTCTTACACACCAGTTTTTCAACTTACTTGGTAAATCTCAAATACAAAGTCCTTAAATCTAATGGTATATAAGCAGCAGACAAGGAGAGTGATCCTTCCAGCTCCAAATCCCAATGAAATGTGACCAGGAGAGGGACAACGCACTGGGAGGAGACTGCTGGACAGGAACAGGAATTTGGAGTCTGTGGGGCACTTCCTTCCTGTATGAAAAAAAAAGTTTAAAAAAGGCTTCTCACACAAAAAAAATAACTCCAAAAGCCAGTTTGAGAATAAAATCCACCCCAAAAGCCTGTCAGCTGCTTTGTGGCCAGAAGCCGTGCAAGTGAGCAAGAAGTATCACGGGAACTTGCTAGCAGTGGGAGAAGTCTCGAGCGCGCTCGCAAGCAGCTCAAGACTCTTGGTACTCACGTTCGTGCAGCAAAATAAAACTCAAGGGCGTGAACGGGAAAAAAAACTCTATTTAGCACCCGAAAAGCAGAATTCAGGAACTCAGTGCTTCTCCTTGAAGCACGGCGTGCCCGACTTACGGCAACTCTGCGAGCAGAGCGGAGTTTACCGCCTGGGCCTAATTTATGCATATTTATATGTTTATATTTAAAAGGTATTTCTGCAGATTGAACCTAGCCAACAGTTCCAGAGCACTGTGCAAGGTCAAAGACAAGTATAAAGACAACGAGTGATAGGAGAAGTAACTGGTTTGTGGACTAATAATGCATTGTGATGTAGTAATCTCTAAAGAAGTGTGTCAGCGACTCTCACAAACTGGAACAGAATTTGGGCATTCCTGAGGGTTACAGGGATGTTGTTTCAGATGCTGGTTGCATGCTGCCTTTTTTCTCATTTTTACACTTTTTAGTCTGCAGTCTGATAGTGTCTTGGATGTGGGTGTGCACAGAATCACCAGAGATGCTGAGCTTGTATGCCAAAAAAGCAGGGATGCTGGGTGTGATGGTTTTGTACATGAAAGTTAACTATAAATAGATGGTACTGGGGGAGATTTACTGCAAGGTACCAGTAAATTTGCATACAAATGTACTATTCCCTGATTACTGTCCAACTTGTAATCATTGCCACAGTAATGAGATTAGACAGTGGGAGGCAAAGGAGGGAGAAAAAGGAAAGAACTATATCTTGATATTCCCCAAAAAAGCAGGTCAATTTGACCTTACATGATATAGAATTTACTATACACTATTTCAGCATGCAGCTCATCACATGTACTCTTGTATTCATAATACACTCTTACGTACTGATTCAGTTGTCATCAATACTCAGGGCATAGATCTCTGCTCAGTGCGATTCATAGTGCCTCATTTACAATACTTAAATCCCATCACTACACACTGCACACCAAGTACCATTGTAAACTGTGTGACAGATATTGCTACTGGTGTCTTATGACACACTGAGTACATAAGTTGCTACCCAACATGATAGTAGCCCTTGCTATAATGAGAGTTATGGTTAAACAAAATAGTCACCTTCCTTGTCAGTTTGGTCTTATTTAGACAGATTTGTCAATATGGAAATATATTTCTTACCACATTAGTGGATGCAGCTATCCTGCTCCCCAGGTCGTTATTTCGAATGTTACTGCAGGAAGTCAGAGATCAGCATTTTTAATGTTGCACAGATTGTGCTATGTATAGAATTCTGTTTCACATCGAACTGCACCATCATCGGGACATCAGTGTGCAACATAGTCCATCATGCCATCAACATGCTACACATCCTAGGTTTTAGAGTGCATGATCTAGATATGAGGATCATATTCTATTACAGTACTGTTTCAACCTAGTGTAATTGAAAAGGATAATGAGAGCACATATTTGTGGGTCAACTTAAGGATTATAGTTCTGCAAATAATGGAACAAGGTTATTTCTTAAAAATAAGGAGAAAAGCCAGATCTTAAGGTATTCCTCGTAAATGAAATTTCCACTGTTTCATGTACTTCTTCATTATAGGAGGTACATTATGAGTTTTATAGTTGTGATCTTGGATTTTTCAAATCTCTTTTAAAAAGACCAGCTGATGTCAGGGATTCTAGCTCCCATGTTGAATTCCTCAAAATGAATTCCACTTTATCCTATTGTTTAAGCCAATAATATTTGTTCACAATTTAAAGATCCATTTCTGGTCTTTGCAGTGAAGGATGTTGTTATTCACTTCTCATGCTGTGACTTTTGCTAGATTTGCCCCAGATGAAGCCAAAGTCATTGTGGCACAAGTTTTTATAGTGGGTTCCTAACGTAGTAGTGCTAGGACCAACAAGGGAGACGTTAGTGTTTTTGAGTGTTCTGCACATTCTGTTGATTAGGTCAATTTCCTAAGATTTTTGCTTCATTTTAAAGCACGCAAGGGTTTGTCAAAGTTCACTGTCCCTATATTCAGGACATGGCCGTTGTAGAAAAGGTATCCTTTTTGCCCTGACCGCCCCCATTATTTGACTGATACTGGTGGTTACTTACTCTGAAAGTTTCCAGGGCTCTGCTAATCAGTCCTTGTGCCAGTGCTCTGTTTAAAAGGTATATGGTAATTGATGCAATTAGTTCAGACAACGTACCAATAAGTACCTCAAATATGGTAGGGTCAGTAGGCTTAGGGACCATAGGGGACTTGAAGTACTTAAGTGTGCAATGCTGTGGTGTCTGATGCCATTTTAAAGCTAGCCTGCCTTGCAGGTGGATTTTAAAATAAAACTGTGCTCAAATTTGACTCTGGAATTAAAAGTGCTTCCAAAGTCCAAAGCTATCTTTTTATTACAGATAAGTCACCCTTAAGGCCCCAAAAGTAGGGTACCTTGCAATAAAAAGTAGGGCCATTATAAAGTATGTTTTGTATGCCCTGGTGGAAGCAGCCAAAGTCGTCTTCCCCATTGTAGTGCTGCTAGCTCCATAGGCTAACATGGGAAGGCTTTAAACTTTAATAAAGTCTAACTTTTGACAGGAGTGAGCTAGCAACGTTATTCAAAGTATCATAATAATAGTCACAAAAAATTAAACAACTTGCCAAGGTCGGATTTATCATAACTAATGGAGGAAAGTCATTTTTGAACGTGCTTTACTGAAGTTACCTAAAACAATCTAGAGCAGCCTCCTCTGATTGGTCAACCTTTGAAAGCCTGAGCCAAGCTGCTCCCTGATTAGGTGTGAAGAGGCATGGGCTGAAATAGTGCAGCCATCTGGTGGGAGGAGATCTGATTCCTGCAGAAGCCAGGGCAGGTAGGGGGCGGGGGAGATAAACTGGTCTTCAAAGGGAGAAGCCAAGATAGCACAGGAACCATCCCCACTTCCTTGAGCCCCAGCCAGGTGGGATCCCCTCTAATTATATTAGGAGAGGGACTGGAAGGGTAGTGTAGCCAGACCCATGGATTGGGTTAGCCAGACATGAAATCACAGGAGAGATTTTCTCCATTATGATTTTTGTTGAGATGTGCATTCTGGGACAGAAATACATCACACTTCCCAGGAAGTGGTCATAACAGAGTGGGCCAACGTGAACCCCATTTGCTGGGGGTGCACCCCCTCTTGCCAACCCAGAATGAGGAATTAATATAGGAGAGCTGCAGGAGCACCTCAGATCCCTGGCTAGAAATATCTGGAGAAGAAGGAATGCCCTGCTGGACCCTTGGACTGCATACAAGAGGACTGCATTCATAAGGACTGCACCTGCTGCACTCTCAAGAGTTCACAACAAAAGGTCTTAAAGGATAAGGAGTGGATCAGCAACAGGTAAAAAAGTGCTGGGAGAAGCTACCTGCAACATCAAGAAGGACAACTCCAGCTGGCAAGTCTCACCTGGATTTTACATGGATTGACCAGGTGCATTGTGGGAGTTGGAGTTCCCAATCTCTAGTGGCAAACTAGACCTTCTGAAACCTTGGCTGGTGCTGTGGGCTCCTTTCCTGCTTCAAGAAACCTTCAGAGAAGAACGACTGAAAGTTTGCAAACTTTTGACAAGGTGTTGTGAAACAGCTCCATGAGAAGACCAGCATCAGAGACAAGAGTAAATCCAGCGACGTCGGACCACGACTCGGCTTCATCGTGCAGGTTTGCCCTGCTAAAAGCTCCCGAGCTCCTCGCCTTTGCCGACTAAAACAATGACCTCCAGGACTCACAGAGGCATCACGCTGCAGCAGGCCGGCATCGTTGAATGAAAATCCTGATCCGAGGACCCGATCGCTCGACGGAGACAGAAATATTTTTTAAAACATGACTACGTCTGAAGGTAAAACCTTGAATGGGCACTACGGCTCATCGCAGCTGACCTTCGCTCCATTGCAGTCGGCCTGAAACTTTGACTTTGTCCCGGTCCAGTGTGACTAGACATCCACAGTTCGTGCTTTTCACTTTTAAATGCTATTTAAACTTTAAAAATTCATATCTCCAGTTCCATGCATTGGATTGTTGTCATTTTGAAGATAAAAATATTCTCTATTTGCATAAATTTGAGGTTGGATTTTTAGTGTGTTGTGTCTTTTACTTATTTACAGTTTTGGTGATGTTAAATGCTTTACACACCAGTCTCCTATGTTTAGCCTGACTGCTCATCAGCCAAGCTACCAAGGGGTGAGCAAGGATTCATTTATTAAGACTTGACTGGACCTTATTTGTGATTGTGGTGTTACTACTAGCTGTTGGTACTTACCTGCACCTACTAATAAACCACCTTCCAAAAGCAGTTTATTAAAATAAGTTTTTATAAATATTTATTTGAGATTTCCATGAATGTTGCTCCACAGGTTAGCAAGTCCGATTTTTCACGTAAGTAACTTTCAAGGAGGACATCGCTATTGTTGCCATTTACTGCTTGTCATACTTTTCTCTTGGGGTAATGTGTGGCCATCAATTTCTCAGCAAGGATTTCAGAATAGTCATCAAATTGTTATGTTATGTTAACTTATATTTGTAAAGTGCCAAATCACCAACGGTCTCTAAGCGCTACAAACCATAAACCCAGGAGTGCCATGATACTTGCAAATAGAGCAAAACTTGGGGTAAGCTTATCCAAACGCCTCAGTAAACAGAATGGTCTTTAATTTCTTCCTGAATGGGAGTAGAGTCGCCTCCCCACGCAGACTCTCTGGGAGCTTATTCCAAAGCTGGAGAATCACAACCGAGAAGGCACGTCCCCCTAAGGTTATTCTGTTAAAGCGTGGACAGGCCAACAGGTGTGCTTCTGATGAACGAAGACAACGACCAGGAACATAAGGCATCAAACGGTCTTTAATGTAGCTGGGCGCCGCTCCATATTTAGCTTTATGTGCAATGCAGAAGCCCTTGAATCTGATCCTCTGCTTAATAAGGAGCCAGTGTAGCTGCTGTAACAAGGGTGTGGCGTGTGTTCTTCTCGGCAATTTGAGAATCAGTCGTGCTGCGTCGTTTAGAACCACCTGGAGTTTCCCCAGAAGTTTATCGGGGAGTCCTATATACACTGCGTTGCCGTAGTCCAGGCGTGGCAAAATTAAAGCTGACACCACAGTACGCATAGTCGCAAATGACAGCAAGGGTGCAAGTTTCCGTAATTGCCTCATCAATCACACACAGCTTCCCACTACCGCAGCTACCTGCTCGAGTTACAGACCATTTTTCATAATACAGAGAATTGTCCAAAGGCAAGATTTTTCCATAGGGCCCTGTGGATGTTGACTATCATATACGAGTAGTGGGTTTCCACCCGTAGATTTTGGATATGCCAACAGTTATCAGTTTTTGTTGCATGATGTACGTAAGCAATTGAGGAAGGTGATCTTGTGTCTGTTTGTGTTATCATTAAAGTAAAGGTGAGGTTCTTAGCTGTTGATCCAGTTAATAAACTGAGTAAGTGTATCCGATTGGACAACATAGAAATGGAGTCCATTAAAAGAAGAAATGTGACATCTTGCCAATACATCGGCCAGTGCCCCTAACCCAGAATGACCCAACAGTTTGTTTGACCCTCTGGTGCAGATTGGGGGGTCGTACTGCCCAATTTGCTTCCAGGGGACAGAAATCCCACTGGACATCATCGAAATAATGAACAATAAAAAGAAGGGATGGAGGCCCGAGAATCAGCAAATTAAACTTTCTGCCCCCTCTTCCAAATTGACCCAATAGGTTTCACTCCTAATTTGATCCCTGAGGGGCAGAGAACCCATTAGACACCAAAGACAATTGGTCAGAATAACGGCGTGAGGGTGGTCCCCTCAGGCATCAGGCCATTCTGCCCTTAGTAGACAGGGCAGAAATCCAACTTTACACCAGGGAAAATTATAACAATTATCAAAAGAGAAGAAGTGGGGTAGATTCAGAGGGTGTACTCCTTTCTGGCTGACAGGAGGGGGGTATAGAAAGTCCATTAGATACAAGGGAAAACAGATAAATAAAAGAAGGAGTAGCCTACCCCCTGCATTGGCCGTGGATGGGTGCAAGTATCTTTCAGCCCCAGGCAGGGTACAGAAAGCCCACTGGAGATGAGGAAATAAATGGTAAAAAAAGGAGGTGGGTTGTACCCCCAACCCAGACCAGGCAAAAGAGACTTTCTGGCCTTTGGTGGGCAGATTGGGAGGGTTTACCCCCAGAAAGTCTACTAGACACCAGGCCCAATATATGTTTTGGGGCCTGATCCCTGCCTTTAAAGTCTTGCTAGGTCCTAGAGCATCCCCATGGCAAGCGAGAGGAAAATTTGATTTTTATGGGCATAGTGTTGACATATTACCCAGCAAAGACAAAGTAAATCCTAATTTCCTCTCACATGCTATGCTGCTTTATTCATGCTCTTGGTCACGCAACAACCAAGGAACACTGTAAACCCCCTGGGCATTTCTGAAACCTAGGGACAGAGAAATCTAGCATGCCATGGTTTGCATGCACCCTACTACATTTTTCTAACCACTCTGCTTTGCAAAGCTTACACTTTGATTAAAATCTTGCATTTTACTTACATTTCTGTGGAGAAAGTTCCAGAATTTGTGTGGATCCACAGAATTCCTGCCACCCAGCATTCTCACTCTCCTCCAAATAAAAATGATACTTCACTTTTGTGGTTGGGCCTCTTGAACTGACCAGGGTCCAGAGGAATAGTTTTCATCTATCTCTTTTACTCATGGAATGATATCTCCATATAAACTGAATGCAGAGATGCTGGCCAATTGTTCTTTACTCGATTTGCCAAGGCATAACACATCAAAAGACAACAAATCAAAAACTGTGACATCTGATTTGATATTGACTGCTAGACTTGGATAAACCATTGATCATACTTAAGGCCATACACTGCCTGCAGTCCAGTCATAATTGTTATCTCCCTGGGAAAGCTGCAAGGCTTTGATTAAGAGACAATATTACTGTTGCAGAAATTATTGTCAAAACTGGTTTAATGGACATGGAGTGCAAATTGTCATAAGTCCAGTGAAGAGCGTAAATTGATGGTGCAACTTTTATTTCAGTGTGGCTAGAGGAGAATTTAATGAACCTCACTACTTTTTCCACACTGATAGATAGTTCTATTTCGTATTTCTGTCCATGCTAGATAGATGAATTTCCTATTTCTTTCCACTAAAACATTGCCAATGGACCACTTAGTTATTTTACGTGCATTCCTTTTGAATATTGACAATTTTTTCACATCAGTCACCAATTTATTTTTGTTGTTATGTACATTTACTGCTTCAAGAGATCTCTGCAAGTCTGTTTCTCTGTGATCAAGTAAAATTCTATCATCTGCATATTGCATAACTCTCAGGCATGTCCTTTCTAATTTTATTGGAATAAACACTCCTTAAAAACTGCTGAAGCTAATTCTGCTGTATAAAGACTGAAGAACAAAGCGACATGCACATATTCCTGCTTTGAGCACAATATAGGACGGTCAACATCATGAAATCCCATGCAGTGGTCAATGAAACACTCTACATGCTGCTAAAACTATTTATTTTTTACTTTTACAGCTTCATGAATCAGAATGAAGATTGCAAGTATATCAGTCATATTGTTGTTTACTTTAAAGACTGTGGGGCCTCATTATGATATCGGGTGGAAAGCCATCCAACAGCTCGTCGGAGGCTTTCCGCCCGACATCAGAGGTCTCTGCTGTCAGGATTACAATTTCCCTTCCTGCCTGCCCTTTCATGGCGGTCCGCCCGCCATGAAAAGGCAGGCGGAAAGTGACTTTGGGGGGCCCCTAGCAGGGCCCCTTTCCCGCTGGTGCTCCACTATGGGGCCTGGAGGGCAACTGTGGAGCCCCCGAAACATCCCAGCACCATGTGGCAGGCACCACATGGTGCCTACCACACGGTGCAGGGATTTTTAAACTCTTCATTTTTTCCATTGCAGTTTTTGCTGCGTTCAGCAGCATGAGCCACAATGGAAAAAATACAGGATCTGGCCACCAACACAGCGGTCAGATCATAATCTGGGAAGCGGGACCTCTAACTCCTTGTTGGGCGATCCTGCTTCCGCTACAGTGCCGGTCGGACATGCGTCCGAACGGCATCGTAATCAGACTTTATGTGGTTGTGAGATATTAGTTACTTTGCTTTGGCTCATTATTCCAGTTATGTGGAAGATAAGATCATAATATCTCAACATCTTTGAGGGGTATAATTTTATCATTTGAAACTAGGCAGGCATCACCTGTTTTATAAATTGGAAGCAAAACTGATTCCCACCAAGATGGTGGAAAACAGACTGACTGTCAAAGGCTCTTCTATTTAATGGATAGAGCTGAATCGATCAGAGTTCAGGGTTTTCTTAAAATATTATTTGGCAGTCCATTTGATGTATGAGTCTGTTTCATGATTTTACTAGTAGTATCTATTTCTATTGTGGTGGCAGGAAAGGGACATAAGGACTATTGAAATTAGTTGGTTCATACATGAAGTGCCTTGATGCGGGCTACCCAAGGTTTTTTAGGGATTGCATTACCCTGGTTATCTTTTGATGTTGCCTGTTGTACATTTCAAAGATTTGTAACTATTGTATTTCTATATTGATCCTTGATTCTTTCTAGACCTGTAGTTTGCAGTTCTTCTATAAGATCGTGATTCTGTATAGAAATAGAGACATTGGTGGTAATCTCTCAAGGGCTCAGAAGCTTCTGTTTAATAATCTTCTTTGCTCTTTCAATTTACCATTAAACTAGCACTTCATTCGGCTCTCCTGGTGCAACAAACTGGATGCCATACATTTGTTGAACTCCTGCAATACTGTTAGAGCAGCACTGTGGAGGGTCAATACTTGTCTCAATTATGTTTTTAAGCAGATCTCCTGTTCCTTAGACATCCATAGTGCCTAGGGACATTAATCTTGAAAGATAGCAGATGCGCAGCATTAACCCCGAAAGACACCATGTGTGTGGCATAATCACTCTCGATTCTTAATTTTTTTTCAAAGTGAAGAAATGTCTTAGAGACCATGCTGTGATAAAAGTATAGCCAAGAATCACCTTCCTATAACTGGAATAATGGATGTATGTCATTGTTATATTAGTGTATTCTCTTCTCTCTAATGCTTTCAAGTTAGCTGAATGAAGGAATCTTAGCAGTTTAAAGCCCTGAATGCTGAGGGGGAGATCAACGCTGTATCTTCCATGTGCTTCAATACCCTCCGCATTCTCCGCAAGACCTTCAAATGGATCCCCTCTGAATCTAGAAAGACCGTCACCCACGCACTCATAACCAGCAGACTGGACTACGGGAAAGCCCTTTACGCCCGAATCAACAAATCTCTACTCCTCAAACTCCAGACCATCCAGAACGCAGCAGCCAGACTCGTACCCGGCATCCCATGGCAAGACCACACCACCCAGCACCTACGAGACCTCCACTGGTTCCCCGTCGAAAAGAGAGTGACTTTCAAGCTGCTCACTCATGCCTACAAATACCTCCACAACACCAGACCCCAATACCTCAATGAAAGAATCTCCTTCTACGCACCCAAGAGAAACCTCCACTCCACTGACCTTTCCCTGGCCAAAATCCCTCGCATCCGCAGAGCCAAAACGGGAGGAAGAGCCTTCTCCTACATCACGGCCAAGACCTGGAACAAACTCCCCCTCGGCAACAGATGCACCCCCACACTGCAAGCATTCAGGAAGAGCCTCAAGACCTGGCTCTTCAGGTGAACAGAGCGGTCGAAACCCCCCACTGCCTTGAGACCCTCATGGGTGAGTAGTGCTTTTCAAAAATCCCTGATTGATTGATTGATTGATTGAGCAACTGTGCTGAGAGGCTTCAGTTACAGCTGGAATTCCCTAAGCACTATTCACATAAACAAATGCCTTATTGCCTGTTTAATTGTGAGCCAAATTAAGATTTAAATCACCACTCAGTAAGATCCACACGTTTACGCCATCAAGGAACAAGCTGAAAATAAAGTTCATGATGGCTATTAAATGACCCTTTCTCACAGTGAAAGCATTATTGCTTTCATATAAATAAATGCTCTTGTATATATATTCTATAAAAACATAACATCTTACTAAAAACAAACACTGTATTTCATCAGTTAAAGCTGACAAGAGATGGGGGCGCTAGAGGGCGCACGGCAAGATGGCTGCGCATTAGTACAGTTCTGCCGGCTGTTCCATAATCCATCCAGAATCCTGCACTATGACGTGGCAGACAGCCACATCCAATGTGGAACTGTGCCAGTAATGTGCCCTGGACCAGATTGACGTGGCTTGCGGCCCTGTGCATGAAATGGTGAGCTGATATTTTGATATCAGGCGGAGCAGGCGCGAAAATGACATGGCGGCTGCTGTTCGCGGTTGAGGGCAGCACTCGTTCTTGCTTGCCGCTGCAACCCCTGTGTGGTTGAGCGGCGCCGCGCGAGCCCCGGAGTTGCTGACTGCCTGAAAATTGAATGCAGGGACGGTGGAGGAGCAACAATTGATCAGCTGGTTGCATGGAGTTGCCTACTGCTGGGAGGCCTCCCGGGCCATGCTGCTGCCGCCTGACCGGAGAGGTGCTGGGCCTGCTGGAGTGCCGCTGAACTAACGTGCTGGGCCGCGGGGAGCTGTACGGCAGGCTTGAGCCGTACTGTATCCGCAGTGAGTTCTTCTTTGGCTGTGGGCGCTGGTTTGCGGGGCCCGAGTGCTGCTCTACATTCACCTTGTTGCTGTGGACTGGGATGGCGGGCCTCCCCTGATGGCTTGATTCGCCTTGGTGGCCTGACACTGCGGCAGTGCTGGACCCCCACGGTGCTCTGGCAGCATGACTTGTGGCATTGCGGTTCTGTGGGCCCGGCTGCCCTCGAATGCGTGGTGGCTCCCCGGATGAAATCTCAACTCTGATTGGCACAAGGGAAGTGAGGTGGTGTGCCGCGTGCCAGCCATCTGGACATCTTGGCTGCTGCTGGTGCCGGGGAGGCTGGAGAGGTGCATCTGGGTCCATAGTGGAGCCCATATCTGGATCTGGCATATATCAGCTGGCTGCTCAGGAGGTTGTGTGCCCTGATGCTGTGCCATTTATTGTAGTGGCCTGTAGCTGTGGATGCCTGTGAAGATATAAAGACACATCTGTGGTCCCGAGCTGTGGCGTCATCTGTCTCTGTATCCTATATGCACCAGTGCAAATTAAGCAGCTTGTTCCACTGAGAAGTGTTTTATGCTTGGCTGGGTGGCTGTGAGTGGCGACTGCTATTGCCACAGGTGAGCTGGTCACAATGGGCATAACCGATAAGTTACAACCTCACCTCACATTTGAAATGCGCAAGCCGGGAAGATCGGAGCCTAAACAAACTTCGGACTCTGAGGCAGATGCTCCATCGGAAACTGCCCTGGCTCAGGAGACTACGCTCCTGGTGATGCAGCATAGCCTATAGTCGATTGATGGAAAGATCGACGCATTAAACCTACGTATGGATCATATGGCTGCGAAGCTCGACAAACAGGGCACCAGGCTGGGCGAAGTTGAGCAACGTGTGTCTACGGCTGAAGATGACCTGCACACTGTCTCCAATAAAACCCTGAATATGGAAAAAGTGCTGGCAGTTATCCAGGCAAAGAATGAGGACTTGGAGGCGAGATCCAGGAGAAACAACATGAGGATCACAGGTCTGCCGGAGTCGACCAATACTGGGAAAATGGAGATCTACATGGAGGGGATGCTCAAAGATATCTTTGGTGTGGAAAATCTATCTCCTATGCTGATAGTGGAGCATGCCCACAGCTCTCTGGTGGCTCATCGAATCCCCAGGGCCCCGCCGTGACCCATCATTGCGCGGTTGTTAAACTATAGAGATCGGGACACGATCCTCTGCTTGGCCCGAGAAAAAGGTTCCATCAACTATCAGGGGAATGTGTTGGCTTTATTCCCACATTTTACCACGGCTGTCCAAGCGGCGAGAAGGGAGTTTGTACCAGTCAAAATGTTGCTGCTGGCGGAGGAAATCCCATATGCTATGCTTTACCCTGCACGCCTGAGGATCGGCCTGGATGGTGCCTCCAAGATCTTCAACAACCCGAAGGCCACCATGGAACACACTAACTCATTGAAAAAGCATTTCTGTGAAACCACTAGTGATCCAGATGAAGAGGAACAGTGAGTCTCTGTCTGTGCATGCAATCTGGAAGTTTATGGCTGCGGCCTGAATGCCGCCACCTGACCGCTTTGGTGGTCATTGTGAGGTGGGATGTTCGCTGGAACTGTTTAATATCATGCGCAATATCCTGTTCCGAGGCAGCTTCATCTTGGTCCCACGATTTGCTGTTCATGTGAGTACTGAAAGAGGTCGAGAGGACCTTGGTCTCAGGGGCTTTGAACACTGACTGGGCTGTCACGTTGACACTATGGACAAGTTCGGCCACCTCCCCTTCCATTGGGAGGCTGTATGCTCTCTAGTGATCCCTAATGGGTGTACCCTGACAGGTTCTCTGGGTTATGTTCTCATGGGAGGGTTTGTTTGTTTTTCATTGGGATGTCTTTAGCAAGTTGGGGGTGCTCACTTGGGTTGAGGGTGGGGGGAAAAGGTGGTGTTCTGGTAGACAAGGTGTGATGTAGATGCAGTTTATTTGTTAACACGATGGTCCTATCTAGGAAATACACAATGTGGAATCTTGCAAGTATGATGGTTCAATAGATGTCCGGGTGGTACTGTTAAGTTAATAACATGGAATGTATGTGGGCTTAACAACCCCAAAAAGATCTGTAATGTGCTAGCGTTTCTAGATAGACAGGATGTGCAGGTCGCGTTTTATTCAGGTGACGCAAAATGTGGGGGTTCGCAGGGCTGTGGGGCGTGTAGCAGCATTGTATTCCTCCTATTCTAGAGGAGTGTTGATTCTGGTCAAGAAGGGTAGCCCATTCACCTTACTTAAGTCTGAGGCTGATGAGCAGAGAAAGGTGCTTCTGGTTCTGGGCAAATTGGGTGGCACAACTGTTCTATTTGTAAATACATATGGACCCAACTTCGACGATCCAGCATTTTTCAATGATATTTGGAGGCATATCTCCTCCTTCCCTCCCTCTGTTGTAATATGGGGCGGTAATTTTAATGTGTGTCTGGATCCTCGGCTGGACCGCTCTGTGGATGCGGTGGGGTGGGGGAAACAGGCTGCACAGGTGCTGGCTGAACTGATGGAGGCTGAGGGACTCATGCATGTGTGGAGGTCCCAAAATCCAGCTGGGAGAAGGTACATTTATGTCCACGGTGTGTGATTCCTGGTCCAGACTGGACTACTGGTTGGTCTCCAAGGAGGTGTACCCCTGGACTATCTCTATCAAGCACTTGGCAAAAACAGTTTCTGATCATTCTCCTGTGCTCCTAGAGCTGGGGTGTCCCATCATGTGTTAGACCGCCGTTTCAGTGGCGGCTACCGCAGTCCTCCCTACTAGACCCAGTGTTCCGGGCCACGATTGGTGCTGCCATCACTAACTTTTTCACGGAGAATGCAGGCTCGGTTGTCAGTGCAGGCACACTTTGGGGGGCCTTTAAAGTCACCATTAGGGGGAAATGTATTGGGGTACAGGGGGGTGTATTGAAGGATCTCCGGAATAGGATACGTGATCTAGCTGATAAGATTAGCGCACTGGAGCGTGAATATGAACAGTGTCCCTCGCCTGCAATTCTGGCCCAAATCAGGGAATTGGTATCCGAACACAATCAGGTAGCGGATCAGGAGGTACTACATAGATCTAGTAGATGCAACGTGCGCTATTATGGAGAGGGTGGTAGACCCAGTTGATCGATGGCACACAAACTGTCTCTGCCTAAGGGATAGGAGCATATCGTTGAGATGGTGGATGAGGACTCTATTGCCCGTCATTCCACTCCAGAGATTAGCAAGGTGTTTCTTGATTTTTTCACCAATTTATATGGGACCAGAACGTCGGCTAGCGATTAAGAGGTCTCCAGTTATTTGGATGATATCGATCTAGGTTGGCTCTCTCATGGACAGCGTGAATATCTGACTCAGCCCTTTGATGTGGAGGATGTAAAAGAAGCTATAATGGCCCTGTCAACCTGTAAGGTGTTGGGTCTAGATGGGCTACCCAGTGAATTTTACAAGGCATATATTGAGGTTCTGGCCCCGCGTTTGCTGGAGGTCTTTTCCGAGGCCTACGAGACTGGTACTCTACCCCTCACCTTTAGAGAAGCTCTGATTGTCACAATTCTAAAGCCGGATAAAGTTGCAAATAAGTGCGAGTCGTATAGGCCACTGTCCCTAAGAAAAATATTGACACTAACATTTTGGCGAAAATCATTGCTAATAGACTACAACCCCTGATTCCAAATTTGATCCTCCCTGACCAGTCGGGATTTGTCCCCAAGCGATCGACCGTACATAATCTGCGGACTATTTTTGCTGTGTTAGACCACTTGGATCCCAAGCTCCCAGCTGTGGCGGTGCTTCTGGATGCGGCAAAAGCTTTTGATTCGTTACAATGGGGGTACATGTTCATTGTCTTGTAAAGAATGGGAATGCTGCTGTTTTTCTTGAAGTGGGTGCGTCTCTTGTATGCAGGCCCGGTCGCCAGGTTGCGAGTTAATGGATGGGTATCAGGTACATTCTCAATATGTAGGGGCACCAGGCAGGGTTGCCCCCTCTCCCCGATGCTCTTTTCTCTGGCGCTCGAGCCATTGGCGTGTAAGATCCGCCAAAAACATGCTCATGGCGCTCTGGGGTTCCAGCAGCGTCCGCTGGCTATCTCGCTTTATGTGGACGATATGATGTTATATGTCCGTGAGCCGGCCATGCATCTGGCATCCCTATTACGCGAATATGTTCTATTTGAGAGACACTCAGGGTTAGGAATAAATTGGGCAAAGTCCACGGTCTTCCCATTGACGGACTGCACTCAGGAGACAGTCCTGGAGTACCCGCTCTCTAGGTCAACGGACCCAGTGCTAAGTATGAATTATGGGCGTGTCATTACCAAAATGTCTGAAGAGGTCTCCCGTTGGATCCTCTTACCACTGTCATTGGCAGATAGAATTGCTGTAGTGAAGATGACTATTCTTCCCAAACTCCTCTATTTATTTGGGAATATTCCAATAAAGTTGAATGTAGCACTTTTTAAAACGTTGCAGTCCTGCCAGCTGGCGTTAGTGTGGGCTGGCAAGCAGCCTAGATGTAGTTGGATCACTCTGGTGCTGCCATTTGAGCATGGGGGGTTTGAAGCGCCTGATTTACGTTTGTATTACCTGTCTAAGCAGGCGCAATTTGCACACTATTGGCATTTCCCACAGAGATATCTACCGCACTTAGCTGTGGAGGCGGACACTGCATTTCCAAGACCGTTAGCTGCTATGATCCTGCATGGCGGCGAGGGTGGCACCAGGAAGGAGATTAACCCTGTCAGGTGTACTGTCTGAGCGTGGAGGGCCCTTGCTGCGCGTGTGGGGAGGGACTATATATATGCACCAGACATGCCAATTGCTGCACACCCCGGCATTTCTGCGGCGCAGGAGCGTGGGGCCTTGAATGTCCTGCAAAATGCAGGTATTACTAAACTTGGGGACATGTATCTGAACGTGGCATTTTTATCCTTAGATGATTTTAGGGCTGGTCAAATGTACAAAGCAATGCACGGTTTCACGTACACTAGACTCTGCTTGGCAGTGCATACTCTATACCCTGAATTCCCTCTGGAGCCCAGGGTGCTGAAAGCGCTACAGTTGGTTTTAA
The DNA here is from genome assembly GCA_963921515.1 of Calotriton arnoldi. Taxonomy (NCBI): domain Eukaryota; kingdom Metazoa; phylum Chordata; class Amphibia; order Caudata; family Salamandridae; genus Calotriton; species Calotriton arnoldi. The sequence goes on along the minus strand of CAWUFW010007152.1, from coordinate 260,122 downwards.
TGGGGGGAAAGTAAAGGGCTGATTACCAGATTATACAATGCTTCTCAAAGGAAAAATAGCTGGTCTGGCTCCTCTTCGTTCGATAAATGGAACAATGAGCTTGATGTCCCTTTGTCCTGGGAAAACTGGGAGTCCTGCTGCAAACTGACTGAGCATTTGACGGCCAATTGTAATCTTCGCATTATACATTTTAAGTATCTGAAACAGCTGTATTACACCCCTGCGCAACTGTTGAATTTTGGATTGCGGGAGGATGCAAGATGTACTAGATGTGGGCAGGATGGGGCTAACTTTATACACTTGGCGTAAGGCTGTGTCGCTATATATGGTTTTTGGCAGCCTGTTGTGAAGGTGCTCACTGATATGACACTTGATAGGATTGAATGCACACCAGAACTGTGTCTGCTAGTGATGGAGCAAGGACTCGAACATGAGTCTTGCTCGGAAGCAATCCTCTCGTTTTAACTCACTAACGAAATACTAATAACGTGTTTTGTGATTAATAATACGCATTTCCTTTACACGCGGGAGAAAATGAAGCTTGCCTATGTGTTTACTAACTGCAATAACATGAACGAAGGACTAAGATGCATTCTAACACGGGATCTTTACTGCGCATGGGTCTACTGCATCTACGTAGTCTGACAAAGTAACGCTTGGAGTGAAATTCTGGCGCTTGCGCAAAAAGCTATAAAATGGCCGCTTGAAAACCCACATGCATGGCAGCTGCTTGCTGAAATTAGAAAATAAGTTTTATACTAACGCAAATGCAGAAAGGGAAATAATAAATGGTATGGGCTAGAGTAGAGGTTGGTGGTATACAGTGAAATCATTTATTTTAGAGAATAACATTTCTCCTTTTGACTTTATTATTAGTGCGTATTTGGGCCTGTCAAATTTGTTTGAGTCGAGCAGACTGACGTTGCGTGACGCATGCGCCCTGGTGAGGAAATACGAAAAGATGACTAAGGACTTGTCACGCGTCCAAGGTCGGCGAAGATGTGTCCTGGGAACATGAGGGTGAAGAGTTCATATGAAGGAACTTTATTCAAGAGATCGTTACATTTGTATTAATAAAGTTTAAAGATGTATGGGAAAGGAAGTGCGGAATAAAAGTTTAAGGGGAGGAGTTTTGAAACAATGGTTTAAAGAAATAGGTGAAATGTAAGCATGGTGTGATGATCATCCCCCCTCGCCTGTCCAATCAGAAGTTAGTATTTTGTAAAAATTGAAACATTAATGGGTGGTACATGGTAATAGAAAGGTATAATTGAGGTAGTTTAGTTAGTTAGAGGGAGGCAGAGCGTGAAGAGCTTTCCAAGAGGAGCTAAGCTTGCTGGAGCGGAAGCAGCAGAAACAATTCGGAGCTTGGGATGCTGTCGGTGCTGGGGTGGTGCTGATGCTCTGAAATGCTGATGAAGAAATCGAATGCAGAACCATCTACTTAATTTGGGTGGGTTAGAAAGAAGATCGCGGAAGAACCACGAGGAGGAAGAGAGTGTCAGAGAGGGGTGTGCCGTAGTCGTCGGTATCTAGAGAGGTGAAGTATTCTGTCCTGATTCCTGTCCTGAAGTCTTTGTCTCCTGATCTGTCCTGGGGACCCTTACCAGCCCTTTGGCCAGGGGGTTGGTCTTCACACCATACTTGGTAACTATGAAATTCATTGTCTTGATAAATGCTCTTCTCTCTCTATCCTCTTCTTTCTGAGCATAGTTATTGTGTGGATCTGAATTGTTAATGCCTATTTGAAACTTGATTGAATTGGCACTCTTGCGAATGAGGGTGTTTGTACTGAAACGTTTTGAGATGGTTCACAACCAACTAATTTAGATAAAGATTTTAAAACTTACCGAGTCTGTGATTATTTTATTTTTCAAGAAATGTATAATAAGTCATGTTAATTATCACCATCAATTAGTTCCACCTAATTGGTCCATTGACCAGAGGAAAGAACTATTTGATCAGTGAAAGGTTTAGTCAGAGAAGAAATAACTAGATCTCGAGGTATGAAAATTATAAAACTACAAAGTTCCAGCGGTCTACTTTTTGTTTAGTGCAAGAGAGTTATATGGGCCCAGGTGAGTATATGGTAGTGGAGTATCTGTTGCTAGTACGCCGCTGGATCAGTTCTCTGGTAGCAGAGCTATGGTTGTTAGTGACTAGTTTGCTGATAAGTATAGATTATTGATTTTTTTGATTTATGCTTTAACAAAAGAGTTAGCGTCCTGTTTTTATGTTGTCTGGAAAATTCCCGGGGAATGAATAGCAGGTGGCGATAGAAACCACACTGCAGTGAAGTTACTCGTCTGTTGGAATAACACTGAGAAGCTAGGTAGGGCTGGCAGTGTTAAAATAGGGACTATTTTCTGTATAAAAGTGAGAGTGGTTGATAGCAAAGAGTTCGCTAGTGAAATTTTAGGCGTTATATCACCTAGCAAGGGTAACCCTGAAGGAGTAGCAGATTCTTCTAAGCTAGATTGACAGCAAAAGGAGTTCGCTAGTGAAACACCGGTCTCAAATTTCCCTAACAGGTGACACTGGAAGAGTAGCAGGTTCTCTGGAGCTTAGGTGAAGAGTAAGCGGAAGGTTTTACTCGCAGTGCAAAGAAATAAACTATCCTTTTGATTTAGTGGAACAGACAGAGTAGCGAATAACAAAGAAGTTTAAAGAAATTTTTGAGAAATAAAGTTTCGTATTACCTTGTAAAGGGAGGGTCAGTTGCCGGAGTGCTACTGACGTCACAAAGAGCTGCGCTGGGATTGGTAGACACAGCGGGCGTGTGACAGAAGAAGCTTGGTAAAGGAGGGGTGAGAAATCGCCTGAGTTGGACTGAAGTCACAAAGAGCCGCGCTGGGATTGGTAGAAGCAGCGGGCGTGTGACAGGAGCAGCCTTGTAAAGGAGGGGTCAGTAGTAAGGAGCAGAACTGACGTCAGGAAAAGGCCGCGCTGGCATTGGTCAGAGTACGAGTGTGAGCCTGATTTGATTGGATACCTAGTTAGAAGCCGCACTAGGATTGGTGAAGAGGAGATTGTATGCGGGATTTTGATTTGACTGTAAGTGCAAGACGTACAGGTAGAAGATTTCAAGGGTTTGCAGAATACAATTTCCTACATCGTTCTTCAAGGATGTATGGAGAGAAAAGAAAGATGTCATTTTTTAAGAAAATAAAGAATTTCTTTGTAAAGGATAAGCCTGTGTTGACTAGAGAGGGAATTCCTATTCCGCCACCGAAGACACCAGCATCTTTTATGATGATGGAGAGAGGATATCATACCTGCGTGTGGTTGGAAAACTGGATAGAGTACACGAAGGATGATGGTGTGTTAGCGTTTCCTAAGGATGGTACATTTAATATGAGGCTTTGGAAGAATGGGAGACTGAGTCATATGAACGAGAGAAATGCAGAGGTGGAAGATATAGAGGATTCTTTCTGAGACACTTACATGAGTCACGAGAAGGGCAGATGAAACAGTGGAGGAGAGTTATGGTATCAGAAGGGTTATATCCAGTGTTGATGGCTGAGGAACAATCTGGAGGAAAGTGTAAGGAGAAAACGAAACATATGAATTCGACAGGATACAGTGAATCAGATGATGAGTTGTTAGAGGATATTTAAATTAAAAATCCACCACCGTATCAAGAAGCAGCTAGTAAGGTTGTCCTAAGTGCGCCAGTAATGGGAATACCATTAACTCCACAGATTTTACATGAAACATCATACAACAGAGTGTTGCAAGATAATGAAAGAGAAGCTTTGAATAAAACTAGGGAAGAACTAGTTCAAAGGATAAGTCATTTGAATTTAAATACTGAAGCTTTGACAGTACCAGTAACCATTGGTCCAGTAATCCCATTATATGGGGATAATAAGATTTGCCAGAAACCACAACTCGTGACAGTTCCATTAAATAGTCCTAGAAAAGAGATAGTAATTACAGATGATCAGGTTAGTGAAAGTGAGTCAGTTATTTCATTAATGGATCTCCCTATTGTAGAACCTCATACGGAAACTCCAAAGAGAGTTATGCCTATGAATTTGAGAGAAAGAAGACCTTTGGTTCCGGCTGGAACTGCAGGCGCAACAGTAGTCACCTCTGAAGAAATAGAAAGGTAGGCTCAGGAAAGAGATAATCAGAACCCAATACCAAAGATTTTAGATATCAGCAGATTGAAAGTGGAATTGGAAGAGATGATGACAGGATGTGTGGGCACAGAAAGATTAAATGTTTACAATGATGAGGAATTATTGTTTCTATGTAAGAGTATAACTAGGAGAGCAAGAATATTTCATGAGAGATTAACTGAAGTTGCTTCAGAGAATGGAATAGACATAGGAAAATCAAAATTGTTACAAAAACCCTATTGAGTGGATTTTGCTGATAAAGATTTAGAAAGTGTGAATGCTTCGCGAAAAAGGTTACAGATAAAAGAATTAATGAACATTTTGCGAAAGTGGGGAGACATTGATAAATGGAGAATTAGATGGATAAGAAAGAAAGAAGAAGTGCAAGCGAGAGAAGCAGCCGCTGCATTCCCAGTAAGAGAACCAGGAAAGGTGGAAAAATTGTGTCCGATGAGAGAGGTTCCTGGAGGTGGATATGTTCATGTCCCTTGGAGTAGACAAGATATTTTATCATTTACAAATGATTTTCCAAGATTGAGAGAAAAACCAGTTGAGTGGTACAAACAAGTAGAAAGATTTGTGAAGGTTTCAGAGGTGTTATTGAAAGACTTGGATGGTTTATTTGATATAGTGGTACCTGCTGATTTATGAACAGAATGTAAGATCACAATTAATTGGCCTAATGAGGAGTATCCTAGAGATGCATAAACAGGAGCACCTTCGGAAGAGGTGATGAAAAAGTATCACCAAGTGATTACGTATTTGAAAGGGAAAATCACTCCTAAAGAAACAGATTGGGCAAAAATAGATAGAACAACACAGGAACCAAATGAATCTGTACATGCGTACTATGAACGGTTATTGCAGGTGTTCAAGCAGTATAGTGGTTTTTAGAATATTCGGTGACAAAGATATGGGACATTTTGTGTATCGGTTTGTATATGGCTTGAAACCAGAAATCAGTCAGATGATACAGCAGCACATGTTGTGTTGGCAAAGTAAGACAGTGGATGAAATTCTAAAGTACGCGAAATATTGCGGAGATGACATTGAGGCTAGGAGTAGGAAGCTAAAAGAGAAAATGATGTGGGCTCAAGTTAAATTGGCAGAGCAGCAAGAAGAGAAAGCAAATGACCAAAATAATAATCAAGTGAAAGAACAGAGTCGGAATAATCAAGGAGCGAATGGTAATAAATTTAAGGGGCGAATGGACAGAGAAGAAGCGAAAAAGAAGTTTCCTGGTCATGCGTGCGGAAAGCTTGGACATTGGAAGAACGAGTGTAAGAGTACTCAGAATAATAAGAATAATAATGGGCCAAATCAAATTTAATCCCACAGATGCAGAATTAAGTACTTATGAATCAGCAGCAACAGGTAGTCACTCCACAATATCAGGTGCCACCAGCTCCTATGCAAAATTTTGTGAACCATCAAAGTTTCAGTGCGAACACCGGATTTCAAGGAGAAAGTGGTAAGAATAATAGAACAATTGCACAATATTTTTTACAGAATGATGAAGAACATTCAGATACCGCACAATGACGGTGCCTGAGGGGGGAGGAAGAAGAATGCGTGCTTGGCGCATCCTTGCCGGTAGATCAGTCAGGTCCATTTGTTGATGGGAAAGTAGAAGGTAAAGACATTACTTTCCTATTGGATACTGGTGCTACCAGGTCTTCTGTGAGAACAGCAGACATCCCAAACCTACCCCTCTCGGGAGAATCAATCCATGTTTTAGGCGTATCTAACCGACAGATTAGAACCCCAATCACAAAGCCAATGGAGGTGCATATTGGAAATTTCAAAGAAATGCATTGATTTGTAGTTTGCGATTCCAGTCCAGTAAATCTGTTGGGAAGAGATCTTTTGTGCAAGATGAATTGCACGATCTATTGTACACCGGATGGTGTTGCTTTCCAAACCCCCGATGAGGATGTTGTTTATAAGATGATGCTGGCCAAACAGGGAACAGAGGTAGATAAAATGTTTTCATTAATAACCGAGAATGAATTGCCAGAAGAGTTAAGAATGACAGTCAATCCAGAAGTGTGGGATTTTACAAGAAAAGACATTGGGCTAATGAAGAATATAGACCCAGTTAAAGTGACAGTGAAAGAAGGTGCAGTGTATCCAAATACCCGACAGTACAAAATGAGTCCAGAAGTGAAAGCAGGAATTATTCCAGAAATTGAACGAATGGTTAAACAAGGTATTTTAAAAGAGGTGATGGGTAGTCCCTGTAATTCGCCAATAATGGGACTGAAAAAGCCTAGCGGAAAGTACAGAATAGTGCAAGACATACGGAAAATAAATACAATTGTAATTCCCTGTTGTCCAATTGTGCCAAATCCAGCAGTGATCCTTTATCAGATACTGTGGAATGCAGGATGGTTTACAGTAATTGATTTATGCCAAGCGTTCTTTTCTATTCCTTTGCAGCCAGACAGCCAATATCTTTTTACGTTTAAGTTGGAAGATCATATTTACGCATGGTGTCATGTTCCTCAAGGGTACACAGAGAGTCCTTCAATTTTTTATCAGATTTTGAAAAAATGGTTGGAATCGTTGATCATGCCTGGAAATTCTGTTCTGGTTCAGTACATTGATGACCTACTGGTGGCATCAAAAACACGAGAAGATTGTGTCACAGATACAATTGCGTTACTGGACCATTTGGCTGAAGGAGGACACAAGGTGTCGCCAGAAAAATTACAGTTCTGTCGACAAGAAGTTAGATATTTAGGGCATAAAATAGAAAGAGGAGTTAGAAAAGTGACACCGGAAAGAATAAAAATAATCTAAGAAATGCATTTGCCACAGACTCAGAGAGAAATGAGAATGTTTCTGGGAGTGGTTGGATACTGTAGGCAATGGATTAATGGGTTTTCTATGTTAGCGAAACCATTGATACAGATGATCCGGAAACGAGAAAAAGATCCGATTGATTGGAATGATGACTGCCTAGAGGCATTTGTGAAACTAAGAAATTGTTTGTGTGAGGCTCCTGCTTTGGGCATGCCTGATTATTCAAAAGATTTTGCTTTGTTCTGTTGTGAAAGAGAAAATTGTGCACTTTCAGTCTTAACAGAGAGACATGGGTTGAGTCGACGCCCAGTGGCATATTTTTCAGCCACATTGGATCCAGTGGCTTCAGCATTGCCTGGCTGCTTAAAAGCAGTAGCTGCTACTTGTATGAGTCTGGAGCAAAGTGAGTCGATAGTGATGGGACATCAGGTAAAAGTTTTTGTTCCACACTCGGTTGAGATTCTTTTAACAAGAACAAGAACACAGCACCTCACCCCTAGGCGTTTGCCAAAGTACGAAAGAGTAATTTTGGGAGCTGAGAAAGTGACTATAATAAGATGTACAATTCTGAACCCAGCCACTCTATTGCCAGACCCCTGCGATGAGGAAGTGAAAGATGAAAGTGATCATGATTGTTTGGACGTGACTGAGTTATGCACGAAGCCCCGTCCAGACATACGAGACACACCTTTAAAAGAGGCTGATCATGAATTATTTGTAGACGGTTCCTGCCTTAGGACACAAGAAGGAGGTCTAAGTGCTGCATATGCTGTTTGTAAAATTTCTGGGGTAATTGAGGCATCCTGTTTACCTGGGGTCAAGTCTGCACAAGTAGCTGAATTGGTTGCCTTAACAATGACATGTAAAAAGGGGAAAAATTGGAGAGTAACCGTATTTACGGATAGCCAATATGGTTTCGGGATTGTGCATGACTTTGGCCAGCTTTGGATGCAAAGGGGATTTCTGACTTCTTCAGGATCTCCTATCAGAAACAGCAAAAACGTAAAGGACTTATTGGAAGCATTACAATTGCCAAAAGAAATAGCTGTTGTAAAATGCGCTGCACATCAGTCAGGAAATGAGTAAGTGACTGCTGGCAATAATTATGCTGACCAAGTGGCGAAATACTGTGCTAAAAATGCAGTAGCCATAAACAGAAAAATCGAAACGGGTGAAACCAGATGCCAACTTATGTACTTCTCAGTACCAGAAACATGGGATGAGATTAGACAATTGCAGGAAGAAGTTGAGGAAGGGGAAAAAGAAATCTGGATAAAGGCAGCATGTACAAAGAGACCACATGATGAGGTATGGGTGTATTTAGATGGAAGACCAGTCATGCCAGATTGTTTGCTTTCAAAAATGGCGAGAGTGTACCATGGAGCAACACACATAGGGAGAGATTCAATGATCAGGCTATTCAGACAGAGTTGGTATAATCCGAAGTTCAGGGTAGTCGCAGAGAGCCTTTGCCAAAGATGCTTAACCTGTCAACAGCAGAACCCAGGTAGAAAGACAGTGGTAAGCTGGGGAAAGATCGGAAAGGCAGAAGGACCCTTCACCAGATTACAGTGAGATTTCATTGAATTACCCCCATGCAATGGATTGAAATACGTACTTGTCATAGTATGCCTTTTCTCAAGATGGGTGGAAGCCTATCCTACTAGAAGAAATGACAGTCTTACAGTTGCAAAATTGTTGTTGAGGGAGTTAGTGCCACGATTTGGTTTTCCGGTCACTTTGGAATCAGATAGAGGCCCTCATTTTAATAATGAAATAATTCGATTAATCTGTGCTGCATTTAACATTGAACAAAAACTGCACTGTGCTTATCGTCCAGAGGCTTCTGGAGTTGTTGAGCAAATGAATGGCACAATCAAATCAAGATTGGGAAAGGTGTGTGCAGCCACAAAACTGAAATGGCCAGATGCATTACCTCTTGTATTGATGGGTCTGAGAAGCATTCCAGACAGAAAAACAGGAATGAGCCCACATGGGAAGAGCTATGAGACAGGCATTTATTCCTGGTAATAAACTAATGAGTATAACTGATGATCTGGTATTGGACTATTGCAAAGGATTGGCTGAAATGATGTGTTCTATCTCTCACCAGGTTGGAGAAGACGCAGTTGAAAGACAGCCAGACCAAGCGCATGATTTGAATGCTGGAGATTGGGTGCTAGTGAAGAAACACGCAAAGAAATCGTGTCTAGCACCAAGGTGGGATGGGCCACGGCAAGTCATACTAGTCACTACCACCGCAGTGAAGTGTGCAGGTCTGCCCAATTGGATTCATGCCAGCCATACCAGAAGAGTTCCGAGCCAATCAGATCAACGAGAACCACCACTGACTGAGCAGGCTGAAGCATCAGGAGTTGTAAAGTGTGAAATTGAAGAATCTAGAGTGATAGATTCTGAAAGACAACCATATGATGAACAGCCCGAGATAAGTCAGGAAGAATGAATCCCAGTGATTGAAATAATTGATGATGCTATTGAAACCAGAAGAAGAACAGAACTGAAAAGACAGGAAAGTAGTCAGGAAGAGACAGGGGAAGAAGAACACACTCAGGTGAAAATAGAAAGAGACACAAACAAACCTGAGGAGGGAAAAAGAGAAGAACACGTTCAGGCGGAAGAAGAAAAGTTTTAATTAAGACCTGAACAGGACCAGATAGAGTTAGAAGAACAAGTTCGGGCAGAAGAAGAAAGATTTGAAGTAAGACCTGAAACGGGTCAGATAGAATTAGAAGAACAAGCTCAGGAAGAAGTAGAACAAAATACGGTAGAACCTGAGCAGGAGGAAGCAAGAGAAGGTACAAGCACAGAAAACAGAGAAACAGAACAGATTGTGCCTAAAATAAATGAAATAAAAAGAATTTTACAAAGAGACAAGGAAGGTGAAAACGCAGTACAACTCAAAAGGGTCAGGAGAGGAGACAATTGGCCAACTGGAGTAAAGAACCTAAAATATCATCTGAGAAAATCTGAAAAGAGACCAGAACAAGTAAATGAAGTCACAAGTCAAACGAGACCTAAACAAACCTTAGCGAAAATAACTCAAAGAAGTCCAAGATTGAGAAATTTAAACAGGAGATACAAGGCTCCTGAGTGGACGTACGTTATACTCGAGGAATTTGAGTCTCTGGATCTGTCTGATGAGACAGAAGAGGTCCATATTGCACAAATTGATGAAAGCCAATTGAAACCTCCTTAAGAACAAAAAGGAAGGCTAAGACTGAAAAAGAAAAAGACAAGAGAAAAGAGATTTTCTCAGGAATAAAATGGCAGAAACTGAGGTTACCGGGAAACCAAAATGTGGACTAAAAAGAAAGTGTTTTAGATTTTGTTTTTGTAGTATTTTATTGGTAGCATTAGGATGGCTATTCTTAACAGTAGGAGTACCTTTTATAATGAAAACAAGTGACAAGAATAACACAGATACTAATGCTAAGGTGGATAGATTAAGAAAAACTGAAATAGAAATAGGGGTAGAAGATGAAGCAAACTATCATAATGAATCAGACTACAATACGTCCTCTAATGTGTTTATTAAGTTGTTATTTTGATATGTTAGTACTATGGAGATTAATAACTGCTATGTGTGTATGAAGTTACCCTCATCAGAATCAGAAGGAATGACGTATCACCATATACCCCTAACCTATGGTGTGTCATGTAGTATTTTGTCAAGTTTATTTTATGCTGCAGGGAAACGTCAATATTTTTATTCAGATATAGATGTAGTATTTCCTGAATTACCTATTAGAAAGAATATGAATCCAGTAGCTAGTAGTAAAAATGCACAGTTTATGGGTGAATTTTTTATAACGATGAGTTCAATAGATTTAGTTCAGGCACACAAAGATATTCTAACGTACATTACGAAAAGAAGAAAAATACTTTTTGAATTTAGTAGAAGAAAGGAGACAGGATTTAATGAGGAAGGCAACTACGCAGAAAACCCATGTACCTCCATGGGTTGGGAAGGAGGGAATCTATGCAAGTGGCAAGGCTCATGCTGCGATGTCCCTGGACTTTGTGAAAAGGGGAAAATTCTGCCTCCATAGATTAAAGACAGATTATAACAATAATTTTTTTTAAATTAGTTTTGCAAATACAAAAAGAAAAGACATACACAATAACAATGCGAGCATGTATCATATCGTCATTATGCTTACATAGTGATAAACAAAAATAAATAAAATCCCCACAAATCCAACAAAAATACAAAAGACATCAAATTATAATACTACCACAAAACCATCCTCACATCATACCTGAACAATATCGTCAAAGTCGCATTGAGATGTTAGAGCATCATCCCTCCATTCTCCCAGACCGCAACCCCGTGTCTCTCGCTACAGCACCCATGGCACCTAGTTCGCGTCACTCTGCTCTGCTTCCGCTGCCCTATGTTGAAGGAATTGTCTCAGGGGCTCCCATATGTCTTTTGGTCTAGAAACTGGGGGCAGCTCTTCTGCGTAAGTCTCCATGTTGTCTTTGCAGTAGACCATGTCTTTAATCCAGTGGTCTACTTTCGGGCTGCGTCTTCCGCCCCACGTGATAGCCACTCTTCGCTTAGCCATGAGCAGCGCCAAGCGTACAAATCTACTGCATACTCCCTTTACCTGCGGAGCGCAAGACAACAGGCAGACCAGCGGGGCACACTGTAGTTCTGCACCCGCCATGACCTCTATGTCTCTCCAACAATCGTCCAAAAATCAGCCACCTTTCGACAACCCCAAACAAGGTGCAGAAAGTCAGCATCAGCCTGGCCACAACGCGCACAGCAGCTAGATTCACACAACCCAAAGCGATGCAGGCGTGCTGGCGTGTAATACACCTGATGTATGTATTTAAAATGTATGATCCTCAAGTTCTCATTCATGACAAGTGTGCCCGTTAATTCACATACATACTTTCAGTCTTCCTCCGATATCGGAGTGGGCAAACAGGCATTCCACCTCTCCCAGCTTCTGTCAGTTTTTTATTAGTGGGGGTAGTGAGCACGATCAGAGTAGGAGGCTCCAGAGGGTAGGTGTCGTAATGAGCCCTGATGGCGTGTCTGAGTCTGTTCAGCGAGAATCGAAACAACAACGTGGGATTACTTATGTATTGTAAAGCGTCCGGTGTGATAAACGTCCCCTCCGGGTAGAGATCCCGCATCTGCTGGAAACCCGCCTAGCTAAGCAGTCGCATTGATGGCGCCTCCTGAGTGACTGACAGTGCCCCGTGGTGTTCTATATGCATGGCTGGTGCATATATAGGTCATTTACGCGCCAGTCGTCCAATCTCCTGCCAAACAGCCAACGTCGTGTCCACCGCATTGATTTCTGTTCTCGGAATGCCACGTGTCCGGTGCGTGATCATGCTACGCAGCGGGACAGGGTTGGTGTCTCCCTCCTCCACCGCGACATGTGGAGTGAACGCGTGTGGTCTCACCCAATAATACACATACTGGGCCTGCGCACTAAGATAATAGATATAAAAGTCAGGCGCCCCGAACCCGCCTAATCGCTAGTGAGGACAGACCAGCTCACCCGGGCATGTTTGCCTCCCCAGACCAACCGAAGTAAGGTCCCATGGAGGGTGTTAAAAAACCCTTTCGACTACACAATCGGGATGTTCGTGAATAAATACAAAAACCGCGGCAAGACTACCATCTTGAGTAAAGCAATGCGATCCGCCAAAGAGAGCGGTAACGCTACCCATAAATCCACCTGTTGGTCCAGTTTGGCGTATGCCCGCCCATAATTCTCACGTATAACTCTATCCAGGTCTCTATGGATCCAGACTCCAGGATATTTAACTGGGTCTACGGACCACATCAATGGATATTCCATATCAGGTTGAGTCGCGGATTCCGTTAAAGGTATAACTCCGGATTTTTCCCAATTCACAACCAGTCCTGACAAGTGGCTGAATCTTACATACTCTCGCAGGAGCTGAGCCAGATGGCGCGAGGGCTCACGAACAAATAGCACCATGTCTTCCGCGTATAACGAAATGGCAACTGGGTGATAACTAAAGTTTAGCGCCGTTTCCCTATGTCTCTGCCTAATAACGCACGCCAGCGGTTCCAGTACAATCGCAAAGAGTAGCGGCGATAGAGGGCAGCCCTGACGCGTGCCCCGCTTAATATCAAAGGGGTCTGATGTCAAACCACCAACACGCACTCTAGCGGAAGGATCCGCATATAGCACCCTGATCCATTGTATAAATAAAGGCGGGAATCCCATACGCTGAAGAGTAAAAAACATATACTTCCACTCCACTGAATCAAAAGCCTTGGCTGCGTCCAGCAGGACCGCCGCGGCAGACATGCGTGGCTCCAATATATGAAACATGGAGAAAATAGTCCGCAAATTGTGTGACGTAGATCGGTCAGGTATAAAACCCGACTGGTCCGGTAAAACCAGGCAGGACATCAGGGGCTGTAGTTTAACGGCCAGGATCTTGGCCAATATTTTGGCGTCTATATTAATCAGTGAGAGTGGTCTATAAGAATCGCATTTATCTGGGGGTTTGTCTTTCTTGAGAAGCGTTATAATCAGCGCCTGCCGAAGCGACGGCGGTAGTGTTCCCACATCATTCGCCTCCGCATATACTTCCAATAGATACGGGGTGACCAGATCAGCGTATGCCTTATAAAATTCGACCGTAAGGCCATTCGGCCCCGGCGCCTTCCCGTTGGGCAGGGCCATAATAGCAGCTTTGATATCTTCTGCGTCAATCGGCAGGCTCAGATATTCCCTATGTGCATCTGACAGCCAGGCGCACGCTACGTCCTCTAAGTAGCCGTCCATCTCAGCCGCCGCCGCCGCCTCGCCTCTAGACTCGTATAGATCTGCGTAGAAGGCGCAAAATTGTTCGGTAATAGCAATCGGGTGATAATGTTCTTTCCCCTTGGGAGTCTGTGATCTTATCAATATGGGGTTGTTCCATACGGTCCCTAATCTTATTTGCCAACGTACGGCCCGGTCTACCCCCCTCTCCATATCTACGCGCCGTGTGCCTGCGCGAAATGTAACGTATTTCCGATTCGGCCAGGGTGTCATATTCCAAGACCAGCTCGTGTATCCGGGCCAACGTGTCGACCGAAGGGGCTGTTGCGTAGTTTCGTTCTAGTGTCTGAAGCGTAGCCTCGACTTTAGAAAGCTGCTCTCTGATGTCTTTCAATATGCCCGCTGCAGTACCAATGCACACTCCCCGGATTGTGACTTTAAAAGCCTCCCACAATGTGGAGGCACTCTCTACAGATCCCTTATTGAGTAGGAAATATTGCTCTATAGTGCCCCGCACCGCAGCCTCATATATCGGATCAAGCAGTGCTTCCGATCGCAGACGCCACGTGAAGGGGCAACGAATGGCCGTTGGGATACTAATCTCTAATTGAACCGGGTTGTGATCCGATAATGTTTGTGGCAGAGTCGTGATCTCCAGTACCCAGTCAGGCGCCTCCCCACCTAACAGCCAGTAGTCTAGCCGCGACCAACTGTTGTGCAATGGTGTTGCATGTGTACCCTCTTTTACTAGTGCATTGCGCACCCTCCACACGTCACTTAATCCAAATTCCAACATAGCACTCCGTACACACTGGGCCACTCTGGGAGTTCGGTGCGTTAGTGGATTAGATTTATCCAAATCAGGGTTCAAGTATGTGTTAAGGTCACCTCCCCACAAAACATTTGCTTCCGGCCATTCCCTCAGCTTTGCATACATTCGCAAGAAACACACTGGGTCATCCGCAATAGGCGCATACATATTAACTATGGACACCAGGGAGCCACCCAGCCTCCCCTGTACCATTGCACATCGCCCCTCTCCATCCACATACGTCCTGGCCGGCATGAATGTTACACCTTGTTTAATCAAAATCAACGTCCCCCTGGCCTACGATGAATAGGAAGACGCGAGCTCATAGCCCGCCCACCTGCCAGCAATGCTGCGCCCCGCATGTCTACCTAAATGCGTTTCCTGTAACAGAGCAATGTGAACGTTATGTCGAGCCAGGAAAGCCAACACTTGGCGTATTTTCTTTGGTGAATTGAGACCCCTCACGTTCCACGTCAAGAACTGGTATCTCTCACCCATAAGGCAGTTGGGTACTCCATGATAGCCAAGCGATCAGTGTGGTCCAAGATAGGAGGGCGAATTCGGCAACACATGTATCTAACATATTATACAACTCAGCTCTCATTCCAAACGACAAACACACAAAAATCACACAGATACCAAATAATACTTTTCCCCGGCACCACTCCCACCTCCCCCCGCCCACTCCAACCTCCCAATTAGGTCGAGACCATCTCGTACCCCCCCCCCTCACATGTACCCCATCATCCATACAACTTATCAAGAGGGGAACTCCCGCTTGGGGGGAGGGAACGGCAGCGAACGCTCACTCTGTGGTGAGATTGCCAGACTTTAACCGTGCGGCACACCTGTGTGCCTGTAACCGTGAGATCAAGCAGCATTCAATACGCTGATCAAATATCAAACAAATCCTACATGCAAACACTTAAAGAAAGAAAAGGGGTGTAACCTCCCATCCAAAGCCCTTAGCAAAAACCAGAACTGACACCACCCGCAGCCCCGACACCAGCCACCCCCGATCATCAAAAGTATAATGGCAGCAACATCAATCTGTGTCCTCAAGAGTCAGTGAGGTCGACGGGCTCCCCGGTCCGCCCTGTCGGGGTTTATCCTTGCAGATATGCTTCGAGAATTTCAAGGCAGACTTCGAGTCCGTGAAGAAATGCGCTTGTCCCTCATGTGAGATTTTCAATTTGGCCGGGTACAACATAGCATATGGTACAGAGGCAGTCTGAAGTAGCTTCTTCACTGGCACAAACTCCCTGCGCGCCGCCTGCACCGAGGGGGTGTAGTCTGGAAAAAAGGACAGGTTATCGCCCTTGTAGTTTATAGGACTCTTAGCCCTGGCCTCTCGCAAAATAGCATCCCTGTCAGCATAGTTCAGTAGGCGTGCAAGTATCGGACGGGGCTGTGCGCCTGGCTTAGGTCTGGGGCTCAAAGTTCGATGCGCTCTCTCCACGATCATTACGGATGACAACACAGGACCAAATAGTTCGCGCAGCAAACTATCTACAAACGTCTCCATTTTGGAGATGGTGGTGGACTCTGGCAGGCCAATTATACAAAGGTTATTGCGCCTGGATCGCGCCTCCAAATCCTCGTTCTTTGCTTTAATTACCTCCAACACCTTTTCCATTTGTAGAATCTGGGTCCGGGATTCCGCCTGCGAGTCCTGAGTATCCAACAGTCTGTTCTCCAAAACGTCCAGCCTATGCTCATGAGTGTCCACCTTCTTCTTCACAGCATCTAGGCTGTTCGCAAGGGCATCTATTTTACTGTCTATGGATTTCATTCCAGAGCGCAGTTCAAGCAGGATAGTCCTGGTGTCATCCTCCGAGTCCTCCGCTACCTCCGGCACGCCCTGTGTCAATGGCTGGTCTCCCACGGCCTCAGTGGTACGCGTACTGCGTTTATTTTCAAATTGAAGCTTTGGCTGCTTAGGGTCAGTTTTCCCCATAGTGGAAGAATATGCAAGCCGAGTGCAGGATTGCCTTTCAGCAGTACCACTCCTCGCGCTCAGACCCCAGGTATTTGGAGCTGCTATTTTCGCCAACCAGCACACCAGCAGAACTGCAGGGGGTCAATACCCCGCAGCAAGCGGACCGGTGCAGCCGACAGTAGGCATGTGCCCCTTAGTATGTTCCAGAGGGTTAGCGTGCTAGCAAAGTGTCAAATCTCCGCTAGTAGATGTGTCCACACAGATATGTGACAAAATGGCAGCTGGGAAGGAGCTCCTCAACAAAGCTCCCGGGCACTAGGATCACCAACAAGGTGCAAATCCCTGCTTGCCCCCCCTGCACACCCCTTGTTGCCGTTCCCCCACCGGTCCAGGCAAAAAGAGGTATGAAGCTGGATTCAACGCTGCCGCCATCCACAACAAAATCGAGAAAGTAGCTGGACGAAGGACCGAAGTTCCGAAACTGGAAGTCCCTGGGGCCCGGACACTAGGATCACCAACACTCGGTGAAAATCCCTGCTTGTTCCCTCCCCTACACACCACGTCTGCCGCTCCCCCACCACCGGACCACGCAAGAAGGAGGACGGAAGCCACACATACTGCTGTTGCCATCAGCTAAGAAGCCACAGGGATACTGGACGGAGAAGCGAAGCCCCGGAACGAATCTGAAAGTTCCTGGGGCTCGCAGGCTCCCACCGCCCTGTAAACCGGCTGTGGACACCCTGGCGACACAAGAACACCGGAGGAAAGAAGAAAAGAAAAAAACAGCAGGGGGACCACAAGAGTGCTCCGACCCCCACTGCCCGCAGAAGAAGGATCGGAGCCCAGCAAAATGAATGAAGAATCGTGTTCCGGACCCCTATTGATGCTCTTCTGGGGAAAAGAAGAAAAATAAAAGCTCTGATGCACTCACCTCTGGGCAAATCCCTCATTGGCCCCGCTTTTGAGGCAGGAGCAGCAAAGGAGAAAAGTGGTGCAGAGACTCCTGGACAGCACCGACCCTCGCAGCCCTCGGATGCCTGACACTAAAATGGCCGCCCCGACCAGACTCCATAAGCCGGATCCACGACACCGCTGAGCCAGTAAGTGAGAAATAGTACTGAGGCTCTCAGATCCCCTGCGGGACTGCCTTCCTCACGTTCCTAGTGGAGAGCGGCTTCCCCCGCTTATTAAAACCAGAGCTCTCACCACTCGCCTGTCCCCAATATGGCCGCCATGCCCGAAAATCAGCAGGAAAATGGTAAAAAATGCCACACCTAGAATCTGAACTATACCTATAATTTTCACGATAGTTGACCTGCCCCTATTGCAGCGCGACCCCCCCCACCGCCCCAACCTGTGACCTACCCCTCCTCTCCCGAGGTGCCAACCACAAGATGGCTGCCTAAAATCACCTACCCGACCTGACAACCACTAAACCGCCACCACTGAATTGCACTTTAACACCTCGGACAGGAGCTCCACGCCGCACACTATTTGATCCTGTTTGCTTCTGATCTGATACTTCCCCCTATCTCATCTGGTAAATTATTACCGCCTTTGAATGGAAAACACCACAGACTTGAGCTCTATGCTGCTCCGAACCCACCATCAACAGGAAGAAGGTAGAGAGACCGAACGCACGCGTGACCACCATATATTCACGCTTAACTTCCAAAGGGATGCCCAGGTACATTAACTCTCGACTGAGACGACCCCGCAATACACACCGTCCGCATCCCAATCCACCGCACCCCTGAGTTTGCCCTCTTCTACCAGCCCTAGTAATCACCCGAATCTCTCCAAACTTGAATCTCTCCATCTCTCTCCTACTACTTTCCGAAGACTCCCCGGACACAACTTACCACCCTCCAGTACGGAGCCCGCCCCATCCACACACAATGCCTCCCGACACGACAGCCCACACCGCCCCCTCCTCTACGAACCACGTAATTCCGCATGGCCCGAACTCCTTCGCGATCAGCTTCCCACCTGACCTCTCACCCAAAGCGAAGAAGAACTTTAAACAGAAACTGATCAGACAGCACCCCGAGTCACTTTTCGCAGACACCTACCACTGCCACTCCAAAGGAAAGGTAAAACGGACCTTATCTTCCACACTGAGAGACACGATGCATGGAAATCCATTTTCAGATCGCAGCTCAGCATTTCAAAAACCACCAACACCTCACACAGCTGCAAACTAACAATATCACTCCCTTACCGATCAAGGCGTACTGGAAATACCACGGTGACCATCTATTTCAACGGCACCGTCCTGATACAAGCCAACAGCGACAATCTAGAGGCCTTTGACACCCTCTTCCCCTCTCTCCGGAATGCACCCTCTCACACACCCCCTCCCCTCCCGCCCCTACTCCCCCCCTGGAGGAAACAGACCAGCCGTCTGAACTCAGCTACCGCTTCGGCACTCACTAACAACAGCACACACCCCTCACCACGCAGCATCTCCCCCACCACCCCCAGAGAGAACATTTCCCCTCCACTACCCCTGTCCAGCTCTCACCCCCACCTGACACCCACATCTCCGGTACTCCCTAGCTACCCTGCACGCCCACCTCCTCACGACACTCCCCGCGCCTCCCCCAGGGAGAACAGGAACACTCTACCCCCCATCAGCTCTCACCGCCACCTACCACTCCGATACTACCTAGCAACCCCACACGCCCCCGCCACACGACATCCCTCTCCCCACCCCCATGAATAACAGGACCCCCCTACTTCCCACCCTCGGCTCTCACTCCCACCCACCACTTGCCGGCTCTCACCCCCACCCACCACCTGTCCCCCACCCACCTCAACCCACTGCGAACAACTTGAGCACCCACCTCCCCACACCCTCAGGCAACAAAGCAACTACACCCCAACAAGACCCCTCACCACATGACATCCCCCTCACCACCCCCATAAAGAACAGGAGCCCCCTACTGCCCTCTGCTGGCTCTCATCCCCAGCTGTCCCCTGCCGGCTCTCACCCCCACCCGCCACCTGCCCTCCACTCGCTCCAACTCACTCCGAACAACCTGAACACCCAACCCCCCGAACCCACAGGCAATATAGCTCCCACACCCCAACAAGTCCCCCGCCACCCTGCACTCTCGGCTACGCCCAGATCCCACACGGATAACACAACCAAATCTAGGCTATCTGTCTCCCTAAGACCCTCTCTCCCCAGACCCGAAACAGACAACACAGCCACCACTAAGCTGCTCAACACCCTGAGATTCTCCCCCCCTAGGCCCAACACACCCACACAGGTTCAGTCCCCTTACCTCAATGAATTAGAGACTGAGCAGCGACTCTCCATGCTGGAAACCCAGATAACAAATATAATCCGGGGCCTGAGTGAAATCCTAGACAACCTCGCAGCGCCCCAGCATCCACATCACACCCACCCCTCCACCACCCAGACACAACCCAGACCGACCACTGTCCCTCCCCAGAGATGGGTAGCTAACCCCCCCCCAATCTGACTCAGAGACCGAAAAGAACCAGGAACGCTATGTCTGAGAGTGATGCAGCGGATCTCGCCTCCTCGTATGACAATGCTATTGTTGTCACCCTCCAATCCAAAATTCAGGTGATCACCGGACTAGGAAGAGACCAAGCCCCTTAAAACTCACCTAGGCCACCGATCACCCGCACTAACATCCCCACTGTCCCCCTAACGAAGAAACCCAAAACAGAGACGACCCCCACTAACTGCATGCTCATAAACTGCAGATCAGCCACCAAACATGCCACTGAACTAGCAGAATCCATCCTCACGCATGACATAGACATAGCATTCATCACCAAAACCTGGCTTAATGATTCCTCCCTTCCACTCCTGGACACTCTCGTCCCCCCTGGCTTTACAATCACCAACAAAGACAGAAAAGACCAAAGAGGAGGAGGCTTAGCAATCATCCACAGAGACAATATTTCCGTGACGGAAACAGACTTCTCCAACTACAGCACCTTTGAGTGCCTAACTGTCAACATCAACACTTGCAACAAAAAACCACTTACCTGCCACCTTATTTACCACCCCCAGGCAACTCCACCACTTTCACCGAACACCTGTCGGACCTGATTGCCCACTACTCACTACGAGACGCGAACAACCTTATTCTGGGCGACCTCAACCTACACTGGAACGAAGATAACAACCTGCTAATCCAAAACCTGAGTGAGTTACTATGCAACAACAACCTCACGCAACACTGCACAGAAACAACTCACAAAAAAGGTGCAACCCTAGATGCCATCATAGCCAACCGCGACACGGTGATGATAAACCACACCCTGCCCGTAGATTGGTCCGACCACCACTTAATCCTCTTCCACCTCACACAGCCAGCCACTATACAACTCCCCACCCAAGAACAGCCCAAATGGACCACAAATCTCAATCAAATCAACATGACTGACCTGGAGGAAAAAGTCAACTCCCTCCTCACTACCTCCTCGGATGATCTATCCACGACAGAACTCACTGACCACTACAACACATCCCTGACATCCATTCTAGACCAGATAGCCCCCTGAAACTAAAAAAACCAGGAACATCCCATCCAGATCCTGGTTCAATACGGACATCAACCTCGAAAGGAGACAACTTAGAGCGACAGAAAGACTCTGGAGAAACAACCCCTCCGCAAGCCTTCTAGAACAACTCAAAGCAGCTCGGAGAAAATACAAAAACACATCCGTAATGAAAAAAACAACTTCTTCTGCTCCGCCCTGGACAATGCAAAAAACAGGCCCAATGAACTATTTAAAATCATCAAGCATCAAACCACCAAGCCCCCCGTACCCCCCACCCAGGCCTCCAAGGAACTGTGCGAAAACTTCTCCATCTTCTTCGAAGAAAAAATCTCCAAGATTGAACACTCACTGGACACCAGCACCAACACTGCCTGCCAAAGCCTTCCCCAGCTCCAATAGAAAGCACATGCCTACACCACACAAATACATGGAAGTCCTTCAATCCCATCACGTAAGCCGAGATTATCAAGCTAATCTCCACCTCCAAACCCGCTTCTCAAGTCCTGGACCCTATACCCACTCAACTGACCAAAAAACTTAAACTCTCCATAGCCCCGCTCTGGTGCAGAATCATCAACAGCTCCCTGAGATCCAGCATCATACCTGAATGCCTTAAAGTCGGCCAAGTAACGCCACTACTAAAAAAAACAGGCCTTCATTGCATGGACCTGAACAATTTCAGACCCGTCTCCAATCTCCCCCTCCTATCCAAAATACTCGAGAAATGTGTCCTTTCACAACTGACTCAACCCATGGACAACATCAACCTTCTTGACCCCCACCAATCGGGATTCAGAAAAGGTTACAGCACTGAGACGGCGATCCTCAATATCACAGATGACATCCATAAGTCACTGGACTCCGATCACTGCTGCCTTCTCATTCTCCTCGACCTATCAGCAGCCTTTGACATGGTAGATCACCAACTTCTCATCAAGGCCCTACAAGAAAGGGTAGGTGCCAATGAGATGGTCCTCCACTGGTTCACCTCCTTCCTCCAGAACCGCTCGCAAAGGATAAAAATTAAAAACTTGACCTCCACCCCGTCAGCAGAGGTGTCCCCCAAGGCTCAGTGCTCTCACCACAACTGTTCAACATATACATGGAACCCCTCACCACCATACTTAAAAAGGCGAATATCCCCTTCCACCTATACGCCGATGACACCCAGATCTATCTGGAAACTTCCTCCCAGACGACATCCTCAGACTAAACAACACCCTAAAAGAAATTCAACACTGGCTGTCCCTAAATCACCTTAAACTTAACCAGGACAAAACGGAGATCCTCCTCATCTCCAACAAAGAAGAGAACCCACAAATCGCAGAATGGCTTAAAGCTATGGATGCTCTAAACGGCAATCTCACCCTGGCTAACTCCGTAAAATCCCTAGGAATCACCCTAGACCCTAAACTGGACATGACCAACCACATCAAAAACTCTGCAAAGACTGCCTTCCTCAACCTAAAGCTTCTCTACAAAATTAAACCATTCATCCCTACTAAAGACCTCAAACAAGCCACCCAACCACTGGTGCTATCCAGACTCGACTATGGCAATGCAACCTTAACCGGCACCACAAAATCCCACCTGGCTCCCCTCAAAACAACCCTCAACGCAGCAGCCAGAATGGTCACCGGAATCAGAAAATACGACCACATTTCACCAGCACTAAGAGAACTAAAATGGCTCCCAGTCGAACATCGAGCTAACTTCAGAACGGCCTGCCTCACGCATAAAGCCCTTCACACTGGAAAACCGGACTATCTGGCCGCTAAACTCAAGAGGGCCGGGCAGACAAGAAACCTCAGGAGTTCGAACTCCCTCCTTCTCATCCCCTTGAGAACACGCAAACACAAAACTGCCGCGAGGTCATTTACTGGAAACGCGCCAAAAATCTGGAACTCCATCCCAGCAGATATCAGAACTATCCCGTCCTTTACAAAATTAAAAAAACACCTAAAAGCCCTCCTCCTCAACCGCTCCCTCCCGAATGGATAGCCGCCGCCCGCATGCTATCCCTGATGCTGATGCTCTCTGACTCTACATCGCTCAGATCCACCTCAACCCGCATCAAGACAAGTGTGCAAATAATTAAGCTGCCTCAAGACCTCAGACTACCTCAATAAAGCATTCAACGAGGCTACCTCAGGACTCAACCACCACCTCAAGAAGCCTCAGCACTCTTGGACTGCCGAACTTTATGTTTTTAAGACTGCTCTACTATGTAACTATTATGAAACACTGTTGTAAAGTGCTCCGATACCCCCGGGTCAGGTCAGCGCTATAAAAAACTCCGTAAATAAAAAAATAAAAAAGATATCTTCAGGTAGCCCCAAGACTGCTAATGTTACTTTAGTATGCTCTACAGGGCGACAGCCAGATTCAGATGGCTCCAGAACCGCATACCCACTCCGTCTGCCAGGGGCCCAGCGGTATCTCGCCACTCGTCTTGCGCAGTAAGGTCCTCCACTAGCGGCACAGCCCCAGTCTCTCTGGGAGCTCCAGTGTCACGCCAGCTCCCCCACGGGTGCTAGAGGTTCTTGCTCAGTGCTCACCCCGCGGCCTAGGGGCACCAGACGATCCCCACACACCCCCGCCCGCAAGAGCAGGCCAGGCCGTGAGTCAGGGCCGCAATCTCGCACCACCACTCCCCGGGGCACCAGTCTGAAACAATCTCCCCTCTAGTGAGACAGTAGCAACCCCCCCACGCAGCGCCCAGGCCGGTCAGCTCGCTCTGGCCCCCCCAAGAGCACCCGCGCTAAGAAATGCAGCAGGCGCCCAAGTGAGGCCACGCAGTCCAACCCGCCCCCAGCACCACGCAGATCGCCCGCCCCACTCACCGCACCTCCGTCGATGCCTCTGGCGTCCTGGGCTCCGTCTCAGGTCAAGTCGGTGTGTAGGCCGCAGCGAGGTTCCTCCAGTGTTCAGGCGGCAAGATCAGTCCCCCGGTGCACTCTACTCAGCAGCAGCCCCTCCAGACACGATATACTCAGCACCATCGCGGGGTCCAGCGCTGATGGCCGCAAGCAACCCGGTGAGGTCAGTAGGTCGATTTAAACAGGTACCGGCGCTCCAACACCACGCGGCGCGTACCCAAAGCTTCACAGCAGCCGTCTTTCCACTCTTAGCCGCGGGCGGCCGCCATCTTGCCAGCGGCCGATCGACGAGTCGGGCACAGCTCCGGGAGGGCTCCGCCGGTCAATAAGTCATGAAAAGCGCAGCAATCGCTTCAGACGGGAGTCACAACCCCCCTATGCAATTTTCAACACCTCAGGTGTGCCAAAAACGGTGGTATTTGCCGAATATTCGGTCTGGCTGACGGAACTCCCTCAAGAGGCAGCCATTCCGCCTCGCGCCGTAGCCACGCCCCAGATTATAACAATAATTACATTGGTTCCAGTGAATGTGAACATAACTTCCTGATCCTGTGTTTCCAGGAGTGTATTATGTTTGTGGGAACAATGCCTATTATAGTTTCCCTGCAAGATGGTACGGAAGCTGTTATTTTGGAATAGTTTTTCCAAAAATTTATCATGTAGATAAAATCAGTGGAACCAATGGAAATTCTAATGGACTAACACGTAGAAGAAGAGCTAGTTTTTCTGAAATTGTAGGAGACATTTTTAGTGCACTGATACCCTCAGTTGGAGTCATCATCATCAAAATAACTTTATTTCGCCTACCAAAATGGTGGCATAAAAAGTATACTAAAAACAGTTACATTATAGCACAATCATATAATTACAATTTTACATAACAAACCCAGTAATATAAAAACCAGTTGATCTCATAATCTTATGCATAAGTCCATCCTTGAGTAAGTATATCAAATGACAGATTAAAAAGTTAATCTTCTCCTCTTCAATGCCGACAGGAAAAAGGACGCCAGTGAAAAGCATGTAAAAGGGTCAGACAATAGCTGTAAGTAAAAAAGGGCCACACGACACTGTCTAAAATTCATTTTGCGTATAATAGGGATAATAAACCTTTTTCTTTGTTCCTGATAAAATTTACAAAAAACTAAAAAGTGAAGATTATTCTGAATAGATAAATCATCACATGTACAAAGAGGCAGTTCAGAAAGTGCATACATTTTTGATGGAAAACCTAACATCAGAGGGATATAATTTAACCGAAATCTCACTAATATGAATCTATGTTGCTGGTTAGTGACAAATGACAGATAAGTTGTATTAGAATCCAGTGACGTAATACTTGGAACAGCAGAAAATATTCTAACAGTTGTCAGCCTAAAATTAGCGTTCTGCCTCCTTACTTGTAATCTAGACAGTAATTGGTATTTTAACTCTTTCTTTGAGACAGAGCAACATGACACAGGGTTAGTATACAATTCATGTAACCCAACTGCCTTAAGTGTGGATTCTACATAACATATCCATATAATCCTACTAGCCCCATCTAACTTCTGGACATCATTTATTATATCTCCAGTCAGCGCAAGAGTTTCCTTACGCCAAATCGAATGCCACAATAAGACAGGTGAAATAGAGATTTTGTCACAGATATAAGGGACATCTAATTCAGTGTGACAAATAAAATTAGAACAAGATTTGGGTAAGGAAACTAATTTCTTCAAAAAGTATCCTCAATCATTTGTAGTTTCGAGCAATCTACAACACCCCACACTGCTGCTCCATATGTTGCAACAGATACACTTTTAGCCTGATAGACTTTCTTTATAGTTTCAATCGGTTTCGATCCAATCTTTTTTACAAATTTACTAAGGGCCCCAATAGTCTTCTCCATCTGCAGACACCTATTTTCAATCATACACTTCCAATTACATTGTCCATTAAACACAATCCCCAAATAATTAAAAGAATCTACCACTTCCATTTTACCCCCTTCAATGTGAATATTGGGCTGTTTCCTCTGTTTAGCACCTGCCACTAACACAAAAGATTTGGAAAAATTAATTCTCATATCCAGATCGTTCATAAATTTAATATACTCCCTTACTATCCGACGCAGTGCATTACCAGTGCGAGCTAAGATCACTGCGTCATCCGCATAGAGGAGTAGTGGTACCTGCATAGACTTAATGTAAGGGACATCTGGAGTAATACCAATTAGGGCAGATTCAACAGCATTGGTATACAATGAAAATAAAAAGGGGGCAAGGACGCACCCCTGGCGTACACCTCTTGCAATTTTAAAATGTCTCGTACACTCACCATTTTTCCCAAAACGAACAGAAGCTGAGGCCCCACTATACAAATCCTGGATAATACGTATGATCTGGGTCTCAACTCCCATTGCCTCCATGATCTGCCACAGCCTATGCTGTGCCACGCAGTCAAAGGCTGCGGACAGATCCATGAAGGCAAGATACAAGTGGCCATTTTTCGCAGCCGTATATTTTGCTATTATCAGGTTCAAGTTCAGGCACTGATCCACCGTTCCTTTCCCTTTCCTAAAACCATATTGGGTAGGGATAATAATATTCTTCTCCATTGCCCAGACCTCGAGTCTATTTAAAAGGAGCCGTCCCATTAATTTTGCTGTGGAATCTATCAAAGATATCGGCCTGTAATTGATTGGCAATGTCCTATCTCCCTTTTTATAAATTGGGACAATTACAGTCGTTTTCCACAACTGGGGTGCTCCAGTTTGAGAAATATTGTTAAAAACATTAGTTAAAAGCGGAGCCCAAAGGTCTTGATTATCTAAAAAAAGGTCGATCGGAACACCGTCCGGCCCTGGTGCCTTCCCTCATTTACATTGACTGAGAGCGTGTTTAGTTTCGTCTACTGTAAACCAAACATCTATTCCTACGTTATCAGAGCTAGGAGGCGGAGGCTGAATAAATACCTCCTCCAAGACCCCAAACAGAGCTTCAAAATGTGTGACCCAATCCTCCTCAAGAACATGACTATCTAAAGATATGGTTAATTCGTCTTTTAAAAAGGGTGCATTTATTACGGACCAAAATGCCTGTGAGCTTTTTATTAGGACAGCTTCATATAGGCTGTCCCACCATTCTTCTTTTAGAGCGTTTTGCCTTACCCTTCTTGCTTTCTTATAGACCTGCCATAGAGATGTAATCAGATGCTGGTTACGTGGTTTTACTTTAAAGGCCACATGTAGATTTCCAAGTGCAGTTCGGCAATATTCATCAAACCAAGTACAAATCTTAGGGGATCTATTACGTATGGAGCGCATAAGATTAAACTTAACTTCCCTCAGTATCAGTTCAAAAGCATTGACCATTCCATCAGTGATTGAGGGATCTAGGCATAGCCTTATCTCTAAGGCACACTTCCTACCTATTTTAACCAAAAATTTCTCTGGGTCAACTTTCTCCCATTTTAGGATGATCCCATTTACCCTTCCAATCACTGGTACTATGGGGAGGTTTAAACGACATTCGCCTTTTTTTAAGGAAGAGATAAAAAAGGTGATCGCCGCATGGTCACTAAAAACATAAAATGTAATCTGTAGTGGGGAAAAGTATTTCCTTATTGAATTAGAGACCAGAATATAGTCAAGTGTAGAAGAGAAGGTACGACTAAAAAAGGTACAGTCTAAGTGCCCAGTTGAGGTATCAATAGTATTTAAAAACACAAGGTTCCTAGTGATGAGTAGCCTATTTAGCCCACATCCATAATCAGTATGGTCAAAATGTAAAACACAATCCCCATCATCATCTAGTATCCCACATGCCGGAGTATCTACTTTATCACATGGATGAGCATTATAGTCTCCAAGCCAGATTATGTCACAGGGTTTGCTAAGTGTTTTCTCTAAATTAGCAATATCCCTTTCTAGTGGTGCCAATATCGCAACTTGATTATTGCCAAAATTATTATTGTAGAAATTCACAAGTAGCCAATATTTATCAGCACCCTGCTCCAAAACTATAATGTGATAGAATGATGATATATTTAAAAATCGCTTTACTTTTAATGGGAAGCTATTAGAGAGTAAGGTTAACAAACCTCCCTTAGCGCGGCCCGATACCGACGGTTTTGCTGGTGTATGATATGAACAGTACCCATTAAGATGTATTGAATTAATTTCCCAGGTTTCCTGTAGACACACTATATCCTTAGATGTTATAAGGGAAAGCCACTCATTATTTGCTTTCTTTTGGGTAAACCCAGCGATGTTCCACGACATCACCTCAACGGAAGACGTAGAACAATCTATATAAGGCGTAGTCTGAGGCACAGTCAAACCAGATACCTTCGTTTTTGGATGTATATGGGCGTCCACAGTTAAAACAGAAACTACAGGTGATATAAATTCCAAGACTAAATCAGCTGACTCTATATGTGATGAGGTCTGCCCTGTCAGTCAATCACAGTCTTGCATGCCGTCCAATGTAGAAAAACGGTTACTAAGAGAGAGAGGTAAAACTGTCGAGGTAGCACATAAGTTAGGAACAGAATACCCAAGTCTATTACTCACATTTCTTCTTTTTGACGAAGCCTCTAGAAAGTTGTGCGGTTTATAAAAAAAACAAGTGGAAGTGCACAGATTTCTGAATGGGGTGAAGGAAAACTTGGCAGAACAGATAGTAACTGCCCCACCACATTATGGTTGTCAAAATTAATAATAATACAATCCCCTTTAAAAGTTTTGGGGGCCTTACCTATCCAGTTAACTCTCCTGGCCATAATCACATGTCCATATATGTTATAGTTATCACCTGCACGATTAGTAAGCCAATACTGGGCTTTATGGATCAGCTGTTCAGTAGATTCTATTTGCTTTAATTTTAATGCTGGTACATTAGCCAAAACAATCACATATGGGCAAGCTGCTGGCGGAAGATCTATCCTGTCTCTAGCATTCAGGCCCTCAGCAGAATGATGAACAGCCCCCCTCCCACAGGTAGTTGAAGTTCCCTTTTCTGAATTCACTGTATTTTGCGAGGGGGTAGGCAGGAAAGTATCCACTAATGGCCGGGATGCGTTACGTGTACTTCTAAAATGAGATAGGGGATTGTATATATTTGCATGACTATTTTGCAAAGAATAGAACCGGTCATTCGAATCACTCAAATTCGCTTGGGAATCGCCATGTATCAAAGTGACACTCTCTTTGGGTGCCACCAACTGGGCTGGCACCCCTACCAAATTCTGAGGGGCATCACTACCCAAATTATCCACCAGCACATGAGGAACCGCACCTGAGGTCAATCTTACTTCCTCATTTAGCTGATTAACCCTTAAGGGATTTTGTTTTGATAAAAACATTGCCTCCAAGGAGTTTAGCTTTTCCTCAATTAATGATAATTTACACATTAGAGGAGTTAAAAGTGTAGAAACCATTAATTCGATTTTATTTAAAAAGGCAAAATCATGGGCAGAGTCATTTACCACTGGGGTTTGCTGATTAAGTTGCATATTAAGAGCCTTAGCCATGACCTTAGACCTTGTAATTCGCATCGTTTTGGGGGGAGATAGACAAGAACCCCCCGCATATTTCTCCAAACGAGTCCTTTTCATCGTTCGTTGCTTTAATGGCCCTCCTCCTCTTTTCTTTACAATGGAGGGTACAAAATTACTATTCTGTGGGAATATTGGTATAGTCTGCCCCTGAGACACAGACTGGAAACCTGTCGTATCATCAGTTAATGTGGGCTGACCCATAGATATAGGAATACCCGACCCGCCATCAGACTGCACCAGTTCTGTCACTGATACTAGGGCATCCAAAGAGTCTTGGGAATCTGCGATAGTTGTTCTTCCTAGCGAACAGCGTTTATGTGCAATATGTGAGTCCAAAGAGAGCCTCCTCTCAGTTAGTTCAATTTCGTGGACAAGGACCGATTCAGCCCTCGTTAGAAAGGCGTCCAAAGTCCTAATTGGCCCACCCAGATGTTTTTCTTTACTTCCCTTCCTTTTACTCATGATTCGCTTCTAATAACCGAATATCACACCCAGTCAATGAAATTAAGAACTAAATTCCCGATATAGGGTTTGTTAAACTGTAAACAAGTGTACAAGTGTACAATAACAGCAATACCTTTCAGTCTCAAACGATCAAACGGTCCAGAGCACAAATATCAGAGAGTTTGCCCAGCCCAGCCTCCTCCGGGCTCCGACGGGCGTGGACGGGCCCGCCCTTGGCCCGGGCTTTGCCCGCGCGCATCCCGCGCTCTTTTTCAGCGCGTCCGCGTGCTGAGGATGCTGGTCAGTGGAGTCCCCTCCTGGGGAGAAGAGCGGAAGATGCCTGGAGTCGCTCGCAGTCCCCCCTGTCAAGGCGCTACGATCTGCAGTGCGCCGCGGGACAGCGCACTCCTTTCAGCGCGTCCGCGCGCTGAGGATGCTGGTCAGTGGAGTCCCCTCCTGGGGAGAAGAGCGGAAGATGCCTGGAGTCGCTCGCAGTCCCCCCTGTCAAGGCGCTACGATCTACAGTGCGCCGCGGGACAGCGCGCTCCTTTTCAGCGAGTCCGCGCGCTGAGGATGCTGGTCAGTGGAGTCCCCTCCTGGGGAGAAGAGCGGAAGATGCCTGGAGTTGCTCGCAGTCCCCCCTGTCAAGGCGCTACGATCTGGAGTCATTCCAAATTCACAGAAAATTTGTAAGTTATCAACCATAGTTGATCGTCTTTCTACAGACACTGCAGGAGGATTTCTAATGATTAACACAGAGATGGTTGCAATTAGATCTATGGTTTTACAGAACCGTCTTGCTCTTAATATATTGTTAGCAAAAGAAGGTGGAGTCTGTGGCATGTTGAAAGTTCAACATTGCTGCACTTATATTCCGGACAAGAGCAGAGAAATTAAAGGATATATTGAAAACATTACAGGAATGCATAAAGATTTGACCCAATTGGAGGTTGACAGTGTGTGGGGAAGACTAATGAAAAGTATAACATCAATAGGGAAATAGTTTGTTGATTTTGGGAAAAGTTTTCTAGGTCAAATAATAATACCATTAGTTATGATAATAACGATAGTGATGTTAATAATAATTACATATAGATGTTGTAGAAAAGGTACGGAAGAAAAAGTAAACTTGAAGAGAAAAGGAAAGGGACAGACACGAAAGAGAAAATATGATGAAATACGCTTGGAAGAAATGAAAGGCAGGTTATATAAGAAGATGCAAGATTTAGAAGGAAACGAAAATCATTGATGAAAATTTGAGAGGACAAATAGGGAACTGAGAAGTGTTAAAGTTGGTATCTGGGATGGATGGGAAATTTTGTGATGGCTTAATGTGCCATCAGAGAGGGGATTCATGGAGCAAGGACTCGAACATGAGACTTGCTCGGAAGCAATGCTCTCGTTTTAACTCACTAACGAATTACTAATAACGTGTTTTGTGATTAATAATACGCATTTCCTTTACACGCGGGAGAAAATGAAGCTTGCCTATGTGTTTACTAACTGCAATAACATGAACAAAGGACTAAGATGCATTCTAACACAGGATCTTTACTGCGCATGCGTCTACTGCATCTACGTAGTATGACGAAGTAACGCTTGGAGGGAAATTCTGGCGCTTGCGCAAAAAGCTATAAAATGGCCGCTTGAAAACCCACATGCATGGCAGCTGCTTGCTGAAATTAGAAAATAAGTTTTATACTAACGCAAATGCAGAAAGGGAAATAATAAATGGTATGGGCTAGAGTAGAGGTTGGTGGTATACAGTGAAATCATTTATTTTTGAGAATAACATTTCTCCTTTTGACTTTATTATTAGTGCGTATTTGGGCCTGTCAAATTTGTTTGCGTCGAGCAGACTGACGTTGCACGACGTATGCGCCCTGGCGAGGAAATACGAAAAGATGACTAAGGACTTGTCACGCGTCCAAGGTCGGCGAAGATGTGCCCTGGGAACATGAGGGTGAAGAGTTCATATGAAGGAACTTTATTCAAGAGATCGTTACATTTGTATTAATAAAGTTTAAAGATGTATGGGAAAGGAAGTGCGGAATAAACGTTTAAGGGGAGAAGTTTTGAAACAATGGTTTAAAGAAATAAGTGAAATGTAAGCATGGTGTGATGATCATCCCCCCCTCGCCTGTCCAATCAGAAGTTAGTATTTTGTAAAAATTGAAACATTAATGGGTGGTTCATGGTAATAGAAAGGTATAATTGAGGTAGTTTAGTTAGCTAGAGGGAGGCAGAGCGTGAAAAGCTTTCCAAGAGGAGCTAAGCTTGCTGGAGCGGAAGCAGCAGAAACAATTCGGAGCTTGGCATGCTGTCGGTGCTGGGGTGGTGCTGATGCTCTGAAATGCTGATGAAGAAATCGAATGCAGAAC
Source organism: Calotriton arnoldi (assembly GCA_963921515.1). Classification (NCBI taxonomy): domain Eukaryota; kingdom Metazoa; phylum Chordata; class Amphibia; order Caudata; family Salamandridae; genus Calotriton; species Calotriton arnoldi. The sequence goes on along the minus strand of CAWUFW010007152.1, from coordinate 227,862 downwards.
CATCTACTTTATTTGGGTGGGTTAGAAAGAAGATCGTGGAAGAACCACGAGGAGGAAGAGAGTGTCAGAGAGGGGTGCGACGTAGTCGTCGGTATCGAGAGAGGTGAAGTATCCTGTCCTGATTCCTGTCCTGAAGTCTTTGTCTCCTGATCTGTCCTGGGGACCCTTACCAGCCCTTTGGCCAGGGGGTTGGTCTTCACACCATACTTGGTAACTATGAAATTCATTGTCTTGATAAATGCTCTTCTCTCTCAATCCTCTTCTTTCTGAGCATAGTTATTGTGTGGATCTGAATTGTTAATGCCTATTTGAAACTTGATTGAATTGGCACTCTTGCGAATGAGGGTGTTTGTACTGAAACGTTTTGAGATGGTTCACAACCAACTAATTTAGATAAAGATTTTAAAACTTACCGAGTCTGTGATTATTTTATTTTTCAAGAAATGTATAATAAGTCATGTTAATTATCACCATCAACTAGTTCCACCTAATTGGTCCATTGACCAGAGGAAAGAACTATTTGATCAGTGAAAGGTTTAGTTAGAGAAGAAATAACTAGATCTCGAGGTATGAAAATTATAAAACTACAAAGTTTCAGCGGTCTACTTGGTGTTTAGTGCAAGAGAGTTATATGGCCCTAGGTGAGTATATGGTAGTGGAGTATCTGTTGCTAGTACGCCGCTGGATCACTAGGGCTGCTGAAGAAAGTTAAACCATGCAATAGACGCATTGTTACTATATCTACTTTGTTTGCTAAACGCACTGTTGCAATGCATTGGGGTGCTAGAATGGTGCCCACTTTGGTGAAGTGGATTAGGGACCTTGTGTACTGCAAAGAACAAATGGAGGCATATGCTGAGGAACTGCCAAGGTCTTCTAGGCCTAAGGACTTTTGGGTGCCACTAACCACGTACGTACCTGTTGGAACACCCGGACATGTCATAATTGCCTGTGGATAATTTGTCTACATGGGCTGAATGGTTTTTGTAAGACCTATTAATCTATTCTGTTCTTAACTGTGTTGCAAATGTGCTATCGTGCTTTACATGGTCTGCCTTTTGTTTTTGTTGGGACTGGGTTGGGGGGGATTGGAGGGGATAAAAATGACTGCATTCTCCTTGTCACTCTATTGCTGTGCAGTGTGGGCTCTGTTGCACGCTGCTGGATGTATCTTGCAGTATAATAAATAAAGTTTTTTTTTTTAAAAGCTGACAAGAGACAGTCCTATTTTATTCTGCTCGTAAGCTGATGTTGTGACAGTTCCCCATTAATTTTAATATAGGCTTTTGGATTATTATGTTAAGGGATGTCATAAATGGCCATATGGAAGTCCTGGAGAGACCCTTGCGTATATATCCCCGGTGTACTCTATTGAAGGTCTTCTTCGCCTCGTGTGAGAAAAGGACCAACTGAATGTTTGTTTGTGGCTATATCAATTAGGATTACAAATAGTTTCATATTTTCATGGCCGTTCATCCCTCTAATGAAACTGGACCCTAAGGGGGACTTCAGGTCCAGACAAATTTTGTTGAGTCTAACGACTAGGGTCTTGGTGAAACATTTTACTTCATTTTTTAAAAGAGCAGTTGGCCGAAAACATCTACAGCTCCGGGGATCTTTCCCAGTCTTTAAAAACACACTGATTACCACCTCTTGCATAGAGTCTGTAACTTTTTAAGATTACCCATGTAATTAAACAATTTTTCTACTGGCTCAATCAAGTAGGTTTAAAATGCTCCATAAAATGACATTGAAAAGCCATCTGGGCCAGTGGCTTTATTTCCATGCATTGCCTGGATTGCCAGGGTTGCCTCAACTGATGTAATAGGAGGACAAGAATAAGTATTACCTCTGTGTCTCTGAGGGTGTGAGGATGAAAGATACTGGTCTTTTTTGCTAGTGTTATGCTGTTGCCTGGAGTAAAAATCTGTATGAAAATTTGCGAACATCTGTAACATCTCGGCGGTAAGAGTTGTTAAGGTGCATTCCCCTGTCTGCATCTTTGTTTATAATTATGGGTTTGAAGGGCTCTCAGTTTGTAGCCAGTATACTACATGCTCTACCTCTGTCTCCACTCTGAAAAACGTTTGTAAGGTGCATTAACAAGCACAGGAACTATCAGCTCTATGTTGCTGTTCTAGCATTTGTAGCAAGAATTCAAGTTCTGATTGTTTTCGCTTTTCTATTCTTTGAAAACTTGCAATGGGTGATATTAGTATCCCCCGTATAACCGCTTAAGCCACATCCCATACTATGGTAAGGGAGAATTCTTGTGCATCATTTTCTTGGAAGTTATAATGGAGTGTGTTGCCTATTGTTGTTCAAATAGAGATGTCTCTAAAAGCTATTTCCTTTAGGTTCCAGGTTCATGTGGTTATAGGCTTTGGCATCAAGACACCAAATTACATTTACACTGGTGGTTGATCTGTTAGACTCCAGAGTCCGGGCCGGCAGCTACTTCCGGATTTCTTTTTCCACTCGACAACTAGAGACTCCATTTTAGCTCATTGCGCACACTAGTAGTCAGAGCGGATTTCTTATAAGAATGCTCATTGCGCGTATGCCAGTGCCTTGAGGTGTGCTTGTGGTACAGTTTTCGCTGAATTTGCACATTATCACTGCTACTCTTTTAAAAACTAATTTTACCGGTCCTCTGATTATTTTATGTTTTATCCTTGCATTGTATGAATTTGATGTTAGGGGCATTGGGAGCATTACGTTAAGTCATTTACCTGGACCGGGGAGTCTGGGCCGGCAGCTACTTCCAGATTTCTTTTTCCACTCGGCAACTAGAGACGCCATTTTAGCTCAGTGCGCACTCTAGTTGTCAGAGCGGATTTCTTATAAGAATGCGTGCTGCGCGGACGCGCCACTGGCGTGCCAAAGGCACGCCTAAGGCAAGCCCGTCTGCGCCCGTCAGCATCCCGGAAGCAGCCAGCGCCAGCCACCCTGCCCGTTTTCCGCTGCACCATACTGCCCCTCTGATGTATAGCCGCAATGATCTCCTTTTGCTTCGACCTCAGCCCTGCCTCCAGTCTAACAGGTGGGAGGTGTTAGCTTCCCCCCGTGTGCAATAAATGCAGTTTCGCGCTATGCCCAGACATGGACGCACCCCAGCACCCCGGGTTCTATTCTAGTGGCAGTGGGAAGGGGCCCATGTTTAAAGCAGCCCTAATCCAAAAAGAACAATTGATGGACAGAATGCAGAACAATGTCATACATTCACCCCAGTACAGAGATTTGGGCCTATATCCATCGTTTTTTTGCTCACCAAGCCATTCCAGTTTGGACCCAGCCGAATGCAAATCAGTCTTGACCCTGCTCCCAATGGGAACAGTCCAGCCCGAACTGCCAGGCCAGGTCCTCCCTGGACTGGAATCAAGCATCCTAGGACCGGTTTTGGAGTTTCACCCCTCTTCAGCCAGGATAGCTTGACTCCAGTGGCATGGAGAGCACGGGACCCACGTCTGGGCATACCCGTCCCACTCGGGTGACAAATGCAAAAAGAACAATTGATGGACAGAATGCAGAACAATGTCATACATTCACCCCAGTACAGAGATCTGGGCCTATATCCATCGTTTTTTGCTCACCAAGCCATTCCAGTTTGGACCCAGCCGAATGCAAATCAGTCTTGACCCTGCTCCCAATGGGAACAGTCCAGCCCGAACTGCCAGGCCAGGTCCTCCCTGGACTGGAATCAAGCATCCTAGGACCGGTTTTGGAGTTTCACCCTCTTCAGCCAGGATAGCTTGACTCCAGTGGCATGGAGAGCACGGGACCCACGTCTGGGCATACCCGTCCCACTCGGGTGACAAATGCAAAAGAACAATTGATGGACATAATGCAGAACAATGTCATACATTCACCCCAGTACAGAGATCTGGGCCTATATCCATCGTTTTTTTGCTCACCAAGCCATTCCAGTTTGGACCCAGCCGAATGCAAATCAGTCTTGACCCTGCTCCCAATGGGAACAGTCCAGCCCGAACTGCCAGGCCAGGTCCTCCCTGGACTGGAATCAAGCATCCTAGGACCGGTTTCGGAGTTTCACCCCTCTTCAGCCAGGATAGCTTGACTCCAGTGCATTTGTCGCCCCAAGTGGGAAGGGTATGCCCAGACGTGGGTCCCGTGCTCACCACACCACTGGATTCAAGCTAGCCTGGCTGAAGAAGGGTGATGCCCTGAAACCGGTCCTAGGATGCTTGTTTCCGGTCCAGGGAGGACCTGGCTTGGCAGTTCGGGCTGGACTGTTCCCCCAAGGGACAGGGTCAAGACTGATTTGCATATGGCTGGGTCCAAACTGGGGTGGTGTGGTGAGCAAAAGAATGATGGATTTAACCCAGATCCTTGTGACTGGGGGTGAATGTTTGCATTGTCCAGCATTCCGTCCATCAATTGTTTCTTTTGCATTTGTCGCCCTAAGTGGGAAGGGTATGCCCAGACGTGGGTCCCGTGCTCACCACACCACTGGATTCAAGCTAGCCTGGCTGAAGAAGGGTGATGCCCTGAAACCGGTCCTAGGATGCTTGTTTCCTGTCCAGGGAGGACCTGGCTTGGCAGTTCGGGCTGGACTGTTCCCCAAGGGACAGGGTCAAGACTGATTTGCATATGGCTGGGTCCAAACTGGGGTGGTGTGGTGAGCAAAAGAATGATGGATTTAACCCAGATCCTTGTGACTGGGGGTGAATGTTTGCATTGTCCAGCATTCCGTCCATCAATTGTTTCTTTTGCATTTGTCGCCCTAAGTGGGAAGGGTATGCCCAGACGTGGGTCCCGTGCTCACCACACCACTGGATTCAAGCTAGCCTGGCTGAAGAAGGGTGATGCCCTGAAACCGGTCCTAGGATGCTTGTTTCTGGTCCAGGGAGGACCTGGCTTGGCAGTTCGGGCTGGACTGTTCCCCCAAGGGACAGGGTCAAGACTGATTTGCATATGGCTGGGTCCAAACTGGGGTGGTGTGGTGAGCAAAAGAATGATGGATTTAACCCAGATCCTTGTGACTGGGGGTGAATGTTTGCATTGTCCAGCATTCCGTCCATCAATTGTTTCTTTTGCATTTGTCGCCCTAAGTGGGAAGGGTATGCCCCGACGTGGGTCCCGTGCTCACCACACCACTGGATTCAAGCTAGCCTGGCTGAAGAAGGGTGATGCCCTGAAACCGGTCCTAGGATGCTTGTTTCCGGTCCAGGGAGGACCTGGCTTGGCAGTTCAGGCTGGACTGTTCCCCCAAGGGACAGGGTGAAGACTGATTTGCATATGGCTGGGTCCAAACTGGGGTGGTGTGGTGAGCAAAAGAATGATGGATTTAACCCAGATCCTTGTGACTGGGGGTGAATGTTTGCATTGTCCAGCATTCCGTCCATCAATTGTTTCTTTTGCATTTGTCGCCCTAAGTGGGAAGGGTATGCCCAGACGTGGGTCCCGTGCTCACCACACCACTGGATTCAAGCTAGCCTGGCTGAAGAAGGGTGATGCCCTGAAACCGGTCCTAGGATGCTTGTTTCCGGTCCAGGGAGGACCTGGCTTGGCAGTTCGGGCTGGACTGTTCCCCAAGGGACAGGGTCAAGACTGATTTGCATATGGCTGGGTCCAAACTGGGGTGGTGTGGTGAGCAAAAGAATGATGGATTTAACCCAGATCCTTGTGACTGGGGGTGAATGTTTGCATTGTCCAGCATTCCGTCCATCAATTGTTTCTTTTGCATTTGTCGCCCTAAGTGGGAAGGGTATGCCCAGACGTGGGTCCCGTGCTCACCACACCACTGGATTCAAGCTAACCTGGCTGAAGAAGGGTGATGCCCTGAAACCGGTCCTAGGATGCTTGTTTCCGGTCCAGGGAGGACCTGGCTTGGCAGTTCGGGCTGGACTGTTCCCCCAAGGGACAGGGTCAAGACTGATTTGCATATGGCTGGGTCCAAACTGGGGTGGTGTGGTGAGCAAAAGAATGATGGATTTAACCCAGATCCTTGTGACTGGGGGTGAATGTTTGCATTGTCCAGCATTCCGTCCATCAATTGTTTCTTTTGCATTTAAAGCAGCCCTAATCAACACTCCATCACTAGGCAGACACCAACAGGATATTTTTGATCTCCTGGCCGATAAACATGTCGATCTATTCTTTATTACAGAGACCTGGCTCAATGACTTTTCAAACCCTGTCATTGAGATGGCGATACAAATTGGATTTAAGATTTTCCGGGTAGATCGCAAAGTCGGGAGTTGTGGCGGGGTTGCGGTCATATTTAGAGACAAATGGGCCTTTCGCTGTGAGGAGTCCTCTCAGCTAGGAGAGGGTGAAGTCCTTGATTTTAGTGTCATTATCTCCCCACATGTCTTGCTGGGTGGAACACTGGTTTATAGGCCCCCAGGGCCTGCTGGGCCTTTTCTTAAAAATTTGGCAGATGTTATCATTCCCTGCGCTTTGCGGTTTATGCATTATCTCTTCCTGGGAGATGTTAATATTCATTTGGATAAAAAGGATGTGGGGGATACCAGGGAATTTATTGACTCGCTTAACCTTGCCCAGCTTACTCAATGGGTCAGAGCACCGACGCATTGAGGCGGACATATCCTTGATCCTATCTGCTCCAATTTTCCTATTAAGGTGGAGGATCCTCTACTGGTGCCATGGTTCGATCACTTTCTAACATACTTCTCCTGGGTTCCGGATGGCAATATTACCCCAAACAGTGCTGGCCAAGGCCCGACCTTTGCTAAAATCGACCAGATGACTTTTAGTTGTGCTCTAGCTGAATCCAGACCAGCCTCCTTTGCTAATTTGGAAGATGCTCTTGAAAGCTTCTCCAGTTGGATTAAGAGGGCGGTGGCCCATTTTTCTCCTACGGCCCTCCGCAAACTATCTAGGGATTCCCCATCCCAGCCGTTGTTCTCGCATGAGCTTAGATTGCAGAAACAACACTGCAAAAAGTTAGAACGGCTATGGTGGCTGGACTATTGCCCCTTGACTATACTGAACCTTAGAAAAGTCCAGAAGCTGTACTATGCCTCCAAGGCTCGGGCCAAAAGCCTCCACTACGCGGATCGCATTGATCAAGCTAGGAACAATTCTAAGGACATTTTTTCCATTGCCCAGAGCTTTATGGCCCCCAGGGCGGAATCTGTCACACTTCCTGCGTCAAATTCTTGGTGCGAGGAACTCTCAAAGTTCTTTATTGATAAAGTTCGCTCCATCCAGGCTTCCTTTATTTTAGGTGATGACTCTATGGCCAGGCCCTCGTCCCCGGATGTGCCGCATGCTGAGTCTCCTTCCCTGTCTGCCTTTTCACCCATTGATCTTCCTGAGTCACTGAAGATCCTTAAGGCCTTGAAGTCAGACTCCCCGACTGATCCCTGTGTGGCAAGACTTCTGGCCTTGGTCGCAGAGACAGTGAACCTCGAAGCTAACAGACTTATCAATCTGTCCCTTCAGGATTCAGGAGGCCCAGGTTCCTTCAGTATGGAAGCAGGTCAAGATCCTGCCCCTCTTAAAGAAACCAATGCTGGATCCATTGAATCCAGCCAACTACCGCCCTATCTCCCTCCTTCCTATCATGGCGAAAGCCTTTGAAAAAGTAGTCAACAAACAACTCACAGACTTTGTCGAGGGAGCCGGCCTACTTCATCCAGCTCAATCTGGATTCAGAGCCTCCTATAGCACTGAGTCGGCCTTGGTGGAAGTCTCAGAAGCTATTCGGGAATGTCTGGGATGCGGGAGGGAGGGCAGCTCTTATTTTGTTGGATCTCTTGGCAGTATTTATACCGTCCTCCACTTTCTGCTGCTTACCCGTCTTGCGGACATGGGGGTCTCAGGTGCTGCCTTGAGTTGGCTAAAATCCTTTTTGGAGGGGCGCACTCAACAAGTTTGGCTTCCCCCGTTCTCCTCCCTACCTCAGGAGGTGACTACTGGGGTGCCGCAGGGGTCCTCCTTGAGCCCCCTCCTCTTTAATCTATATGTCACCCCTCTGATTTACTTGGCTGAAGAGCTGGGAGCCAAAATTATAGCATACGCTGACGACACTCAGCCTCTGTTTACCTAGGGAAAATCAGAATGCTCCACGTCCTTGGCTAAAAATTGTCTGGCAGCAGTCTTTCAATGGCTTTCCTCAGCACAGCTTAAATGCAATGAAATTCTTCTCTATGGGACCTTCCCCCCCCAGTTTAGAGAAACTCTATGGCCAGCGGAATTTCCCTTGCCAGCCTCAACGGGGCAACCCGCAAAAAATCTTGGAGTCTGGTTCGAGGAGAATCTTTCCTTTTCCACCCAGATTAAGAAGCTAGGGGGAAACTGCTTTGGGATACTTAAAACCCTTAGGAAATTTCTCCCGCTTCTCCCCAGAGCAGCAAAGGAAACAGTGACTCGGGCCCTGATACTTTCTCGCCTCGACTACGCAAATGCTCTGTATGCCGGCTTGCCGGCCTACCTTCTTAACAAATTACAGGTTGTCCAAAATGCCGCTGCGAGACTTGTTTTTAACATCCCCATGAGAAGCAGTGTCAGACAGCATCTGCGATTACTCCATTGGCTGCCTGTAGCCAATCGAGTCAAGTTTAAAGCCTTGACTCTGGTCCATCGTGCTTTGCATGCCTGCGGCCCCATCTATTTAAGGAAGAGGTTCCTGTTCTACGCCCCCGCCAGATATCTTCGTTCATCATCTCAGTTCTTGGCCCATATTCCTCACTTCCGGCTCACAAGAGTGGGGGGCAGCTCACTTGCTGTTAGAGCTGCCACGGCCTGGAACTCACTTCCTCTGGCTCTCTGCAGTATTCAAGACTTCTGTCTATTCCCCAAAAAATTGAAGACTTATCTTTTTGTCTAACTTAACTGCACTCTATCTGCGCCTATTCTCTCTCTCTTCAGGCTCGCGCCAGGCCACTCCTTGGAGTATCTGTGCGCGCTACAAGTTCAAATAACATAACATAACATCCCAATCTCAGTGGTAAATACTATTTTATATGCTGGCATATTTGTAAGGAAAAAAGTTGATTAAGGAGTGAGTGTTATGAACCCTCAAATAGAAAGTATAGTCTCTTCAGTTTGAGTGTTGTAGGCGCCAGGCTTCTAGAAGACCTAGTGAATCAATGCTTGTTGAGTGCTGTATCAGTGTTGTTTAAGGATTGAGCTATCTTCTAAAACTGTGTTAAAGTTTCATCCTATGATCAGTAATGCTTTTGCAAATACTTCAATATGGCGAAGTAGGAGTTGATAGAAGGCATTTCTGTCCCTATCAGGAATTAAATTGAGAAGATGGTGAGCTCTCTATTCTCCCTCAGCGGTAGTATTGTCAAACCCTGAATTTTGTTAGTTGGTGTGAATGATATTGATGAGGAAAACAATATAATTCTAACCAAGAAGCATCTTTTCTTATGAAGCATTTTTCATTGGAACAGTACAATATCATATTCTTTATCAGGTAGCTATTTCAACAACAATGCCACTTAATTTAAGAGTTTAAGCCATGCACATTTAAGGTTATCAATATAAAAGCAGTCATTGGCATGACAAGGTCTTTGTCTAGCATCACCATTTAAATGGCTTATTAGTTTACTAATCACAAAAAGCAGTTCATCCGTTCTGTTACCCTAGCACACTGTGTGTCCCCAGATGTGGGATCTCTACCTTCATCCTTGGTCATCATCAAATGTCTCATTCCTGGCCAACCACTCAACGAACCCCTCTGTACTGTGTCACAACTGAACTATAAACAAGAAACATTGAACATACCACAGTAGAGAGTAACTAAAAACCAAAGCAAAGGGCTTTGGTAACAGGCTGAGTAGGACATTCAAAAACGTCCTTATGATCATGAGGCAGTATTTGGGACAAAGGGCTATGAGCCCTGGGCCATGCTCCTGGGCAGCTCAAAACCGAATGGCCACTCATATTATCCTCCTAGGTGCTAGGATAAAAGCAAAGGGTGGAGGAGGGGGCAAACTGTCAGCTGTCTGGTTCAATGGGTGTGAGGCAGCAGTCAATTCAGCCAAAATACGTCTGCATGAAGCAACAAAGAACCACCAAAAAAGAAGGTACACTAAGAAACTATGGCATGACTTCAGAATGTCAATAATCTTCCAGGGTTGTTGGGTGATGGTCTCTTTCATGTTTGCCTCTCTGTCTCCATGTTTTTCTGCTGGCCTTGGGTATAAGGAGCTTCTTCCAAGCTTGTGATCTATTGCTTTGGTCTGGGCCACCAGCTGCATTTAGAGGCAACCTGGTATTCCCGATATATTGAGGGCCTCTTCAGAGCAATAAGTGGCACCGTCCTTCCCCTCAAAGTAAAAAGGATGTATTTTTTGTGTAGTACAGAGGTAATTTCGTTGAATGCTTTGTATCTTAGTAGGATTATTGGCATCAAGTCCTAGAAGGGGGTGCGCTGTCACCTTTGAAGGTGAGGGGGACCTGAGTTCTCACCTTCAGCACTATTCTAATTTTCAGTTTATAAAAATGTACCCTGGTTAGCACATTCGAGGTAGTTTTTGCCAGTTTCATACAAGGAGTAGGGGTGATGTGTGAGTTCAAAAGTATGTCATCCCTTTCAGTATTCAGGGAGAATTTGATGGAAGAGATCCTTGATGTCTTTTTGTCTCTCAGAATTAGGAGGCTCGAGATAATACCGCTGATCCGGATGTTATTGCCTCCACTATGTTTTTCTCCATCCTTGTGTTCCTCTAAGATCAGGGCATGTTGAGTTTCTAATGCCTCCTCCTTCCTCAGAGTGTCTTGCTTGGAAGCTTGTTCAAGGGAAAATTTTTGACTTGGTCAAGTCAAGTTGTGCCTCCACTCACTGTAAGTTTTTATCCAGGTCTGATATTGATTTCACTAGATCTTGTCATAGGGTTGACCTTTTAGACTTAAGTTCTTTTTGAAGAATTTGAATATAAGATCTATTGGCCAGCGCCTAGACTGCCAGCTCATCCATTGCTGAGATTGTCGCTGATCTGCTGAAAGAGATAAGAGATCTGTTCCTTTCATTTTGTTTTTCTTTTGGGGTTGTATAAGCCCTTTATGGACGGTGTTTTATACATTTTCAGTTTGGATACTGTAATAACTATAGGTGGGACAGCAAGAGAGCCGATGGAGGTACAAAGTAAATGTTGTGCCCCAGTATTGGGTAGCATTTGCTTTGAACTACACAGTTGGCAAATGTAGTCCAGTTCCAAAATGGGCAAAAGTTTTTAATGGTCAGTCTTTAGACAGGTAGTCCCTAGTTTCTCTATTCCCACTCATCCAATTCGGGAAAGGCCTCTATCAGGGCAAACTTCAAAGATCTGGGGCAATCAAAGCAAAGGCTATTCCCAATGTTGAGCGTAATCTAGTGGTGTAAAGAACTATGGTGGGTTGACCTCATCATTGATTGCTCCAAGGGACAGAGGAGCTCATGAGATCTGTAACATCATATCACTGAGTAAAAGTGTCTCCGGGAGGGGGGAGGCGGCCAGGGGCAAGGTTATATAAGACTCATTGATGCAATCACGCCTGACCTCGCCAAGAAGTTCCTCCTCACCTCTTCTCTAGCCCCCAACATGCTATTGCCAATTTCAGTTAATGTTAGATTATTGTCCCTACTAGTGAGATTGGGGCAGGCTTTCCTGTTTCTTATAAAAAAATAAACAAGCATTGACAGTGCCAATACGCATGGCTATAAAGGAATGTCATATGGTAATGTGAAGCATTACAAGCAGATAGCCTGGAAATTAATATGTATCAGTATGGAAGCAAAGACCTATAGAATAATACTGATGTAGGTTAAAAGAGCAGGTGACAGTTGCTCTGGCAAGCCTTACCTAAAACTCCTTGTAGGTTAATGACTTTCCATCTCCGATCTGTGCCGCTGCCAGAGAAAAACACCATTAATTATCTAGTTATCTAAGACACTTTTCTAGCTTTATAATTCCAAGTGTGTGTCCCTGAAAGTTCAAGCTCTGGCAGCTGAATAAATAAACAAAATGTTCACAGCTGTGTGTAGGGCACACACTTTTTTTGTGGAAGCACATAATCAGAACATGCACTCCTGTCTCCCAACATGTGGGCGGAGCCAAAGCTCCTCTCTCCTGGTGATCCACGCATAATTGTCTGGCGGCAGCTGTGCTGGCAAGCCAGACCATATAAAAGCTGAAAAGATGGATCATATCCTGCTTCAGCATGCATTGCAGAGCTTGGTACCTTTGTGCAATCACATAAAGGTAGAACCAGGTAGTATGCAAGGGAAATGATGTGTATGCCACCTAGACAGCCCTTTTGGAGGAAGACAGAATAAGCAGCGAATGGGATACAACCATCTTCCATCAAAAGTTTGGCTTGCATATAAAACATTGTTGAAAATCATTTAAGAATAATCCCAGTGACAGGTGATCCGAAAACAATCATGATCGTTCTTCCATCTGCACTAGTTCCTATGCTCATAATTAATATTCTATTCATACACATATTCATTTTTATAAACCCTTCCATTCATTTAAAAATTTAGAACGAAAGGTTTTTTTCCTATAGGTTGCTGCAATTCATTCACTTAGGAACCCGGTACCTTTGGGAACAAGTAATAACATCCCAAATCAAAATGTACACTAACAGTGGTGTGCAACTGAGGTAAATGGACAGCCTGGGATCTGTCTTATCTGCCACAACAACAACGGTGCAAGATCAAGTTCCTAAAATAGGGAAAAAACAAATATAGGGGACTTCAAGGGTAGAGCAAAACAGGTAAGGATGAGATACCTGTTTAGTCATATGTAAACTTTCAGACTTTCAAATAACCTTACTAATTCTCTACTGCCATCTTCATAAATAATGATAGCAAGACAATTGATACCCTAAATGTAACCCTAGATAGACAAGTTATTAGTAAGCCAATTTACTCAAAACGATCCCTAAGAGCTCAACTGTGTGTATTTGTTGAGGGAAAAATGAGACTCTATAGTACTTTAAACTGCTATGAAGCGTATTATTCAGCCTCTAGAGACTAATTTATGGAGAATTGTCATAAGGCAGCACCGCAAGTCTTCACGGTGTGCTGCCCTACGCCAATGTGAAAGGGCTTGAATATTTTGAAATATGGTCCATTCCTGTCCTTTCCGCCTGAACTGGTGCACAATTTGCTGCCTAGTGCCAATGCAGGCACCCTTCCACCATTGTGCAAGGGTGTATGCGTTGCATGCAGGATTGTTTCTGGGCAGGAAGGGGCAACTTCCTGCACAAAAACAATCCTGAGAGGCGATTTCCTTTATATGTGTGCTGAAGAATGCAGCACACATGGAAAGAGGAAAAACAGGGAGAAATAAAAATATTTCTCCTTGTTACGCCTGCTCTGGTGAGGAGTAAGGTATTGGCGCTGCCCCAGATTTACGTGATTTAGTAAATCGGGGGCAGTGTCAAAATGCATGGGTGTTGTGAAACCCACTGCAACACCTATGGAACGCCTCCCTGGCACAGAGTAAGGCAACGCAGTAACTTGCGCTGCCTTACTCCATATCGATGAGGCCATGCAAAGCTATGCAAAGTGGCTTTGTGTCGCCTCATAGATATGGTTGAGAGGTTTGCGCCACCGGAGCGTCCGAAAAAGTGACGATTCGGCAGTGCAAGCCTCTCATAAATAAGTCCCCTATTGTGCACTGCCTACCGAACTATTCATTGAGGTTCTTGAGTAAAATGACCAGATGAAACACCTTTGGTTATATATATTTTACAAAGCTGAATACATTCTGCGATACTGCTTCGGTTAAACTGAACACATTAGTCTGGGAGACTGAGACACTGACAAGTCCCTTATAATGATGCACATGGGAGACATGAGGGGAGAGCAAAAAGGCGCTTTCTAGGAAATTCATAAAAGTGGAAGGGTGATGCGGCTAATCTCGAAGTAAAGATGTAGCACTTACCACAATTGCCTCATAAAGATTAATTTTAAATATGAGATTCAGGAATTCAAGGTACTTATGAAACATGCAAACCCTGTCTCAAGGAAAGCATAGCATAAATTTGTGCTGAACAATTTTCTAACAAATCAAGCATAAAATCTCAATATGTTAGCTATTACTTTTCTTAACGGTGTTCCGGTTTTACGCTGATAAAACCATATGTTTAGAGAAAAAAGCTCCTCAGTTTAGTTTGTATAAAGATGCTTTCAGGATTCAGTATTCAATGGCATTGCACTGCATTCAGCAAACATTACACCTTTTGTGAAAATAGCTCGCTGAATTATTTAAAAATAAACACTCCTAGTTGTGATTTCCCAGAAGTAATCTAGATTCTGAAACATTGCTAAATCATAAACTTTGGGTTTACCGAGTTTGGCTGTGGACACCTAAAGCCTATTGCTAACTTTATAAAAGGGATTACCAAAATATTTAAGATACATTTTTGAAATGCTTATTTGCTTCCATCACATTAATATCTAATTGAAGTCACAGTAATTTCAGGAAACAAAATGCAGGAAGCATGTGAGGAATTACAACAACCATTTATCATAAAAGGGAAGTAAAAATCCATTAATGAACGATATATGTCAGAAACACCCTGACCCCTAGGCCTGCTCAGGGGTCCAACAAGGACCCCCAGGGCCAAAAAAGCACTTTTAAAAATAATTTTGGCCGAATTCGAGCTGCTTTAATTAAGCCCCCGGGGGGGGCCAGGTCCCAGGGACAATGTTTCATTGTGGTGCGGGGGCCCCCGCAGCCCCGGGGACCACCACCTCCCGGTGCGTAGTTTATTATGCGCAGGGGGCACACGGGCCCCCGCAGCCCCAGAGACCGCTGCCACCCCGGGGCTTAGTTTATTATGCGTGGGGGGCACAAGGCCCCCGCAGCCCGCCACCTCCCGGGGCTTTCTTATTAAAATGAGTGGGGGCTCCTCCCCCATGCTGCCCCGGGGACCGCCACCTCCCCAGGGCATTGGTAATTATGATGGGGGGCCTTGCTGGCCCCCCAAGCCCTGGGGACCACCACCTCCCCGGGGCTTCAATTAAAAGAAAAAGAAGTGTGGGGGCTCCTGCCCCCCCACACTACCCCGGGGACCACCACCTCCCTGGGGCACACTGAATTTCAGGAAGGTGGGGCCTCGTGGGTCCTTCCAAGCCCCGGGGACCGCCACCTCCCGGGACTTCAATAATTTAAATTAGTGGGGGCTGCTGCCCCTCCCCACACTGCCCCGGGGACCCCACCTCCCTGGGGTACACTTTATTTAAATGCTCCCCGGGCTTAAATCATTTGGGAGGGGGCCGCGCGGCCCCGTCCTGGAGCTCTTGATGGCCCTGGGGACCACCACCCCCAAGGGCCGGCTCTGCAATGTCCCGGGTGCCCACCCCGGGACATTGCTGTTTGCTATGGCCATATTAAACACTGCTTTGCTTCTG
Organism: Calotriton arnoldi; assembly: GCA_963921515.1. Taxonomy (NCBI): domain Eukaryota; kingdom Metazoa; phylum Chordata; class Amphibia; order Caudata; family Salamandridae; genus Calotriton; species Calotriton arnoldi. The sequence goes on along the minus strand of CAWUFW010007152.1, from coordinate 212,516 downwards.
GAAGCGAGAGCAGGAAACCTGCCTCACTTCCAAGAAGCAAAGCAGATTACTTTTGGGCAAGGGAGCTGCCTGTTAGCAGCTTCCCTTGCCCAAAAGCAATGCCAGCTCCCGCAGGTGGCAGGGAGCCGGCTGGGACCGGGGGAGCATTGGGGCTCCCCCCGTGGTCCCCAACATGAGGCCAGGCCCTGGGGGACAGGGTCCCCGGGGCCAATAGTGGCCCAGGGAAGGGGTGTCACTTGGCCCCCACCCTAAATAATTTTTTTTTAAAAAAAGAACGAGGCAAAGCCCTGGGGGATAGGTCCCCGGGGCCGAAATAGGCCATGGGACGGAGGCCCGCGGCCCCCTTCCTGTTTTAAAAAAAAATGCTCAGGCCCTGGGGGATGGGGTCCTAAGGGCGCAAAATAATAAAGGGAAGGGGGCTACACAGCCCCCTTCCAAAAAGCAAATTTAAAAAAGCCGGCATCTCGCGGGAGACCTCGCCCTCCATGCACCACTGTGCAAACGCGCCTCCTGGCACGTTCTAAGTTGGGGGATTAAGTCCCCTTGAATCCTGAGGGTCCCAGGGGGCCAACTAACCCACCAGGTACATCCAGTAAGCCCCACACAGTGGGATTGCTGATAGGTGGTCCGAGGCCACGCCCCTTTACACCACTCTGCAAACGCGCTTCTTGGCGCACTGCTGGTGGGGCGATGAGGTCCTCCTGTGTCCTGAGGACCTCAGGACTAAAGTGGACTTCATTCCCCAAGCAGCAGTGTGCCAGGAGGCACGTTTGCAAAGTGGTGTAAAAGGGGGCATGGCCTCGTACCACTCTCAGCAATCCAGCTGTGTGGGGCTTACTAGAGATAACAGGAGGGCTAGTTGGCCCTCAGGGACCCTCAGGAGGCAAGGAGACTTCATTCCCTAACAAAGAGCATGCCAGGAGGCGCGTTTGGAGAGTGGTTGAGAAAGAGGGCGTGGCCTGTGTCCACCTCTCAGCAATCCCACTATCTGGGGCTTACTGGAGGTATCAAGTAGGCTAGTTGACCCCTAAGGACCCCCAGCAGCGAAGGGGACTTTAATCCCCATCGAAGAGCATGCCAGGGAGTGCGTTTGCAGACTGGTGGTCAAAGGGGGTGTGGCCTGCTATGAGTACTTCCCAAAGCTGCTGTGTGGGACTTACTGGAGGTAATAGGAGGGGTAGTTGGCCCCCAAGGTTGTCCTTGGGTGCCAACTACCCCTCCTGTTACCTCCACTAAGTCCCACACAGTGGGATTGCTAAGAGGTCTTCGGAGGCCACACACCCCCTTTCTCCACCACTCTGAAAACACGCCTCCTGGCACACTTCTGGTTGGGGGATGAAGTCCAGTTTACTCCTGAGGGTCTTTGGGGGCCAAGAAGCCCTTCTGGTATCTCCTGTTAGTCCTACGCAGCAGAATTCCTGAGCGCTCGTTAGAGGCCCAGCCCCCTTTTTCCACCACTCTGCAAACGTGACTACCAGTTAAAGAAGCATTTGTAATTTAATAGGTCTCGCATTTACAAGAGTTAGCGCTATTGGAGTTGTAAATGTAAAAGTTTTTTACTAATGTTTTTGGAGTGGAGTGGATGTACGTTGTGTGTAGTGGAATTAAGTGGTAAGTTGTGCAGTGAAATTATGTGGATAGAAAGTATGTAGTATTTAGTGTATAAGAATTATGTAGAGTGGGATTATGTGTTCTGGAGAGCAATTGTGTAGTATGGTAGTCTGTGTTGTGGAGTGGTAACCTCAGGTTTAGTCTTCCTCGTTTCCATAGAAGCTAAACTATGAACTCTATGAGACAAAAAAAGAAGGAATCACTGAGGAGCACTTCTGGACCTAGTCAGAGGTATGAGCAGGGCCACTGGAATTATGCGACTGTTTGGCTGCACAGACTTTCGCACAATTATACATTTTCCGCATTAGCCACATAATCTATCATCTGCTGCCTAATCTGCAGATTTGAACAAAAAAGCCTTGTTTCTAGCTCAAACGGCTCAAACGTTACCAAAAATGCAGCGACAAGTGTTACAGCATGGTGGAAGGTCCTTTGTAAACCTAGAATGGTCACCTGTTACTTCTAGCTATATATGGGTGTTAAATTGGTACTAATGGTGTGCAAGCCACTCTTGCTTCTTTCTGCGCCTCTCTTGCCTCTCTCTGCATTTCTGTTGCTTCTTTCTGCACCTTTCTTTCTTTTTCTCTACTTCTCTTGCCTCTTTCTGCACATCTCTTCTACTTTCTGCACCTCTTTTGCCTCTTTCTGCACCTCTGTTGCCTCTTTTTGTACCTCACTTGCTACTTTGTGCACCCCCTTGCCTCTTTCTGCAACTCTGTTCCTTCTTTCTGGACTTCTTTTGTTTCTTTCTGCACCTCTCTTGCTTCTTTCTGTACCCCTCCTGCCTCTTTCTCCACCCTCTTCCCCCTTTCTGCATGTCTGTTGCTTCTTTTTGCACTTCTCCTGCCTCTTTCTCCACCCCTCTTCCCTCTTTCTGCATCTCTGTTGCTTCTTTCTGCACTTATCTTGCGCTTTTTTGTACCTCTCTTGCTTCTTTCTGCACCCCTTGTACCTCTTTCTGCACCCCTCTTCTCTTTCTGCACTCCTCTTGCCTCTTTTATCACCTCTGTTCCTTCTTTCTGCACTTCTTTTGTTACTTTCTGCACCTCTCTTGCTTCTTTCTGCACCCCTCTTACCTCTTTCTCCATCCCTCTTCCCTCTTTCTGCACCTCTGTTGCTTCTTTCTGCACCTCTCTCACATCTTTGTGCACCCTTGTGCCTCTTTCTGTACCCCTCTTCCCTCTTTTTGCACCCCTCTTGCCTCTTTCTGCACCTCTGTTGCATCTTTCTGCACTACTCTTACTTATTTCTGCACCGCTCTTGCTTCTTTCTGCACCACTCGTGCTTCTTTCTGCACCCCTCTTCCATCTTTCTGCAACCCTCTTGCCTCTTTCTGCACCCCTGTTCCTTCTTTCTGCTCTTCTTTTGTTTCTTTCTGCACCTCTCTTGCTTCTTTCTGCACCCTTCTCGCCACTTTCTCCACCCCTGTACCCCCTTTTGGCATCTCTGTTGCTTCTTTCTGCACTTCTCTTGCCTCTTTTTCCTCCCCTCATCCCTCTTTCTGCACCTCTGTTCCTGCTTTCTGCACTTCTTTGTTTCTTTCTGCACCTCTCTTGTTTATTTCTGTATCCCTCTTGCCTCTTTCTCTACCCCACTTCCCCTTTCTACATCTCTGGTGCTTTTTATGCATTTCTCTTGCTTCTTTCTGCATCTCTCTTGTTTCTTTCTGCACCCTCATGCCTCTTTCTGCACCCTCATCCCTCTTTCTGCAGTCCTCTTGCCTCTTTCTACACCTCTGTTGCTTCTTTCTGCACCCCTTTGGCCTCTTTCTGCACCCCTCTTGCCTGGTTCTGCACCTCTGTTCCTTCTTTCTGCACTTCTTTGTTTCATTCTGCACCTCTCATGCTTCTTTCTGCACCACCTTGCCTCTTTCTCCACCCCTCTTCCCTCTATCTGCACCCCTGTTGCCCCTTTCTGCACCTCTGTTCCTTCTTTCTGCACTTCTTTTGTTTCTTTCTGCACGTCTCTTGCTTCTTTCTGCACCCCTCGTGCCTCTTTCAGCACCCCTCTTCCATCTTTTTGCACCCTCTTGCCTCTTTCTGCACTTCTGTTGCTTCTTTCTGCACTCCTCTTGCTTCTTTCTACAACTCTCTTGCTTCTTTCTGCACCACTTGTGCTTCTTTCTGCACCCCTCATCCCTCTTTCTGCACCCCTTTGCCTCTTTCTGCACCTCTGTTCCTTCATTCTGCACTTCTTTTGTTTCTTTCTGCACCTCTCTTGCCTCTTTCTGCACCACTCTTCCCTCTTTCTGTACCCCACCTGCCTCTTTCTGGACCTCTGTTCCTTCTTTTGCACTTCTTTTGTTTCTTTCTGCACCCTCTTTCTTTTCTCCATCCCTCTTCCCCTTTATGCATCTCTGTAGCTTTTTTCTCCACCTATCTTGGGTCTTTCTGTATCTCTCTTGCTTCTTTCTGCACCCCTTGTGCCTCTTTCTGCACCCCTCTTCTCTTTCTGCACTCCTCTTGCCTCTTTCTGCACCTCTGTTCCTTCTTTCTGTAAGTTTTGTTGTTACTTTCTACACCTCTCTTGCTTCTTTCTCCATCCCTATTCCCTCTTTATGCACCTCTGTTGCTTCTTTCTGCACCTCTCTCGCTTCTTTGTGCACCCCTCTTCCCTCTTTTTGCACTCCTTTTGCCTCTTTCTGCACCTCTGTTGCATCTTTCTGCACTACTCTTGCTTCTTTCTGCACTTCTCTTGCTTCTTTCTGCACCACTCGTGCTTCTTTCTGCACCCCTCTTCTGTCTTTCTGCACCCCTCTTGCCTCTTTCTGCACCCCTGTTCCTTCTTTCTACTCTTCTTTTTTTCTTTCTGCACCTCTCTAGCTTCTTTCTGCACCCCTCTCACCACTTTCTCCACCCCTGTGCCCCCTTTTGCATCTCTGTTGCTTCTTTCTGCACTTCTCTTGCCTCTTTTTCCACAACTCATCCCTCTTTATGCACCTCTGTCTCTTCTTTCTGTACCCCTCGTGCCTCTTTCACACCCCTCTTCCCTCTTTTGCACCCCTCTTGCCTCTTTCTGCACCTCTGTTCCTTCTTTCTGCACTTCTTTTGTTTCTTTCTGCACCTCTCTTGTTTATTTCTGTATCCCTCATGCCTCTTTCTCCACCCCACTTCCCACTTTCTGCATCTTTGTTGCTTTTTAAGCATTTCTCTTGCTTCTTTCTCCACTCTCTTGCTTCTTTCTGCACCCCTCCTGCCTCTTTCTGTATCCCTCATCCCTCTTTCTGTAGTCCTCTTGCCTCTTTCTGCACTTCTTTTGCCTCTTTCTGCACCCCACTTGCCTTTTTCTGCACCTCTGTTCCTTCTTTCTGCACTTCTTTTGTTTCTTTCTGCAGCTCTCATGCTTCTTTCTGCCCATCCTTGCCTCTTTCTCCACCCCTCTTCCCTCTTTCTGCACCCCTGTTGCCCATTTCTGCATCTCTGTTCCTTCTTTCTGCACTTCTTTTGTTTCTTTCTGCACGTCTCTTGCTTCTTTCTGCACCCCTCTCCCCTCTTTTTTCACCCCTCTTGCCTCTTTCTGCACCTCTGTTGCTTCTTTCTGCACTCCTCTTGCTTCTTTCTACAGCTCTCATGCTTCTTTCTGCACCACTCGTGCTTCTTTCTGCACCCCTCATCCCTCTTTCTGCACCCCGTTTGCCTCTTTCTGCACCTCTGTTTCTTCTTTCTGCACATCTTTTGTTTTTTTCTGCACCTCTCTTGCTTTTTTCTGCACCCCTCTTGCCACTTTCTCCACCCCTATTCCCCTTTTTGCATCTCTGTTGCTTCTTTCTGCACTTCTCTTGTCTCTTTCTCCATCCCTCATCCCTCTTTCTGCACCTCTGTTGCTTCTTTCTGCACTTCTCTTGCTTCTTTCTGCACCTCTGTCCCTTCTTTCTGCAACCATTGTGCCTCTTTCTGCACCCCTCTTCCCTCTTTCTGCACCACTCGTGCCTCTTTCTGCACCTCTGTTGCTTCTTTCTGCACTCCTCTTGCTTCTTTCTACAGCTCTCTTGCTTCTTTCTGCACCACTTGTACTTCTTTCTGCACCCCTCATCCCTCTTTCTGCACCCCTTTGCCTCTTTCTGCACCTCTGTTCCTTCATTCTGCACTTCTTTGTTTCTTTCTGCACCACTCTTCCCTCTTTCTGTACCCCACCTGCCTCTTTCTGGACCTCTGTTCCTTCTTTCTGCACTTCTTTTGTTTCTTTCTGCACCACTCTTTCCTTTCTCCATCCCTCTTCCCCCTTTATGCATCTCTGTTGCTTTTTTCTCCACTTATCGTGGGTCTTTCTGTATCTCTCTTGCTTCTTTCTGCACCCCTTGTGCCTCTTTCTGCACCCTCTTCTCTTTCTGCACTCCTCTTGCTTCTTTCTGCACCTCTGTTCCTTCTTTCTGTACGTCTTTTGTTACTTTCTGCACCTCTCTTGCTTCTTTCTCCATCCCTCTTCCCTCTTTATGCACCTATGTTGCTTCTTTCTGCACCTCTCTCGCTTCTTTGTGCACCCCTCTTCCCTCTTTTTGCACCCCTTTGCCTCTTTCTGCACCTCTGTTGCATCTTTCTGCACTACTCTTGCTTCTTTCTGCACTTCTCTTGCTTCTTTCTGCACCACTCGTGCTTCTTTCTGCACCCTCTTCCGTCTTTCTGCACCCCTCTTGCCTCTTTCTGCACCCCTGTTCCTTCTTTCTGCTCTTCTTTTTTTTTCTTTCTGCACCTCTCTAGCTTCTTTCTGCACCCCTCTCACCACTTTCTCCACCCCTGTTCCCCCTTTTGCATCTCTGTTGCTTCTTTCTGCACTTCTCTTGCCTCTTTTTCCACAACTCATCCCTCTTTCTGCACCTCTGTTGCTTCTTTCTGCACTTCTCTTGCTTCTTTCTGCACCTCTGTCTCTTCTTTCTGTACCCCTCGTGCCTCTTTTCACACCCCTCTTCCCTCTTTTGCACCCCTCTTGCCTCTTTCTGCACCTCTGTTCCTTCTTTCTGCACTTCTTTTGTTTCTTTCTGCACCTCTCTTGTTTATTTCTGTATCCCTCATGCCTCTTTCTCCACCCCACTTCCCACTTTCTGCATCTTTGTTGCTTTTTTATGCATTTCTCTTGCTTCTTTCTCCATCTCGCTTGCTTCTTTCTGCACCCCTCGTGCCTCTTTCTGTACCCCTCATCCCTCTTTCTGTAGTCCTCTTGCCTCTTTCTGCACTTCTTTTGCCTCTTTCTGTACCCCACTTGCCTTTTTCTGCACCTCTGTTCCTTCTTTCTGCACTTCTTTTGATTCTTTCTTCAGCTCTCATGCTTCTTTCTGCCCATCCTTGCCTCTTTCTCCACCCCCTCTTCCCTCTTTCTGCACCCCTGTTGCCCCTTTCTGCACCTCTGTTCCTTCTTTTTGCACTTCTTTTGTTTCTTTCTGCAAGTCTCTTGCTTCTTTCTTCACCCCTCTTGCCTCTTTCTGCACCCCTCTTCCCTCTTTTTCACCCCTCTTGCCTCTTTCTGCACATGTTTCTTCTTTCTACACCCCTCTTGCCTCTTTCTACACCTCTCTTGCTCCTTTCTGCACCACTCATGCTTCTTTCTGCACCCCTCATCCCTCTTTCTGCACCCCATTTGCCTCTTTCTGCACCTCTGTTTCTTCTTTCTGCACATCTTTTGTTTCTTTCTGCACCTCTCTTGCTTTTTTCTGCACCCCTCTTGCCACTTTCTCCACCCCTATTCCCCCTTTTGCATCTCTGTTGCTTCTTTCTGCACTTCTCTTGTCTCTTTCTCCATCCCTCATCCCTCTTTCTGCACCTCTGTTGCTTCTTTCTGCACTTCTCTTGCTTCTTTCTGCACCTCTGTCCCTTCTTTCTGCAACCCTTATGCCTCTTTCTGCACCCCTCTTCCCTCTTTCTGCACAACTCTTGCCTCTTTCTGTACCTCTGTTCCTTCTTTCTGCACTTCTTTGTTTCTTTCTGCACTCCTCTTGCTTCCTTCTGCACCCCTCGTGTCTCTTTGACACCCCTATTCCCTCTTTCTGCACCCCTCTTGCCTCTTTCTGCATCTTTGTTCCTTCTCTCTGCACTTCTTTTGTTTCTTTCTGCACCTCTCTTGTTTCTTTCTGCACCCCTCGTGCCTCTTTCTGCACCCCTCATCCCTCTTTCTGCAGTCCTCTTGCCTCCATCTGCACCTCTGTTGCTTCTTTCTGCACTTCTTTAATTCTTTCTGCACCCCTCTTACCTCTTTATGCACCTCTGTTCCTTCTTTCTGTACTTCTTTTGTTTCTTTCTGTACCTCACTTCTTTTGCACCCCTTTGCCTCTTTCTGCACCCCTCTTGCCTTTTTCTGCACCTCTGTTCCTTCATTCTGCACTTCTTTTGTTTCTTTCTGCAGCTCTCATGCTTCTTTCTGCACCACATTGCCTCTTTCTCCACCCCTCTTCCCTCTTTCTGCACCCCTGTTGCCCCTTTCTGTACTCTCTGTTCCTTCTTTCTGCACTTCTTTTGTTTCTTTTTGCACGTCTCTTGCTTCTTTCTGCACCCCTGGTGCCTCTTTCTGCACCCCTCTTCCTTCTTTTACACCCCTCTTGCCTCTTACTGTTACTTCTTTCTGCACTCCTCTTGCTTCTTTCTACAGTTCTCTTTGCTTCTTTCTGCACCACTCGTGCTTCTTTCTGGACACCTCATCCCTCTTTCTGCACCTCTCTTTGCCTCTTTCTGCACCTCTGTTCCTTCATTCTGCACTTCTTTTGTTTCTTTCTGCACCTCTCTTGCCTCTTTCTGCACCACTCCTCCCTCTTTCTGCACCCCTCCTGCCTCTTTCTGCATCTCTGTTCCTTCTTTCTGCACTTCTTTTGTTTCTTTCTGCACCCCTCTTGCCTTTCTCCATCCCTCTTCCCCTTTCTGCATGTCTGTTGCTTCTTTCTGCACTTCTCTTGCCTCTTTCTCCACCCCTCTTCCCTCTTTCTGCATCTCTGTTGCTTTTTTCTGCACTTATCTTGCGTCTTTCTGTACCTCTCTTGCTTCTTTCTGTACCCCTTGTGCCTCTTTATGTACCCCTCTTCTCTTTCTGCACTCCTCTTGCCTCTTTCTGCACCTCTGTTCCTTCTTTCTGTACTTCTTTTGTTACTTTCTGTACCTCTCTTGCTTCTTTCTGCACCTCTCTTGCCTCTTTCTCCATCCCTCTTCCTCTTTATGCACCTCTCTTGCTTCTTTCTGTACTTGTCTCGCTTCTTTGTGCACCCTCTTCCCTCTTTTTGCACTCCTCTTGCCTTTTTCTGCACCTCTGTTGCATCTTTCTGCACTTCTTTGTTTCTTTCTGCACCTCTCGCTTCATTCTGCACCCCTTTGCCTCTTTCTCCATCCCACTTCCCCTTTCTGCATCTCTGTTGCTCTTTATGCATTTCTCTTGCTTCTTTCTGCACCCCTTGTGCCTCTTTCTGCACCCCTCATCCCTATTTCTGCAGCCCTCTTGCCTCTTTCTGCATCTTTATTGCTTCTTTCTGCACTTCTTTTGTTTCTTTCTGCACCCCTCTTCCCTCTTTCTGCACCTCTGTCCCTTCTTTCTGCAACCCTTGTGCCTCTTTCTGCACCCCTCTTCCCTCTTTCTGCACCACTCTTGCCTCTTTCTGCACCTCTGTTCCTTCTTTCTGCACTTCTTTGTTTCTTTCTGCACTCCTCTTGCTTCTTTCTGCACCCTCGTGTCTCTTTGACACCCCTATTTCCTCTTTCTGCACCCCTCTTGCCTCTTTCTGCATCTGTGTTCCTCTCTCTGCACTTCTTTTGTTTCTTTCTGCACCTCTCTTGTTTCTTTCTGCACCCCTCGTGCCTCTTTCTGCACGCCTCATCCCTCTTTCTGCAGTCCTCTTGCCTCCATCTGCACCTCTGTTGCTTCTTTCTGCACTTCTTTTATTTCTTTCTGCATCCCTCTTACCTCTTTATGCACCTCTGTTCCTTCTTTCTGTACTTCTTTTGTTTCTTTCTGTACCTCACTTCTTTTTGCACCCCTTTTGCCTCTTTCTGCACCCCTCTTGCCTTTTTCTGCACCTCTGTTCCTTCATTCTGCACTTCTTTTGTTTCTTTCTGCAGCTCTCATGCTTCTTTCTGCACCACCTTGCCTCTTTCTCCACCCCTCTTCCCTCTTTCTTCACCCCTGTTGCCCCTTTCTGTACCTCTGTTCCTTCTTTCTGCACTTCTTTTGTTTCTTTTTGCACGTCTCTTGCTTCTTTCTGCACCCCTGGTGCCTCTTTCTGCACCCCTCTTCCTTCTTTTTACACCCCTCTTGCCTCTTACTGTTACTTCTTTCTGCACTCCTCTTGCTTCTTTCTACAGTTCTCTTGCTTCTTTCTGCACCACTCGTGCTTCTTTCTGGACCCCTCATCCCTCTTTCTGCACCCCTTTGCCTCTTTCTGCACCTCTGTTCCTTCATTCTGCACTTCTTTTGTTTCTTTCTGCACCTCTCTTGCCTCTTTCTGCACCACTCCTCCCTCTTTCTGCACCCCTCCTGCCTCTTTCTGCATCTCTGTTCCTTCTTTCTGCACTTCTTTTGTTTCTTTCTGCACCCCTCTTGCCTTTCTCCATCCCTCTTCCCCTTTCTGCATGTCTGTTGCTTCTTTCTGCACTTCTCTTGCCTCTTTCTCCACCCCTCTTCCCTCTTTCTGCATCTCTGTTGCTTTTTTCTGCACTTATCTTGCATCTTTCTGTACCTCTCTTGCTTCTTTCTGTACCCCTTGTGCCTCTTTATGTACCCCTCTTCTCTTTCTGCACTCCTCTTGCCTCTTTCTGCACCTCTGTTCCTTCTTTCTGTACTTATTTTGTTACTTTCTGTACCTCTCTTGCTTCTTTCTGCACCCCTCTTGCCTCTTTCTCCATCCCTCTTCCCTCTTTATGCACCTCTCTTGCTTCTTTCTGTACTTGTCTCGCTTCTTTGTGCACCCCTCTTCCCTCTTTTTGCACCCTCTTGCCTTTTTTTGCACCTCTGTTGCATCTTTCTGCACTTCTTTTGTTTCTTTCTGCACCTCTCGCTTCTTTCTGCACCCCTTTTGCCCCTTTCTCCATCCCACTTCCCCCTTTCTGCATCTTTGTTGCTCTTTATGCATTTCTCTTGCTTCTTTCTGCACCCCTTGTGCCTCTTTCTGCACCCCTCATCCCTCTTTCTGCAGCCCTCTTGCCTCTTTCTGCATCTTTATTGCTTCTTTCTGCACTTCTTTTGTTTCTTTCTGCACCCCTCTTCCCTCTTTCTGCACCTCTGTTCCTTTTTTCTGCACTTCTTTTGTTTCTTTCTGTACCTCTTGCTTCTTTCTGCACCCCTTTTGCCTCTTTCGGCACCCCTCTTGCCTCTTTCTGCACCTCTGTTCCTTCTTTCTACACTTCTTTATTTCTTTCTGCAGCTCTCATGCTTATTTCTGTACCCCTTGCCTGTTCCTCCACCCTTCTACCCTTTTCTGCATCTCTCTTGCCTCTTTCTGCACCTCACTTGCCTCTTTCTGCACTTCTCTTGCTTCTTTCTACACTTCTGTTGCTTCTTTCAGCAATTCTCTTGGCTCTTTCTGCACTTCTCTTGCTTGTTTCTGCACCCTCTTGCCTCTTTTTACACCTCTGTTAGTTCTTTTTGCACTGCTCTTGCTTCTTTCTGCACCTCTTTTGCAAATTTCTGCATCCCTCTTGCCTCTTTCTGCACCCCTCTTCCCTATTTCTCCACCTCTCTTGCTTCTTTCTGCACTTCTCTTGCTTCTTTCTGCACTGCTCTTGCTTCTTTCTACTCCTCTCTTGCTTCTTTCTGTACCCCTCATGCCTCTTTCGGCACCCTTCTTCCCTTTTCCTGCATGTCTCTTGGTTCTTTCTGAACTGCTCTTGCCTCTTTCTGCACCCCTCTTGCATCTTTCTGTACCTCTTTTGCTTCTTTCTGCACTTTTCTTGCCTCTTTCTGCACCCCTCTTGCCTCTTTCTGCACCTCTATTGGTTCTTTCTGAACTGCTCTTGCTTCTTTCTGCACCTCTCTTGCTTCTTTCTGTACTTCTCTTGCTTCTTTCTATACCTCTCTTGCTTATTTCTGCACCTCTCTTGCCTCTTTCTGCACACACAGGGCTACTTTAAAAATAAACAAGCATTGACAGTGCCAATACGCATGGCTATAAAGGAATGTCATATGGTAATGTGAAGCATTACAAGCAGATAGCCTGGAAATTAATATGTATCAGTATGGAAGCAAAGACCTATAGAATAATACTGATGTAGGTTAAAAGAGCAGGTGACAGTTGCTCTGGCAAGCCTTACCTAAAACTCCTTGTAGGTTAATGACTTTCCATCTCCGATCTGTGCCGCTGCCAGAGAAAAACACCATTAATTATCTAGTTATCTAAGACACTTTTCTAGCTTTATAATTCCAAGTGTGTGTCCCTGAAAGTTCAAGCTCTGGCAGCTGAATAAATAAACAAAATGTTCACAGCTGTGTGTAGGGCACACACTTTTTTGTGGAAGCACATAATCAGAACATGCACTCCTGTCTCCCAACATGTGGGCGGAGCCAAAGCTCCTCTCTCCTGGTGATCCACGCATAATTGTCTGGCGGCAGCTGTGCTGGCAAGCCAGACCATATAAAAGCTGAAAAGATGGATCATATCCTGCTTCAGCATGCATTGCAGAGCTTGGTACCTTTGTGCAATCACATAAAGGTAGAACCAGGTAGTATGCAAGGGAAATGATGTGTATGCCACCTAGACAGCCCTTTTTGGAGGAAGACAGAATAAGCAGCGAATGGGATACAACCATCTTCCATCAAAAGTTTGGCTTGCATATAAAACATTGTTGAAAATCATTTAAGAATAATCCCAGTGACAGGTGATCCGAAAACAATCATGATCGTTCTTCCATCTGCACTAGTTCCTATGCTCATAATTAATATTCTATTCATACACATATTCATTTTTATAAACCCTTCCATTCATTTAAAAATTTAGAACGAAAGGTTTTTTTCCTATAGGTTGCTGCAATTCATTCACTTAGGAACCCGGTACCTTTGGGAACAAGTAATAACATCCCAAATCAAAATGTACACTAACAGTGGTGTGCAACTGAGGTAAATGGACAGCCTGGGATCTGTCTTATCTGCCACAACAACAACGGTGCAAGATCAAGTTCCTAAAATAGGGAAAAACAAATATAGGGGACTTCAAGGGTAGAGCAAAACAGGTAAGGATGAGATACCTGTTTAGTCATATGTAAACTTTCAGACTTTCAAATAACCTTACTAATTCTCTACTGCCATCTTCATAAATAATGATAGCAAGACAATTGATACCCTAAATGTAACCCTAGATAGACAAGTTATTAGTAAGCCAATTTACTCAAAACGATCCCTAAGAGCTCAACTGTGTGTATTTGTTGAGGGAAAAATGAGACTCTATAGTACTTTAAACTGCTATGAAGCGTATTATTCAGCCTCTAGAGACTAATTTATGGAGAATTGTCATAAGGCAGCACCGCAAGTCTTCACGGTGTGCTGCCCTACGCCAATGTGAAAGGGCTTGAATATTTTGAAATATGGTCCATTCCTGTCCTTTCCGCCTGAACTGGTGCACAATTTGCTGCCTAGTGCCAATGCAGGCACCCTTCCACCATTGTGCAAGGGTGTATGCGTTGCATGCAGGATTGTTTCTGGGCAGGAAGGGGCAACTTCCTGCACAAAAACAATCCTGAGAGGCGATTTCCTCTTTATATGTGTGCTGAAGGATGCAGCACACATGGAAAGAGGAAAAACAGGGAGAAATAAAAATATTTCTCCTTGTTACGCCTGCTCTGGTGAGGAGTAAGGTATTGGCGCTGCCCCAGATTTACGTGATTTAGTAAATCGGGGGCAGTGTCAAAATGCATGGGTGTTGTGAAACCCACTGCAACACCTATGGAACGCCTCCCTGGCACAGAGTAAGGCAACGCAGTAACTTGCGCTGCCTTACTCCATATCGATGAGGCCATGCAAAGCTATGCAAAGTGGCTTTGTGTCGCCTCATAGATATGGTTGAGAGGTTTGCGCCACCGGAGCGTCCGAAAAAGTGACGATTCGGCAGTGCAAGCCTCTCATAAATAAGTCCCCTATTGTGCACTGCCTACCGAACTATTCATTGAGGTTCTTGAGTAAAATGACCAGATGAAACACCTTTGGTTATATATATTTTACAAAGCTGAATACATTCTGCGATACTGCTTCGGTTAAACTGAACACATTAGTCTGGGAGACTGAGACACTGACAAGTCCCTTATAATGATGCACATGGGAGACATGAGGGGAGAGCAAAAAGGCGCTTTCTAGGAAATTCATAAAAGTGGAAGGGTGATGCGGCTAATCTCGAAGTAAAGATGTAGCACTTACCACAATTGCCTCATAAAGATTAATTTTAAATATGAGATTCAGGAATTCAAGGTACTTATGAAACATGCAAACCCTGTCTCAAGGAAAGCATAGCATAAATTTGTGCTGAACAATTTTCTAACAAATCAAGCATAAAATCTCAATATGTTAGCTATTACTTTTCTTAACGGTGTTCCGGTTTTACGCTGATAAAACCATATGTTTAGAGAAAAAAGCTCCTCAGTTTAGTTTGTATAAAGATGCTTTCAGGATTCAGTATTCAATGGCATTGCACTGCATTCAGCAAACATTACACCTTTTGTGAAAATAGCTCGCTGAATTATTTAAAAATAAACACTCCTAGTTGTGATTTCCCAGAAGTAATCTAGATTCTGAAACATTGCTAAATCATAAACTTTGGGTTTACCGAGTTTGGCTGTGGACACCTAAAGCCTATTGCTAACTTTATAAAAGGGATTACCAAAATATTTAAGATACATTTTTGAAATGCTTATTTGCTTCCATCACATTAATATCTAATTGAAGTCACAGTAATTTCAGGAAACAAAATGCAGGAAGCATGTGAGGAATTACAACAACCATTTATCATAAAAGGGAAGTAAAAATCCATTAATGAACGATATATGTCAGAAACACCCTGACCCCCTAGGCCTGCTCAGGGGTCCAACAAGGACCCCCAGGGCCAAAAAAAGCACTTTTAAAAAATAATTTTGGCCGAATTCGAGCTGCTTTAATTAAGCCCCGGGGGGCCAGGTCCCAGGGACAATGTTTCATTGTGGTGCGGGGGCCCCGCAGCCCCGGGGACCACCACCTCCCGGTGCGTAGTTTATTATGCGCAGGGGGCACACGGGCCCCCGCAGCCCCAGAGACCGCTGCCACCCCGGGGCTTAGTTTATTATGCGTGGGGGGGCACAAGGCCCCCGCAGCCCGCCACCTCCCCGGGGCTTTCTTATTAAAATGAGTGGGGGGCTCCTCCCCCCATGCTGCCCCGGGGACCGCCACCTCCCCAGGGCATTGGTAATTATGATGGGGGGCCTTGCTGGCCCCCCAAGCCCTGGGGACCACCACCTCCCCGGGGCTTCAATTAAAAGAAAAAGAAGTGTGGGGGGCTCCTGCCCCCCCACACTACCCCGGGGACCACCACCTCCCTGGGGCACACTGAATTTCAGGAAGGTGGGGCCTCGTGGGTCCTTCCAAGCCCCGGGGACCGCCACCTCCCCGGGACTTCAATAATTTAAATTAGTGGGGGGGCTGCTGCCCCTCCCCACACTGCCCCGGGGACCCCACCTCCCTGGGGTACACTTTATTTAAATGCTCCCCGGGGCTTAAATCATTTGGGAGGGGGGCCGCGCGGCCCCCGTCCTGGAGCTCTTGATGGCCCTGGGGACCACCACCCCCAAGGGCCGGCTCCTGCAATGTCCCGGGGTGCCCACCCCGGGACATTGCTGTTTGCTATGGCCATATTAAACACTGCTTTGCTTCTTGGAAGCGAGAGCAGGAAACCTGCTCTCACTTCCAAGAAGCAAAGCAGATTACTTTTGGGCAAGGGGAGCTGCCTGTTAGCAGCTTCCCTTGCCCAAAAGCAATGCCAGCTCCCGCAGGTGGCAGGGAGCCGGCTGGGACCGGGGAGCATTGGGGCTCCCCCGTGGTCCCCAACATGAGGCCAGGCCCTGGGGACAGGGTCCCCGGGGCCAATAGTGGCCCAGGGAAGGGGTGTCACTTGGCCCCCACCCTAAATAATTTTTTTTTAAAAAAAGAACGAGGCAAAGCCCTGGGGGATAGGTCCCCGGGGCCGAAATAGGCCATGGGACGAAGGGCCCGCGGCCCCCTTCCTGTTTTAAAAAAAAAAAAATGCTCAGGCCCTGGGGGATGGGGTCCTAAGGGCGCAAAAATAATAAAGGGAAGGGGGGCTACACAGCCCCCCTTCCAAAAAGCAAATTTAAAAAAAGCCGGCATCTCGCGGGAGACCTCGCCCCCTCCATGCACCACTGTGCAAACGCGCCTCCTGGCACGTTCTAAGTTGGGGGATTAAGTCCCCTTGAATCCTGAGGGTCCCAGGGGGCCAACTAACCCACCAGGTACATCCAGTAAGCCCCACACAGTGGGATTGCTGATAGGTGGTCCGAGGCCACGCCCCTTTTTACACCACTCTGCAAACGCGCCTCTTGGCGCACTGCTGGTGGGGCGATGAGGTCCTCCTGTGTCCTGAGGACCTCAGGACTAAAGTGGACTTCATTCCCCAAGCAGCAGTGTGCCAGGAGGCACGTTTGCAAAGTGGTGTAAAAAGGGGGCATGGCCTCGTACCACTCTCAGCAATCCAGCTGTGTGGGGCTTACTAGAGATAACAGGAGGGCTAGTTGGCCCTCAGGGACCCTCAGGAGGCAAGGAGACTTCATTCCCTAACAAAGAGCATGCCAGGAGGCGCGTTTGGAGAGTGGTTGAGAAAGAGGGCGTGGCCTGTGTCCACCTCTCAGCAATCCCACTATCTGGGGCTTACTGGAGGTATCAAGTAGGCTAGTTGACCCCTAAGGACCCCCAGCAGCGAAGGGGACTTTAATCCCCATCGAAGAGCATGCCAGGGAGTGCGTTTGCAGACTGGTGGTCAAAGGGGTGTGGCCTGCTATGAGTACTTCCCAAAGCTGCTGTGTGGGACTTACTGGAGGTAATAGGAGGGTAGTTGGCCCCCAAGGTTGTCCTTGGGTGCCAACTACCCCTCCTGTTACCTCCACTAAGTCCCACACAGTGGGATTGCTAAGAGGTCTTCGGAGGCCACACACCCCCTTTCTCCACCACTCTGAAAACACGCCTCCTGGCACACTTCTGGTTGGGGGATGAAGTCCAGTTTACTCCTGAGGGTCTTTGGGGGCCAAGAAGCCCTTCTGGTATCTCCTGTTAGTCCTACGCAGCAGAATTCCTGAGCGCTCGTTAGAGGCCCAGCCCCCTTTTTCCACCACTCTGCAAACGTGACTACCAGTTAAAGAAGCATTTGTAATTTAATAGGTCTCGCATTTACAAGAGTTAGCGCTATTGGAGTTGTAAATGTAAAAGTTTTTTACTAATGTTTTTGGAGTGGAGTGGATGTACGTTGTGTGTAGTGGAATTAAGTGGTAAGTTGTGCAGTGAAATTATGTGGATAGAAAGTATGTAGTATTTAGTGTATAAGAATTATGTAGAGTGGGATTATGTGTTCTGGAGAGCAATTGTGTAGTATGGTAGTCTGTGTTGTGGAGTGGTAACCTCAGGTTTAGTCTTCCTCGTTTCCATAGAAGCTAAACTATGAACTCTATGAGACAAAAAAAGAAGGAATCACTGAGGAGCACTTCTGGACCTAGTCAGAGGTATGAGCAGGGCCACTGGAATTATGCGACTGTTTGGCTGCACAGACTTTCGCACAATTATACATTTTCCGCATTAGCCACATAATCTATCATCTGCTGCCTAATCTGCAGATTTGAACAAAAAAGCCTTGTTTCTAGCTCAAACGGCTCAAACGTTACCAAAAATGCAGCGACAAGTGTTACAGCATGGTGGAAGGTCCTTTGTAAACCTAGAATGGTCACCTGTTACTTCTAGCTATATATGGGTGTTAAATTGGTACTAATGGTGTGCAAGCCACTCTTGCTTCTTTCTGCGCCTCTCTTGCCTCTCTCTGCATTTCTGTTGCTTCTTTCTGCACCTTTCTTTCTTTTTCTCTACTTCTCTTGCCTCTTTCTGCACATCTCTTCTACTTTCTGCACCTCTTTTGCCTCTTTCTGCACCTCTGTTGCCTCTTTTTGTACCTCACTTGCTACTTTGTGCACCCCTTGCCTCTTTCTGCAACTCTGTTCCTTCTTTCTGGACTTCTTTTGTTTCTTTCTGCACCTCTCTTGCTTCTTTCTGTACCCCTCCTGCCTCTTTCTCCACCCTCTTCCCCCTTTCTGCATGTCTGTTGCTTCTTTTTGCACTTCTCCTGCCTCTTTCTCCACCCCTCTTCCCTCTTTCTGCATCTCTGTTGCTTCTTTCTGCACTTATCTTGCGCTTTTTTGTACCTCTCTTGCTTCTTTCTGCACCCCTTGTACCTCTTTCTGCACCCCTCTTCTCTTTCTGCACTCCTCTTGCCTCTTTTATCACCTCTGTTCCTTCTTTCTGCACTTCTTTTGTTACTTTCTGCACCTCTCTTGCTTCTTTCTGCACCCCTCTTACCTCTTTCTCCATCCCTCTTCCCTCTTTCTGCACCTCTGTTGCTTCTTTCTGCACCTCTCTCACATCTTTGTGCACCCTTGTGCCTCTTTCTGTACCCCTCTTCCCTCTTTTTGCACCCCTCTTGCCTCTTTCTGCACCTCTGTTGCATCTTTCTGCACTACTCTTACTTATTTCTGCACCGCTCTTGCTTCTTTCTGCACCACTCGTGCTTCTTTCTGCACCCCTCTTCCATCTTTCTGCAACCCTCTTGCCTCTTTCTGCACCCCTGTTCCTTCTTTCTGCTCTTCTTTTGTTTCTTTCTGCACCTCTCTTGCTTCTTTCTGCACCCTTCTCGCCACTTTCTCCACCCCTGTACCCCCTTTTGGCATCTCTGTTGCTTCTTTCTGCACTTCTCTTGCCTCTTTTTCCACCCCTCATCCCTCTTTCTGCACCTCTGTTCCTTCTTTCTGCACTTCTTTTGTTTCTTTCTGCACCTCTCTTGTTTATTTCTGTATCCCTCTTGCCTCTTTCTCTACCCCACTTCCCCCTTTCTACATCTCTGGTGCTTTTTTATGCATTTCTCTTGCTTCTTTCTGCATCTCTCTTGTTTCTTTCTGCACCCCTCATGCCTCTTTCTGCACCCCTCATCCCTCTTTCTGCAGTCCTCTTGCCTCTTTCTACACCTCTGTTGCTTCTTTCTGCACCCCTTTGGCCTCTTTCTGCACCCCTCTTGCCTGGTTCTGCACCTCTGTTCCTTCTTTCTGCACTTCTTTTGTTTCATTCTGCACCTCTCATGCTTCTTTCTGCACCACCTTGCCTCTTTCTCCACCCCTCTTCCCTCTATCTGCACCCCTGTTGCCCCTTTCTGCACCTCTGTTCCTTCTTTCTGCACTTCTTTTGTTTCTTTCTGCACGTCTCTTGCTTCTTTCTGCACCCCTCGTGCCTCTTTCAGCACCCCTCTTCCATCTTTTTGCACCCCTCTTGCCTCTTTCTGCACTTCTGTTGCTTCTTTCTGCACTCCTCTTGCTTCTTTCTACAACTCTCTTGCTTCTTTCTGCACCACTTGTGCTTCTTTCTGCACCCCTCATCCCTCTTTCTGCACCCCTTTTGCCTCTTTCTGCACCTCTGTTCCTTCATTCTGCACTTCTTTTGTTTCTTTCTGCACCTCTCTTGCCTCTTTCTGCACCACTCTTCCCTCTTTCTGTACCCCACCTGCCTCTTTCTGGACCTCTGTTCCTTCTTTTGCACTTCTTTTGTTTCTTTCTGCACCCCTCTTTCTTTTCTCCATCCCTCTTCCCCCTTTATGCATCTCTGTAGCTTTTTTCTCCACCTATCTTGGGTCTTTCTGTATCTCTCTTGCTTCTTTCTGCACCCCTTGTGCCTCTTTCTGCACCCCTCTTCTCTTTCTGCACTCCTCTTGCCTCTTTCTGCACCTCTGTTCCTTCTTTCTGTAAGTTTTGTTGTTACTTTCTACACCTCTCTTGCTTCTTTCTCCATCCCTATTCCCTCTTTATGCACCTCTGTTGCTTCTTTCTGCACCTCTCTCGCTTCTTTGTGCACCCCTCTTCCCTCTTTTGCACTCCTTTTGCCTCTTTCTGCACCTCTGTTGCATCTTTCTGCACTACTCTTGCTTCTTTCTGCACTTCTCTTGCTTCTTTCTGCACCACTCGTGCTTCTTTCTGCACCCCTCTTCTGTCTTTCTGCACCCCTCTTGCCTCTTTCTGCACCCCTGTTCCTTCTTTCTACTCTTCTTTTTTTTCTTTCTGCACCTCTCTAGCTTCTTTCTGCACCCCTCTCACCACTTTCTCCACCCCTGTGCCCCCTTTTTGCATCTCTGTTGCTTCTTTCTGCACTTCTCTTGCCTCTTTTTCCACAACTCATCCCTCTTTATGCACCTCTGTCTCTTCTTTCTGTACCCCTCGTGCCTCTTTCACACCCCTCTTCCCTCTTTTGCACCCCTCTTGCCTCTTTCTGCACCTCTGTTCCTTCTTTCTGCACTTCTTTTGTTTCTTTCTGCACCTCTCTTGTTTATTTCTGTATCCCTCATGCCTCTTTCTCCACCCCACTTCCCACTTTCTGCATCTTTGTTGCTTTTTTAAGCATTTCTCTTGCTTCTTTCTCCACTCTCTTGCTTCTTTCTGCACCCCTCCTGCCTCTTTCTGTATCCCTCATCCCTCTTTCTGTAGTCCTCTTGCCTCTTTCTGCACTTCTTTTGCCTCTTTCTACACCCCACTTGCCTTTTTCTGCACCTCTGTTCCTTCTTTCTGCACTTCTTTTGTTTCTTTCTGCAGCTCTCATGCTTCTTTCTGCCCATCCTTGCCTCTTTCTCCACCCCTCTTCCCTCTTTCTGCACCCCTGTTGCCCATTTCTGCATCTCTGTTCCTTCTTTCTGCACTTCTTTTGTTTCTTTCTGCACGTCTCTTGCTTCTTTCTGCACCCCTCTCCCCTCTTTTTCACCCCTCTTGCCTCTTTCTGCACCTCTGTTGCTTCTTTCTGCACTCCTCTTGCTTCTTTCTACAGCTCTCATGCTTCTTTCTGCACCACTCGTGCTTCTTTCTGCACCCCTCATCCCTCTTTCTGCACCCCGTTTGCCTCTTTCTGCACCTCTGTTTCTTCTTTCTGCACATCTTTTGTTTTTTTCTGCACCTCTCTTGCTTTTTTCTGCACCCCTCTTGCCACTTTCTCCACCCCTATTCCCCCTTTTTGCATCTCTGTTGCTTCTTTCTGCACTTCTCTTGTCTCTTTCTCCATCCCTCATCCCTCTTTCTGCACCTCTGTTGCTTCTTTCTGCACTTCTCTTGCTTCTTTCTGCACCTCTGTCCCTTCTTTCTGCAACCATTGTGCCTCTTTCTGCACCCCTCTTCCCTCTTTCTGCACCACTCGTGCCTCTTTCTGCACCTCTGTTGCTTCTTTCTGCACTCCTCTTGCTTCTTTCTACAGCTCTCTTGCTTCTTTCTGCACCACTTGTACTTCTTTCTGCACCCCTCATCCCTCTTTCTGCACCCCTTTTGCCTCTTTCTGCACCTCTGTTCCTTCATTCTGCACTTCTTTTGTTTCTTTCTGCACCACTCTTCCCTCTTTCTGTACCCCACCTGCCTCTTTCTGGACCTCTGTTCCTTCTTTCTGCACTTCTTTTGTTTCTTTCTGCACCACTCTTTCCTTTCTCCATCCCTCTTCCCTCTTTATGCATCTCTGTTGCTTTTTTCTCCACTTATCGTGGGTCTTTCTGTATCTCTCTTGCTTCTTTCTGCACCCCTTGTGCCTCTTTCTGCACCCCTCTTCTCTTTCTGCACTCCTCTTGCTTCTTTCTGCACCTCTGTTCCTTCTTTCTGTACGTCTTTTGTTACTTTCTGCACCTCTCTTGCTTCTTTCTCCATCCCTCTTCCCTCTTTATGCACCTATGTTGCTTCTTTCTGCACCTCTCTCGCTTCTTTGTGCACCCCTCTTCCCTCTTTTTGCACCCCTTTTGCCTCTTTCTGCACCTCTGTTGCATCTTTCTGCACTACTCTTGCTTCTTTCTGCACTTCTCTTGCTTCTTTCTGCACCACTCGTGCTTCTTTCTGCACCCCTCTTCCGTCTTTCTGCACCCCTCTTGCCTCTTTCTGCACCCCTGTTCCTTCTTTCTGCTCTTCTTTTTTTTCTTTCTGCACCTCTCTAGCTTCTTTCTGCACCCCTCTCACCACTTTCTCCACCCCTGTTCCCCCTTTTTGCATCTCTGTTGCTTCTTTCTGCACTTCTCTTGCCTCTTTTTCCACAACTCATCCCTCTTTCTGCACCTCTGTTGCTTCTTTCTGCACTTCTCTTGCTTCTTTCTGCACCTCTGTCTCTTCTTTCTGTACCCCTCGTGCCTCTTTCACACCCCTCTTCCCTCTTTTGCACCCCTCTTGCCTCTTTCTGCACCTCTGTTCCTTCTTTCTGCACTTCTTTTGTTTCTTTCTGCACCTCTCTTGTTTATTTCTGTATCCCTCATGCCTCTTTCTCCACCCCACTTCCCACTTTCTGCATCTTTGTTGCTTTTTTATGCATTTCTCTTGCTTCTTTCTCCATCTCGCTTGCTTCTTTCTGCACCCCTCGTGCCTCTTTCTGTACCCCTCATCCCTCTTTCTGTAGTCCTCTTGCCTCTTTCTGCACTTCTTTTGCCTCTTTCTGTACCCCACTTGCCTTTTTCTGCACCTCTGTTCCTTCTTTCTGCACTTCTTTTGATTCTTTCTTCAGCTCTCATGCTTCTTTCTGCCCATCCTTGCCTCTTTCTCCACCCCTCTTCCCTCTTTCTGCACCCCTGTTGCCCATTTCTGCATCTCTGTTCCTTCTTTCTGCACTTCTTTTGTTTCTTTCTGCACGTCTCTTGCTTCTTTCTGCAACCCTCATGGCTATTTCTGCACCCCTCTTCCCTCTTTTTTCACCCCTCTTGCCTCTTTCTGCACCTCTGTTGCTTCTTTCTGCACTCCTCTTGCTTCTTTCTACACCTCTCTTGCTTCTTTCTGCACCACTCGTGCTTCTTTCTGCACCCCTCATCCCTCTTTCTGCACCCCATTTGCCTCTTTCTGCACCTCTGTTTCTTCTTTCTGCACATCTTTTGTTTCTTTCTGCACCTCTCTTGCTTTTTTCTGCACCCTCTTGCCACTTTCTCCACCCCTATTCCCCCTTTTTGCATCTCTGTTGCTTCTTTCTGCACTTCTCTTGTCTCTTTCTCCATCCCTCATCCCTCTTTCTGCACCTCTGTTGCTTCTTTCTGCACTTCTCTTGCTTCTTTCTGCACCTCTGTCCCTTCTTTCTGCAACCCTTATGCCTCTTTCTGCACCCCTCTTCCCTCTTTCTGCACAACTCTTGCCTCTTTCTGTACCTCTGTTCCTTCTTTCTGCACTTCTTTTGTTTCTTTCTGCAC
This sequence comes from Calotriton arnoldi, assembly GCA_963921515.1. Lineage (NCBI taxonomy): Eukaryota > Metazoa > Chordata > Amphibia > Caudata > Salamandridae > Calotriton > Calotriton arnoldi. The sequence continues at coordinate 189,553 of CAWUFW010007152.1, read as the reverse complement.
TCCTCTTGCTTCCTTCTGCACCCCTCGTGTCTCTTTGACACCCCTATTCCCTCTTTCTGCACCCCTCTTGCCTCTTTCTGCATCTTTGTTCCTTCTCTCTGCACTTCTTTTGTTTCTTTCTGCACCTCTCTTGTTTCTTTCTGCACCCTCGTGCCTCTTTCTGCACCCCTCATCCCTCTTTCTGCAGTCCTCTTGCCTCCATCTGCACCTCTGTTGCTTCTTTCTGCACTTCTTTAATTCTTTCTGCACCCCTCTTACCTCTTTATGCACCTCTGTTCCTTCTTTCTGTACTTCTTTTGTTTCTTTCTGTACCTCACTTCTTTTTGCACCCCTTTTGCCTCTTTCTGCACCCCTCTTGCCTTTTTCTGCACCTCTGTTCCTTCATTCTGCACTTCTTTTGTTTCTTTCTGCAGCTCTCATGCTTCTTTCTGCACCACATTGCCTCTTTCTCCACCCCTCTTCCCTCTTTCTGCACCCCTGTTGCCCCTTTCTGTACCTCTGTTCCTTCTTTCTGCACTTCTTTTGTTTCTTTTTGCACGTCTCTTGCTTCTTTCTGCACCCCTGGTGCCTCTTTCTGCACCCCTCTTCCTTCTTTTTACACCCCTCTTGCCTCTTACTGTTACTTCTTTCTGCACTCCTCTTGCTTCTTTCTACAGTTCTCTTGCTTCTTTCTGCACCACTCGTGCTTCTTTCTGGACACCTCATCCCTCTTTCTGCACCCCTTTTGCCTCTTTCTGCACCTCTGTTCCTTCATTCTGCACTTCTTTTGTTTCTTTCTGCACCTCTCTTGCCTCTTTCTGCACCACTCCTCCCTCTTTCTGCACCCCTCCTGCCTCTTTCTGCATCTCTGTTCCTTCTTTCTGCACTTCTTTTGTTTCTTTCTGCACCCCTCTTGCCTTTCTCCATCCCTCTTCCCCTTTCTGCATGTCTGTTGCTTCTTTCTGCACTTCTCTTGCCTCTTTCTCCACCCCTCTTCCCTCTTTCTGCATCTCTGTTGCTTTTTTCTGCACTTATCTTGCGTCTTTCTGTACCTCTCTTGCTTCTTTCTGTACCCCTTGTGCCTCTTTATGTACCCCTCTTCTCTTTCTGCACTCCTCTTGCCTCTTTCTGCACCTCTGTTCCTTCTTTCTGTACTTCTTTTGTTACTTTCTGTACCTCTCTTGCTTCTTTCTGCACCCCTCTTGCCTCTTTCTCCATCCCTCTTCCCTCTTTATGCACCTCTCTTGCTTCTTTCTGTACTTGTCTCGCTTCTTTGTGCACCCCTCTTCCCTCTTTTTGCACCCCTCTTGCCTTTTTCTGCACCTCTGTTGCATCTTTCTGCACTTCTTTTGTTTCTTTCTGCACCTCTCGCTTCATTCTGCACCCCTTTTGCCTCTTTCTCCATCCCACTTCCCCCTTTCTGCATCTCTGTTGCTCTTTATGCATTTCTCTTGCTTCTTTCTGCACCCCTTGTGCCTCTTTCTGCACCCCTCATCCCTATTTCTGCAGCCCTCTTGCCTCTTTCTGCATCTTTATTGCTTCTTTCTGCACTTCTTTTGTTTCTTTCTGCACCCCTCTTCCCTCTTTCTGCACCTCTGTCCCTTCTTTCTGCAACCCTTGTGCCTCTTTCTGCACCCCTCTTCCCTCTTTCTGCACCACTCTTGCCTCTTTCTGCACCTCTGTTCCTTCTTTCTGCACTTCTTTTGTTTCTTTCTGCACTCCTCTTGCTTCTTTCTGCACCCCTCGTGTCTCTTTGACACCCCTATTTCCTCTTTCTGCACCCCTCTTGCCTCTTTCTGCATCTGTGTTCCTCTCTCTGCACTTCTTTTGTTTCTTTCTGCACCTCTCTTGTTTCTTTCTGCACCCCTCGTGCCTCTTTCTGCACCCCTCATCCCTCTTTCTGCAGTCCTCTTGCCTCCATCTGCACCTCTGTTGCTTCTTTCTGCACTTCTTTTATTTCTTTCTGCATCCCTCTTACCTCTTTATGCACCTCTGTTCCTTCTTTCTGTACTTCTTTTGTTTCTTTCTGTACCTCACTTCTTTTGCACCCCTTTTGCCTCTTTCTGCACCCCTCTTGCCTTTTTCTGCACCTCTGTTCCTTCATTCTGCACTTCTTTTGTTTCTTTCTGCAGCTCTCATGCTTCTTTCTGCACCACCTTGCCTCTTTCTCCACCCCTCTTCCCTCTTTCTTCACCCCTGTTGCCCCTTTCTGTACCTCTGTTCCTTCTTTCTGCACTTCTTTTGTTTCTTTTGCACGTCTCTTGCTTCTTTCTGCACCCCTGGTGCCTCTTTCTGCACCCCTCTTCCTTCTTTTTACACCCCTCTTGCCTCTTACTGTTACTTCTTTCTGCACTCCTCTTGCTTCTTTCTACAGTTCTCTTGCTTCTTTCTGCACCACTCGTGCTTCTTTCTGGACCCCTCATCCCTCTTTCTGCACCCCTTTTGCCTCTTTCTGCACCTCTGTTCCTTCATTCTGCACTTCTTTTGTTTCTTTCTGCACCTCTCTTGCCTCTTTCTGCACCACTCCTCCCTCTTTCTGCACCCCTCCTGCCTCTTTCTGCATCTCTGTTCCTTCTTTCTGCACTTCTTTTGTTTCTTTCTGCACCCCTCTTGCCTTTCTCCATCCCTCTTCCCCCTTTCTGCATGTCTGTTGCTTCTTTCTGCACTTCTCTTGCCTCTTTCTCCACCCCTCTTCCCTCTTTCTGCATCTCTGTTGCTTTTTTCTGCACTTATCTTGCATCTTTCTGTACCTCTCTTGCTTCTTTCTGTACCCCTTGTGCCTCTTTATGTACCCCTCTTCTCTTTCTGCACTCCTCTTGCCTCTTTCTGCACCTCTGTTCCTTCTTTCTGTACTTATTTTGTTACTTTCTGTACCTCTCTTGCTTCTTTCTGCACCCCTCTTGCCTCTTTCTCCATCCCTCTTCCCTCTTTATGCACCTCTCTTGCTTCTTTCTGTACTTGTCTCGCTTCTTTGTGCACCCCTCTTCCCTCTTTTTGCACCCCTCTTGCCTTTTTTTGCACCTCTGTTGCATCTTTCTGCACTTCTTTTGTTTCTTTCTGCACCTCTCGCTTCTTTCTGCACCCCTTTTGCCCCTTTCTCCATCCCACTTCCCCCTTTCTGCATCTTTGTTGCTCTTTATGCATTTCTCTTGCTTCTTTCTGCACCCCTTGTGCCTCTTTCTGCACCCCTCATCCCTCTTTCTGCAGCCCTCTTGCCTCTTTCTGCATCTTTATTGCTTCTTTCTGCACTTCTTTTGTTTCTTTCTGCACCCCTCTTCCCTCTTTCTGCACCTCTGTTCCTTTTTTCTGCACTTCTTTTGTTTCTTTCTGTACCTCTTGCTTCTTTCTGCACCCCTTTTGCCTCTTTCGGCACCCCTCTTGCCTCTTTCTGCACCTCTGTTCCTTCTTTCTACACTTCTTTTATTTCTTTCTGCAGCTCTCATGCTTATTTCTGTACCCCCTTGCCTGTTCCTCCACCCTTCTACCCTTTTCTGCATCTCTCTTGCCTCTTTCTGCACCTCACTTGCCTCTTTCTGCACTTCTCTTGCTTCTTTCTACACTTCTGTTGCTTCTTTCAGCAATTCTCTTGGCTCTTTCTGCACTTCTCTTGCTTGTTTCTGCACCCCTCTTGCCTCTTTTTACACCTCTGTTAGTTCTTTTTGCACTGCTCTTGCTTCTTTCTGCACCTCTTTTGCAAATTTCTGCATCCCTCTTGCCTCTTTCTGCACCCCTCTTCCCTATTTCTCCACCTCTCTTGCTTCTTTCTGCACTTCTCTTGCTTCTTTCTGCACTGCTCTTGCTTCTTTCTACTCCTCTCTTGCTTCTTTCTGTACCCCTCATGCCTCTTTCGGCACCCTTCTTCCCTTTTCCTGCATGTCTCTTGGTTCTTTCTGAACTGCTCTTGCCTCTTTCTGCACCCCTCTTGCATCTTTCTGTACCTCTTTTGCTTCTTTCTGCACTTTTCTTGCCTCTTTCTGCACCCCTCTTGCCTCTTTCTGCACCTCTATTGGTTCTTTCTGAACTGCTCTTGCTTCTTTCTGCACCTCTCTTGCTTCTTTCTGTACTTCTCTTGCTTCTTTCTATACCTCTCTTGCTTATTTCTGCACCTCTCTTGCCTCTTTCTGCACACACAGGGCTACTTTTAAAATGACCTCAGGCTCAGCAGTGCACACATGCATGTGCAGAAAAGGGCTGCTGGCCTCTAAACCGCCATGCCCTATTATATGCTAGGGACTTAGAGGTAGTTGTAATCCCCCTGCAGTATTATGTACTAGGGCCTTACAGGGGAGGTCATGCCAATCACAGGGGTACCCCAACCCATAGTGTACCCTCTTGTATGTAATTATCTTCACTGTATTCTAAGTGTCTTTCAGCATAGCACTGGCTCCGGGCCTGGTTAGGCAGAGCCCAGGGTCAGTCAGAGTCAGTTACCACCAGTACCAGTAAGCAAAAAGTTGGGGGGTGCCCAGGGCACAGGATGACTTTGCAACAAGGCCTCTTTCTGCACCTCTGTTGGTTCTTTCTGCCCATCTCGTGCTTCTTTCTGCATTTCTCTAGCTTCTTTATGTGCCTTTCTTCCTCTTTCTGCACATGTCCTACCTATGTAGGCATAGTTAGAAATTGGCATTTAAAAAACCTTAGAAATTCACTGAAAAAACCATAGGTTTCAGGGACGTTATAGTGAGAAATTAGCATTTAAAAAACCTTTGAAATTCACTGAAAAAACCATAGGTTTCATGGACGTTATAGTTAGTTGGACATTTCACTCGTACAAAACCAGAGAAATTCGGCCGTTACAGTTAGTTGAACTAACTATAACTCGCGCCCCTGCAATGCACTGCTAATGACATCACATATTACATCACTCATGACATGGTCAGTGACATCATTGATGACATCACTGATGACATCTCAAATGACATCACTGATGACATCACTGATGCCATCATCCACTTAATCTCTGATGCACCTCGTCATACCCTAATATAACCTTTCATACAGCCACTCTAAAATACAGACTACCAATCTCAATACCATAGACACACCAATACTAGTTAATACATACCTACTTACTGATTCATAGGTCTACACACACATCCACTCACTAACCCATACAGTTACTCATCCACGCAATCACTCATCTGTGCGCCCACTAATATATGCTATCATATACCCATACAGACACTCACACACCACCACTCACCCATAGAGTTACTCACACATCTACTCAGTCATGCAAAGAATCAATCACATTGCCATTTACTCACCTATACAGTTATACACACACCACCTCACTTATTCATACAGATACTAACATATACAATCATTCACACAAGCACACACTTGTCCATACATCCACTCTCACAATCAGTCACTTTCACATATAGTCCCTATATACTACAACACTCACATATACTGCCTTTCAATTATGTAGTTACTCTTACATATACCACTAAGACATCCACTCACTCACCGACACAGCCATACGCACACTCACTCACCTATACAGCCTTTCGCAGATGCACTCATGAACCCATACAGCCCCTCACACACGTACTAATGAGCCCATACACTCACTGAAACACCTACTCACACATCCTTGCAGGGAGTCACACACCCTACCCACCCACCCACACACACACACACTCAGACACCCATACATGTACTCAGACAACCAATCATTAACCCATATATACACTCATGCAGCTACTAAGCACCTATGCTGCCACTTACACACCAACTGACAGACTGATACAGACATTCACAGAGATTAGTCATTCTCCCATGCATTCACTAAGACACATTTATTCACTCACTTATACAGTCAGCCCTGCACCTACTAAATCATCCATTCAGACACTCATAGACCCACTCATTCTTCAATACACCTTGGCGTATATATACATAACATTCTTAAACTATTTAGAAACACTCTGTCATTGGATGATGTCATCAGTGATATCATCAGTGATATAATTTAAGATGTCATCAGTGATGTCATCAGTCATGTCACTGACCATGTCATGAGTGATGTAATATGTGATGTCATCAGCAGTGCATTGCGGGGGCGCGAGTTATAGTTGGCTCAACTAACTATAATGGCCGAATTTCTCTGGTTTTGTACGAGTGAAATGTCCAACTAACTATAACGTCCCTGAAGCCTGAGTTTTGTCAGTGAATTTCTGTTGTTTTTCAAATGCTAATTCCTAACTATAATGTCCCTGAAACCTATGGTTTTTTCAGTGAATATCATAGGTTTTTTAAATGCTTATTTCTAACTATAACGTCCCTGAAACCTATGGTTTTTTCAGTGAATATATATATATATATATATATATATATATATATATATATATATATATTTTGTTAAAATTGGGGGTCTCTAGTTGGCAGAGGTATACACGTTGCTTCTAGTCAGGGTAAGGGGATTACACCCTTTAAATAACCACTGCTCACCCCCTTGGCACGAGCATACAGGCTTCCCCCAAAGGTGCTGTGTAAAGTATTTGCACCCAATGCAAAGTCACACACTGAAAACACCACAGAAGGGACACCACACCAGTCTAGTACAATAAAGTAATATTTATCTAATTACGACAAGACCAAAATGGTGATTATCCAACATACGCTGTACACAAAAAAAGAAATGGCAATGGCAAAAAGTGGGCCCTCTTCATAGGGGAGAGAGCACAGAATGACTCACTCCGATGGCTTTTATGCGGTCCCTGGTCCGTTTCGAGGGGGCCCCACAATTCCTGTGGCTGCTCCTTTTAGCTATAACACAAAAGCTCCTCTTGGTCACTGGTGCAAGGCCCTGGATTGGTCTACGGGAGTAGAGGCCTGTCACCAGCTGCCCGCTGTGATTTCAGGCAAGAAAAAATGCGGCACCCGGCCCTTGGTGTTGGGGTCTTCGGGTGGTGCTGATGCCAGGTACATGGCTTCCGTCCCTCACGGCGCCCGAGTAACGATGATGCCTCAGTCCATCTCCCCGGTGGCTCTGAACTGTCTTGGTGGCCCTGGGGCAGGCGAGGCAGGGCAGGGCTTCCTCCTCAGCCAGCATGGCAGTTGCTTTGGCAATGTAGGGACGCCCTCAGGCTCTTCTGGACTCTGGGCTCCCTCTTTAGCCAGCATGGCGGTTGCTCTGGCAATGCAGGGACACCTTCAGGGTTCTTCCAGGCACTGAGCCATGCTGTTCGCACAGGGCTTGGTTCCCATCATTCCCCAGCCTTCTGGCTCAGCCCAAGCTCACACCACACTTGCAGCTGTTACTTGGCAACGTGGAGGAAACCCGCTTGGAGTTTCTTAGCTTTGGTCATGGCCCATTCCTACACAGTGCTCCCGACAAGGCACATGTTCCACAGTGCCTTGAGTGCTGGCGGTGGGAGGGGGTAAGCAGACCCTGGAGAGTGCTCAGTGGATTTTCAAGGTGAGCACCGGTAAGACTTTGTTGTCCCTGACTCTTCGGCAACAGGAGGCAAGCATGCACAAGCAGGATACCACAGCAGGGTAAAACGAGTCAGTCCTTTTCCTCTGCCCACAGATAGAAGCAGCAACTGCAGGCCAACCCACCCCTCATACAACAGAGAGGGTAGTGCTCCTCACACAGCTCTTCAGCTCTTCTTCTTGGCAGGGTCCTTTTGTTTCCAGAAGTGATCTAATATCTTGGGGTTTTAGGTCCATTACTTATACCCCATTTTCTCTTTGTTCTCTTTGTGGCAAGGGTCTCTGAGCTCAGTCCAAACCATTTCTGTCTTCCCTTGTCCATCTTGACTGCAGGAGGTGGAGACAGCATTGTGCAAAGGAGACACAGCCTATTCAGGTGCTAGTTAAACTCCTCCCACCACTATATTCAGCCTGACTATGAGTCACCCAGGAAAGGCAGACACACCTCAACCCCCCTTGTGACTGTCTAGAGTGAATGCACAACCCCAGCTCCTGTCACTCCAAAACCAGACAGTGAATACACAAACAGGCAGAGGCACACAGGGTGGTTAAACCTAAAATGCCTACTTTCTAAAGGTGTCAGGTAAAAATGCCTAGAAGGGATATATTTGAAAAAATGTTCAAGTAAAATCTCTAGTTATTTTTTAAATGTCTGATCATGATGCAATGAAACCGATACAAAGAAAAATAATCTTGATTACTTAAGTGAAGAAATAAATCAATACAGCCAAATGTATCTATTATATCCTTATATTTTTCAATCATAGAAAAAGGGATCACATTAGGGGTGCAATCAAATGAAGATACTTCAGCAGCATTGATAACAGAACAAAAATAAATTCTAGGTAGCTAGACTATTCTAGTTATCAATGTACAATAGCCCATTTCTAAGAATAAATAATATGGAGAATGTACTAGGCATAGGAGCAAAAGTCTCCTAGTTTTTAATCTTAGCAGAAACTAAAAGGAAATGTGTTAAAGCATCATCGTTTTGGTCTCGTCCGAGATAAGTCTATGATACCATCATCAGGACATGATGTTTCAAATGAAGATCCGATACTCCTAAGGGCAAAGGGCAAAGTAAAACTGCTGGATATCTACCTCAAGTGAAAGACGTTCCGTAAGGTACCAAGTTTCATCCAAATATGGTATTAAGCAAAAAGATGTCGCAAGCCACAGTCATCGTTCTCGGATTACACTCCAAAGAGTGCTGGAAGCCAATGTTGCTGAAGAATCTTCATATGTTTGAACCCCTAATGTAACCACTTTATCTATGATGGAAAAATATAAGGATATAATAGATACAGCCAGTTGTATCGATTTATTTCTTCACTTAAGTAATCATTATTATTATTCTTAAGATGACTCATGCTGAGGTATTAGTTTTACTGTATTTCATCATCTAAATCCATCTTGGGGGATTCGAAGTTCCACAGCCTGTAAGGTATTGATAGATTACCACAGCACATGCCTTGTTCTTATCATCATATTGTTATATTTTGTAACACCTGGTGTGAGGCTATCACTTTGGACTTTTCTTAATGAATTTGGTCACTTTGGTTAGATTTTCTTGGGACATTCACAATCCAACACTGTTAATGTATTTTCTGTTTCTCACACATTGCATTTGTTGCTGGTTCATCACTTTGTTTCACTGTGTTCTGGAACTTTTTCTGATATAATCATGTGAACATTGTGGTTTTTCTTTTCCTTTAGGCACATTAAACTTTTATAGCATTTATGGTCTCATGACAAGTTTTACATCTTGCTTGTAATTATTGCAGCTTGACAAATTTGCTTTGTGAAAAAACATGTGTCAGCTGCATTTTTGCTGTGTACAAGCTGGCAATCAAAGCCCATGTGAAACTTTGGACGCTTTCGAATGAAGCGTCCCGAAAACTATTAAGTGAATTTCTATGACCATTTTATATATTGGACTATATGTCACACGGATTTCGGTATCATTGGTTCTCTATTGTGAGATTGTCAGGCTTATGGTTTATGATCAAAATACACCCCATTGGTAGCGGGTGTGGGATACCATGTGAGCACCACCATTATTGACTAAGAATCAGTATTAGCACTTGACCCTGAGCATGGTAGGTTTGGATATGTGATTAACTAACAGGGCTTTCAAAAAGTTGTGCTGAATTAGTTTGTGGTAATCAGCACTGCATTTTGTGAGTTTTTTTTTTACATTAATCCTTATAAGTTGTTTCACATGGCTACTTTCTGTGAATGTAGGGACAAACTGGTACAAGAACTATTCCAGGGCAAAACTGATGAGAAGTCTAGTGAGAGGCATGAAAATAATAACGAAGATTTCAACTAAAGTTTATTAGATTTGAACATCTCAGAAAACAGGAGTTCTGTCTTTGGTGGGAAGCCACTATTTTTAAACCCCACTGTTCTGTTGTGCTGACATTGTCTTAGTGGTGGTTTCCTGATGGAGTAAGTCCCTGGTGGAATAGAGACTGGTAAGTACTACTGAGCTATTTCTCAATACACACATATGTTGTGTTTGCTTCTAAAATATATGTCAGTAATGTGTTATGCCCATTTTCTTACATATTACATAGTACACAAATAACACACACACACACTTTTGAATGCACCCCCATATGCACCACAAGCTCCACACCCACAACAACATAATTTTATTTTTTAAGTGTCAATACAGGTGTGTTCATTTTACCTTGATAAGTTGTAAAATGTACACTAATGCATTACACATAAAAGAAAATGCATGCAAGAGCAATGTAAAAATACATGACAAAAGCAATTGTCACCACACTATTCATAGTAAGACAAGCATAAAAGAAACTTACCTTAGACCCAGTGACAACGGAGTTGATTAGCGTCGTGGTCATGTAGTAGCAGCAAAGGGGGGGCCTGGACAATGGGGTTCAAGACAGAAATGGAAGTGGGAAACAGAAAAAAAGGTACATTTTTACCTCATTTCCTTTAATTCCACCAACTCAAAGTAGGCGGTATCCCTGTCAAAGTTTCCTTGATGGAAAGGCATATCGTGATTTGCATGGCTGTAATCTTGGCTGCTGCCTATGATGTAGTCGATGCAGGTGAAAATTCCTGGCCGAATCGGCAGAATTTGGGTTGTCTTTCGTCCATGGACACGCTAACATCTACATAGAGTTTTGCAGCCTGCTAAGTAGGTGGACTTTGAAACCGTCGAAAAGCTGATGGCGGACCAGATCTTCTAAGAGCTAAATCAGGCCCTAAGTATGTAGTACCTAGAATCTTTGTCCTGTTGCAAACTGAACTTTTTCTTCAGAGTCAAAAAACTAATAGGCTGAACACAGGCTGTACAAATTTAGGTAGAGAAGTACTGTGGTAGTTACCAACCACTATGCAATGCATAAAACAAACTAACACACTCATTGAATGCTGTCATCAGTGATGTCATCAATGATGTAATTTGAAATATCACCAATGTTGTCATAATTGAAGTCATGGAAAAATTAATGAGTAATGTAATATGTGAGGTTGTAAGCAGTGCATGGTGGGGGTGCACCTTCCCGAGGGTGTGTTGGAGACACGAGCCAGCACGCTCGCTTATAAATCCACTTCCACTCCTGCTCCTATCCCTGCGTTTTTGGAAAGCAGTCACCGACACTGACACTGCTGAAACTGGTTTCAATATGTCTTTATTTTTTTGCAAAACAGCGAAAATGACGCGTTTGGGTGGTCACTGCCACCTTGCTCACGAGGTCATGCCTATGAAGCACTGTTAGGAAATGTGGGGCCTGCTTCCTGTCTCTGCCATGAACAGTGAGGTGACAAAAAAGAGCAGAAAGTAAACAGACAGGGAAACATAAAAAATAAAAGTATTGTAGGCAGAAAAATAAGAGAAAGCGAAAAAAAAGTTAAAAATAAAGATTTGTAGGAAAAGTGTGAGACTGGACTAGGATGGTTAGAGTCACTAGGGGGTTGGAGTCCAGAGTGCCACACCCTATTCAGCCCTACTTGTGTGGCATCTCATGCAATTTTGAGCTAATATTTTTAGTGTTCTCTTTTAGCTTGAGGTGCATTTCGTATAGTTTCAGTCAATTCTCAAACTATTTCATTTATTTTTCTTTAAAAAAATTGCACAAGTTTTTCCCAATTATAAGAAACATCCTGGGCTAAGTAGTCTACCAGGAGATAGGAGAGGAAGACAGGTTCTGTGCTTCTTTTTTATTGAGCAGAAACACAGGGGATACAGAAAAAGGTATACATATAAGTTACTAACTATAACAAATATAAGGTGCATCGTGCCATATTTAACCAGGATATATCATTCTTAATGGAGTAAACATTTGCAGCTCTTTTCCGATAGCGTTGCAATATGCCAACATCCATGTAAACATAAAAATAACAATTGAACTTTGCGGAACAAACTACACCAAGTGCAGTACAATACTGGCAAACATGTATAAAGTGCAAGCTGCGTTATATCACAAATATGTATTATTCCTATCCAATTAGGATTGATTCCTTTTAGGTAAATTTCCGACTAAAGTGCTATGTACTGGTTACCATCAAAGCGTAATATTACAAATTCCTCTTCCGGACAAAGTCACGTCTAAAATGCAATATGGTAATTTGCCATCTAATCATACTTTAATAGAGAGAGAAAAAGAAGAAAAATAGAAAGCATTCATCTTCATCTTCCAGACACGCCTCCAACTACCGTCTATTAAATTTAGCACAATATTTTCCAAGCTAAAAATTACAAAAGTGCAAAAAATGTTTTCCCTCTTCTCCCTTTTTCATTTTCTCTCCCACTTTTTTCCTTTTTTTTCCTTTTTTTTCATCCAACCCTACATCTCCGAGAAGGTCTCTAGCCTCTCCATAAAACTCCATACAGCGTTAATTCTTTTACTGGCACCTACTCTCTTAGCGTATGTTTCTTCAAACTTCATAGTACAAATTAATTTATTTAGCCATTGTGAATAAGTGGGTATTTTTTGGGACCTCCAATTCTGCAATATCAGCGAACGTGCCACGATGGAGGCGATTACTACAAATGTCTCCTTCCCTCTCGACATTCCGAGGTTTCGTCTCTGGCTTGCCCAACCAAAAAGTGCAATCTCAGCGTCAGGATCCAAACTTTTCTGAACTCCCCAGCTTAAAGCCAAGAAGAACTTCTCCCAGAATTGTCCTAGCTTTGGGCAGGTAAAAAAAGTATGGAGCCAACCTCCATCGCCTGACATCTGGCAACGAAAACATTTGTTCTACAATTCCGGGCAAATCTTGTGGAGAGCTTGGGGAGTATAGTACGCCATCCAGCATGACAGAAAAGCCATTCTCTTAAAATTAGCCGCTCTTAGGGCCTTGCTGCCTAGCCGTGCGATGGCTTGCCAATCCTGATTTGAGAACCTAAATTGGGTCTCAAGTGACACTTTTTCTAAATGGTTATAAACCATGATAGGTTCCCCTTGAGATCGTATACAATGATACCAGTTGCCCACCCCTCTCAGCTTTGCTCTAAATAAAACAGTCATAAGTGGAGTTGGGCCCGGGCTGGTTAAAAGACTAGCTCTTTAAATCCCCAATTGGTCCAGGACCTTAGATGGCTGACCTGTATTTGAAGGCCCAAACTCTTACATTCAGTTAATTCTAAAAAATAAGATCCTGTGGAGCAGGCCTGTTTCGAATAAAAAATCTGGAGTCTGTAGGTGTACTCCTGCAGGGTCTTATACCTCGTTTTTTTAGGGAGTTTAGCTGTTTTCAGAAATACAGGTAACTGTGAACCTGCTTCTTGCACCATCTTATCTAAAAAGAAATCATCAATGGTGCCCTTGCGGTCAAGTAAACGGGCTGTTAAATCTAATAAGGCTGCTTCATAGTATGTACGGACTTGAGGAAGTGCGAGCCCCCCCTGACTAATGTCAAGTTGGAGCACAGCAAGTTTTATTCTCGGAGCCTTCTTCTTCCAAACAAATCTTCTAAACAACGTTTCTAACTCCTTAAAATAGGTTGTATTAATTTTTATAGGAAGATTTGTAAACAAGAAGACAAGCAAGAGTAAGATTGACATTTTTATAAGAGCCAGCCGACCTATCAATGTGAGCAGTAGTAGCGACCACTCTTCTAACAGCTTTATAATTTTTTTCCTCGTGAGTTCATAGTTTAGTTTATAGATTTCCGTATATTGACTAGTAATGTAGATCCCTATATATCGGATTGGGTTGGGAATAAGGCCTTGCTGTTTAAAATTATCAGGAAGAAAATCATGTGAAGTATTCATTGTTAAAACCTCAGTCTTATTCCGATTAATTATATACCCTCCAATTAATTCAAATAGTGTAAATTCGGCTAATACTAGATCAATATTCTGTCTATCTGTCTATCTGGGCTAAGATAAAGAATGATGTCGTCAGCAAACAGCTTTAATTTAGCCATACCTGGTTTTGGTGCTTTAATCTCCATTTTATTGTGAATTCTAGTGGCTAAGGGTTCAATAAAAAAGGTAAAAAGCACAGGGGAAAGTGGGCACCCTTGCCTGGTCCCCTGATTAACATTAACCATCCCAGCTAGATTGGAATTAATAATCACTTGTGCCTGAGCCCCTTGATAGATATTACAAAGCATTTTTATAACCTGGGAGGGAATCCCATACCTTCCCAGACCATAAAAAAGGGCATCCCAATTCACTAGGTCAAACGCTTTTTCAGCGTCAACCATCATAATAAGAGCTGCAGTTTGATTGCAGTTAAAAAAATCAAGTGCATGTACTAAAAACCCTGTATTTGTGGACATCAACCTTCCTGCAATGAACCCTGTCTGATCTTTATGGACCACTTTTTGTGCAAGAGGAGAAAAGCGCTGCACCCAGATTTTCATTAAACTTTTGTAATCTGAATTAAGTAAGCTTATTGGTCTATATGAGTTGATCTCTCTGGGATTCTTCCCCTTCTTCACAAAACTGACGAAGATGGACTCCTTAAAAGCTGTCGGAACCAGCCCCCCCATTTTTTACACAGTTAAAAAGCTCTACCAAGAAAGGTGTTAATTCTTTGGCAAAAACTTTATAAAATTCTATTGGTAGCCCATCATTACCACACACTTTTCCTCCCGACATAGAGGCAAGGGCTAGCTGAATTTCAGCTGCAGAAATATCAGCTTGAACCTCCTCTACCTGGCTATTTGATAGCTGCGGGAGATTGATGTCCTCGAAATATTGTTTAATTACCTCTTGCCCCACCATATATTTAGTTGCATACAACTGCTCTCAATGCTGCAAAAAAACTTTTTTCTGGAGAAAGGCAGAATCAACCGCCAATTGTAGTTGATCTATATGAGTACTGTGAATTTTAAACTGTGCAGACATAAAGGCAACCAGCTCCCCTCGAATTGTGGCCTTAAAAGCCCCCCAAACTGAGAAAAGATCCGCTGTGCTTTTACTGACCTTAAAAAATTCTAATATCCATTTTCTTGTATCAACTAGCCATTGTTGATTCGAAAGAAGGAGTCGATCCATCTGCCACCTGGACCTCGTCCTCCTGACCACATCTATTTCTATTTCAACTTTGACCAACGAGTGGTCTGAGAAAGAGTTAGACCCCATTTCTGATCCAGAACTTTTCAAAGAGCGAGATATCAAGAAGTCGATGCGTGAGGCTGACCGGAATTGACGGGAATAACAAGTATATTCTCGTTTCTCGCGATGGACTCTACGCCATAGGTCTATTAGCTGATACTCTTGTGCAATAACATCGATTACTTTTTTAGTCTTCGGCTTCAGCTATTTTTTATTCTTATTCGAGGTATCCTTAGTTAAGTCCTGTATATAATTAAAATCCCACCAAAGATAATTTGCCCTGTAGCCCCTCTAAGTATCTCATTGATCTTCACCATAGCTACCAGGTCATCAACAATTGGACTGTAATAATTAATAAAGTTAAAAATATTCCCATTTAAGCATGTTGTGACCCAAAGCCATCGACCATGTGGATCCCTCTGTACTTGAAAAAATGTCCAATCCACTCCTCGGCTAAAATATATGGCAACCCCCCTTACTGCCATCCCTGCTGATGCAAATAAAACCTTAGAAAACATTTTGGGTACAAAAAGCTTTGGAGTGTTTGGTTTCAGATGAGTTTTTTGAAGGAAAAGGACTTGTGGTGTAAATGAAGCTAGCTACGTAATTATCCCTCCATACTTCTGCTTGTTAAGCACACCGTTTACATTGACCGAGATTATCCGGCATTTAAATTTCATTTCCGACATTCAAGCTTAAATACCGCATTGCATATTGAATTAATCCATTCAGCACAAAACACTGTTTTTCCGCCATCCCACCCCTATGAATCTGCTCATTTTTTACCCCATGCTCCCAGAACCCACCTGCTCCCTCCCAATCCCTTCCCTCCCAGAGAGATGTGCGAGGGCCCGCGAGCCACATCTCGTCCCTCCCCAACTGCTCCTGTGGGGTGCCCTGGTACTGTACCCTGAGTGACCCCTCCACCCCCCACCTCGGTGACTATTCATATCAATCTCTAATTCTACTCTATTTTGCAGAGGAAATTTCTCTCAGCAGGTCCTGCGCTTCCTCTATATTTGCAAACATGTGAAACTTGCCTCTCACAAGCACTCGTACCTTTGATTGCTGAGCTATTGAAGCCTGCGCACCTTGCGCTTTAAAAAGATACAACAATTTAACGAACTCTTTTCGTCTACATGCGGCAGCAGCCCACATATCTGCAAAAATCCGACAGTTAGCACCCTCATTGATTGGAAATTGCCTCTGCTGAATTGCCTTAGGTAAAATCTTTTCTTTAACACGAAAATCGGCAAAGTTAATCAGGATTGTACGAGAGTTCGGCAATGGGTGCGAGGGGACCCGATGTGCCCTTGTTATCGTGAGGTCTCCGGTAAATTCGGGCAAAATGTTTTTCTTAATAAAAGTCTCAACCCATTGAAGTATTTGGGACCCCTCACTCCCCTCGGGAACCCCAACTATACGTAAGTTTGCACGCCGTGAATGATTCTTGAGTTCCTCAAGTTTACTCTCTAGGGTAATTTTTTCCTTTGCAGCTTCATTCAATTTCTGGTGCATCGTGTTCATTTGATCTTCCAGGTGTGAAATCCTTGATTCTGCTTCTCGATTTTCTGGCTTGAAAGCTGGCCACTGCCTCCTCGATTTTTCTGAGGCTTTGATGTAGAGAGGCTATTTCCTTTGTTTGCGATATCTTCATATCTCTTATCCCCTCTAAAATAAGATTTAACATAGTCTTTATGTCCCATTGTTGGGTGGAGTCTTTCTCTTGGATTTGTTCCGGCAAACTATGTTGTGACTCTCCATTTTCCTTCTGGTTCGCGTCTTGCTGCCCCAAAGCTTCGGATCCTCCTTTATTAGGTGACTGAGGGTGGGGCTGAGGCTGATGTTGAGTTATCTGCTGTGATAGTATCGAAACTTGTGGAGGCGCCTATTGCTGAGCCCGAGCCTGTGGTAATGATGGTAATACCTGTCCTGGAGGCTGGAAATCCATCAAGGTATTATTGATCTTTTGAGGGGGGTTTTTTAGAGCTTTTTCTTCAGGGATAGCTAGTTGTCGTGAGGGTAAATGCGCATTTTGGGAGGAGCTAGTTGATGTCTCCTCAAGAGAGCCCTCCAAAAGCCTGTGTGGTTTTGCTGGTAATTTTGCTGTTATAGACTGAGCAGCCTGAGTTGCCTTTCCCTTTGAAAACAACGGGAAATCGTTATGGTTCTTAATACCATCCTCTCTCACCCCGGCAATTAAATCAGATGCCTCTGGTCTTGTTCCCTCCTCCAGCGCTCCTCCCCTTTCCTTCTCTGTGCCTGGGTCTCTCGAACCCATTCCTGATGGACTTCTGGTGCCTCTTCCTCCGAGCTCTCAAAACTAGAATTTATGCCTGGTCTCATTTTTAAATTATGCTCGGCTCTTGCCGCGGTTGACACTGCCTTTGATTGTGCTAGTCGCATTTTAGCTTTGAGACCTACTACTACTTTAGCAATTAAATTTGACTGCTTTAGATGTTTTCCCATTTTTTATCTATAAAATCTGGGGATCTCTTCCAGCTGTAGTACTTAGATCTGAGCTCACCAAGTAGTTTTCAAGTCCTGAATTGTCGTCAATTGTCTCTGCCTCCGCCCAGCTCGGGACAGGTCTGTATTGTGGAGAAAGGATTATTTCCACCGGCTTCCCATCTCATATTTGTCCTTATCTCCTAATTTCCACTGGCCCTTTAAGTTTTCTCTTTTCTTTTTTTTTTTTTTGCCTCCTATGGCTGAAACATGAGGGCCAGAGCAAACAAGCACAAAAGCAGTGAAGATACCTGGAAGACAAAAGGAAAGGTAGCCAGATTTCTCCCTAAACCTGGGGTCTGCGCTCCACGCAGTCAAGTAAAGCAGCCGTCACTCACTGTTGTCATGTGGCAGCCCAGCGCCTCTCCCGCTCTCACCGCACAGACAGAATTGCCAGGCTCAGCTTCTCAAGCCACCCCTGAGAGTCCTCCTTTGCACTCAGACATCAGCCATCAGCCGCCTGCAGCCCTCTCCACTCTCCGACCGAATTGCTGGCGAAAGGCTGAAAACCGGCTTGAGAGCACAGGAGAACCGCCGGTTCTAGCACGTCTCTCCCTGTGCCGCCGCCTGTGGAGGGCCGCCAGATACTGCTTCTGTGACTTCTCCTGCCGCGGCATCCATTTCCGAGAGTGGTCTGAGGGTTGGGGGAGGAGCAAGGTCACTAGCGGCTGCACGCGGTCATGCCGCCCCGTTCAGTGAACCTGGGCTTCTTATTAGCTTTTTACAACTAGGAGGATGCAGCAGTGCCCAGGATCTTTGAGAGAGCCTTCTGCCAATGTTGTATTGGTTAAGAGGGCTGCAATTGATACCCCTTGTATTGGCAGAATGTAACCAGGAGCAGAAAACCCAAACCCTGTTGAAATAGGCACCAATGAGGCTGGTGATATTGCCCACTGTTCAGACTACTTGTGTGCGATCTTTCATACCTTCTGCAGTGATATTCTAGGACTAGGGTACACTGCTGGGCAAGTCTGACACTGGGAGAGATCTCTCTGTCACCCTCATAGAGCTTCTGGACGTGTGAATACACCATTTGCCTACTTTCAAATACTCCCCAGGGTGGGGGAGCATGTACGGCAATTCCTTTCCTGGTGAGCTTGATGACCTGTGAGATGTGGACATTGGGAGTATGGCATCCATGCCCCCCTGTGCATACAGTACAGATCTCCCTCTGCTCTCCTACCCTAAGACACATGGAGAGAGAAGGGGAGTGGAGCAGTGTGCCTCTCTACCTGTTGCTACACCCGAGTGCTGGACCATGGGACATTCTGGACAATAGGAGAGGCAGGAAATAGTATTCAATCTCGCCCTCCAGGACTGGAGCAAGTGGTATCCTGCACAGTCAACCTGAGATGGGGCAGGAGCACCCACCTTCAAAAAATAAGAGGCACTAGAGGCTGCGTTAGGGAACAAAAAACACCAAACAAATCATGGCTTAGTGACTTCATCAAAGCTGCTATGTGTATCTCCCCATAAGCTCGTGTAGCACTCAGTAAAGTTTGAAATGTTCAGCATGTTGTGCCCCAAGAAGGCCAAGGCACCACACAAGGAGTACCATTGTGTTTAGGGCAGACCAGGAGCAGTGATGAGTCTACTATAAAGCGCAGAGGAAGCACTAGCAGTTTTAAAGATTTCACTCTCAATCTCCTGGGTCACCGGCTTTGGCTTACAGGTGATTTGAGTAGTTCCAATGATATATAAATGCATGGTTAGTGATGGTCTGGTCTTCCACCTAAACAGACGCCATGCACATTTTTCGTTGAGGAGCACATGCACTCTGTAAATTGGATAATTTTTTATGTCAGTCCAACATGATTTAGTATTACTTGACCAACGGTACAGCTAGGTTGGATTGTTACTTTTCATTTTTATGATCGAATTCAAATTCTTATGTTTGGGCATGCATTAGGTATAAGTGTAGCATGCTCAAATAGCTTGGGTTCATAACACTGGGATGTGGTGCCTTTAAATTAATAGATTCAATATGGCACCCTTGCGAGTTGGAGAATAGCGTTCTGTTTTCGGACTGTTGTGACGCATGCCTTGACTTTGTTTGATGACGTCTATTGATTGTTATAATAATAAACTAGATTGTGGCGTCTTTGGGTTAACGTGTCCATAATGGCGTCTACGTTAGCATGCTAAGAGTGCTCTTGTTTGTAATAGTTTTCATTGCAAGCCGGCAGTCAACTGAATGTACCGCTATTGCGACTATCAATGGTTGCAATGGCCGTATATTGTCCAATGTGTCATGATGGCCGCATATACTCGAAAATCGTATTGCGGACGTTCCATTAGACTCGTCTAAAATGGCGCTCACATTATCTTACGAATAGCGTTCATTTTTTTAATAATAGTCATGTCAGCTCGAAGTTGATTGATTGTACTAGTATCATGTTTATGAATGCTCGTGATTAATGTATATGGCTCGTACAACATGCCATCATGACCGCTTGGGCTCCTAATACCATACTGTCGAGTTCTCAGTAGATGAACTTTAATATGCGGAGACGTATCCGTGGCCTCATGACTTTCTCGAGGATAAAATATATATATAATCATACTATACAGTGCAATTCGAATTATATATTCGCTGTTACTGTATATATTTAACTGTGACAATCTTAGGTGTAGATGCTCAATAGGAAAAAAGGATAATAAAATAATCTATATGACTCACAACGACAAAAAGCCAATTTATATGCTGATGCTTTTCTCTCTCTTCTCTTACCTTACGATGGATGATTCTTAGTTGGGCTTATAATTGAATCTGTCTTTTATGATATCCTTTACAGAATTTGGATACTTTTACTGGATGTCAAAATCCCTGATCATTTGTACAAAATAATACTATACGTTGTTCACAAACAAATCAGAGGTATTTAATACTTTAATATCTGAGGCAGATTGTTGTCCGGAACTGTAATACCTACGCTATGAATGAGTTTCTGATGAAAATCTATAAAATAACCAAATGAAGTATACTCCTTTATTCTGCAGCACTTTTTAGTATTAGTTCAATGAGTTATTAAAAATAAATTGTCTTGAGCGTCTTATATACTTTTAATGTTTATGGGAACATTATCATTGGTTATATGTAATTCTGAGTATGTGGCAAATATAACACTGTGATTCATATCCTCATTGTCATTTAGGAAGGAATCAGGAAGACGCTTATCATGCATAAGTTCTTTTTGTGAATAAAACTCACATGCTGGATTCTGTATTTGCTATGTCAATAATTTGATGTCTGAAATGCAATTGTGTAAAATATATATTGTTTTAGATCTTTGTATATATTATAAATATATGTTTTATGTTTTGTACATATCTTGTAGCCCTGAAGAAGTCCTTGTAGGACGAAACGCGTTGGCTACGGCTACTGTGGCTACTGTCTGTTGGTGTGATGATTTTTTAAAGAAGAAAATGAATAAAGAATCTTTGAACAAAAGAAACCTATTTGATATGTATTTGTTACATGCATGATATGTATTCGTTGTGGATGTTCATGCTGCGGAAGGTCAAAAAAACACATGTTTAAATACAAATGAATCAATTTGATATAATTGTCAAATTTTGAGTGCTGAACCACCAATGATACAAGTTATTTGGAAATGTTGGTTTCCTTTTGGAGTATAGAGGGGCTGTACTTCAGGTTCATTGCACCATTAGCAGCTTATCATACTTTGCCAGATACCGTTGTTAACAAGTGCAGGACGTTAATGCCTAAACCCCTCTCTGTGTGTATTTAAAAAAGGAGTACCATTGTGTTTAGGGCAAACCAGGAGCAGTGATGGGTCTCCTATAAAGCGCAGTGGAAGCACTAGCAGGTTTAAAAATATCACTCTCAATCTCCTGGGTCACAGAAAGAGTGACCACAGTAGAAGTGTTTCAAGTTTGCAAGCATTTTTAGAAGTTGGCCTTTTGCCTTGATTCTGCATTACCTGTTATTGGAGGGTCCCCCGTGATTGCAAGGCAATGTAGAATTGAGTTTGTGACTCTGAATTGTCCCTGTTTTATTGCGTTGTTATTGCAAAAATGATACATTATGGCTGAAAGTTTAAATCAATGTGCATTTTCAACAAGACCTGAAACATTTCTCCCGTTGCTAAAAAAAAGTTCTTATGAGAGGGGCTATGTTCCATAGCTCAAATAAATGGTGGCATCGTTACAAAGCAAGTGGGCCTGATTTTTTGGATTTGGCTTGAGAGTATAGCTGTCTGCAAGAACTTTTGTTACCAATTATTTAAAATATACGTAGAGTGGGCTTCGGCTGGTCAAAATTTACTTCTCACTTTTTTGGGATACCCTTCGGCCTACTAAGTAGTTCTTTCTTTGAAATGCATGAGAATTTATTTTGCGTTTCAAAAGTACACTAAATCATGCACACATTAAAGTTTCTCATGCATCTGAGAAGTACACTGCATCAGCACACCTTAATGTATTTCATGTTGTTTTGTGTTTGAAATGCAATATCAGTGAAACTGCAGTATTCACCTCAATAAGAAGACATCTCTGGATGTCTATCTCATCAGCAAGTGATTATTGCATTTTGATGCATCCGTCCGTACATGAGGTGACATCAATGCATTTCCCACCCTTCATAGCCTTCAAAGCTCTGCCACTCTTAGTGTCACTTGCCCCAAGCATTCCAAGCTAAGGTTGGCCAAGACAAGGACATCACCTGCTTGGACCTGAAGGACCTGGGGCCAAAACGCCTGCTGACAAGGAATCACATCATCATCATCATCATATGTCTCGAAATCAATGCTACACACACTATTACCACTTTCACACCAACACCACATACACAAACTCACCATACCGGCACATCTAATACCACCAACCTTACATACCACTCACTAGAATGTACACACCACCCACATCACACCATCTTCAAATCATGTTCAACATCATTATGCACACCAACCTAGATGTTTACACTTTAGTCAACATGCATTGTTCAAATATTCCTCCCCTCCAATTTCAGCGTCCAATACAAAGACCAAACGTGCAAAAATGGAGGGGGACATGTAGTCATACAAAGGTCGATGTGGCCCTGCACCATCTTCTGTATGGTCACATCTAAGTCTAGTGGGCTTGTCTCCTGCCACTTTATTATCCCAACCAGTAAAAGGCCTCCTTCCATCTCATCTATAGACCATTTGGATTACATAGGGACTTCATAGATGAAATATCAGAATTCATCACATCTGCCTCCATCCAGCACTCCCACCCTGCATTCCTCGGAGACTCCAATCTACCTGGAGACACCAGCATCAAATCCATGAGGGAACCCGTTGACTCTTTAGTCCACACCCTCGAAATAAAACACAAATCACCAACCCAACTTACACCAAAGGCATCACACTTGATCTCATCTTCTCTGCATTCCCCAGGATTCAGAGTAAGCCCCCATACTTCTGTACTTGACTGATCATATACCCGCTCCCTTCACCATCGCACATGCTACTCCCCAACAGAATGGGCAGCAACATAACAAGTAAGATATCATCTGCTCATTCAAGGACACCAATGTACAAATATTCCAAGAAAATCTAGTCAATCTTCCTAGACATTTCCAGCCCTCAACAGATTTCAGCACCCTTCTCAACTTCTACAACACCACTCTGAGGAATCAAATTGAATCCTATTGTAGGAAATTGGGTTTTTGGGATGAGGGGTTGAGAACCCTAGTCAACCAAAAAACACAATACTTTTCAGGATGAACATCAAAAAGTCAGTATATTAAACTGTGCTTAACCCTCTGGTACATTAGCCCAAAAATAGTCAGGCTTAACTTAGAGGCACTGTGTAAAGTATTTGTGCAGAACACAAACAGTAATAAAGTGAAAACATAACAGAAGAAAAAACCCACACCAATTTGGTAAAATGACATCAAAATTAATTACATCCAAACAGTAGAACCTGAGTTACGAATTTTTAAAGTTTTATGGGAAAACAGCACCTAATAGATCAAAATGCCAACCGCGGGCATCTTGTCCCGCAAGACCAGGGCAAAGTTAAAAGTTAAGGCTGACCACGATGGTGTGCAGCTCAGATACATAAGAAGGATCTGGCCCAGTCTTGGCTTACCTTCGGACTTAGAAGGAATTTCAAAGGAAAGCTCCTGTGAATGTAGAATTCAGCGCATGCAAGGTAGCTAGCAGTGTCCGAGGAGGAGGCGTCGTCATCAGGGAGCCGCTGGACAGAGTCGCAATGCAGATTTCTGTATTCGGACTTTGTCACTTATTTGGAAGTTGAAGATATCCAGCGGGACGAAGCTGCAGGCTGTAGTCGATAAGGGCTCCACAAGGCCAGAACCCTTTGCAAGAGATCCTGCTAAACAGGATTTGCTGCTATGGAGAACGTAGCCAAAAGGCGATGCACTTCGGATGGATCGGCAAGCAGGTAGGTCCCAGTCTCATGTTGGTTTGTCAGGCCACTTTTTTGGGGGTTAGGATATGTGAAACTTAAAAGAATGTGTCCAACCTTTTAAATACAATGCACCCTGCCCAATGGGCTGTTTAGGGCCTCCTACCATGGGGATGTCTTATATAGGAAGGTTTAGGCCTGGCAAAAGGTTTATTTTGCCAGGTCAAATTGGCAGTTTCAAACTACACACAGGGTGCAATGACAGGCCTGCAATATGTTTTAAAGGGCTACTTAAATGGGAGGCACAATCAAATCTGCAGGCCTACTAGTAACATTTATTTACTGTCACTCAGTACATGAAGTACTTTACTGGGGACTTACAAGTATATTAAATGTTCCTATCAGGTGTAGGCCAATTCTACCATATTTTAAGCAGTGAATGCAAGCACTTTAGCACTGGCTAACAATGGTAAAGTGCATAGTCCTAAAGCCAACAAAAAACAATTTCAGCAACGGGGGAAGACTAAACGTTTTGGAGGGAAGACCACACAAAAGGCTGTCAGATCTAACAAACTATGGGGCATATTCACAAGGGAGTGGCAGAGCGTGGCGTTAGCCTCCTTGGCTTAACACCATGCTCCGCCACTCCTGAAACGCGGGGTTGCACCGTATTTACAAGAATATGGTGCAGCCTTGTGTTTCACCCTGCGCTGAAACTAATTTAGCTGCCTAGTGCCAACCATGGTGCAAGGGAGCCTGCTTTGAGGGGAACAATTGTTTATGTGCTGGAAGGTGTCCCTTTGAGATGATAAAAATGCCAGGATGACCTTACCCTACGGATAGCACTCTGCTCCAACTGTTGTTTTATCAATACCACAATTAAAGCCATCTTCTCCAAGTCTACAATCAACATAGCAATCAACAAGACTAAAGCCCTCTCAAATGCCATCCAACAGTGTCCCAACCCATCCCAGAACCCATTCCATCATCACCCAACACATGCAATTGCATCAACTTTGTCTTCATGGACAATATCCACAAAATCAGATCTAACATCACCAGTTCTTCATCATCACTCTTTTCATTGCCTATACTCGGAGACCATACCATTAGTTGGTCATCCCTCAAGAATACCTCCCACAGAAACCGTTCCAACATTCTAAATTCAGCCAAAGCCACCTCCTACAACGATAATATGTTTTCCTTCTCTATTAATAGGCCTCTGCAAGTATACCTTCTCCACATTGTGAACGCGTTGATAACCCATTGCAATTTCCAGGACAGCCTCAAGACAGGACAGATTATACCCCTGTTGAAAAAGCTACACTAGTTCTAGCCGACCATGCCATCTTCTATTAAATAACCCTCCTCTGATTTGTTGGAAAAATAATTGAGAATTCAGCCACCACTCAACTAAAATAGCACATCAGCAAGAATAGCCCTTTCCAGGGCTACTGCATTTAGACCAAGCTGCTGGGTCAAGACATTCACACTGCAAGTAGTCAACAACACTTCTTCCTCAGCAATAAAAATGAACTTTGCTTGCTGGACCTGCTCAACCTCTCCACAACTTTCAACACTGTCAACCATAGAACATTCTGACATCTTGCATTGCCTTCACTGGCACAATCTTGTAATGGTTAACACACTACCTCTCTAACCAATAGCAACTTATTGAAATAGCAACTACCAAATCCCACTCTCTGTGTCACCTGCAAAGTCTCCCAAGGCCCCATCCTGTCACCTTTAAATTTCAAAATATACAGATGGATGGCAACATCAAGACACACCAGTAAACTAACAACACCCAAATGTATTTCAAAAGCTTCTCAACCAATGACAGAGACTCATAACCTGCCTTGAACACATCCAACCATGATGACAACAAACTACCTGATGCTAATACTAAAGACATATTTACTCCTGTTTACCAGCAATGCCAAACTTACTCTGATTCAGACATATCTCTCAAATGTAAACCTAATGGGTTTCTCATCCCATATGCCCTAAAATGCCACATCCAATGGATTCAACCTTTACTTGAAACTCTCACTCAAAGAACACATTGCCAAAAAGAGAAAAAACAGCCTGGATTCAGATCTCTCCCCTGAAAAAGTGAAACATTTTCTCCCAGAAGAGTTCAGAATGACAGTTCTGTAGTCTTCACACACCTAGACCAATGCAACACCCTTCTAAAACACTTTCCAGAGACCACAGTCACTCCACTGAAAGGCAGCCTTTACTCAGCAGCACGGCTGACGAAAGGGCTGATGAAATTTAACCACATCTCCCTCCTGCTAAAGGATCTATACTAGCTCCTTCTGCAAGCTTGGATCATCTTCCAGATTAACTGCATCACTTATAAGGCCCTCTACACCAAGGTGCCTATCTACCTCGTTAACAAGCAAACAATCTCTGGAGGTCATCAGGAGACAAGGAGCTCTCACATCACCAGAGTAGACACTAAAGATTGAAGGAATAAGAAAAAAATAAAACAAGCCTAACCAGCCTGTGCCCCCAGGGTCAGGAACAACATGTCCTCAGACACCGGAACAGCACCAAACGTCCTACAATTCAGGAAGAAATTGAAAACTCACTCTTCATGGAGCACTTCCTCAGATAGACTTACTTCTCACCCCTTTAACTAGCTCTACCTCCTCCCTAAGTTTCCGGCCTCTCTGTATCCTCCATGTGTCCCCTCCTTCCCATGTTACTTGGGCTTGCCCCTTGCACAGTGGTCAATTGCTGGACAGATACATTTGCACCAAAACATTCAGACATACATATGGCAGGAATTCTTTTAAGGCTTTAGTCAGGAGTTTTTATTTTTTCTGTCTTCCGTCTAGTTACTTCTTCTCTGTGTATTTTCTACTAGCTTTCCATTTATGTACAATTCTTTGTACTTTTATCCTACTATGATTGTTCTTGTTGTTTTCTCCTTCAGGTTCTTATCCATTATTCGCCCTCCTCTGTTTCCATGTAAAAAACACTATGCCTAAGCCAATAGGTCCTACTTTAATGATCTAATACATTCATATGTCAACACTTGTTATTTGTGCATCCTTCATGTTTCTTCATGTTTCTGTTAGGAACTTAAGTGTGTTTTGTGTTTTAGAGGTTAAGACCTGCTGGTGCGCAAACTGTTAGAGGTGCTTCCAGCATAAGGAGGTCCAGGGTACATTTAGGGATTGCTGACCTCTGTGACCGTTCTTGTTTGTGAGCTGCGTGTATGTTGTGAGGCTCTTTAGAGTGTATCTCCATAGGCATTTCTGCCTTCTGGCTTCTACATATTTGTTAATTTGTGCATAGTGCATAGTTTTGTGTGTAGTAAAGTTGTTTTCTTTTTAAAAGTAAAATCTGAGATTTTTTGTGTTTGCTAACTTCTGAGCAAATAGTCCAAAGCACATCTCCCGAATAAGCCTTTGACTGCTCTGTCTCGCTTCTTTGAGTCGAATGCTAAATGGAGTGCTTTATTTCCAATCTGGAGGGCCACAGTATGATGGCCCTAAGACACCAGAAAAGCTACAGCCCAATTATTGCTATTGGACCGGCACCTTCTGATTGCCCTGGAAACCTTTAACCCGGATTTGTAACAGAGGCAGTCTGTAATTTCGACGTGAGCCAAAGAACAGTTCAAAATTGCCCAATGTTTTTTTCGATTCCTGCAGAGCTATGGCTAAGGCAGTAATTGGATCATTGGTGTAAGGCAAAGCCCTAATATTTGATATTGTTATGATCAATCTAATTTAGGAGATGCTCTGAAAGTACTACAGGTGATCACTGTTTTTGTTTCTTGGAAATAAAGCGAGTCGTCAATTTTGCAGCTCTGGACTGGGAAGCTTTTTGAGAATTATTTATGATTTTCTTTTGACTTACCTCTATTCTGTGGTAGGGAAGGCTTGTGTGGTTTTTTACGAACTCACATAGCTGTTTGGGCGGTTTCTTGCCTTGTACAACTGATTTCAAAAGAACAAAAACAGAAGTTTTTTTTGTTGCTTTATAGAGATTTTGTTTAATAGTTCCACTCAAAGCGAAGAGAGTTTATTTGTGCTGTAAATGGGTTTTCGTGCCAGATCCTATCTTACCTTGGGTTTCTTTATGTGTTCATTGAGGTCTTTAGAATACCATGATAAAACATCCCCCTTACTATAATCCATCCCAGCAGGTTGGAGACCAGAACACCCACTTCCTCGGGCAAAAATCAGCAGAAGTAATTGGTCTGATGCACGAGACTCAGGGGTCGATTCCGATTCGGGCCGGAAATCTCTCCGACCGAGCCGGACCCGGAGAGATTTCCGACCGAATCGGACCCGTGCAGTCCGACCGAACGAGTCCGATGCATTCGTATGCCACCGGACACGAGTCGGTCGGACTCCCATTGAACTCAATGGGAGCCGGTCGTACAACGCGTACGCGGGCTCCCATTGCCTCAATGGGTGCGAGGCGGACAAGGGCGCCCCCTACAGCGAGTACGCCGCGAGCGCTCGCGGCGTACACGCACAGGTAGGGGGACCCATGGGTCCCCCTGTGTGTGCCTCGCACGGGTACGCGTACAGGGGGTCCGACACGGACCCCCAAAGTACGGCTCCGACAGCGAGTTCGAGTCGGACGGCGCGAGTCGGTCGGAGCGGTCGAGGTGCGCATCGTACTTACCCGGCCGGAAAACGTCTCCATTGCGCGGTGCGAATCGTGTCCGAGCGAGTCGGTCGGAGCGGTACGATCCGGGTACGAGTCGGTCGGAGCGGTCGGGTCGCCCGGACGAGTCGGTCGGCGAATTCGCATCGTACTCGCTCGGCCGGACCCGCGTACGGTTCGGTCGGGAAACAGGGCTCCGAATCGGATCCGGTAAAGCCGAATCCTATTCGGAGCCCTACCGGCCGAGATCGGAAACGGCCCCTCAGTGTCTCTGCTGCCCATCTGAGACATGCAAGTGCAAAGTGCAAGGAGGCTCACGTAGGCTCAAGGTGACTGCCATAATCAAACAGATGATTGAGGGACACACCAGTGATGATGAATGCAGGAGGGAAGTTGTGTAGACTGACGCAAAGAGGGCGTGTGGGTAGCCCTGAAGCAGGCAAGTTTAACAGATGGAAGAGAAGAGAATGTCTCTAAGTGAAATGTAGTATTCTCATCTGCAGTGAGAACCTGCAAGGCGGAGGCAAGTGCAGAGTGATATATGACTGATCCATCCATCGACCGGAATGAGTAAGAGAGAACCACCCTTTGCATCTGCGCACATACAGTCTGGCATCATACCCTAACCACCCCAGAGTAGTTGTTGGTAAGTGAATAGGGTGCAGAGGACCACCTGTTCAAGCAGCTACAATAGAGCAAGAATACATTATGAATGGAAATCCTAGTTACCTGAAGACATTTGTAACTATTGTGCAAGTTTCCTTCGACTGTAATAAAAAACGCTTACTGGTCTAAAGGGCTGACACGTGAAGCAAATTTAAAATATTGCAAAAAGGTAATCTAAAAAAAATCACTTTACAAAAATATGATGTTTCGGGTCCTGCTGACGAGGGGGAGGCACCGGACCATCTTCGCGCATAAAGCGCAGCCTTTACCCCCGCAGCGTGGGTCCCGCTGTTGTTTTAACGTCCTTTCCTGGTGACACTGTCGATCCTTGTTGTGGGCGCTGATCCTTGCTAACGCCTATTTGGACACCTGTTTTGGACGCCGTATCCCGCTTTATCACCCTTTGGAGGACTACATCACCCAGGGTGCAACGCGAGCCTACCCAGGTGTTTCGGGTCCTGCTGACGAGGGGGAGGCACCTGACCATCTTCGCGCATAAAGCGCAGCCTCTACACCGCAGCGCGGGACGTGCCGGGCGAAGCCCGGGCCAAGGGCGGGCCCGTCTGAGCCCGTCAGAGACAGATCGAGGCTGGGCTGGGCCACCCCTCTGAGAAGCTCAGATTGTGCACTTTGCTATTGTGAAAATTCCTAATTCAAAAGAATATCTAAGGTACTGTGCAAGAGCTTAAAGCATAGAGAATACCTGAGTTGTTTGATTTAATTAGTCGTCTAAAAGAAAATGGAAAACGCAAGGGGGTTGCTGGCACCTTAGATGCCTTTTTAGTAAGAGCGGAGTCACTCTTAACCCATGAAATTCATTTGACTGAGAGACGTCTTTCCTTAGACCCTGCTATTTTACAGAGACACTTAACAACTGGCATCTCTTCACCTGTACTGGGGGACATTGATCAGGAGATTCCACCGAATATTGCTACAAGTGTCCCATTGAACTCTATTCCTTTTTATCTTCCTCTGAAGAAATTTCAAGCTCTTCAGTGGTTCCTAATAGAGTTACTAGGGCCAGGGCCGCGAAAAATGTGACCAAAGATAAGATTGAGCCACGGTTAAACAAAAGAAAACGGGACACAGAGATAAGTAAATCTAAGGGCAAGGGCAGCATTGGTACCTTCTCTTCACTGAAAAATATTTCAGTTGGTACACAAACAGAGTCGACCTTATTGCCATCAGCGCAGAGTGTAGCTAACACTAAGGGAGTTATGACTGAGTTCTCTACAGGAGTGAATGATTCTGGGTTAGGAGCAGCCTTAACTTGTGTTAGCGACTTGGTTGAGAAATGTTTTTATAAAATCAGCCTCCTAGAGTCTGCAATTAATACCCTAAGTAGTAACATTGTGGGTGTGTTACCAACCAGAGTAGAAAGG
Organism: Calotriton arnoldi; assembly: GCA_963921515.1. Lineage (NCBI taxonomy): Eukaryota > Metazoa > Chordata > Amphibia > Caudata > Salamandridae > Calotriton > Calotriton arnoldi. The sequence goes on along the minus strand of CAWUFW010007152.1, from coordinate 159,022 downwards.
GAGGACTTAAGGTTAGTGATGGACAGTTGTTTATCAGCTGACCAAGACGAGAATATTGTTAAAACAAACGAGAATAATTTTATTTCAAATAATAAGGGAAAAAACAGGTTGGTTCCACCGTCTGTGGGTCCGAATGTGATAGTCTCTCAGGGTGCACAGAAGGGACATGTAACAACTATGGGTAAAATGGATGATGCGAGTTCTCTTGTTGGGTGCCAGAGAATTAGTGAATCTAATGCTTCCTTAGCCCCTAATACTGAAACATTGCGTCTCCCCCGGAATCATGTCCTTATGTTTTGATTTTGACAGGGTCCCACCTCTGAGGGTTGGGCAGAAAGAAAACTGGATTGACTTATGGAATAAAACTTTTGATTGGCTGACTAAACATAAGAACCTCCACCCATCTGATGCTTATGAGATAATAATGGTTCGTAGAGTAGGGTGGATAGGGCAATCTACTAAGAGTATAAGAGGTGATTGCATTGTGGTCAACTTCCGCAGGCCAAAGATGGTTCATCATCTTTTACAGTATTGTGATGCAACCTTTACCCCTAAAACTGATATTAGTGCACTCTCTTTAGGATACTTTTATAAGCCGGAAGGTGGGAACAAAGTTATTGGATTTCCATCGGTTACACAATCTAATAGGTTCCAAGCACTGTCAGACTTGGATTCCCAGGACTGACAACTACTCAAAATAGGGCAGGATAAGACAAGGATAATTACTTGTAAAGATTTAAGATCTAAACCTAATGATGGTGTTGCTGTACTGATATCTATTGATGTTTTAATCACCCCTATGGAGACGGGAACTATAGATAATGATAATATGGCCTCCGAGGCGCATACTGGTACTCGTGAAGGGAACCAGATAGTTAACTTAAATAGCATCCAGAACGTAAATGCACGTAGGAGCTTTGGAGGACCTTTAAATGACAAAGTAGATGTAAACATAGTGAACATCGTGAAAGATCCATTAGTTTACCAGGGAGAGGAACTTACATTAAATGGTAATTTTGTTAATAATAATCTTGGTAATAATAGTGAGGAAGCATTAAGTTTGGAAAATGGACGCAAGAAGATAAATGGTGACCAAATTAGTGAAGAACGTAAAACAGAGATAAAGTTGACTTCTTGGAATATTGCAGGGATTAAGAAAAACCAAAGGGATGCAATATGGCAGGATTACATAGGTCAGAGTGAAATAGTCCTCCTCCAAGAAACCTGGGCAATAGAAACCCCCATAAGATAGGGTTTAAAACTTTTAGTACTGCTGCAATTCCCTCAGTGAGAGGAAGGCCCTCGGGAGGCCTTGCCATTTGGTTAAAAATCACTTTGGGTGCTGACTTTACGCAAATTGATTCCCCTTGCCAAGATATATTGGGAATAAAGTTTTTAGCACCAGACAAAAGGGAAGTCTACATTTTTAATATATATAGTAGACCAGGCGTAGCAAGTAGAGATGTTCAAGTTATTGAGCAGCTGGATCAAATGCTAACTATAATAAACAAGAGTGCTCTGATAATCATTGGGGGTGATTTTAATCGTAAATTTGAACCAGTGGCTGGATTTGAAAATATTTTTGAAGATGAGGACTTGGCCAATAATATTCCAGCACTGAATAGTAGCCCAGTAGTTTCGTGTACATGTGCTGTAGCGCAGTTACTGAGGCTGGTTTCAGCACATGGTTTACGCGCCTGTAATGGGCGATTATCTTCTGACAGCCCAAATTTACCAACATTTATCCGGGGTAATTCTAAAAGCTATATAGATTAAATATTGGTTTCTATCCCTCTATGGCCTATGATGCAAGATCTAGTTGTTGAAGATAGAATAGAGAGTGATCATCGTCCTTTATGTTTGACGCTCTCAGCTTCCCTATTTCAGCCAAGTTATTTAAGGAGATGTGACCCTCGTCACAGTTTAATTGAGCCTCTACTATCGAATAATCGCAGAGCACTCAGATGGCCCTTGGTTCTGGGGAATGACAAGATCATTAAAAAAATTATGAAACTTACATAGAAATAGTCTCTCCATATATAAATTTGCCATTAACAGAGATACCAATTATGGAAATGCATGATAAGTTGGTAGAAGGACTTGAACCAATATTAAGTAAGGCCCCAAAACAATTAAAAAAGGGAATATCTAATTCAGCCTTGCTAGAGAACCCATGGTATAACAAAGAATGCCGCAATGCAAAAAGGATCTGATTCAGGCAACAAAGGATAAGGATATAGTAACCCTAAGGGAAAAAAGGATTCACTATAAGGGGTATTAATCAAGGCAAAGAAAAATTGGGAGGATAATATTTGGTCTGAGCTGATAAAAGCATGTAAATCAAATGACCAAGCTACCTTTTGGCGTTTATTATCTAAGGGTAACAAAAAGGAAATGTAACAAGGACCTTTTCCTTGATGCAAATACCTGGGTAACTCATTTTTCACAATTATACTCAACCACTAAAAATGATATTAATTTTAATTTTGAAGAACTTGCTATTCACCCAAGTGAGACCCCTCTACATTTTAGCTTAGCGGAAACAATAGTAGCAATAAATGCAATAAAACAAGGGAAGGCCCCATGGCCAGATAAGATACCAGGTGACCTATGGAGGCATGAGAAGGAGGTTTGGGCTCCCTATGTTAATCTTTTGTGTAATACAGTTGCATCGGGTGCACCGATTCCTGAAACGTGGAGGGGTGCAGAGATCGCAACTATTTTTAAAAAGGGTAACCGCCACGACCCGTCGCATTATCGGCCGATTAGTCTAATTGATGTTTTACAAAAGATATATGCACGTCAAATTTTAAATAAACTGAGCGATTGGATTGGGGAGTATAATATTTTATCCAAGTACCAAGCAGGCTTTAGAGCCAAAACTAGCACAATTGACCAGGTTTTTAGATTTCTCTGTATAATTTGGAAGTATATTACAGTTAAGAAAGCCCATCTGTATATAGCCTTTGTAGACCTTAAGGCAGCCTTTGACCTCATACCCAGAAATCTCCTGTGGAAATCATTAAGAGATCATGGTGTCCCAGGGGAAATCCTCGTGCAGATTATTAGGTTACACGAGGATAACTTTGCAAGGGTTAGATGGGGGCCAAATGGCGAACTTACTGATCGTATACAAGTAAATAGGGGGTAAGGCAAGGTTGTGTGCTGGCCCCTACCTTATTTTCGTTGTACGTTAATGATATCCCTGAATATCTCTTGGGCTGCGAGCATGACTCTCCCAAGTTGGGGGGTGCCAGTACCGGCACTTTTATTTGCCGACGATACAATTTTAATATCACAAACCCCCAAAGGTCTGCAAAACTTACTTAATACTTTCGAAACCTACTGTGAAATAAAGGGCTTGGAAATTAACTCTACTAAAACAAAATACATGGCAGTTAATCCGCACAAATCTTTTAAAAATAACTTAACTGTAAAAAATGAGAGGATAGAATATGTGCTAAATTTTAATTATTTAGGTATTACTCTAGATTCTAAAATGAACTGGAGACCACAGCTGGATAAAAGCAAAACAATATTAATTCAAAATTCAGTCCCAATAGTAAGGAAGCATGAGAGCAGCTTATCTAAAGCTGTCTCTCCTGCGTTGGAGTTATATAAATATAGGGTACAACCTGCTTGCCTATATGGGGCTGAATTGTGGGGACATGTGACAAAGAATAGTTTTATGGTGTACGAGAATACATTTTTAGGAAATTGTTATGTTTGCCAACACGCACACCTCTAACACCAGTAGTAATAGATTTAAACATTCGCCGCACTGACCAGCATGCGGCTTTGCTGCCACTATTATTTTGGGTACGTTTGTGGTCCACAGATGAACTTGTTCATTATAGAGAAGGTTTGGAGGAAATTTTTAGAATTAAAAATATTACAAGGTTACCATGGTTGAATCATATTCAGGATTGGTTTTACAAACTAGGACTAAAACAGTTTTGGGAGGAACCTCAGGGTTTGTCTTTGGGATCAAAAAAGCTGTTGAAACAGACTTTTTGGGCATTTACTCAAGATACTTTGTCACATTGTCCAAAACTAGGTACTTTATCCACAAGGTTTCTCACAATAAAACCAAACGGTAAATTCGAGTCCTTTCTAGATGAAATTCAACCACAACTTGCCAAATCTCTTTACCTTAAATTTCGCTACGGCATTTTGCAGATTAATGCAAATACTATGAAATGGGTACGTAGCGTAGGTGGTGCAAACAATGGTTGTTGTGATATCTGTCACACAGGTGCAAAAGAGAATGAACTGCATGTGCTATTCTTCTGTCCAGCCTACACTTATGCTAGGAGGAAGTGGATCAAACCCATCTGTCAACTTTTGGGTATTAGATCATGTAATGAGGCAGGAAGATTATTGCGAACAGACACAACACAAGCAATTGTATTTAGTGTAAGCAGATACCTTTTTAGTGTCGACCTAACAAGAAAGAGAATGGGACTGAAATTTTAGGCATTTTTAATAAACATGTGTGTGTTAATCAATTTATAACCAGATGTTTGATTTTAGTTGGTCACCGTGGAGCCTTGTATTTGGGTTTTAAAGCATTGTTATAACTGCTTTTTAAATTGTTTTTAAATTGTTTCTTAAATTGCGTACTATCTGGCGGGTTAGCCTTTGAAGTATTGTTGTATGATGTTTTTATGTAATCTTTTATGGTTTTTTTAAAATCGAAATAAAGATTGAAATGAAAAAAATGAAAATGAATATATTTGCAAAAACATATGACTTGTTGGATCCAGTGATCCCCATGCAAATGAAATTCTGTAAATGTTTACTATTCGTTTTATTTCATAGGGTTGTTTTGAAGCTCCGGTGCTATAATGACTAAAGATCAAACAGAATCCTTTATAAAGAGCTTCTACATGAGTCAGTTAAAGATAGGATGCACAACATTTACGAAAACATATGGGGGCATATTCACAAGAAATGGCGATAACTATCGCTAACGCTAGTTAGCAGCAGTTTTCTTATCGCCGCCTAACCCTGAAAACTATCGCCATGTTAGCGGCGTATTACCAAGCCGCCGCTACATGGTGATAGTATCAGGGTTAGGCGGTGAAAACTGTCACTAACATTAGCGCGATGGCGATAGGAATTCCGTCGTTAGCGGGCGAAATCCAACGATAGGCCCATTAGGGGCAAGAAAACTCACGTTAGTCAGCCAAACGTGAGCTTTCTTGGCTCTAATGCAAAAAATAGTCTATCAGTCAACCCCCAATAGAAAATAGGCATAAAAAACAATAACATGCAGAATGGAGCAGCCAGGGCCAAGTGTAGCACACATCAACAACCCCTGCAAGCCAGCCAACATCCAGGATGACCAGGATGTGAGCCTTGATGCCTCGCTGGACCTGAGTCTGGAGCCTTGATGCCTCGCTGGACCTGCGGCTGCAGCCTGGATGCCTCGCTGGACCTTTGTCTGGAGCCTGAATGCCTCGCTGGACCTGCGTCTGGAGCCTGGATGCCTTGCTGGACCTGCGTCTGGAGCCTGGATGCCTTGCCGGACCTGCGTCTGGAGCCTGGAGTGGGATGTGGAGGAGCTGTGGAGTCGGTGAGCCGTGGCGGTAGACATTGAGGCGTGACGATCGCCCGTACCTGCTGGGGAAGTCTGGCAGGTCGCATGGAGACACGTTGCTGACCTGTGTGAGAAGACCGCCTTGCGACCCTTGGAGCTGTCAATGGTAGAGGCGCTCCTGCACACCAACGTGGTGAGTTCCGCATCGCATACTACGATCCACCACTACACAGGGGTGCACAAAGGGAATTACCAACGCTGTGTGCCGTCTCCCTGCATCACAGGCCCCATGATGTTGGACTGGCCGTATGCTGTGGAGGGTGAGGGCCCTGTGCTATGCTGAACTTGTGTGGCGTGAGCGCTGCAACTTTACGCCTAAGGGAGCCCTGCTGCGTCAACTGCATTGGGAGGTCCACCAGCAGACTATGCGGTGACTGCTGTACCCAGCATAGTGAAATCACACCGGGCTGAGGCTCCTGCTGGCTGAGTCACAGATTTGGAGAGAGTGCAGTGGAGTGCGCCACGGTGTCAATGTCCAGGTAAGGAGAAGGTGGGACGCGTAGCGCAGGAGGGCCGGGGGGCGAGTCGCTCAGGCCTATCACACGTAGATGACGCACCCCCAGTGGCGGCACTACCACAATGGTGGAAGAGCATTGCCCCACTGCCTCAAGCAGTGCAGAAGAGGAACAATCATCACATGAAGAGAACTCAATCAATCAATCAATCAGGGGAATTGTAAGCGCGCTACTCACCTGTGAGGGTCTCAAGGCGCAGGGGGGGCGCAGATCTGTTAGCCGAAGAGCCATGTCTTGAGGGTCTTCCTGAAGGTGTTCAGGGAGGGGGCGCATCTGATGTCTGCCGGCAGCTCGTTCCAGGTCTTGGCTGCAATGTGGGAGAAGGATCTTCCACCTGCTCTGGCTCTGTGGATGCGTGGGGTTTCGGCCAGTGCGAGGTTGGAAGATCGGAGGTTTCTTTTGGGTACGTGGAAGTTGATTCTGTCGTTGAACGTTCAGGTATTTGGGTCCGTTGTTGTGTAGGCATATGTAGGCGTGAGTGAGGACTTAGAAGGTGACTCTTTTCTCCACGGGGAGCCAGTGGAGTGTTCGTAGGTGTTGGCTGATGTGTTCGTGCCGGGGATGCCGAGGCCGAGTCTGGCGGCGGTGTTCTGTAATGTCTGGAGTTTGCGGAGTAGGGACTTGTTAATGCCGGAGTAGAGTGCGTTTCCATAGTCCAGTCTGCTGGTGATGAGTGCATGGGTGACTGTCTTCCTTGACTCCGGGGGGATCCACTGGAAGGTCTTGTGGAGGATGCGGAGGGTGTTGAAGCAGCTGGAGGTGACGGAATTGACCTGTCGGTTCATGGTGAGGGATGAGTCGAGTACGAGGCCGAGGTTTTTGGCATGGTCCGAGGGAGTCGGCGGGCTTCCGAGGGCGGTCAGCCACCAGGTGTTGTCCCATGCTGAAGGGGTGGCTCCAAGGACAAGGACTTCGGTCTTCTCGGCGTTGAGCTTCAGGCAGCTGTCGGTCATCCAGACTGCAACGTCTTGCATACCCTTCTGGAAGTTGAGTCTGGCGGCGGTGGGGTCTTTGGTGAGGGAGAGGATGAGCTGGGTTTCATCAGCGTAGGATACGATGTTGAGGCCGTGTTGTCGGACAATGGCGGGGAGGGGGGCCATGTAGATGTTGAAGAGGGTCGGGCTCAGAGATGACCCCTGTGGGATAGCGCAGGTTATTTACTTGGGATCGGAGAGGAAGGGTAGCGGTCTGATCCTTTGGCTTCTTCCGGTGAGGACTGATCGGATCCAGTCTAGGGCTGTTCCTTGTATGCCGGTGTCATGTAGTCTGGCAACTAGTGTGCGGTGTGAGACGTTGTCGAAGGCCGCTGAAAGGTCGAGTAGGATGAGACCTGCAGAGTGGCCTTGATTCAGGAGGGTGCGGATGTCATCTGTGGCGGCGAGTAGGGCCACGGGGTGTTTGTGCACGGAGCGCACGTTGAGGAGGATGCATCTTAGGGTGTCGCCGGTGCTGGCGTCGGATGTGTTGGAGGCCGGGGTGGTGGTTAAGGTCTGGCGGCAGTGGAGGCAGGATAACTGGCCATGGGTTGTGTTTGGCGAGGTTTGAGTTTTCCGGGGATGAGTGCGTGGAGGGTGGCTGTGCTGTAGCAGTGGGTGGCTCGAGATCCAGGGTTCCTGGCACTGGTCGCGGTTGGGTCGCGGATGGGCGCAGACGGAAGCAGACAGGCTTACCTTAGGCGCACCAGCGGCGCACCAGCGGCGCGCCCGCTGCCCGTGACAGTGCAGCGGCCACCATTTAGTAGGGGAGGGGGGAGGAACGATCAGCTGGGAGGTGGGAATGGGCGAGGACAGGGGAGCGGGGCTGCAGGGGCAGCAGCGGCAAAAAGTGGGAAGCGCGGGCTCAGAGAAGCCAAAAAAACAGATTCAAAAGGGAGAAACAAGGGATAACTGACTGATGTAATCATGCTATGTATCCTCAGGGGGTGGGAGGGTGGGTAGGACTGCTCCAAACAGGGAGCGGGGCATGGGCAGATTGGCATGCCCACTCAAGTGTGCAATGACTGTTTGGCCGGCCCACTCAGTCCGCCCAAGGCAGTCATGCGAGTTCCCTATTCGCAATGCAGGCTGCATTAAAGCCTGCATGGAGAACATGCCCACTCCTCCGGCCCCTGGCTGCATGACTTGTCCTGTTGCCAATTACCAATCCCACCGCCGCATCGCAGAGTTGTGATTGACTCAAGGGAGGGAGCCTGACTGCCTACTTCCTTTTCCTGGAAGCAGACGCAGGAGAGCAGGAGCTATGAAGACACAGGACCCGGCTTCGAGGTAAGACTTCCCTCATTGAAATATTTACAACACCCGCTCACACACACATCCCCGCGTACACGTCCCATCCAGTATTCTTTCTGGCGTTTACCACCTCACAGCTGTCCTGCCCCCACCCCAGCACTTCTCAATGGCGGCCGTTGTGCGCACATGCACAGCGGGCGTACCACTCGTGTGCCAAAAGCACATACATAGTTACGACGCATGACATAACATCGCATTCCATTCCAATGCATACTAATACTAGGCACATTGCAACAGTAGGGTAGGTGTTGCATAGCGGAGACATAAATATCACTATTCCCACATCAGTGAGTGCAACCCAAAACTAACCTTTGCACCCCAAACCCAACCGTGAACCCTGGAATTCCTTTTTGAGCCCCCAAAACACCCCCCAAATTTCATATTTTACCCCAAAACTCACCCCAATTTTCATATTTTACCCCAAATGCACACCCCAATTTTCATGTTTTACCCCAAAACACCCCAATTTTCATTTTTTACCCCAAATGCACACCCCAATTTTCATGTTTTACCCCAAAACACACCCCAATCTTCTTACTTTACATCCGAAACCCATACCCACCTGAAAAACTTTAAATTACCCCATTACTGACCTCACAATGCGTTGTAATCAAATGCGATGTAAAGGCACCTGCGTTGTCTTAGTTGCGTTGTACTGCCTGCGTTGTAATGGTCGTCTCCCGTGCCAAAGGCAACCCATAGGCTACACCGTTTGCTTTCGTCTGCCCCTGGACCACGCTCAGCACCAAGGAGCCTTCCTCTTGGACACTCCACGGCTACAATGCCAGCACCCTCCTCGCCATCAACCCTGGACGCCACCTCGTCTGCCAGGACCAACCTCTGCTCCGGACCGGACATCGCCATTGCCATCACTGACGGCTTCAGTATCACCCGCAAGGAGCACCCCGACCATCAAGGAGGAGGCATTGCCATCACCTACAGAAGCAGACTCCAACTGACCACGCACTCTAATGACCCAAGAGTGACCATGGACCAGCTCAACTCCCAGATCCGGACCAAGCCCAAGCACATCCTCTGCGGCACCCTCATGTGCAGGCCCCCCAGGCCATGGCCCTCCATTCCCCAATACCATTGTAGACCTCATTGCACCCCAGGGTCTCCCATCCACCAACGACATCCTACTCGGTGAACTCAAGTTCCACCTGGACAACCCCAGTGACCAGGACACCACCCCCTCCTGGGGAAGGTCCCCTACATCAGACGCTAGCAGCAAGTCACCTCAACATGCCACATGGCAGGACGCACGGTCGAGCACGTCACCTCCGCCAGCGGGAACTTCAACTATAACCACAAACCGGACTCTCCTGGACTGACCATCAGTGGTAACATCACGTCTTCACCTTGCCCACCAGACGCCACCGCCATCATCGCACCCCCTCACAGCTGGTTCAAGGCCACCTAAGAACATCTTATCATCTCCCTCCGCACCAACACTCCACCAATGCTTCCAAACGATGACACCGCAGCGCGCAACCACCACCGATGGATCTCCAACAGCGCCGACATTCGGGCACCCCTCATGAATGGCACTGTGTCAGTACCTTCCACCTGCCTGATGGCAGGCGTGAGGGTGACGCAGTGCCACAGGGATAGGCTGGCCCCATGCATTGCTGGAGTTGCGTCATGGTTGTGACACGACTGCAGCAATGCGTGTCTTTAGCGCAGACAGATACGTCAGGATTCCAGTCGTATCTGTCATTACTTGTGTCATGGAGTGCTGTCCAGTGAATACAGCGCATCCATGCTGTCGCAAGAAGGGCGTAGTGAGAAGTGTTGCAACGCTGTCTTGTCGCAGCGCAGCAACACTTTTTATGACTGGGGCCCAGGAATGTGCACTTTCTTATTGATGGTGCACATTCCTGCACTGTAGTTTTGTCGCAGGGCAGCACTGCAACATTGCTTGCAGCGCGGTCCAGCACCAAAACCTGCTGGGATGTGGCCCCAAGTGTTATCCCCATTTTTAAGACCAGCTATTTTCTGGTCTTAAGTCCCAGAAGCTAACGGGCCTTAGCGGCTGTTTTTTTAACGTATCGCCGGTCCGGGCAATCGTTGAGAATATCACGAAGTGGGGTTAGCGTGCGTTTTAACACGGGAACGCCTACATTGCATATGATTAGCGTTAGTTGTCGCTAACATTGTTGCCGATGATATTAGCGGCTGCTACAGCCAGGAAGCTGTCGCTAACGGCTGTTAGCGACAGCTTGTGAATACGGCGATAGAAATATCGCCGCGTTAGCTGCAGAAAAGTGCCGCTAACGCGGCGATATCGCCTTGAGAATATGCCCCATGACATTTTTTTCTTGCCCAAACACATCACTTCTGCAGTATATGTAAATTAATAGTTAAGGTATGCTAACAGTCATAATGGTGGTCGCTTCACACTGGAGCACATATACAGTACCCTATTGATCAGGAAGTGAAGCCTTAACAACTAGCTCCAGAGGTAGAAGCCATAGTCTATACCTTATTCTTATATTCATTCATTAAATACTTTTTTTTCGGCTGAACATAGCCATTAAAACTTAACACACAAAATTGATCATATCGTACAACATGCACCATCGTAAACAAATGACGTAGTCAAATAAAACCTATTAGACTGGATTAAAAATGTATAAAAATCAACATTCAGCAATTACAGCAACAATTTAACTCTGGTTATAATAGCACCAGGTATAAAACAACCAACTGGTAAACATCTCATTCATTAGAAAGCAGCTGTAGATAATGAAAACATGGTTTACATCTGTTGAAACCCAGGGGCATATTATCAAGAACGGCGTTAAAATTATCGCCGCTTTAGCGGCAGAAAACTGCAGCTAAAGCGGCGATAATGGGCTTGATAATATGCCCTTGAGAATACCAATAGAAGCCCATGTTGACACCAGAACATGGGCTTCTATTGGAATTCTCAAGGACATATTATCAAGCCCATTATCGCCGCTTTAGCAACAGTTTTCTGCCGCTAAAGCGGCGATAATTTTAATGCCGTTTCTTGATAATATGCCCCCCAATCTTTTTTGTAAGGGATCAAGTAATTTGCGCACTTTAGTTTGAATAAATTCGACAAAAAACATAAAATGCATTAAAGTCTGCATTTTGCAATTGTTACATGGACATAGATTTAAAGGATGTATTACTGCCCACATCTTGGGAAAGAATTAAAAGAGATGGATAATACGCATCTTTTTAGGAAAAAACGACCCTTGACATTTGAAACCAAACTAAATATGATTCAATGCATGATTATTATAAAAGGCAGTGAGATCTGTCTGAAGACTTGAGTAGTTCTAAAACCTCCTTTAAAGACTGTCCGTTTGCCAACCATGTCACTTCAAACAGAAACCTGTCATATGCAAAACAATCTTGACCTCTAAAAGAAATAGTCTAGACCAAACTGCCAGGCCAGATATCATCTGAAAAGGAAGGCAATGAAACCCAGACACGTTTTGGCCGACTTGAGCCTTACTAGTGAGCTGCGGTTTGAGTCCCATGACACTGTGAGCAAGGGACCCACGTTTAGACATATTTGTCACACTACCAGCAAGTACTTCAAAAAAAGTGATGAAAGGAATGCCTTCATTAATCTCAGCCACTAGCAACAGCTCTGGCACATTTCAGTCCATCAGTTGTTTGCCAAATGTGCTACTCCATACAGAGGCCTGTCATACGCAAACCAGTCTAGACCCTAGTCTAGATCCCGTTCCAATAGAAACACTCCAGAATGATCTGTCAAGCCATGGTCTCTCTGAATGTGAACACAAAATCCCAGACTGGTTTCACCCTACTTTGGCTTCATTAGTCAGGTGTAGCTTGACTCCAATGGGACTGTATTTGGGCATACCTGTCTAAAAACAAAAGTGGAGGCGTCAAAAAATTTACTGGAAAGAGGCCAGAGAGACTCCCAGCCCTTGACAATATTTCAAACGCTTCACTCACAACCATATGCTGTTTTAATTTAAAATGAATACGAGGCAACAAAGAACTGGTCTGATGTGTAATATGTCCCCTGAGCCCCTGGCGCAGCAGCAGCGAGAGAGGCACCCTCTGTTTGTCCCGAGGGGTATCTATTCTGGAGGAAGGAAGACGGAAGTATGTACCCTTCTGTTAGAAATGGGGGTCTCTAGTTGTCAGAGGTAGGTACCTTTGTCCAAGTAGGGACCCTTCTTCCTAGTCAGGGTAAAGGGGATACACTTCTTAGATAACCCCTGCTCACCCCCTTGGTAGCTTGGCACGAGCAGACAGGCTTATCTCAGAGGCAGTGTGTAAAGCATTTGTGAACACATACAGTAATACAGTGAAAACACTACAAATGGACACCACACCAGTTTAGAAAAATAAGTAATCTCTATCTAAACCAAACAAGACCAAAACAACAAAAATCCACAATACACAAAAAATTTGACTTTCGAATGGTAGAAATAGTTCAGTTCAAAGCAAATTGCAGATGCAACACTTTTCACATAAAGTACCTTGGATGCGTCGCGCACACCAAAAAAAGGGTCGCAGGGAAGGTGATGCGTCGGTTCCCTACACTCTGGGAAGGTGATGCGTCGGATCCTTGCTCCGGGGGAGGTGATGCGTCGGTTCCTTATCAGAGAGGAGGTGATATGTCGGTTTCTTACTGTGTGGGGACGTGATGTGTTGGTTTCTTACTGCGTCCCCCAACGATACGACAGACCTGGTGCCTCGATGTGATGATCCAGGACGATGCGTGGGTTTTTGCAGCCGCACAGCAGGGCTTGCGTTAGAATCGGTGCGGTGATCTTGGACTTCGGAGACTGATGCACTCGATGTGGCATGCAGCGATTTCTCGAGCCGCGGCAGGCGCTGTGTCGGTTTCTTCGGTGATGCATCAGAAACAGATATGGATGCATCGCGCTTCTCATCGTTGCATTGCTTTTCCAGCTCCCAACAGCCAGAACAACCTCCAGAGGCCCAGAACAGCTACAGGCACCTCTTGGCAGGTCAGTTCTCCCAGCAAGGAAGTTCAGGGGAGCTGGGGGTGAAGTCTTTGTGTCCCTAAGACTTCAGAACAGGAGGCAAGCTCTTCTTCAAGCCCTTGGAGACCTTCCTCAAGCAGGGGACACAGCAAACAGCAAAGTCCTTTTCCCTTTCCTTGGCAGAAAGTAGCCACTGCAGGCCAACCCCAGACAGCAAACAACATAGGTGCAGTATTTCTCCTCAGTTTCTCCAGCTCTTCTCCTTGGCAAAGGTTCCTCTTGATTCCCAGAAGTGATCTAAAAGTCTGGGGTCTGGGCCCCTCTTTTTATAACACAAACTCCTTTGTTCTCTGTGTAGAGAAGCTCTTTGCCCAGCCGTAACCAGTTCTGCCCTCTCTGGTGCAGCTTCCTGGCAGGAGGTGGAGACAGCATTGTCCTTGGCAGACCAGGCCCATTCAGGTGTGAAAGAAATCTCCTCCTACTACTCTGAATGCAGCCCAGGTGTATTCAGCCCAGCCCTGACTCACCCTGGAAAGGCAGGACACACCTCAACCCCCCAAGTGGCTGTCTGACAGAATGCACATCCCCAGCCCCTGTCACTCCAAAGCCAGTCAGTCAATACACAACCCTAGCAGAGGCACAGTGGATGGTTAGGGAAGAAAATACCTACTTTCTGAAAGTGGTATTTTCAAACCCAGAATGTAAAAATCACCCTCACTAAAAGTGTCATTTTAACATGCAGAGTTCAGGCATATCTAATTTTATTTTCCTTTCTTGTTCCCATGGGCAGTTATGCTTATAAGGTGTTATAAGCATACTCCCAACTCTATCCTATGGGGACAGATAGCCTCACAATAGTTAAAAACAAAATTGGCAGTATTTCACTATCAGGACATGCCACACACATCAGGGCATGTCCTACCTTTCACATACATTGCACCCTGCCCAAAGGGGTACCTTGGGCCTACCTTAGGGGTGACTAACATGTAAGAAAAGGGAAGGTTAGGGCCTGGCAAGCGGATGCACTTTCCAGGTCAACATGGTAGTACTAGACTGCAGACAGGCACCGCAATGGCAGGCCTGAGACCTTGTTGCAAGGCTGCTTGTGTAGGTGGCACAATCAGTGCTGCGAGCCTACTAGCAGCATTTGATTTACAGGCCCTGGGCACACACAGTGCACTGTACTTGGGACTAACTAGTAAATCAAATATGCCAATCATGGAATCACCAATCCATAACAACAATTTACAAAGGAAGCACTTGCACTTTGGCACTGAACAGCAGTGGCAAAGTGCTCAAAGCATCTAGACCAGCAAAAACGAAGTCCACACACAGCAAAAACACAGGAGGCAAAGGCAAAAATACAGGGGAACCCCACTCCAATGATGCCAGGTCTAACACCTTCCAATATTCAAGCCCTAGAGGCAGAGAGGCAATGGTTGGTAAGAGTGCAGCAAATGATAAAAGGTTAACTAGTTTTCTGAACTGGCAGACTTGTTAAAAACTGCTTTGTTTGGAACATGCGCTAACGTGAAGACAAGTAAAAGTTCTAGAATTCAAGGGCTGAAGCAAAATTTGCAAAAAATGACTGTCGCAATATAGTATTGTCATATTTTCGGAGTTAAATTAAAATTCGAATCATTTGGCAAATACGGAATTTCATTAAAATGCATTCGTTCTATACCATAATTGCAACACTGTGCTTCTACCCTCTTTACTGCTTTTCAGTCTATAAGGAACTCAGTTTCCTTGCTTTCAGTAATGTAAGAATGTAAAATAGATGCAGGCTGCATTGCATCAGGAATCTACAATTAGCATTTAAATAACACATCTGACTATGTATGATTCACATTGAAATCATTCTCTTTTTGACAGCTGCAAGAAATAGAATGAAAAGCAGATGATGGAGGCCATGCTTGTGATGAGACTTTTACAATAATGATAGCGACAGCTCCACTACTTCATAAGAGTTTTTTCACGCACAATGACAGACATGACAATGCAGTACTAAAAAAGATACCAAGAACATGCGAGCTGTCTTCTCTCTGGGCCCCGCTCCAAAACATGTTTGTGTTTTAAGTGACACGTTGGTGCATACAAACGTGATTATTAATAGGATGTTCCAGGATTTGTGGAAATTTCCCATGGTAAAGTGCAATTTTGAAGGTAGAAATTCCACCTGAATTGTGGATTTTCACAATCATAAATTTGTGTTTGGTGCCGGGAAGGGTTGGGTGTCATGCTGGATCCTACAGAAGAAATGATCACACATTAATTCATGTGTGCATGTATATACATACTTCTTTATAATCTGAAGATGACATTCAGATACTTTGGTAGGGGCATGAACCCATTATTCTATTAGAAGACAGAAACAAGGAAAACATATTATTTGCTAGTTATGGATTTAGGACCTCATTTATGGGGAATTGGCATAGGGCAGCACCGCAAGTCTTCTTGTAACACTGCCCAACGTTAATGTGAAAGGGCAGGAATGCACAGTATTTATGAAATACGGTGCATTCCTGTCGTTTACTCCTGCACTGGTGCACAATTTGCTGCCTAGCGCCATCGCAAGCCCCCTTGCACCTGGTGCAAGGGGGTCTGCGTTGCATGTAGGATTGTTCTGTGAGGAAGAGAACACCTTCCTGCACAAAAACAGTCCCAAGATGCATTTTCCTCTTTGTGTGCTGCAGAATGCAGCACACATGAAAAGAGGAAAAAGCAAGAAGAAATCAAAATATTTTTCCTCGCTACTGCTGCTCTTTGGAGGCATAAGGTTTTGGCGCTGCACAAGGTTTACATGAATAAGTAAATCTAGGGCTGCGTCAAAATCCATGGGTGTTACGTGGCTAAACCCACACCAACGCCCATGGAATGCCACCCTGCCACAGAGTAAGGCAATGCAGTGACTTAAGCTGCCTTGCCCTTCTCCATGGGCCATATTAAGGAACGTGCCCCAGGGGTGCAATGGGCATGGGCACCTGCTTTGAGTGTCCCACGGCACTTTGATATTACAGAAAGGGCCACTGATACTAGCGCAGTCCTTTCTGTAATACAGATATTACTGGCCCATAGCGCAAGCGCTATCACCAGAGGGTGTTCCCTGATTTGCTTGGGGGCGGGACCACATGCAAATGAGGGAATTCCTTTGCCTCTACACCCGCGCTGTATTATAGATGCAGGCACAGAGGCAAAGAAGCTGTTGGAAGCCCTCTGGAGGGGGAAAGGAGGTCCTATGAACTCCCCGGACATCCGCTTGCAGGCGGGTGCAGTCACGCACTGCACCCGCCTGCAGGGGGATGTCTAATCCCCCTTAAAAGTGCAGGCGCTCTGCTACCTTCAAAGTTAAACACGGAGCAGCTGCTTCAAATCCGCATCGTATTTCACTTGAATGCGCTTCCCCAGGGCAGACCAACTTTGAGGCTGCTGTAGGGACAGCGTATTCAATGAAATAGGGCACGCTTTCTCTGTTTGCACCGGCGCACCTATTTTAAGGTGCACCGTGGTGCAAACATGTAAAGTGCACCTTATCTATAATCTGGCCCCATATTTATGAGGCCATGAAAAGCCACGCAAAGTGACTTTGATTGGCCTCATAGATATGCTTGAGAGGTTTGCGCCGCCAGAATTTCTGAAAAAGTGATGCTCCTTCAGTACAAGCTGCTCATAAAAAAGCCCCTTAGTGTTTAAAACAGACCTATGGTCCCATGGTGTGTTTACATGTAGGTGTTGTAAATGCTTAACTTATGGGTGACCCTTAAGAAACCAAAGTGCCTACATAACTTACTGGTTAAGTTTGGTGAGTTCTACATAAAAGTATGTTAGCCATTGTCACATCAAAAATAAGTCAATGATGTTTCCCCCTCACAAAGGGGTTAAATTAACTCTAGATTGAATAACTCGGGCATAGAGCAAGTGTGGGAATGGACCTACCTGGGAACTGATGTAATACAACGTGTAATCGAAGAAACAAAGAAACAGGCATATTAATCTCCTAACACAGTATGCGAGAGCGATCCTGCACTTTGCAAGGGAAAAGTGCAGGCCCTAATGGCTTATTTACCAGAAAGTTTTTTTTTGACACTCCGGTGGCCAGGCCTCTCAATGATATTGATGAGGCGAGGCAAAGCCACCCTGTGTGACTTTGCATGGCCTCATAGATATGGAGTAAGTTAAGGCAGCACAAAATGCTGCGTTGCCTTAATCTGCGTTGGGTGGTTGGGTGTTCCCACGTAACACCCATGGATTTTGATGCTGCCCTAGATTTACAAATTCACATAAACCTGGGGCAGCACCAAAACCATACGCCTGCCTGGACACGAGGAGACATGTTTTAATTTCTCCTTGTTTTTTCCTGTTTCAATGTGTGCTGCATTCTTCAATGCAATTCTGTAATGGTGGAGGAATGCCGCCCCCATGCTAAAAGAGAAAAAATAAAATGATATTAAAAGCATTTTATTGTCATTTTATTTTGCCTAACAGCTGACAACGCAAGTCTTCAGTAGGGCAGGGCCAGGCAATCCTGTTGGACAGGCATGGCAGTGGGAGGAGTGGTGGGCACTTTGAAGTGCACATGTGTGTTTGGCCGGCCGTCGTAGGCCGGCCGAACACACATGCGCTCTTAAGTTTCTCCAACCAAGCTGTGTTGCACAGCCGGGTTGGAAAAACACCCCAGGCTCCAATGCACTGTCTGAGCGGCAAACGAAGCCGCTCAGACAAATCCCAAGTGTATAGTATTCCCAGCATGTGAGAAGCACTGGGATTTTGCATCTAGGAGCCTGCGCAGTCGGAGTCCAGGTTCGGAGGAGAGAAGCAAGGCAGCGGCCGTCGGAGGGGCAGGTAATTCGAATTTTAATTATTTTTAGTTGTGCGTTCCCTCCGCCCTACCATAAAGCAATTAAAGCAGCTGCCACTGGTCTTGACCATGGGATGCTGGACATTCCTAGGGTAGTCAAGCTGCGACCTTTGCTATACTGGGGCCGGGTTTAGGGAACACCTGAGTTGGAGCAATACAAGAAGGAACTGCAGGATGTACTGTCTCAATCTCTGGACTAACCCCGAGTCCATTGCTCGAGTTGTTGCATGTGAGATCATATTTTCATACAGAAAGTGGTCCATGGAAGTGTTTTACTACAAAATAACCAAGGGTGCTCTAACCAAGGCCATTATCGGCAGGAAGTGCTTCCCTGCTTTCTAGACTAGATGAGATTGGACCATCATTTTCTAAAACCTTGTGTATCATGACAACACTAAGAACAATGCCCCTTACATCACTTTACCCATAATTGGGGGCAAGATCACGGCAAAACAAGCCATTGTTATACCTGGCTGGAGTGCACTGAAGATGAAACTCACTTTATATTTGTGTCTGATATACTTCCTCCCCAGAGCAAAACGGCTTAAACATTGGTATGAAGATAGGGGTGTCCGCAATGTGGGCGTTCCTGCTCGCTTGATTAAGTAAGAAACCTCAAGGAATGTGGCGTTTGCCGTTTCCAACTTTTTATTCAACGCCTGGAAAATTAGAATAAGTTTCACATTTGAAAAATCTTAAATAACTACTGCATTCTTATATACCTATGTTGAAAATAACGTTTATTTAGTTTTTCCAAAACGAGCAATAGTATTTAAAATGGTATCTAATTATTTTGAGTTACTCTTCTATGTTTTTTGGGCCATTGTTTCGAAATAAACAGTTATCCATCTTCTACTTAACTTATTGGTAATCATTTTATTTATATCCGAATGTTCAAAGAATGATTCTGCCCTACCTGGCTAAAACGTGTTCTGCAGATATGAAACAGAACTCAGCAGCAAGTGCATGAACCCACAGTGTTGCGTTATTGGGTTTGAAAGCTTTTACCTGCTACTAACCTCAGTAATTGCAAGCTCGTGCAATAATCATCCGTATTCTCTTGCAACAAATTTCTAGTGCTGTGTTATCTGAAAATCATTCACAATACTCAATATCTACCATCGAGTTTCCAGTAGTTTGATTTGTGACCCCCCAAATCACCTGGCCTTTATTCAGAGGTATTTCGAGTCCCTCCATCTTTTCAGCAAGGGCTTAGATGAGGCCTACATTTCGGCTAAATAAGTGTGTCATCTCATTTTAAAGTGAATTATTTGTTTAGAGTTCAAGCTAACACCTACTCCTCTGCTCCTTTGTTCATGGGAAAAATGAAGCATCATGACAAGGAGTCTGAAAAAATCTGAATGCTACAATCGTTATTATAGGTTGATGGTGTGGTTGCTTAAAACCATTACAATTAACAATAACTTGCAATGTTAAAAAAACTTCCAAGTCAGAAGGCGTTTTAAACATTTCTACATTTAACAAAGCGGTATTACAAGCAGTAGTGTCTGGAGCTGTCTTCAAAGGACAGGCCAGAATGTATTTCGGACTTTTGAAGTTGTCAAAACTCCAGGTCCAGACAACTGCTAATAAAAGCAAAGTGCAATGTGCAATAAACTATAAACAACAACATTCATCAGCAGGAAGTAAGCACGAGGCCTAATGTTGGCACCTAGGGCAAGGGAGTAGTTTGAATTGCACCTTTAATGTTTGTGTCGGAGCAGACAATGGCTCGCGGTGCTAGTTTAAGAACAGTGGAAAATGCAATGCCAAGAATTCATGAGCAAGCTCAGCATTAAAGATAGTGCTAACGCATGTAGCTTCCCCCATGACTAATAGAGATCAAGTGCCATGTGTGACATAGCAGCAAGTGTCACATAGGTAAGCAAAAAACAAATAAGCAGCAGGAAGACCAGGAACATTCAAAAAAGAACGTTCAGGTTTGGAGTGCAGTGACGCAAGCAAGTTAACCTATAAATAGCTTGGACCTGTAGCTTCAGTCACAAGGCACAGGGTGCATTTTGAAAGGTGGCAGCAGACTTCCATGGATGCAAGAGCCTGGTTCTCACTCATGAGACAAGCACCAATTTTATAATTTGAGTCCAACGGTGCAGCTAGCTCAAACAGCTGCTCCAATAGCTAATAAAAGCAAGGTGCAATCAATAAAATAGCAATGGAGGTTTCATGGACAGAGTCAGCTATAATTGAATGAACAAATAGACATCTGTGGGCGAGAACATGCACTGAGGTTCCTTAAGCTTGAAGTAGTTCGATGATGTTTGTCTTTATAGCCTGTGGTGCTAGCGGTCAATCCTGTGAGATTGTTAGAATAAAAATGTTTTCGCTGTGTTGATTATGTATTGTTCTATGTAAGTTAGCATTCGCTGCACCATTTTATGTTTGGCCGCCATTTTGAATCATGATTGAAACTAATCTTTCCCTTCCTGAAAAAACTGCTTTTGGTAAGTCTCGTTTCTCCAAGGTTGGGCCCTGCCTTTTCTCTATGAATACACAGTTTTTATTAGCGCATACCTTTCCCACTAGATAGAGGCCTTCTCCCACTAGTCTAGCGGTGGGCACTGACGGAGTGACCTTGAGTAATAGATAGTGTGTGCCTGGCCTCAGGATCGAAACTTATCCTTCTGTACTTCTTTGTGTAGCTGCATCTGCCTGGAAAATTCCATTGTGGGCGTGCCTTCAGTGGTTCTGAATCGTACATAATGTATCACCATGTTTGCTGATGTCAGTCCCTCTGCAGCAATCCTAAGAGACCGGGCAGACTGGGCACCACTCGAGTGTATCTGAATAAATATATTGGTTTGTATTCTCTGCTGTCTGACCGACTCTTCATTTGTATGGAAGGCTGAGAGGTGGTCGTGAGTGACCCGGGTGACCCTAATCGGGTCACTTCCTTCAGTTGGCGCCCGAACAGTGACTCCATCGGGTGAGTGACCCATCCCCTCCTGAAGACGTGTGGGGAGGTCGAGGCCATCGTCGGGTCGGATGGATGGATCAGGGATCCCTGCACTAGAGAGTTCCTGTACTCACTGCTGCCCCTTCTGTCCTGCTGGACGGTGTCTCACCCAGTGGTCACCCCGACTGGAGTCCTGAATGGCGAAACCCTTGGATCTGACTGTTTGGTCTGAAGAGTCGGCAGTGGAGAATAAATTCATTTGACCTGCATACATCAGGTGAGTTTGTTTTGGTTCTTTGTGGATATGTTACCATTTTGGTTTGTATTTGGTACGGTCTGAGGACCGATTTTGGTTGAAAAGTATTTCCAAATACTTTGCCAGGCATAAGTAGTGAACTTGTTTTCTTTTGAGAATGCCTGGAATAAGTAAACTGGTTTCTTTGTGCTGTCGTTGTTGTTCTGCTGATGCCCGATGGAGGAAAGTCAGCCGGCGCCTCCAGAAGGCACTCCGAATTTTGATATGTATGTGAAGCATGGCCTTGGCCTTATTATGTTTAGAATGCAATGGCACAAATATACGAGGGACAATGCCGAGTTGCAGTGGCCTTTGGCGGGCACTTTTGATGAGCAAAAGATCGAGTATTTACAAGAACAGTTGTCTAAGAAAAGAAGTAGACAGTCTATGTTTGATTCCCTTAGAACGTGGCAAAAAGCAGCTAAACAGAGGCAAATGAAAGCAGAGAAAGAGGCCTGGAAAGGGAGAATGCAGACGTTGACTCAGAAACCAGTAGCATATGACAGGGAAAAGCAGGAGAAGGGTATTGAATGTGAAGATAGAAGGTTTCGATTACAGATTGATAAATCTTATGTGGCCCAAGAAGAAAATTATACTTTTGTGGACGAATTGTTAGATACTCGACCCCCACCTCCATATGCCCCGCAGAGGATATATCCCGCTATTCCCTCACAGTCCCAGCCACCTGTTTCTTCTGTCTCTGCTGTTTCTGCTCCTGCTACTGTTGATCAGACTGCTTTGGCCATGGCACCTCCTGTCCTTTCTTTGTCCTCGCCGTCTGTGACAACTATGACTGTTAGTACTCCTGTCACACCCATTGTTTCAGCGTCCCTTTCGCCAGCTCTTACACCTGCGATGCAGCCAGCAGCGACGTTAGTGTCTGTTACTTCCGTTGCTACTCCCACTCTGTTTTTTCATACCCCGACATTACTGAGTAGTGGGACACCAGTACGTGGATTTGAGGATAGAGACTGGATGAAATTTAAAGAACGTATGGGGCCGTTAGTACAATCTGATGAGGGAGATGAAGAGAAAAGGATAATAGCTAATCAGGCGGCCCAGTGGGTTTGTAAACCCATTTACAGTGTGGAGGATGTTTGGGGAACAATACGAGATTTTGAGCCTTTTATACAGCAGCATGCTCTTAAGCACATGTCGGCGACTTTGATTGGTCTTTGGCAGCAGTGTTTTAAATCAGAAGTGCCTAAAATTTTACATGATATTAGAGATCATGTATATGTTAGTGATTTGAGCCCAGAACAAGTTTTCAGTAATGTTACGACAGTCATAGCTTACAGGGGCAGACTGCATGAGAAGAGCCCCAAGTCGGTATCCCAGTTTCCGATGAGAGAGGTTCATCCTATACATCACCCTGAGATTCCAGAGTTAACGGATGGGCGGGGTAATGTGACTCGAGCGGCAGTAGCAGCCCGGTTTCAAGACCATATGGTTTATACTCCGTGGAAATGAAGCGAAGTTTAATCCCTTGAAACCCATTTACCTGACCCTAGAAAGAACTCCACTGCTTATTATAAAGAGTTGACTGAAGCTGCTTCTTCGACGGTAAAGACTCATGCTGACATTGAAATGTTTTTGGGTCCTTTTGTTCCTGTTGATATTTGGAGACAGGTGCATACTCAAGACCATGTTGCAGAGTTGTGGGGTATGTGGGACCAAATCTAAGTATGTGATCAGGAACGGAAGCCAGGTGATAAGCCTAGAGCAGAGATACTTGCTTTGCCAGGCCGTATCATTATGTATATGCATTCTCTTATTCCACGAGGAAGGATGATTGGGACAAGTTGACGGCTTGTCGACAAAAGAAAGATGATAGTGTGTCTGATTTTTTCACTCGGTTTGAAGATATATTCCTGGATTACAGTGGGCAGGATCTGTCTGCTGAGGGAGGTGTTCGGTTGTTTGTTAATAGATTTGTTTCTAATTTGCTTCCTGAGATCGCAACTCAATTGCAGGCTTCCGAAAGCACCTGGTCCACCTCTTCCCCTTCTGTTATTTTGAATATAGCACAGTACTATGAGCATAGGGATAATGAGGAAAAGGAGAGGACAGAGAAAAAGCATAAGGATTTGAAGACAAAGGTGTTGTTGCACCAGGCTTTTAGAGGGAATAGTAGAGGACGTGGTGGTTTGGCCCGACAGCTTCTACGCACTAGTAGGCAGCCAAACGCTACGCCCCTGGGTCCGAATCAGTGTGTGTATTATAAAGAGGAGGAACATTGGCGTAGCGAGTGTCCTGTGTTTTCGCATAAGGTGGCGGTCCCTAGAGAATGAGGTTCTCATGGAAGGGGTCATGGGGCTGGTGGGGCAGGCAGGGCTCAGAACGCTGCAGCCTCACAGGGTCGTTCTGATAATAATTACTTTGATGACCCTCAGGATGGACAGTACTACCACGATGATTATGATGTGGATCAAGTGACAGGAATGTCTTACAGCTAGGACAGCCAGAGACAGAGTGGGGGACCAGTTCCGATACCTGTGGACCAGAGTGGTCTATATCTAACAGTGGAATTGCAAGGTTTGACTAAGGAATTTTTGGTGGACACAGGTGCGACGAAAAGTTCTGTTTCTCGAAATATGGTCCCTGGGGCGGCTCTGTCCGGCCATAATAATGTTTCGGTAGGTTTCACTGGTGTACTGGTTGTAAGCCCCATTTCAAGAACCCTTGCATTGTCTATCGGTCCTTTAACTGTGGATTCGACATTTTTGCTGACATCTAACTGTGATGAGAATTTGATGGGTTTGAATTTGTTAAAAAAACTGCATGCTTTGATTTATTGTTCCCCAGCAGGTGTCAATATGACAATGGTTCCAGATGTGGTGTGCGCTAAGCAGTGTCTGTCCAAAGATGCGGCCCTTCCTGTTGAATTTAAAGATGTGCCACCCACACTTTGGGCAACAGGCGACACAGACGTGGGATTGTTGCAGATATGACCTGTTTCGATACGCGTTAAGGATGGTGCTATTTTACCTCGTATCCCTCAATATAAAATACCACAGGCAGGAGAGCGAGCCTTATTGCAAATTGTGCAGGATTTGATTAAGAAGGGAGTGGTTGAGGAGACAACAATTAATATTTGTAATAGCCCTATCCTTCCCATTCTTAAGCGGACGCCCTCAGATTCTTTTGATGACCATGAAGATGTTTATCATTTTGTGAATGACTTGCGTGAAGTTAATAATATAGTGATTCCCCAGTTTCCGGTAGTTCCTGACAACACCGCTCTTTTGACAATGATTCCCTCTTCTGCTAAATTCATTTCTGTCATTGATTTGAAAAATGTGTTCTTCAGTATCCCTATTCATCCTGATTGGAGATATCTGTTTGGGTTCACCCTAGCTGGTAGAAGTTTTAGGTTCTGTCGCGCTCCTCAAGGCTATGCAGAGAGTCCGAGTAGCTATAGTCAGGCTTTGAAAGGGCAGTTGGATTCCTTGTCGCTCCCCACAGGTAATGTATTGCTACAGTATGTCGATGACTTGCTCATCGCTTCAGATACAGAACAAGGCTGCAGAGACAGTACAATTAAATTGTTGTTGCATTTAGCTCAGCATGGCCATAAAGTATCCCTTTCAAAATGTCAATATTGTCTACAGGAGGTCACCTACTTAGATCACCTACTGTTGAAGGAGGGTAGGAGTTTGACCCGGAGCTTATTAGTACCATTGTTCAAATGCCAGTTCCACAAACCCAGAAAGATGTACACGCCTCTATAGGTATCACTTCCTACTGTCGTCGGTGGATACCTAACTATTCCCTACTAATTAAGCCCCTGCTTGCATTAACCACTAAAGAAGTGCATGTGCCTGGGGGCGTGGCCAAGCCGAGCAGCAAGATGGCCGCTTGAATCAGAGGCTCTGCCGGCCGAGCATACAATCCGGCATGAATCCTGCTAAATCCTACCAGTAAACCCTACCATAGAAGATCGCCTTGAATTAACAGCCGGTGCTGCATCCGCTGAGGCGTTCGCTGAACGGAGTGCGGCGGTGACAGCGGTGTAATAGAATCCGCAGGCCCGGGACGGAGCGGACGCTCAAGTGAGGGAGGCCCGGCTACGACACACACCGCCCTGCGGGTCGGAGGGAGAGCGGCGCCCGCACTACTGGAACTCCTGCAGGCAAAGTGCGGAACGCCGAGGCTGACCCTGAACCGAAGCGGGAAGACGGGGACCGCGAGCGGACTCCCGGTGCAGGCCCCCGCCCCTCCCCACAGCAAGGCACGGACTGAGCGGGTAAGACGAGCCTGAGACGCGGGAGGAGGGCGCCAAACAAGCGGAGCGCATATCTTGCACGTAGATGAGAGGCGCTTTATGCAGCGACGAGGAGAGCACACACGGGCCCATTCGCGCGGCCTCACTGGGGGGTCATGAGGTGGCGCGTACCGAGGGCCGGGTACGAGAGAGACAGTCGGCCATACTATAATCGGGGACAGAGATTGGGCACATCGAGGGACTTCCCACCGCTCTCCCACCTAAGCACCAGAGTTACATCATAGTAACACGGGAGATCTCCCGGCATGCTGCCGGACAGCCCTAGGAGAACCATATAACAGTGGAGGAAACGGTGGGAACCATATTGGGCCGTCTGGATGAGGCGCGTCACCAGCACACAACATTGCGGATACTTCTCGCCCCGGCTGGCTGCTGAAAGGGATGCAAGAGTGAGGTGCGGACAGTTACAACCTTGAGCCATACAAAGTCAGAGCGGGCTGTACGCTCTGAGTGGAGGGGACGCGCATGCAAATAAACACTCCTGTACACACATTGACTGCGACTTGACGAGGTGCGGCCCCCATTGATATTGATCTCACCTTCATCGATCTACTGTAACGAGAGGAGGCTAACACACGCACTATCCGGGGCGCGCGGCGCCAGCTTCATTTCCATACTATTCTTCTGACTGTCTTGGCCTGCCTGACCTGGACGGGGACCTTCACAGTAAGACACACAATGGGCAAGACGGATGCTAAACAACCCAAGATCACCTTTGATAAGCGCAGTACCCGGCAGATGGATGGCGAAACGGTGGCGCAGACACTAGTGCCAGAAACCCAACTGGAGCAAGAACAAGAGGAGGACATAAAAACTATGCTGCGGGACATGAAAGGATGTTTGAAAGACATAGACTCCAAAATAGACTCTCTCGCTGTAAGGATGGATCAAGTCTCGCAAAGAGTTGATAAACACGAATCACGCCTGACAGAGCTGGAAACAAGAGTCTCGGACAACGATGATCGAACTACGGAGACGCATGAACACCTCTTGCGCATGGATAAGGTGTTAGAAGTTATAAAGGCGAGAAATGAAGACTTGGAAGCCAGATCCAGAAGAAACAACATCCGAATTACTGGCATACCGGAATCCACAGCCATCACAAACATGGAAAAATATGTTGAGGCCCTCTTTCGGGACTTATTTGGGGCGGACCTCTCGGCCATGTTTCTGGTAGAGCGGGCCCATCGCACGCTGGGGCCGCGGCCTCCGCCGGGTGCCCTTCCAAGACCCATCCTAGCCCGGCTGCTTAACTATAGGGATAGAGACACGGCCCTCCGCCTGGCACGGGAGAGAGGGACGCTACAATACCAAAATAATGCCATCTCGCTATACCCCGACTTCACCCAGGCTGTTCAGAATGCGAGGAGAGAGTTTCTCCCGGCAAAACGACTGCTCCAACAGGCCGGGCTAAAATACGCCATGCTCTATCCGGCCAAGCTTAGAGTCCACACCAATGGGAAGCCTTCTTTATTCGTCGATGCAGGGGCAGCACTGAAATTCGCCAAACAGCAACCGCGACAGCAACGAGCCAGAGAACAAGATAAAGATATTGCGTCACAAAGTCAGCTAAGTGACAATGACTGAACCAAGGGGAAAGGGCTTGCACCATCAGTGTCTCTGTAAATAACGCCTGATTGAGGAGGAAATATCCTTTACTGGGGTTTTTTATTTTATTTTTTATTTTTTCAGAACTGTTTACATACATGAGCTAAGAGGGATTTAGGGTAGTGTAACAAGCTCGGCCACTCCGTTCCACTAGTGACGGAGGAGTTCGCCGGCAACCTCACGCCCCCTTGGGATAATTCCCTATTGCTAAAAATGTTTGGGTTATTTGGATCTAGAGGGTGGGCAGTACAAAATCTCAACCTGATTGGGGGTTGGAGTGGGTGGGGGCGGGCGGGTAATGTTTGTTATTGTTTGTTGTACATTGCAAGATGTCTTATATCTAACCGCAAACATGCCACGACATGGACGAAACGGGACACACTGGGACACGGGCACTATTTTTGGGACAGGATTGGTGCATACAAGAATGGGGCTGAGCTTTGCGGCCACACCGATCACATTTGGGGATCAAAATACACTACCACTAACCTGACTGCCCTGATATGCCTCACGTGGAACGTCCGTGGGCTCAATGACTATAGGAAAATGCGTCTAATACACTCACATCTCACGAGACACTCGGCCGCGATATGCCTCTTACAGGAAACCCACTTGAGGGGACAGGCGTGCGATAGGCTGAAATCAGGCAGATGGAGCGAAGTTTTCACCTCCTGCTACTCCAACTATGCACGCGGTGTGGCCACACTCATTAAGAGGGGTATCCCCTGGCGTACAATAAAAGTAATCAGTGACACGGAGGGACGCTACGTGCTGGTTCATGGGGTACTGTTCAATCGAGAGGTCACAATCGCGAATGTCTATGCCCCTAACGTAGACGACCCCTCTTTCTTTCAGAAAGTATGGCACGCTATCCAAACACTGGGGACGGGCCTGTTCTATGGGGGGATTTTAACACAGTACTGTCGCTAAGCCTAGATAGAGAGGGTACATCACGCACACATCACCCGCAGGCAGCAGGGACATTAAAACAGATTATGGAAGATAACAGTCTCATAGATACATGGCGACACCTACATCCGGATACTAAGGAAGGTACATGCATCACACACCAATACAGCGCTTGGTCTCGATTGGATTTCTGGCTCACAACCCCTGACTTGCATGCATGGGTAACTGCTGCGTCACATCACGCCCGCACATTATCCGATCACTCCCCAGTTATGCTGTCACTGCAGATTCCCGAGCCTTATAGACAGCCCTTCACATGGCGCCTGCCCAATGGGGCGCTGTTGGACTCCGTATTCAGGGAGGAACTGCACTCGCATATAAAAGAATATTTCGAGAAAAACACGGGGTCTGTGGACTCGGAGGGAGTCTGTGGGAGGCATTTAAGGTGGTGGTTCGCGGACACTGCATAGCGGGACAAAGCAGAGTACTCAGGGACATAAGAGGGACCCTAGGCCGCCTGGAAGCGGAAATACACACACTTGAACAACAATACTACGCCGCACCGTCGGCGGACACATTGGGGAAAATTAGGAGTAAATTGACCTCTTACCAGGAAGACGCTGACAGGGAGCTACGGTTTTTACACAAACACGCGATTGCAAGATCCTACGGAGAGGGGGACCGTCCGGGGAAGACACTTGCGAATCTATTGAAGCCACCCAGGGGGCCACATACATCACATCGATACAGGACGCGGATGACAACCTGGTGCACTCCCCGCCCGAGATACTACACACTATGCGGGAATTTTACACCCACTTGTACACGTCCCAAACTACCCCTTCGGTTGCGATGCTAGAGGACTACTTTGATTCTATAGCACTAGTGTGGTTCAGCAATCACCACAGGGAATATATGGATGCCCCGTTCACGGTAGATGAAGTGAAACGGGTTATTGGCGGCATGCGGGCAGACAAAGCGCCTGGGGCGGACGGCCTTACAGCACGGTTTTATAAAGAATACTCTGAGGAACTTGCCCCCGCTTACTAGCGGTGTTTCAGGAGGCGCTGCAGGTGGGAATTCTCCCCCAATCCATGAAAGAGGCGATTATAATCGCACTACTTAAACCGGACAAAATCCCCAACTCTGCGACTCATACCGTCCACTCTCTATGATAAATCTAGACGCTAAGATTTTCGCAAAGCTATTGGCGAACAGGCTCCAGCCCCTGCTCCCCTTGATAATACTACCGGATCAGTCCGGATTTGTTCCGGGAAGGGCGACCTCACACAATCTTAGAACCCTTTTCGGCCTACTGCATTACATGGCGCCGCACGTGCCTGCTGCGGCTGCACTACTGGACGTGTCAAAGGCCTTCGATTCGTTGGAGTGGGGGTTCCTTTTTCCTCTGCTCGAGCGGATCGGCCTGAGTCCACTTTTTATTAATTACATCCGACTGCTGTACACACGACCCACGGCACGCCTGCGAGTTAACGAACTGGTATCTGAGCCGCTAGATATCACAAGAGGGACTAGACAGGGGTGCCCCTGTCACCGTTGCTGTTTGCAATTGCGACAGAGCCGTTGGCAGCGAGACTACGTCAGCACCACGCACAAAGGGAATTGGACTCAAGACCCGGGCGATTACTGTGTCCATGTATGCAGACGATATCACACTTTATATGACGCATCCCAAGGAGAACTTGTCACCCCTGACGAGAGAAGTAGTGAGATTTGGAGGACTATCGGGTGTAAACATAAACTGGGGCAAGTCGGTGCTTCTCCCGCTTACACCTAGTACTCAGACATTTGACACGGATTACCCTCTAGTCTGGGCCTCGGGCCCAATTAGATATTTAGGGGTCTGGATTAGTACTGATATACAAGATATATGGACTGAAAATTATGGACGGGTGGTGACTTGGATAGAAGATAGGATACGACGGTGGAGGGCTCTCCCCTATCCCTGGCGGGCCGGATCGCCATAGCTAAAATGGTTATACTACCAAAACTTTTATATCTCTTTGTTAATATACCATTGCCACTCTCGGTGCAATTTCTTAAGCGACTCAGATCTCTCATGGTGGAGCTAGCGTGGGCGGGGGGACAGCCACGGATAGCATGGGAAGTTTTGACTTTGCCGCAGGAACAGGGAGGACTGGCAGCCCCGGATATCGCGCTGTACGCATTTAGCGCCCAGGCACAATTTTTACATTATTGGACACACCCTACACCCTACCAACCCCATGTGGCCATAGAAACAGACAGAGCGGCCCCATTGCCGGTGTCCACGGCACTATACCCCCGTACAAGCGCACCCGCGGAGAGATAGACACGGTGCAGGTGATGAGATGGGCGTGGGACGGTCTACGTAAGAGAGCGCACCTTGAAGTGCTATATGCCCCATCCATGCCTATCCTAAATAACCCAATGTTCCCCCACTTATGGGGAGTAAGGCGAGCGAACGCGCAAGTGCGCACGGCCTGAGACTTAGTGGAGACCTCTACCCCAACGACACGTTCCTTACCATGCACCAGATGTGTGCCCCCGCAGCACCCACGGCGCTAGATATGTTATTATATTACCAGCTGAGAGCATCCTGCAAACGTAGATTTCCCACCTATCCGGCGCCGCCGCAGCCCTTGGCGGCGCTCGAGAACCTACTGGCGGTGGAATCGGGCGTAAGCTCATTACACGCATTTACAGAAACACACAACAAACATCGCCGGTGGCGACTCCCGCGTCACGGGTGGCTTGGGAAGAGGAACTGGGAACACCCCTCACGGACGAACAATGGAAGCTAAGCTGCGGGCAGCTAAAACGGTTGTCACCCAACTACCGTCTCAGATTAATCCACTTCAAGTATCTCCACCGCTTGTACAGGACTCCCATACACTTACACAGAATAGGATTGCGGTCGGATGACTGCTGTTGGAGATGTGGCACACCGCGAGCAACCTTCCTACATTTAGCCTGGCACTGCAGGCAGATAGCTAATTTTTGGCTGGAAGTCTATCAGCACATAAAGCAGATCACAGGATTGGACATCCCATGCACACCGCTGACATCCCTACTTGGGGTACTCGAGGCGATAACCCCGAAATCCCGTAAGCTACCTGAAATACTTCTTCTGATGGCAAAGCGTCAGATAGCGTTACATTGGGGGTGGAGAGACCTCCGCTGTCCAAAGACTGGATTAAAAACGTCACGTACTGCAAGATACAGCTGTCGACCTACTGGGAATTGCAGCCGTCCAAGTCTAGACCAAAAGACATTTGGGAACCATTTACATTGTGGCTGAGTGCTCGGGCGGGGGAGGACTAATGTACTGTCTGCATATTCAATGTCAGGGAGATGGGAGCTGATTGGGGGACGGGAGGGGGGTTCTGCCGTAAACTAGAGACACCTGTTATCAAATTATATGCACTAATGAAAACCGGGGTCTGCACCCCACGGGTCATACTGGGCCCTTATTATTTAAACGGAATGGACATGAAATGGCTATGTCACACCTAATTGTATGGACTACGACACTGCAATGTATATTTGTTTTTGTTGTTGAAAATGCAAATAAAAAGCAATTTAAAAAAAAAAGAAGTGCATGTGCCTTTACCTTGGACATCTGAATGTCAGCAGTCTTTTGAGCAACTAAAAACTGCGCTTTGTTCGGCTCCAGTGCTTGGTACCCCTAACTACGCCAAATCCTTTGTATTATATGTTCATGAGATGGCTGGTTTCGCGCTTTCTGTTTTAACACAGAAATTCAGAGATAAGCAACGGCCATCTGCTTATTTCTCTGCTGTGCTTGATCCTGTCGCACGAGCCCTCGTGAACAGTCTAAGAGTGGTCGCAGCCGTGGCTGTCGCGATTAGACAATTGGCTGGACTCATACTTGATACTGACACTGTTTGCTATACATATCACGATCAAAAGATGTGCCACTCTGAACCCAGCCACGTTACTGCCCCTCCCTTCTGAGAATGATGAGATTGATAAACATGATTGTATCTTCCGGACGGAAGAAGAGACGAAAGGACGGGTAGACTTGACTGATGTTCCCTTATCTGACCCTCAAGGAGAACTATATGTCGATGGCTCATGCTTTAAATTACCAGATGGCACTACAACTGCTGCAAATGCTATTACTACGTTGCGTACGGTAATTGAGACATCATGAGTTCCCTATCAGTCAGCCCAAGCTGCAGAGCTCGTCGCCCAAATACGAGCTTGCGAATTGAGTGAGGGACTGGTTGTCAATATTTATACTGACAGTCAGTACGCCTTTGGAGTCGCGCACAACTTCGGGCGACTCTGGGCCGAGAGAGGGTTTCTTACTTCACATGGTGCCAAGATTCAACATGGGCATCTTATATTGAGGCTTTTGTCTGCTTTGACACTCCCTAAGAAATTGGCCATAGTGAAGTGTGGCGCCCACCGGAAAGTCACTGACGATGTAGGGAAGGGGAACTCTTTTGCAGATCAGACGGCTAACGAAACAGCCCGGACTAAATTGAAAAGAATGTTTGTAGCAGGTCCCGCTAGGTGGGTGCCTGAAATCACCATGTTTGAGGATACATTTGAGAACGTGAAGGAGATAGAGAGTGAGGCCACAATAGAGGAATTAGCAATGTGGCAAGAAAGTACAGCACAATTGAACGATGAGGGATGTTGGATTGATAAGTCAGGGAAGCAGAGATGGATGTTGCCAGATGCATATGTTCTTCCTGTAGTCATGATGGCTCATGGCCCAGCCCATATTAGTGCTAAGGGTATTTGCAAGTTGTTAGACCCAGTATGGCAGAATAATAACATTTCAAAAACAGCTGCACATTTAGTAAAGTACTGCATGGTGTGCATGATGCACAATCCTGGGAAGGGTACTCCTACACCACCCGGTAATTTTGCACCACCCAATTTCCCTTTTGAGGTCATCCAGATGGACTATATAGAATTAGATAGGTGCAATAATTTGAAGTATGTTTTGGTGGTTGTTTGTGCATTCAGTAAGTGGGTTGAGGCTTACACCACTAAAGATAATATAGCCATGGCGACTGCAAAGGTACTCCTAAAGGAGTTCTTCCCTCGTTTCGGCTTGCCCCATTTGATCTGGAGTGATAACGGAAGTCATTTTAATGCCAAGGTCATTCAGTTAATTTGTGATGGTTTGCACATTAAGCAGAAGTTTCATGCTGTAAATCACCCACAGTCAGCAGGTTTGGTTGAGAAGTACAATGGTACTCCCAAACTGAAGTTGGCAAAGATTCAGGAGACAACAGGGTTACAGTGGCCAGATGCTTTACCATTAGCTCTTTTGTCAACAAGAACAACAGCACATTCTAGGACAGGATTGTCACCATACAAGGTCGTATTTGGACGCCCGGCAAATGTCTGGGGCGTCCCGCGACCTCGTCGCTTCTCTGATATTGAGTACCCCTTGTTAATCGATTACCTGTGCCAGCTAACTGAAAATGTGTGTTCTATTCATCAACAGGTCAGTGAGTCCCTGCCCGCTACACCAGAGGGACCCGGACACAACATTCGGCCTGGGGATTATATACTCATCAGAATCTTACAGCGGAAGAAGAATTTGAAACCACGCTGGAAGGGACCGGAACAGCTCCTTCTGGCTACACGTACTGCGGTCAAGGTTGCTGACCGAAAGAATTGGGTGCTTGGCACTCATTGCAAAAGGGCACCTCTGCCTTTGCCTTATGACCAATGGATCAAGGACAGAGTAGGGGACTCTGAGTGTGAGACAGTGCCTCAGTTTGTCCCCTTTAGTGACGCTAAACTAACCTGGACACAAACGGATGCAGAGAATGATGAAGTGCTGAATGCAACAGTTCCACCAGAGATACGAGCTGTCCAGGAGCCCCTTTCTATTGATCCCTCTGTGCCTGGAGTCACCAGGTACAATCTGCGTCCTCGGCTGAGGAATAGTGCACCAAAGAAGAAGTCAGATTAGCCAGGGATGGACTGTGTAAGTTAGGGTGTACTGTGCTGTAGTACCAACGGAGTTAGTTTAGGGTAATGTGAGATTGGTGCACTGTTTTGACATCGGACAGGATAGATTGGACTTGCTCCCTTGGAGGGGGGTACATTATCCTAATCGGCGTGGGATACATCGTGAGCTTAGGACAGAGCAAGCTCCACCGCCGGTGCTCAAGAGCGACAACGTTTGATAAACAAAAGGAGCCTGTACCAGTGAGGCTCTGACAGACACTGGGAACACTTACCTTTCCTATTATTTTTGTTGCATTTCTTTCCTTGCTTCATAATGCATCCCTTTGGTCGGCCTATTGCTGAGGAGGAACAACCATTTGCACCACCGCGTTTAGCACAGGGTTGGTCGACAAAGAGTAAAATAGTTTGCATATTAATTGTTGTGATTGCAATAGTGACAATATTTGGAATATCCTGGTTTCTAGAGGAGAAATTTCCTGTACATTCCTTGGTAGGTACAACCCCCACTCCCCCTGATCACATTTTTGTTACTCTAGCCCCACACAAAGCAGTACACAGGCAGTCCTACATGGACAATGTATTTATACAAATGAATTGTTTCGACTGGTGTACTTCCAATTTCATCATTCTACTTTGGATATAACATCCACTGATTCTCACACTGCAAATGAATATTTACGATACTACCAAGGGTTTACCCCCTTGGGCCCGGCAGGACAGGGGACTCTAGGGACAATGTCCTCAAAGTCTTGTTTGAAAACGTACCATAGAGTAAAGGACAATGCCTGGTTTCGAATGGAATTGGCTGATTTCCAATGGTTTAACACCTCTGAGTACTTCCGATCCTTCCGAGGTCGAATTATTACCGAAGATAAACCGATACCTGTGCCAGTGGTCAATACGACAGCTCATTTTTGTGTCCAGGGCACTGGGGAGATAAAGGTAGGTGAGAGTAAATGTAATTTCACCTACAAGCTGAATACGACTAATAGTCCGCCTTTGATCCTACCCCATAATGTCTATTTTGTCTGTGGATCACAGGCTCACGTCTGGCTCCCAAGGGGATGGTCAGGCACATGTTATCTTTCCTTGCTTTTTCCCCCTGTATACGTTGCCCCGTCTAATTATCACAAAACTCATTGGGTGCAATGTGGAAGTGCATTCCTGGCCCGAGTAAGAAGGGTTGTTGACACAAAGGATATAGATCAAACAGACACTACCGCACAGCAATTTGGAGATGCTGTGAAGGGCCTGTT
Source organism: Calotriton arnoldi (assembly GCA_963921515.1). Taxonomy (NCBI): domain Eukaryota; kingdom Metazoa; phylum Chordata; class Amphibia; order Caudata; family Salamandridae; genus Calotriton; species Calotriton arnoldi. The sequence goes on along the minus strand of CAWUFW010007152.1, from coordinate 123,564 downwards.
ACCTTTTTGGGGCCCCATGGCAAATAGCCTTCAAGTTCGTCAGTTAACTAGAGTTGTTGAAGCGGTTATTATTACAACTGCTGGGATAATGACGAATGTCACTGCTGAGCTCCAGGCTACGGGATTAGTCACTTTGCAGAACAGGATGGTGTTAGATGTTATCCTTGCAGAACGGGGAGGGGCCTGTTGCATCATAGGCAGCAGCTGTTGGGTTTACATACCTGATAATGCTCCCAATGTTTATTCAGCTATACAGAAATTACATAGGATATCGGCTGAGATACACCAAGAAGCAGGTACTTGGACACTGTCGGGGTGGTTGTCAAACACGTTAATATCTTGGGGTTTGAAGATTCTCACTTTCTTGGCTGTGGTTGCTGGTATTTTCTTTACCTGTTGCCTCTGTATACAGTCTCTCCCAGCTTGCTGCACCCATTGCGTAAATGTTCTCATCCCCAAACAGAAAATATCAGTTCATGATACTAATGCCGCCATTATGCTACAAAAGGATATTGATGATTTGATGCAGACAGATGAGGGTATTTTTGAGACTTAATGAATATGTGAACTACTCCTCATAGTGATGTTTCTTGTCCTTTGAAATGTTATACTCTCCTTGATAACAACATAACATGGTTAGCTCATGCTAAAAGGGGGGTCTGATGGAATAAATATGTTTTTGCTGTGTTGATAATGTATTGTTCTATGTAAGTTAGCATTCGCAGCACCATTTTATGTTTGGCCGCCATTTTGAACTATGATCGAAACTAATCTTTCCCTTCCTGAAAAAACAGCTTTTGGTATGTCTCGTTTATCCAAGGTTGGGCCCTGCCTTTGCTCTATGAATACACTGCTCTTATTAGCGCATACCTTTCCCACTAGATAGAGGCATTCTCCTACTAGTCTAGCAGTGGGCACGGACGGAGTGACCTTGAGTAATAGATAGTGTGTGCCTGGCCTCAGGATCGAAACTTATCCTTCTGTACTTCTTTGTGTAGCTGCATTTGCCTGGAAAATTCCATTGTGGGCGTGCCTTCATTGGTTCTGAATAGTACAAAATGTATCACCATGTTTTCTGATGTCAGTCCCACTGCAGAAATCCTAAGAGACTGGGCAGACTGGGCTCCACTCGAGAGTATCTGAATAAATATATTGGTTTGTATTCTCTACTGTCTGACCGACTCTTAATTTGTATGGAAGGCTGGAGGTGGTCGTGAGTGACCCTAATCGGGTCAATTTCTTCAAGATACACGAGCAATCAGCATGGGTCGCACCATACGTTGATGCCCCCGGGCATAACTTAACAGCTACAGCCACAAACTTAAGCTGTGACATGTTCAAAGTGGTTTTGTGGGGGTTGAGTACATTGATAATTCCCTGCTGGCATGAACGCATGCCCAGTTTGTTCTATTCTGACCTTAAGTGTCTTTTTCATTCCTCAAGCAAGCCTGGGCAGCTACAAACAATGTATTGAAAAGATTCATCATACTTTCCACAATCCCTAATTGTTGTTGGCTCCAGGGATTGGCACCACCTGGCTAGGTGGTACAGGAGCAGCCCTTCCCCGAGCCTGAGGGCCCTGAATCTTGCTATTCTATATTTTGGGAACATGCAGGACAAGTAAGGCTGAAATTGCCTCGGTTGGTATGAGTTGATAACAGCCCAGGCATGACTGCGCTTTGCTAGAACATCCATGTCAGCCTGATGTGAGAGGGAGCGCACTGGCTTTTTGCTGCATTGCTTAAAGGCATTTTGGCTCACGTGTAGTCTCAAGAGTTCTCCGGCATTCAAGATACTGCAGCAATCCTCAAAATGCAGGAAATGGGGTTGTCTAGGGCCACCAGATTTTAATTTCGACCCACAGTAAAGCTTCCAAGCTTCCTCACCTAGCGAGCTGAAGTTTGTGGCAGAGATTTAGGAACGCACCTGCTCTTGCCAACTTCTGGTCAAGAAGGCCGAGTTTCAGCCAGATCTGGGTGGCTGAGGAGGATCTTGGCAGCCGAAGAGCAGTCTTGTAGTTCTTGCTGACCAATTTTTTTAGAAGCTTGCTGTCACTCCCCAACAAGATTTTGCTTCTGCAAGCTGGGATGGAATGATTTATGCCCTCATTGCTTTCAGGAGGGCACAAGACTCACCCTCACAGTAAACTTGATCATTTTGATAAGGATGACAGGAGGGTCAATGCTTTGATTTCTAATGCCTCCATGTGTTGAACAAAGGAGCGCCTTGCATCAATGGTGACACCTAGGTACTTGTATGTTTGTTCCTTCAAGATCTTGTTGTTGTTGAGGTACCACCGCCTGCCTTGTTGACTTTCCTGCCCAGTGTTACGATTTTAGTTTTCCTTAGGTTGACTTCCAGGCAGTTGTCATTAGAGTAAGGGTGCAGCACATTTAACAGGCTCTGCAGCGCAACACTCGTGTAGCTAAACAATGCTAGTTCATTAGCATAAAGCAGATTGCTGATGTGTTTGCCTCCTATTTTGGGAGAATGACTATTATTATCATCAAGAGCGCTGGAGAAGTAAAATATTTGCAAGGTAAAGAGCAGGGTAGCCAGCACACACCCCTGCTTGACCCCCGCAAGGTGGGAATTTTCTTAGATACACAGGTTACGTCATCCAAATTGACGCAGATCCGTGTGTCAGTGTGCAATTGCATGATTGCCTCTAGCTTCAACCATAGGGCCTCCCTTGGGACAGAGTCAAACACTGCCCTGAAGTCGACAAAGTAGCAGTGCAGTGAAGTCTGAGATCTTACAGCCCTTTCAGATAGCAGGTTCAGGCACCAACTCTGGGGCTTCCTCGTACTTATCTTGTAAGAAGTTAATGTTGAATTCCCCATTATAATACAGTCCGATAAGGGATGTTCCCTGTCCAGGTCTCATAAGGCCAATATACGATGGCTCATTGGCCCTTTTTTCCTGTGAACAAGGGCTGATGTAAGTGTTGATTAGCAGGAGAGAAGGTGGGGTCTCCAATCGAGGAATTTGACTGCTTGTAGCCAGCCCTCTTGCATGGTTATGGGTTAAGTCATCACTCGATGCTTGGTGGAAATATACAATGAGAAACCACTTTTGGATCTGCCATTTTTGTGCTCTTTGAAGGCTGGTTTGCAGAACTCAAGGAAGCTAGTGACTGTTTGGTGAATGGTGGACCAAGTTTCTTCTAGGGGAATGATTTCAAATTCATCATAAAAATCATGGCGATCTATGAACCGCTACTTCTGATCAAGGCAACTAATGTTCCAAGAGCACAGGGAAGGGAGCAATTACTCATCAGGGTATGGCTGTGCACTTTCATTATTTCAATCGGGACACCTACGAGTTAGAGCTGAGAGCAACCAGATCTACACAGCCCCTAAGCTGTCGTATGTCACCATCTCTTGGTCACTGGAACCTGAAGATATGTGACATAAGCATTTTTCAAGATGGAGTAAGTCTCTTGCATAGGCACAACTGACGCAATCTGCTCTTTTGTGAGAACCACAGGATTGCCTGTTTCTTTAAAGACACTGGGGCATATTCTGAAGAACGTGTGATAACCATCGCAAAAGTTACTTAATGCAACCTCCAACATCGCAGTATATCGCGGGAAATTTATGCCGTGTTAACCAAGTATTCACAACACAGCGGTACCATGCGATAGTCACCAGATAACGCGTCAAATGGCCGTGTTAAAATCAACGCCACGCTGCAAAAATGTGAAACACGAACGCAAAAAAAGATGCGATGAGGCCAATCGTGATACAAAAAGCAGCGACAACCAGCGGCAGGCCTGCAAATCCCACGCATCTGGTATGAAAATGCACTATAAAAGCACCAAAAAAAACACACCAGAAACAATCCAAAGTGCGTAGCAACATGGATGCACCCTGACCCAGCGCAGAGGCCAACGCGAACCCCACAAGCCCCACAGACCACCAGCAAGGACCAACGGGGTCAGGGAAGGCCAAGGAGAAGAGGGAGAGGAAGACGGGGTGCAGTCCGTAGGAAACAAGACCAGCGTCACGGATGTGACAGTACACTACCAGCAACTGACCCACAATCAGACTACCTTGAATGCAGCCGGAGTGTCGAGGAGGCAAATGGAGGAGGCCAAGAGGCGCTGGCATGACGTGGAAACCTAAACCAGGCCCAAAGCCTCTGCCAACAGGAAGGCAGCAACGGTGACAGGAGGTGGGAGTCCTGCGCCACAGGAGGAGCTGGAGGAAATGGAGGCCAGTCATCAGTGTGGAGACGGTGCAAGGAGGTGGGAGTACGGACACAGCTCGAGAGGACCTGACACAACAACAACAGGGTGAGTAACGAACAGGGATTGGGGGGACGGGAGGAGATGGGCACAATGGCACACATGCACAAGGATGTGTAGCAAACTGCACACCCACAATTACCCAGGGTCATGTCCCCAATCCCCGTGGCACACTGCAGCACACACACATGGCAATCACAGCACATCCCATGACAATGTGGCACAAAGTGCAACACCGACACTGCAGAACAGGGGATACAACTGGGTCCGCCCATGCGCAGAAACAGGCCAATCACATTTGACAGAGCAGGGAACTGTGAGATGCATATGTAAGGGTACAACCTCACATCAGTCATGTAGTCCAAATGTCCACTGTCCCCCCTCAAATTGCCAGCACCGCCCAAACAGTCACAATGTACATTGTCACACAGTCTGCATGTCTACAAGAACAATGCGCCAACATAAATGTCAACACAATGTCAACATGCATCTCCCCTTCACATTGCAGAGGGACAAACAACACCTCCAGCGGGTCAGACCAGACAACCCATCAGTGATGCCCGAGACAACCACCACACATTCGACACCGATGCCCTACTACAGCCCATGGGATACGTGCGCTTTCTGTTGCGCTTATTGTGTGCACTGTCGCCAGGGGCCACTAGTGGGACATGTGTGCAGTCAATTGCCCCCTGACACGTGTGGGAAGCCAGCTGTGGCGTACATGCCTTGCTTGGTCTCTGGCTGTTCCTGCGCAGTGTGTGTGAAGTATGGATAGTGGGGTACCAAGCTGATGGTGTCATCCATGACCGTTGTGGGGGACTTGGATTGGCCTGGCTGTGTGACTCCTCCGTCTCAGGCGGATGTTGGTTGGAGGGTACCAGAGGCCAACACGTGCAGCACAGCCAGCTGCTTTGTCTGCGGTGGGATGTTGGTTGTCCGCTGTGTTGGTACCGTCAGCCTGTGGGCAATGGTGGTCAGGATGCGGCGGAGGGTTGTCCCTTTGGGCATATAGTGGGCAATGACATTCTCTGGTGTTGGGTCTATGAGGTTGGTGCATTTTCAGAGGGTCGCTGTCTTTGTCTGCGCTGCCTCCGTGTTGGTCGGGGGGCGGTGGGTGTCCGGGGGGTGGGGGTGGTCCTGGGGGTGGTGGCGGTGGGTGTTGGGGCCCTCCTGGGTGTCCGGCCCGCATGCTCAGTGGCTCCATGGCATCTGTTGGTCTTCAGGTGTGGCTGTGGGCTGGGCTCCCTTTTGTGGTGCAGGCTGCCGTCCGACTTTACACCAGGTCAGAGCAGATGTTAATTTCCTGCTGCTAACGCGCATTATCGCATGTTTCGTGGTCTTTTCGCAGATCTGGCTGGTGGTTGAGAATATTGCGGAGTGGTGTTTTCGCGGCACGGGTACGCCTACTCTGCATCTCATTAGCGATAGTTGCCGGGGTCATCTGTGGCGATGTTTTTTGCGGCTGCTATTGCGGTAAAACTGGTGTTATGGGCTATTAACACCAGCTTGTGAATGGGGCGATGAATTTATCGCAACTTTGGCTGCGATAAAGTGCCATTAACTCGGCGATAGCTCCTTGAGAATATGCCCCACTGAGCGTTATGCCCCAAGAGTTGAAGCCCTTCTCTCTGGACAGGATCTTTTGCAGTTGAGCCAAATGTCACTAATGTAGGCTCAGAGATTAGTGCACCCCTTGGGGCAAGAAATTCAATTGAGATGATATCTTTTGATTTCAAGTAGCTAAGCCCCGAGATGGCCTTCATTAGGCTTAAAATATTTCCTCTATTCAGGATGTCAAGGGGGCTTTGTGTGTGGTATTTTGGGACATTGACATTGAGTTGTTGTAGGGCTGCCTGCCTGGCAGGTCCTTGGCTTACGATAGGGTGAGGGGGACCATTAAAGTGGGTTTTAAAACATTGTTACCTCCTTGGTTATCTTTCATCAATGGACCGCTCATCAGATGGTCCACTGTTAGGTCCTTTTTGGACCAAGGGTCTGAGGGGTACAAGTCTCCCGGCTCTCTTGCAGCTGTCAAAAGCTGATGGGAGTTGTTGCTTGAATGCTTCCAAGATTACCTGGGGATGAGGCCCTGAGTTCATTTCACAGTATAGCTCCTCTGTGGCTGGTGGCCAAACATCTCTTCTTACTCTCTCTGGCTCGCTCTCCCCACTCCCTGCTCACCGCTTGCTGTCTGCCATCCGGGGTCCTCTCAGAACCACAGGACCATTCGGGGCCTCTGAGGGGCTGCACCTCGACTCCTTGGTTACAGCCACCTGAGCAGCCTCTTAGCTGCCTCCAAACGCCACCAACTGCAGCTTGAGGCCGTCTGAAGCTGTCCGAGGTCAGGCTCCAAGTCATGAAAATACCAACGTTCAGCGGGTACACAAGCGGGCAGCATACAGAAGGCCCATTTTCGCCCCCGATGAAGCGCGAGATGGAGGGCCAAAGACAAGGGGCAGAGTGCGGACAGAGAGAGAAGTTAGGGACAATCGTCAGCGGCAGCAGCACAGCGTTAGAGCTGTGAAGCTCCTAATCCTTTGCATGCATGCGTGTTCTGCCTTGCCAAAACACTGAAGATCCAGGGAAAAACAGAATGCCTCTGGAGAAAGGGAATTTGTATTACTGTTCTGATTCCACTAAAAATTTAAAGATGAATAAAGATAATATCAAACTGTAAATTATTAGGATATTGCATGTTAACAAGGTGTTCTGTGACTAAATAAAGCAAGAAGATGGTATGGCAAGTTCCTATATAAAGTCACTGACCACCAAAGTTTCTTCCAATATCCTTTACTGCACAATAAGGGATATTTTAATCCTTACACCACCTAAATATAATACAACTCTCCTTCGAATCATTATTAAAATTCTTAGTTTTCAGCTCCTTCAGATGTAAACTGTGAGAGAGCCCCAACCCGGCCCAGGGATGCACTTACCCCTCAGGATGACATCGTTCATTCCTATGTACAACAGCGGAGCAGGACCCGGAACAATAACACTAACAGCGGGAAAAACAGAATGATAACCCCGCCCCCATGTCATGTGTCCATACAGGGGGAGAGACACTGGAGTGACGCGGTGGGAGGAGGTGGAGATGACCCCCAAAGAACCAGCAAGCCACAAGAGAAAAGGAACGGCTCAGAGAAAGAAGGGAGAGCGAATCAGACGGAAGGAGAGGACGAGAGAGGAGCGGATCGGATGGAAGATTCAGGCGGAACAGATCGGGTGGAAGAATTGGGCGGAACCAGAGATGAGGACGTTGAAACTGAGGAGGACGGCGAGCGGTGGAGCGAGGAGTGGTGATGTCCTACGGAGGAAGCCGGAGAGCGGCCGCAACTCAGGAGAGTTGCGGCGGAGCCGGTGAGTGACAACGAGGGGGGTGAACGGGGAGAAGGGAACGAGGGTAGGGGGGGAACAGAGGGGAGCGGGAAGGGAACGAGAACCTCCTCCCGGGCACTGGGTGTGAAATGCTGTTCACCCGCACCTGATTCTTCCCCTAACACCCTGTGGCACGTCACTGTGAGAGACAGAACAGACGGGGTGATACAAAACCCTAGTATACAGAAGAGTCCACCTGCTGTAGTAAGCAGGAAACTCAAAGTGCCGTGACAGACTAACTTGAGAAGAAGCATTCCAGGTTAGGTTCTTTACTTTGTTTTTTCTGTTTTCTTTCCTTTTATTGGAGACATCCCTTTTCTTTTCCTCACAAATGCATACGGGCACCGAACGGGTGTGGTGACGGGTATACGTTTCACTAAACCTCCACAAAAGCATTAACTGACCGCTCCTTTCTCTCTCTGTCCCGAGCCTCCATGGAAGACCACTGAAGAGAGAAAGTGAAGGCACGACGGAGGACGCACAAACAGGGAAGCTGGAGGAGGAAAACCGGACAGACGGAGAAGCCCAAACCCCCCCCCCCCCTATATCGGGACAATTTAAGAACGTCAATAAAGCTGACATTATTAAGAAGTACATCCAGCCTCTGCATCTGTTTATCCGGCCTGCGCTCTCACAGGTGGTGTCAGAAGTGGGATCATCCGGAGACATGGAGGCTGCGATCATCAAAATGGGGGAAAGCCAGGGAAGCCTATAAAAGGTAATGGAACGGTTTTTAGCAGTGGTTGGAGAGGACCCCGGCAAGCTACAACAAGTAGTAACAGGCCAGAGCCAAACCCAAGAAGTCGCCATGGAAAAGCTTTCTGAGGCCATAGGACACCAAAGGGGAACCACAACTCTTCCCTCTGTGGTGATGCAGCAGTACATGAGTGGAGAGGATCCGGACTATTTTTTTAACAACTTCAAACGGATGGCCATGGCAGCGGCATGGCCCGCAGACAAATGGGGACAGTACTTGGGCCCATTGTTATCCAGTGACCTCCAGGCCGCCTACCAAGCGGCGAATCTGCAAGGTCTAACCCCGTATGCGGACATCAAACAATGCATACTGGAGCGGTTGGGGGTTGATGACGAGGCCTACCGGATGAGACTCCGCCAGATGAAGGAAGGGCCCCAAGAGATGCCTAGAGCTCTGTACTTCAGGGTAAAAGACATGCCTGACCGCTGGTTGAATCCTGCTGCCTCCAACAAAGAAGAGATAATGTCCAAAATTTATTTGAAGCAGTATCTCTCGTCCTTACACCCTCCTATCCAGAAATGGGTCAGACAACATGCGCGCCTCACCCTGGAGACAGCTGTTGAGATCACCAGTGCCTACAGTAGAGCCCAAGAGACACAGAGGGCACGCAAAGAACCAACCTGGAGATCCGGAGGTAGCGGGGGTCATCGTCCACCCCGACCCCCTGTCGTGCGGAAACCCGAGCCCGTCACCATGATCCCAGGTCTGCCCATCTTTAGACCCCCTCTGGCTGGACCACAGTGTTTCAATTGTGGCGGGATAGGGCACATAGCGAGATTCTGCCCTCAGAAGGAAGAACCAATGGAGGTTGGAGTAGCCCGGAATTATTACTGTAACCCTCCCGAAGACAGGTCACCCCCTTATCACTGTGAGATGGCGGTGAATGGACAACCGGTCTCCGCCTTGGGCGATACAGGGTGTCTCCAGAGCATCTTACGACCACAAGAACTGCAACAGGGATTGACCACACAGACGGGATGGTAACGATAAGGTGCGTACATGGGGACAAAAAACAATACCCTACCGCCAAGGTAAACATTCAACATCGAGCTGCCCCGGTTACCTCTTTGCAGGTCAGGCTCATCCCCCGCTTACCCGAACAATTAGTCATTGGGAATGAATACCCAGACCTGCCTAGGTTGTTGAAAGAAACACAGGATGACTGGGAGAAGTGGTGGAAAACGGCGCCCTTTCCTCGGGACGACAACCCGGAATGGCCTTCCTCAAAGGCAAGGAAGAGCCGGAAACAGAGAAGAGAGGAAAAGAGGAAACCTGTCCCAGTCTTTCCCGTCATACCGGAGGAGAACCCATGGGAGACGGATAGGAATTTCGATGCATCACAGATGGAGGATCCTGTCCTGCGGGAAGCATGAGATAAAGCAAAAGAGGAGGAAGACCCCTCGAAGTAGGTCCCCAGTTCTTCATCAAAAACGGGTTGTTATAAAGGAAAGGAGGCCCCACACAACAACCCCAGTTGTTAGTCCCTGAACCCTTCTGAGAAAAGGTCCTTTTTCTAGCACACAGTCACCTCTTAGGTGGACATTTCAGAAACATATAACAGAAAGAGCAATATTGGAAAGATTTTATTGGCCTGGGGTGTATCAGCAGGTGAAATCATATTGCCAGAAATGCCCCATTTGCCAGAAGAATAGCTGATATAGACCTCCTAGGGTACCCCTCCATCCCTCCCCATCATAGACAAACCTTTTATCAGAGTCAGAATGGACATCATAGGTCCCTTGTTGCCCTCCCAAAGCGGTGGTACGTGCTGGTCTTAGTCGACTATGCCACCCGCTTCCCTGACGCTGTAGCTTTACGTCACCCAAACGCTTCCTGTATTGCCAAAGCCATGGTGAGCATCTTTTCCCGGGTGGGGTTCCCAATGTAAATATTAACAGACTAAGGCACCCCCTTCGTCTCCAAACTGATGAGACAAGTGTATGCCCAGCTTGGCATTAAGCAGATCCCTACGGCCGCGTACCATCCACAATTGGACGGTTTAGTGGAGCGGTGAAACGCCACCCTGAAGAGTACCCTGAAGAAGCTCCTCGATTTGGAAACTAGAAAGTGGGAGGATATGTTACCCCTAGCATTATTCGCCATCCGGTGTAAGGTACAAAAAAGTACGGGCTACACGCCGTTTTTGTTATTATATGGTCACCAACCACATTCCTTATTAGAAATGGTTCATGAAGCCTGGGAGACCGAGAACAGAACCAAACCCTTGGTAGAGTACGTATTGAATTTGAGAACTCAATTAAATCAAATTCGGACCATTGTCAGGAACAACATGGTAGAGGCCCAGACCGCCCAGGATGCCCAATATGACAAAAAGGCCAAAGAAAGGTCCTTTAGTGTAGGGGATCCAGTGTTACTCATGATCCCTTCCTCGGATCACAAACTGTTAGGACAATGGCAGGGCCCCTTTTACCGTGCTTGAAAAGGTAACCCCTGTAACCTACCGTATTGAGACCGATACCGGATGGGGTCTTTCGCAGATATACCACATTAACCTGCTCAAGAAGTGGGAGGGGCCCATTCCAGCGTTAGTGGGGATGTCCTTAGGCCAAACCCCTTTGTATGACCAGCGTATAGACAAAGAGTTACCTCCCAACCTGAAACAGAACCTGGTTGATGCTCTTAACCCATTGCAAAAGGAATTTTCCCTCACCCTGGGAAAGACGGCCTTGTTAGAGCACACCATAAAAACCCTTCCTGGAAAAAAAAGTACGCCTCAGACCCTACAGGATACCGGAGGCACGTAGAGCCACTATCAGAGAAGAGGTCCAGCAGATGCTACGTATGGGTATCATTGAACCATCGGTGAGCGAATTGAGCTCCCCTATTGTTTTGGTACCGAAACCGGATGGTTCGGTACGTTTCTGCATTGACTTCCGCGAAGTCAATAAGATTTCTGAATTTGACTCCTATCCACTCCCACGAGTAGATGAAATGATTGAACGTATGGGTAAAGCCAAATACATCAGCACCCTGGACTTGTGCAATGGGTATTGGCAGATCCCTCTAAGGGATCGAGATAAAGAGAAGACTGCCTTTTCCACCCCTGATGGGCTGTACCAATTTACGGTACTGCCTTTCGGATTGCATGGGGCCCCCACCACCTTTCAAAGAGCCATGAACCTCATCCTTCAACCACATGAAAGGTACTCGGCGGCCTATATAGATGACATCATCATCTACAGTGATACATGGGACCTCCACTTGAAGCACCTATACGCGGTAATACAGGCCTTAGGGGTACACAGCTTGAAAATCAACGCCGCCAAAAGCCACCTGGCGGCACAAACAGTCCGCTATCTGGGGTATATGCTAGGGGAGGGGGTCATCAAACCGCAGAACAACAAATTAATGGCTATCTCACAGATCCCATTTCCCAAGACCAAGCGTGACCTACGAGCTTTCCTGGGACTTCTGGGATACTACCGGAGGTTTATCCCTAACTACTCCCAAACCACTGCCCCTCTGACAGACTTATTGCAGAAAGCTGTGAAAACTGAAGCCATACTACGGCATCCTTCCCTAGAATTACTCCAAACCTATGAAGCCTTAAAGGCCTCCCTTACTTCCGAGACCGTCTTAGCAAACCCTGACTACTCTCTACCCTTCATACTGCAGACAGATGCCTCAGACAGGGGTCTTGGGGCGGTGTTATCCCAAAAATCACCCCAGGGAGAGGAGAGACCCATCCTATTCATAAGCCGCAAATTGTTCCCTAGGGAACTGAACTATGCCGTGATAGAGAAGGAAGCCCTAGCCATCAAGTGGGCCATTGACACCCTGAGGTACTATCTGGAGGGTAGGGAATTCACATTGTACACAGATCACGCCCCCCTGGAATGGTTGGCTAGAAATAAAGGCAATAATGAAAGGGTTTTGAGATGGTTCCTAGCCTTACAACCATACAGATTTTACACCCAGCATCAAAGAGGGGTAGATCAGGTCAACGTAGACTTTCTGTCCAGATATCCCCAGGAACCAAACCGTACTAGAAAGACAGCAAGGGAAGGGGGATGTGAGAGAGCCCCAACCCGGCCTAGGGATGCACTTACCCCTCAGGATGACATCGTTCATTCCTATGTACAACAGTGGAGCAGGACCCGGAACACTAACAGCGGGAAAAATGGAACGATAACCACGCCCCCATGTCATGTGTCCATACAGGGGGAGAGACACTGGAGTGACGCGGTGGGAGGAGGCGGAGCTGACCCCAGAAGAACCAGCAAGCCACCAGAGAAAAGGAACGGCTCGGAGGAAGAAGGGAGAGCAAATCGGACGGAAGGAGAGGGCGAGAGAGGAGCAGATTGGGTGGAAGGCTCAGGTGGAACAGATCGGGTGGAAGAACCGGGCGGAACCAGAGACGAGGAAGTTGAAACTGAGGAGGATGGCAAGCAGTGGAGCGAGGAGTGGTGGTGTCCTACAGAGGAAGCCGGAGAGCGGCCGCAACTCAGGAGAGTTGCGGCGGAGTCAGTGAGTGACAACGAGGGGGGAGAACGGGGAGAAGGGAACGAGGGTAGGGGGGGAACAGAGGGGAGCGGGAAGGGAACGAGAATCTCATTCCGGGGACTGGGCGTGAAATGCTGGTCACCCGCACCTGATTCTTCCCCAAACACCCTGTGGCACGTCACTGTGAGAGACAGAACAGAGGGGCTGATACAAACCCCTAGTATACAGAAGAGTCCACCTGCTGTAGTAAGCAGGAAACTCAAAGTGCCATGACAGACTAACTTGAGAAGAAGCATTCCAGGTTAGGTTCTTTACTTTGTTTCTTCTGTTTTCTTTCCTTTTATTGGAGACATCCCTTTTCTTTTCCTCACAAATGCATACGGGCACCGAACGGGTGTGGTGACGGGTATACATTTCACTAAACCTCCACAAAAGCATTAACTGACCGCTCCTTTCTCTCTCTGTCCCGAGCCTCCGTTGAAGACCACTGAAGAGAGAAAGTGAAGGCACGACGGAGGACGCACGAACAGGGAAGCTGGAGGAGGAAAACCGGACAGACTGAGAAGCCCAAAACCCCCCCCCAATATCGGGACAATTTAAGAACGTCAATAAAGCTGACATTATTAAGAAGTACATCCAGCCTCCGCATCTGTTTATCGGGCCTGCGCTCCCACATAAACGTTCTTCTCTTTGCTCCTATTCAGATTAACCTCTTTAGTGTGGGTGTTGGCCAAAGGCAAACACCTGCACTCCCTCCCCACTGAGACTGTAGAATGTTAGCCGATGCTTAGAAGGTTTGAAAAGCAACCTCCGAAGCGTGCAACAGAGGATTCCTTTTTAAAAGTTAAGTGTGGGGCTGAAGTCGAATCCCTTCTGATTCAGCTGTCACCCCATCGCCCATCTGTGACATCAGAGCTGCATTTTTTACCTAAAATCCCCACCAGAGTAAGAAGGAGGAAGAAGAGGTGAGTACTGTCTTGTGTGCTGGCGGGGAGTTTAGGTTAAAAACGCTCTCCCTAGGCTTGAGAGACACATCCTTGGAAAGGGGAGATTCTACCTTTTCCATCAATGCCTTCTTCAATCAGTATCCATGAGCAGAGAACCACTAGACGATCAGGGATGCTAGGATTTTAGGTGTTGGCCTCCAGGCACATGGGCTGGCCCCCATGGGGGCCATTGTTAATAAAAATGGATGTATGTTTTCCCCATGGAGGGCACAATCACACTCCCAGCGGAACACAAAAAAACGAATCACATATTCTTAGGTGATCAGCCCTTCTTGCATACGGGCCGAACTCCAAGGGACTATAAATTATTTTTATTTTTTGTTTTCCCCTGGTAGGCGCAATCGCTCTTTCCAGCAAACAGAATCGTGCACCTACGTTCTGGGGGTGGGGGAGAAATAATTTATTTGAAATGTGTGTTTTCCCCTGGGTGGGCATGATTGCACCCTCCACCTAAGGTGAAAACAATTGGATCATTGAACAACCGGTGAGTTTAGTAATCAGAAACATTGCCTGCAGCATACAGAAAGGCATGCAGTCTTCCATACAATGCAAAACACATATACAGTGCGTTTTTGTAAGTTCAAAACTAGCTCAGTGTTGAAATATGGGCTATTTTTCATTTCTGGTATTAGCCATGGTCTTTTTATTCCACTTATGTTTCACCAGAGATACACCCACACACAAAGTAGGACCCTTCAATTCCATAGGTAACTATGCGAATGTGTGTTTCTTGAAATCAAAGCCAGATGTTTGCTTCCATGCAATTCTTTTATACTGGCAATGGCTGGGAAATTTCCCCACCAATAAAGCTTTTCAAAAGCCATGACAAAAAATCATTCACAAAGCCAAAATGCTGGCAGCAAACGTCAGACATATTGGTTTTACAAATGGTTGTTTAGCTATCAGATTTGCTAGTGGGAGACACTTAAATTGTAGGTGCCCGTGGCTAGTTTTTGACCCTTTCTGACTCCAATATGGCTTCATTATAGTTGTCTACCACATAAATAGTCTTCTCTGTATGTGGGTGCTATAATAAATGAAAAATGGCTGTGGGCTTACTTCCTGAACCTTGCAGAATGTTGAAGTAATACTGTGTCCTTTTTTTTGTCTCTTTTAGCGTCTTTGGAGAAATTCTTTGGAGGAATTCTTCAGATTGGAGCAACAAGAAGCTAAGTGCTTTTTTTGTTTTTCCACTTTGACATCTCATGTACATTCACACAAATGCACCCACCCACTGCATACTTCTTCCTTCTACGTAGGACATAGTGTTTCAGAAGGAAGGTTTTAGACAGGTATTAGACAGTCAACGGAGATGGCGTCTCAGTGGATTACTGTTGCCCAAGTCCCAATTGGAGTTCTGGAGGACAGCTAGGAGTCAGGATCAGACACTGAGACAGTCTCTGAGGAAGAGGAAAGAGCAGAATCTGTGAGTGATTTTTCAGTCAGCGGATTACCATATGATGTCTCGTCTTCCAGTGATTCTGAGGAACATTGTCTTGGAAGTAATGATGTCCCTTTGCAAGCACAATGTGTGCAGCAGCGGGACAGCAGCAGGTTAGTCCAACCCAGAGAGCAGGCATGTGCAGCTGCAAACACAGAATGAGTGCTTTCTTGGTTACTGCTCATTCAGTGTAGCCACTGGTTGTAAAGTCAAAACAGCAAACGTTTTGCTGATCGACTACGTACTTCTCTTTTTGGAAGTTGACTTCCTTAAGAAAACTGTGCACCAAACACATTTGCATGCCAGATAGTTTCAGAGGGAGCATGGAGGCACTCTTGGGCCTCATTCTAGGGCACACCTGTGGACTCCAACTTCACTTGGGTATTTAAAGAAATTTCTGGGCCTTGTGCTCAAAATTAAGATAGTACACAAACCAAGCATACAGTCCTACTGGTCTAGTTGCACAGCTTGGGTAACACCCAGCTTCGCACTGGTCAATGAGCATAGCATGGTTTTTGCCATTGCAGAGAATGCACCATTTCAATGATAATTCTGCTGCATTTCCCTAGGACCTACCAGACCATGACAGGTTGTTAAAAATTTGGCCTGTCTTGGAACATTTATTTGCCAGGTCTCCAGAGATTTAGACTCCTGGAAAAAATGTAGCCATTGATGAATCCTTGATCCTGTACAAAGGGCGGCTGCTGTTTAGGTAGTACATACCGAGCAAAAGAGCTTGTTATGGCATCAAAATGTACATGATATGTGAAAGTTCTACTGTTTACGTATATTGTGTACAGCATGAGAATGAAGAACTCCACTCTAAATCCTGTAGGTTTTCCTTTCACTCTAGGTGTCAAAGCAAAATTGTATCGGAGCTTGTCCAACCACTCCTTCATAAACGTTATAAACTTTATGTGGACAACTTCTATACAGAAGTAGGGCTGTTAAGTGAGCTGGACAGAGCTGACACTGTGGCATGCAGCAGAGTTCATTGTTGACACAGAGGATTCCCACAGAAGCTTGTTTGTATGAAGCTCCAAAAATCCCAGAGCACTGTGTTGCATTTCAACGAACTGCTCAAAGTTAAATTTTCTGATAGGTGGGAAGTTTATGTGCTCAATACAATCCAAGAAGAAAGCATTTCCCAGTTCATGGTTTTGGGTCAGTTGGCCGTTGTTCACAAGCCCACCTATATACTTGATTACAAGTAAATGGTTGGAGTGGATATGAATGACCAGGTCACTTTAGCCATACAGTCGTAAAACTCACACATGGTATAAGAAGATTTTTACCCCCATATAATGCATATGTTGTTTACCGTCAGACCACCACAGGAAGACGAATGTCTTTCCTTGATTCTCAGTTGACCATCAGTGAAAGTCCTACAGTTGAAGAAGCAATAGCCTTCACTTCATCTGCTGTGGAAAATGTGGCAAAGCTGCAGGATTTGCACTTTGCCGATTGCACTCCTTCAGCAGAAAGACTGGACCATGTTAACATTTCAGAGTCTGCCCATCTCAGACAGACCTCTGTTTTCCAGCTTGCTTTACGTTCTACCATATAAAACTGAAGTATTTGGAAATTGACTGATGTGGAGGTCTTCTAATATATACTTTTCGATGGTTCCGCATGGATGCATACCTTACCTAGGCCCCTACTTCTCTAAGCAAGCAGCCTTTCAAATTGTTTCCTCTAGTTGAGATAATCTTGGCCTTGCTAATGGCCTGCTTGACACCAGTATCCGCCATCATAATGAGGTAGATGTTTTATTTACTGTACGACAAGTGCATTACAGTCACTGCTCTTCACATAAAAGTTGATAGAACATAGCTCAAGTTCTCAGAGTGCTCTGTATAGCAAAACCTAAAGTTTTTAGTAGTTTTTGAAGTGCTCTTTACAGAACTTAGGACAGTCTTCCACGGCTTGTTTACCTTAATTTCAAAGGTAGATATGCTCACTCAGTTCGAGGAATCTAGGCCTCCAACTCACATCCACAAACTTGAAGGTGTTGGATTTAGCACAGCGACTGCACTAAAGGCACAAACAAGACACGTCTTCTTGAGCTTCAAGTTGCTGCCATGAAAGGTCTTAGTAAAGGTTCACTTTGCAAGTATATAGAATTAGTCAGGACTTTAAGGGAGATAGAGACATGAAAATGTAGAAAAACCTTAGGCTAGGTGTGCTTTCATAGGAATGTCACATAGGTAGAAGGCAGATGATCAAGGTATTAGATATACACATGCCATCACTTCATCTTTATCCAAGGACCTACCCGGGTCGACATTGCACTCACACTGATACTCAATTGCTCCCTCACTCAACTAAGAAGATGACACCAAACCATACAGAACGCAGCAGCCAGGCTCACCTTCAACCTCCCACCATGCATATACATCACCCTTCAATAGTTCTCCATTCACAAGTGAGCCCTCTTCAAACTCCTCATGCTCACTTTCAAAGCCTTACACAACACTAGCCCAGCATACCTCAACAACCTTCTCAGATTTGAGAAACCTTCCAGACACGTCAACTGAGCCAGACTTCTGCTTGCACACATTCCATGCATATGCAGCACCGGAACAGTCAGTAGTGTCTTCTGTTACCTTGCTCCGAAAGCCTCGAACAACCTGCCCCTATGCGTATGTGAAGCCTTCTAAATTCTTGAATTAGGCAAGAAGCTGAAGACTTGGCTCCTCAAAAAACTATTCCATGGATCGGCCCTGACTGTTCCTGCATAGGCAGCAGGATACCCTTCAGGGTGATATCACTCTTTACAAATACACATAACTCTGCATTCTATTTGTGGCCTGCTGCCATGTTCATCTTCCAACAAGACATGTTAGATGTTCTATTTGCGTATGACAAGTGCATAACAGTCACAGCATTGTACATAATGGTGGACGGGACATAAGAAACGTTGTTACAGAGCACCCTGTATGCCAAAAAATTAACCTCTACAATAGTTTTAGACGTGGTTTTTAGGAAACTCAGGACAGTCTTCCCCAGCAGGTTTACTTTAGTTTCAAGGGTAGATATGCTCCCTCTGATCAATGAGTCTCAAGGCATTCCCAGATACTCCTACCTCACATACACAAACTGGAAGATTTGGATTTAGCGCAGCGAGTGCACTAAAAGGGCATGAAAGGTTCGCTTGGCATGTGTTCAGTAATGCTCTAACAGGTGATACTTTACAGGTGGTAAAACTTATTCAAAGTTTATTTTCATTTGAGAAGCTTTTTGAGACACCCACCAACAATATGTCTGGCCATAAGTATGTAGATGTTTCCTTATGATATGTTTGTATGTAAGTTTGTTGATGACTGGGTTAGAGGTGGTTTGATTGCTGATTCCATCCTGTGATGTATGCATGCGATGGGCCCTTGAATGGTGGCAGTATGTTGATGTGAGTGAACTACTGTGTTCAATTTGACCTGCGGTTGACAGCATGAAAGTCCTATTTTGGTGCATGAATGACGTGTGAATGGCCCATAAAGTGGTTGTTGCTTTGTTGTGACTTTATGGTTCACATTCAGTAGTCTTGAGGTCAATATTATGATACTGTGATTAGTACTTGCTTTTTGAAGCCAGCAATGGAGGTGTCAAAATCAGCCTGTGTAAGTGGTGGTTTCACTTCAGAGGTACAGTACCATCCCCTCACATTTTTTGAACTGAACACCTGGAGTTGTTACGGGTGGTGTAACTTGCATTGATTTCACTCACTTTTCCACACTGCCCTGAAAAAATTGAAAGTGTGCATAAATAGCTAAGCTCACTAATTTATTTACATTTTGTGATGGAAATTTCTGGAATCTCTTGCAATCCACAAATTGCTAACTACTCAGCATTTCCACAAGTCTCCACATAAAAATGGAAACCTATTTTTTAGGGTGGGCCTAGCTCCCACAATTGAATAGGGCATCAAACATAACATGGGCACATTAAATATTTCCATTGAAACCACCCTGCTTTTGCAATGTAGATAGCTGTGGGCTTTGAGGCTTGTCTGTGCTGTCACCCAGGGAAACCTACAAAAATTGTGAAAACTAGACACCCACGGGAGTCCAGCGTGGAGTGGCTTGTGTGGATCGCACAAGGTTTTCTGTGTGGGAAAGTTCCAGAATCTGTGGGGAACCACATATTTGCTTCCACCTAGAGTTCCAACCTGCCTCCCGATAACAACGGTACACCACTTGTGTGGCAGGGCCAAGAGACCCAGACACAAAGTGCCCTAAAGCGCAAGGTGAAGAGATGAGTGGTAGGAATAGCTGCGTTATTTGGAGCCATGCTCGGCTGCCACCCTTGGAAACCAACAACTAAAGACGCTTTTGAAAACTAGACACCCAGAGTATTCCAATATCACAAATCTTGCATGGATTCCACAATATTTTCTTACCCACAATGCCCTGCTAACCTCAATATTTGCCTATAATCACACATTTCCCTTAGTTTCTGTGATGGAGCTTCTAGAATCAGCTGGAATCGACAAGTCTCCTACGACCCAGTGTTATCCTATTTGTTTCAATAAAATGCTGCCTCACTTGTGTGGCTGGGCCTAGTGCCCACAATAGGAAGGGATCAAAATAAGGTAAGAGGGAGTCCCCTTGCAAGTTGTGAGATGTTACCCTGAGAAATATGGAATCTCTGGGTGGTAGAAAAATTGTGAATCCCCACAGATTCCAAATTTTCAATCACACAAATGTGAGAAAACTGTATTTTTTTCACCAAAGCTGGAGGTTTGCAAGGACTTCTGTGTAAAATAACCTGGTGAGAGCCATGAAGTCACACCACCCTTTTCTTTCCTGGGCGTCAGGGTTTCCCTCTATGCTGGCTGAGCTAGGGGCCAAAACCTACAGATACTCAAATTGCAAAAGAAATCGTTGGTTTTCAGTGGAAAAATTGACGTGTCCATTTTGCAATTTGGGCCCTTTCCTTTTGCATATTCTTGGCCCATCCACACATGTGAGGTACCATTTTTATCAAAAGACATGGGGAAACGCTAAGTGGTGGGAAATCTGTGGCTCCCCACAGATTCCATCTCAGAAATGTATGGAAATGTGTGTTTTTAGCCAACGCTTGAGGTTTTCAAGGGTTTTGGAGTAAAATTACCTGGTGAGAGTCTTGCAAGTAATGCCACAAAGGACTCTCCCGGGTGTCTAGTTTTCAGAAATGTGTAGGTTTGGTATGTTTTCCTAAGTGCCAGCTATGCTAGAGCTCATAATTCACAGCTAACCAAATTGCATAAAAGGGTCGGTTTTCTGTGGAAAAAGTTGATGTATCCATTTTGCGTTTGGGGCCCTTTCCTGCTGTGGGGTTTAGGCTCACACAAGTGAGAATTCATTTTTATCAGGAGACTTGGGGGAACGCTGGGTGGTGAGAAGTTTGTGGCTCGTTGCAGATTCCAGAACGTTCCCTCAGAAAATATGAGGAAAATGTGTATTTTTAGCAAATGTTTGAGGTTTGCACAGGCTTTTGGGTAAAATAACCTGGTGAAAGCCAGGCAACTCACGCCACCTGGGACTCTCCTGGCTGTCTAGTTTCAAGAAATGTGCAGATATGGTAATTTAGTCAAGGTGTCAGCTGGGCTAAGGCCCAAAATCCACAGCAAATTGCAAAGGAGGGTTGGTTTTCAATGAAAACTGGTGATGTGTCCATGTTGTGTTTTGGGCCGTTTCTTTGCACAGGCGCTAGGCCCAGTCATGCAAGTGAGTTAACAGTTGTATTGATAGGGAAATGGTAGCTGGTAGAAATACAGAATACAGAAATTCCCTTTACAGAAATGTGGGGAAAATGTGTGTTTTTACCCAAAGTTTGAGGTTTACAAGGGCTTCTTGGTAAAAACACCTCATCAGAACCACAGAAGTTACCCACCCTGGTTTTCAGAAATATCTGGGTATTATAGGTTTTTGTGGGTGGCAACTGAGTTAGGGTCCAAAATCCACAGCTAACAATGTTGTAAAAAAGCATGGATTCTGCTGGATAAAGTATGATGTCTTCAGGCTGTGTTTTAGGTGTATTGTGTTGCAGGTGTTAGGCCCAGCGACACAAGAGGGGTGCCATTTTTATCGGGAGACATGTGGAAACCCAGACTAGTAGAACATTTGTTATTACCAATTGGATTTCTCTGTATTTGTACCATCCAAATGGAAGGCAGTGTGCAGGAATGAAGACATTTTACAACATGCCCTCTGAATCACATTAGTATGGATTAGTAAGGGTATCCACAATTTTAGAGATGTAAAAATAACCACTGCTCCTAAATTCAGCATCTGGTGAACATTTCAGAAATACATGTTTCCTTCATAGCCATTTTTCACTTGTTATATTTTACAATATGTATTACTCGATACTCATTACACAACTGAAAACTATAGCAGTGTCCATAAGTATCAGTGGTAGCCTGACAGAGGGTCAGAGTCCCATTTTTGTTTATCTCTGGTTGCAATTAGTTAGAGTCCTGGGGCAGATTTACTAATATCTCCCAGTACACAACGCAGCAACCTAAGGTATTGCATTGATTAGGATATGGCGCTGATGCTTTCTGGCACATTTTCTCGCTGTCTAGTGCCAAGTAGACACTTTTGTACAATAGTACAAAATGCTATGGTTCGGCTTACTTCTAAACTTTTTCCAATTTGTAAGTCTGCTGTACAGTACAGCACACCTGCATAGTTTGAGAAGTTTGAAGAACAGAAAAAATTGACTTCTTTGTGTCTGCCTTGAGCAGATGTCATTTTGTGTCTACAAATGTTAGTAGATTGTGCTTTGTGTCAACAACCATGGGTGGTTTCATAGGAACATCCATGCACCACCCATAGGATACCGTTTTGATGTAAAGTAGTTCAAAGTACTGCTACTACTTTTAGATAAATTTCCAGCACAAAACAAGTTTTGCACTGGAAAATAAATCTCATATCAACACTTTGTGTAACAGGTCGCATAGTGATTGCATTGGAATTTTGAGTTGTAAGTCTCTATGAAAGCCTGCTTTGTGGTTTTGGGAATGTGTTAAGATGCGGATTCAGCTTTTCCTTGCTGAGCTCCATCAAGACACTAAATATAAATACTACCATAGATATCTCCCTATCAGCCTATGACCATGGATATCCATGGTAAAGAAAAAGAAAAAGAGCTGAAAGTCTGCCTTAAATTAAATTTTTGAAGTGGTAGTTATAGACTGCTGAGAAACTGTTTTTTTGCTCTGTCTCCCACTGTGATGTTGCAGCATAACTATAATAAATTGTTACCATTGAGTAATGATCTCTATTACTTACTACATGATTAGTTATGTAATATGAAAATTAGGTTCACATTTACAAAGATTTCTGCAGCACAAAACCAAATGAAATTCAACAGCGCTATGTGAAAAAAAATAATGCATAGATTTACTTATAGTGAGTTGTTTACTGAGGATTTCCTGGAGTTTGCAAAAATAGTATTTTAGAATGACACAAAGGGTGAGCCATAACTGTTTTTCTCAAAATGTGTACTTGAGGCATACTCTTCACTACAAATTTCTAAGTGCAGACGAGAATAGAAGTGCATGCCATGTAAAATGTGTGATTTAGCAGAAATTACATTTTACTTGTAGAAATATCATGCAGAATTCCCCCTGCCCATTGATTGTGCCTGGTTTTATTTAGTGCTTAGATTCTACACAAAGCCAGAATGCACTAATTCAGTAATTCTGGTTTTGTGTGGAATCCTTGGCATGTTTGCACAGTTCTGGTCTCACTATGCTCACTTTCTAAGGCTAGCAGCATTTTGGCACTACACAATCCACAGACATTAGGCACTGACCTTGCATTAACTTTAAGAGCATGGATCACTGACAGAATATAGAATGCCAAAATATCGACCTGCAAAAATATCGTGGATAAAATATAGAATGCCAAAATATCGAATTCCTATCTACAAACAGGTAAGTACAAAAATATCGAATCCAAAATATCGTTGTAAATAATATAGTTTGTTAAAATATCGAATTTTTAAATGTCTTAAAAGTAATGTAAAATTAATGAAATAATAAATATAATTAACTAAAACATACTTAAAAATACTTAAATAACCTTAAAATTAATAAATAATTAATGTAAGTTATAAAAAAATAAACATACATTTTCATTTTTTAATACATATATATATTAACTTAATATTAATAAAAAATATTCACTATTTTTAGCGTAGGATAGCGGGAGGGTAAAATTTACTATTTCCACTCCAGTGAGACCAACAATAAGGAAAGCGTTGGATAGCGTAGGGGTAAAAATTACTATTCTCACTCCAGAGAGTGCAACATTAAGGAAAGCGTTGGATAGCGGAGGGGTAAAAATTACTATTCCCACTCCAGTGACTGCAACAGTAGGGAAAGGTTGGATAGCGTAGGGGTAAAAATTACTTTTCCCACTGCAGAAAGTGCAACAGTAAGGAAAGCATTGGATAGCGGGAGGGTAAAAATTACTATTCCCACTCCAGTGAGTGCAACAGTAGGGAAAGCGTTGGATAGCGGGAGGGTAAAAATTACTATTCCCACTCCAGTGAGTGCAACAGTAGGGAAAGTGTTGGATAGCGGGAGGGTAAAAATTACTATTCCCACTCCAGTGAGTGCAACAGTAGGGAAAGCGTTGGATAGCATAGGGGTAAAAATTACTATTCCCACTCCAGAGAGTGCAACAGTAGGGAAAGCGTTGGATAGCGTAGGGGTAAAAACTACTATTCCCACTCCAGTGAGTGCAACAGTAGGGAAAGCATTGGATAGCGTAGGGTTAAAATTACTATTCCCACTCCAGTGAGTGCAACAGTAGGGAAAGCGTTGGATAGCGTAGGGGTAAAAATTACTGTTCCCACTCCAGTGAGTGCAACAGTAGGGAAAGTAATGATTTAATATTAAAATAAAAATAAATTAATTATCAATACCAATAAAAAATTAATTAAAATTAATTACCAATTACAAAATATTTAATAATTAATTAATTATAAATACCAATGAATATTATTTATTAAAAATTAATTACCTATTAATAATTAACAACCAATTAATTTTCAATAACAAAAATGTAACAAGTAATAAAAAATTTACCAATTAATATTTAATTAACAGTAAATTAATTATCAATACACAAAAATACTTTTATTAATTACTTAATTTCAATTAAATTACTTCCCACCATATTCCCCTATAAACCCACAACCCGCTCTGAATAATAAATTAATACAATTTACATAATTATCAATTTATCAATTAATACAAATTAATTACCAATTAATACAAATTAATTACCAATTAATAATTAATTAACAATAATAATATACACTTTTAACACATATACTAACATAAAAAAGACTTAAAATAATTCGATATTATTAAAAATTCGATATATTTTAATGCCTATATTATGTACTTCGATATTTTGACAGTCGATATTACTTACCTCCATTTCGATATTTTTAACCACTATATTATGTCCATTCGATATTATGTCCATTCTATATTTTGACTTCGATATTCTGTCCATTCTATATTTTTTTTCTCGATATTTTGTCTAGTTACCCTGAGCCTTAGCAGCAGTTCATATACAGGCATCTCCTCCTTCTATGTATTATAAATATTTAACTACAGGGACAATTTATTATCAGAAAAGTACATCTGATAAATAATTGTCCCTGTAGATAGATATTTATATATCAGAAAAGTACATCTCGACCAAAAACTCTCCTTCACGGGGCAAGATGGCACATGTGTAACACTCGGCTACACCGCCGCCCACGCCACGAGGGAATTCGGCCATCAGCTATGCTGCCTGGATCGGGAACGCAGCTTCACAAGGCTCTGGGTTTGCTCAGAAGAGGCCGCTGCCGCTCTCTAAGCCGGTAACGCTGCCGGCATCTTACGGACTGTTACGGCTCCGAAAAAGGCTTGGCACCTTCTTTCATTTTGGTCCGCTGCTGCTCTGCAACTTCAGTGGAAGCTGTGCGGGCCCTAGAGGAAGCCCAACTTCATCTCGGACAGAGCATGTCACCCCGAGGAGTAAGAGGGACAAAGGCAAAAATTGCTCCTGGCAGTACCGGACTTACTGATGCAGGGATGCCGGCCCCTGACACGGACACCGTTCAGAAAGGTAAACGAGAGGCCGGCGGTAACAAAAATATTGTGGGGAGATCCGTTGGGGAGGGAGCGTCTAAAGAGGGCACGAGCTCTCAACCCTCAATTTCTAAACTGTTTCCCCCTAAGGGGGAATCTATACCAATCCCCGAGGGAGAGGGCGAATACAGTACATCAGTAACTGATAACCTTGGACAATTGAATCCACAACAGCCGGCAGTGTCACTAATTAAAAATCAGGCGCCTGCACAGGCAGCGGTGCCCAATGGGCAATTGACTAGAACTGAGGGATCTATTTGCTCTACTGAAACCCTCAAGCCTGCAGCTCTCCCCTTGGTCACCACTGATGATGACACCAGCGTGATGATCCCCTTAGCTCAAGATGATTCTACCCCCGGAAGGTTGGAGTCGAGAACGAGTGGCTCTGCAACCCTCGATCAAGGCACTAATAGTATCCCGGTGTCTCAGGGTGCTCTGCCCCCGAACTTACAGGTGAGCACTTCTTTTCGGTGTCGGATGGTTCTGACTCCGTGGCTGATGACTGTTCATCCACCTCAAGCAATGGGGATCTATCTGATAACAACAACAGCAACCCTTTTAAAGAAACTGGAATGCTACAATGACAGAAGAGTGCACTTAGCAAGCGAAAGAGGCGCAGTCTGTTAAAATGGGATTATTCCAGTTCTCAGCTCACCTTTCCTTATGGCGAGGAACCTGCCAAGACCCTAAGTCTAGAGAATGTGAGAGCCACATCGGAACCAACAGACGAACCCTCTCTGACGTCTATACTGGTATCGATCAAACAGTTCCAGGAAGAAGTACGATCAGACAGTCGGTTAGCCAAGGGTTCTGCCAAGAAATTGCAAGGGGGCATGAGGAAATTGAATAAAATTTGTTCCGACATAGGCGAACGGGTCACCATGGGCGAAGGCCGTACAGAAAGCTTGGAAACTGAAGTCACCACTTTGAAAGATCTATGCTCCTCCCAAAGCGCATGCATGACAGATGTGATGTGGAATATGGAAGACCAGGAGAACAGACAGCGCCGAAATAACCTCTGCCTACTAGGAATTCCCGAAGGGGTGGAGGGAGAAGATCCTCGGCGCTACATAGTGAAACTCCTGTGTGGGGCCTTCCCGGAGCACTAGGAATGGAACTGGGAACACGAGGTACAGCGAGCTCATCGCTTTCCCTTTACCTTGAAGAAATGGCACGATAACAGCGACAACAGCGGAGGAAAGCCCAGAGCCTTTTGGTGTTTTTCGGAAACTTTTTGCTTAGACAGCTGGTTTATAACCAGGCTCGACCTAACTCTCATAAGGGCTTTGATGGTGTGTCTTTTTTTGCGAAGCCCGACTTCTGCCACGCTACGGTCGAGCGTAGGTGGTGTCTTCGCCAGTTATTTGTCCCTTTTCGGCAGCTGGGAGCACAAGTATACTTAATGAATCCTGCCAAACTAAAAGTTATTGTGAAAGGGTCTTCTCGCACTTTCATGTCTGAAATCAAAGCCCAACAATATCTTGGCGAAATCAAGACTAGAAAGGGGCAATGTTAGCAAATATTATGCATAATAAGTCTGTCACTTAGAGCCTACAGCCCCCTTTTTTTCCTCACTTATTCTTCCTGCGGGGGCTAAACTCGGGGGGCCTCAATAGGTTCTTGACAGCGGGTCTCCTCCTTTTCTTTTCTTTGTTTTTTTTTTCTTTTGGCTACTATTAGGGTCTAGGGAGGAAGAGTGCACTTGTGCTTCGGGGTCTGGCAAGGCATTGGTTCTATATCTCTTCTTTTCTTCCTCTTTTTTTTTTTTTTTCTTCTTTCTTGTTCTCACTCTGGTTTTAACGGCCTAAAGAAGTCCAAATTCTCTGTCTGAAAAACACGGTGGGCCGGGTGGCAGGGGTTTACTACAGGCGATCATCATTCAGGTATTACCTGATTGCTCTAATTACACTCATCAATGAAGATTCCAAAATCTACTCCAATATTTTTGCGTCCAGAATATCTTCCAAAATTGAACATCTTGTTTCTAAGTGGCAGCACGGGTTCATTCTCAAAAAAGGCACTATAGACCACATTCGGAGGACCATCACTTTGTTTGACGCAGCACAGATCACAGGGGACCCGATGGCACTAATACTTCTTGATGCTGAAAAAGCATTCGATCGGGTCTCCTGGAAATTGCTTTGGTGCGTCATGAGGAAGATGTATTTTGGGCTTAAGGCTATTTAAGCTATCAAAGCTCTAAACCTTTGCCCCACAGCCAGAGTATCGATAAACGGGCAACTAACCGAGCAGATCGAAATCACACGTGGGACCCGGCAGGGTTGCCCCTGCTCCCCGTTGCTCTTTGCATTGTATATAGATACATTTATAAAAAAGCTCAAAAACAATCTAGATATTCTGGCCGTAAGCAGACATGGCCTAGAAACTAAAATCATGGCTTATGTGGATGATTTAGCCTTAGTGACCCCGGACCCCGAGAAAGCTATTATAGCTATAGAGCGAGAGGCTCAGGGTTTTGGGAAGATCTCTGGGTACGCACTAAACAAAGGAAAGACTCAGATTATCGTAAACAAGAAAATCAATTGGACTGATAGTAGAGTTGTCGCCAAGGCAAAATACCTAGGAGTGAATATCGTGGCTGATACCGACTCAATAGTCAGTGAAAATCTGGACCCTTTGGCGGTGGAGACAAAGAGAGCACTTAACAGGATCAATAATCTACATCTGACTATAGTGGGCCGGTGTAACGTTCTTAAAATTATTTTTTTCCCCAAACTCCTTTATTTCTTCAGAGCCATCCCCCTCGAATTCACTAATTTAATGCTGCAGAAATTTGAACGTCTCTTCTCCCAGTACATTTGGGCATACTCTCAGCCAAGGAGATCGTTTAAGTTTTTATCCCTTCCCCGCGAAAGAGGGGGCTCGGCGCTTCCAAACTTAAGATTATATCACTGGGCCACTGTCCTGCAGAACTGCCCCATATTGATGCAGGAACAACCCTCAATTCTAACAACGGGACTCCCGTCTCCTTTCGAACTATTACTTGGGTCTGAGGCCTGGGGGGGCCTGTGGCGTCAACTTGAATTTGGGTACTACAAGAGGGTTAGATTCAAGACCCTTATGGGAACCTTCAAGGTCTTTACCGCCGTTCGCAAGCTCTTAGGAGTAGGCAGATTGAACCATTATACCCCTATCAATAACAACGCTAACTTGCCTGACATTTTCGGGAGATCATATCTTCAAAATTGGTTCAATTCTGGTATACTCAAACTAGGGGCCTTGTATTCGACCGAAGGGGTCCGGGCCTTTGATGATCTTAAGACCCAATTCAACCTGAGCCATAACGAGGCCTTCAAATATCTTGCCATCAGGGATTTTTTGTCACGCAAGACTGGTGGGCCCACGGGGTTTGTTAAAATGACCTTATCGTTAGACTATGCGAGCCCACTACCCCCCGCATCGGGTTTATCTATTCCACACTAAATAGCCTAATGCCTGATGACATGGCCAGAATCTCAAGTAAATGGCAACAAAAATGGGATATTACCAATAATGTCTTTTACCTAGCTTTGCAATCCGCTCAGAGTGATTTGTTATCTGCCAAGTTACAGGCACAGTTTTACAAAACTTGCTTTTTTCTATATTTTACACCTAGCAGAATTGCGAAGTGGGGGACAGGCAAAGGCACGTATTGTCCCAGATGTGCCGAATTCAGCGCAGATTCCGTCCACATGTTTGCCTCTTGTGTAGAACTTGGGCCATTGCTAAACAAGATTCAAGACTTTCTTGGGGTAGTCTATCACGGGATATTCTGCTAACCCCTACGACCATTCTCTTGGGCATACATGATATTGTCGATAGGAAGAGTGGTGGGTCCCTAATCTTTGTCACCATGGCAATTTACAGGCAATTTAACATTGGCATGGATAGACCCAAACCCCCCCTTATTCTCACAGTGGCTGGCCTGCCTATTCTCTATGTGTAACCTCGAAAAGGCTATTTATGCACAAAAGGGTATCCGGGCCAAAAAGAGAGGTTTAGTCATCTGGGAAACCCTGTCTAGTTGTCTCAGCCAGACTAACCCCTAGTACATTTAGGGATGGAAGCAAATTTTACTGAGTCTTGTGTTTGGTCGTTTATTTTTTTAAATTTTTTTATTAATACTATTCTTCATGAATTATGTATCTTCGCATCTTTTTACACAGAAATGTCTCATTCTAAAATGAAATCATTATGGAAAATGACGAATTGTAATGTTGCACTTTAAATGCTGGCAGTTTGGCCTTACCTGGCAAATGTCTCCTCTGTTTACACTATTCTTGTTGGATTGCGTATTTTGCACATTTGCACTGATCACTTTATTGTTAATGAACACATACCTGAGAGATGATGTAGATTAACGATATATAACTTTGCACTTTATGTATTTACTTATACTAAGGCCAGAAGTATGTTTGAAAGATTATTACTTTTTATGCTAGTGGGGGCCTGAAACCGCGAATATGGCCAAAGGGCTAAAATGGACCTTCCTGCTTGTGGCAAATGTATATTTTGGATTAGAGGGTGGAGGGTGGGGGGAGGCGTTGTATTGCACTGCTCTATTCTTTGTTGTTTACTGCATATATAAAGATACAAAATGTAAAATAAAAATTTTTAAAAAAGAAATGTACATCTCACTTATGCATGGCCTTCTATGTAGCAATGAAAACATATAGTCCATATTTCTCTGTCTACTGCTTCTTGTTCAAAGGTGATAGCCACATCTGACTTTTTGCCCATCACTGTCTGGCACTCCAGAATCCCAACTGCACTCCTTGACCTAGTCAAGGTGAGCAGACTTGGAGGAATATTTACAAGCCCCTTTCGCCACCAGAGCGTCACTTATTGTGATGCTCCAGTGGCGCAAATCACAAATTCATATCTATGAGTCCACGCAAAGCCACTATGTGTGGCTATGAATGGCCTCACAGAAATGGAGTAAGGCAAGGCAGCGTAAATTGCTGCTTTGCCTTACTTTGCACTTGGGAGACGTTCCATGGGCGTTGCAGTGGGTTTTCCCACGCAACACCCATGGATTTTGACACTTCCCCAGAATTACGAGAGCATGTAAACCTGAGGAAGCGTCAAAACCTTACGCCTCCCGAGGTGAGGCATAACGAGGAGAAATAACATTATTTCACCTAGTTTTCTCCTCTTTGTATGTGTGCTGCATTCCGCAGCATGCATAGAAAGGAAAATGCCTCTTAGGATTGTTTCTGTTTAGGAAGGTGGCCCTTCCTGCACAAAAACAATCCTGCCGACAACACATCACCCCTGCACCATGTGTCGAAATGGTGCCAGCGCAGAAGGAAAGGACATAAATGTACCGTATTGCATAAATATGGTGCATTCTTGCCCTTTCAATTTGGGGTAGGGCAGTGCCCTAGGCTGTATGGAATTTCTCTTATCTGTTCCCACCAAGCTATCGCATGGCTTCAGGTTTGGATGTGGCCATGCATGTCACCTGCTTCTGAAAGGTAGCTATTGTCTCTAGTTGCACGCCTGAAACCCACACTGGCCATCTTAAGAGAGCATTTTTTCATCTTGATCTTTCGGCATTCTAATGAATGCCAAGTTGTCAGGTTTATTTTCAGTTTAGTAAACTGTAACTGTACATGCTGTAATTGCAAGAACATCTAACCACAGCAAAACTGTCAGATATGGGGCCTGATTTAGAGGTTGGCATAAATTGGAGGATATTCCGTGCGTCTTATATGTCTTCATTATATTCAATGGCACTTGTAATAAGGTGAGTGGAACATCTTCTACATTTGTGGTGAAGTAACCCACCTGTTGAATCCCAAATCAGGGCCCAAACTTGAAAGCACATATCCTTTGCTATCAACATTGTCACAACTTGAAGGAAATAATTACATACATTTTGTTGAGATGGAAAAGGCCTTTGCATAGTGAGGGACATGTACCCCTGCCCTCGGTGCCCCAGCTGCAATGGTATCTGGATCCCTGGTGTTGATTTTTGTTGTCATGGTGAACACGGATCATGCATGCATAGCATGACAGACCTGTCTCACTGATGGTGGTCTTGTTGGACCGGGAGAGGTGCCAAAGTGCTGTCCTTATAGTGGTAAAAGCCCATTTCCTTTGCCAGGAGTTATGTAGCATGAGCTTGGTGGTCCCAGCATACTACGTAGTGATCATTAGAAGTGTACAGGTCTTCTTTATCTTTGTCACTGAAGTGAGGCCTACAGGCTCACTTATGAAAAGTTCTGTTGCTGTGTGCTTAACTCACCCTTGACCTACATCAAGTTAGTAGGTAGCGCTGTGCAGCAATTGTGTGTTGTATGCATGTGTTGGGTGTATGTGTGTCTGTGAATGGTACAATACATGAAAAATTCTGGGTTTCATTTTGGGAGACACAGGGCTGACTGGAGGAGCATGAGGAGGTAGAGGAATCCCCCAGACAGATGTGTGCATTGCTGCATTTCTGTGAGCTGGGTGGGACACACACTGGTAGGAGAACAGACAGACTCTTCAGTACACTTCAAAGGGTGTTCTTTGATTCAGAGAAAGGTAATTGAAAAGGGACCTGAACACATCTCAGGAAGGAGATTCATAAAAAGTAGGACTAGCGGCTCTAGTGTAGCATTTTACATATCACTGTAGCTGACATCCAGGTGTGAACCACTATCACTTCCATGCTTTAGTGTTGTGGAGGTATTAGATCTTGAGTCGCTCTTTCTGTGACAAACTACTTTCTGGAGGAAGAGCAAGGTATAGGAGAGGGAAATTCAAAAGGAAGCTGACCCGCAATGCAAACTTCAAAGACTCAGACCCTACATCACCTATGGTATCTGAAAATGGACTATAAGAAGGGAAGTTTGAGGAGCCTGTCAAGCAGACGGTCAGGCTATGCAAGACGAAAAGCTCTGCATGACTTTTACCTCTTACCAGGGCTGGAAGCTAAGGTCTACCAGTCTCCCAACTGGGTGAGGGGACATCACCCAGGGACATCTAAATCCACCTGCCTTTAGAGCTTGGAGCACCAGTTCCTGCCTGCTTGCCAAGACCAGTGAGCCCTCTGAGGAAGAAGAGGAGAGTGCTGAAGTGAGCAGGGTCTACAGGGGATCCTAGCAAGTGGATTCCCATAGTGAGGTGTGAGGAGACAGCTGCTGCACTGATCATATTGTCGCTAATGTGCAGATTCATGTTGCCAACCCCGTATGCCAGAGGGGACCACCATGAATTTAGCCATGGTCAGCATCACGGCCATGCTGATTGAGCCTTAACCCATGTGGGCGATTGAAGTCGGTGACTCCATTTTCCAGGTGGGGCCACTGTGAAGATTGCGGCACGCCGATCAGTTCATAGCCCATGTGCGGAGAAAAGACAACGAGCGCATATGCCAGGTGGGGCTGCTATGAAGATTACTGCCATGCCGATCAGTCTGTCTCCCCTGTGCGAAAAAAGGTCATTGACACCATATCACTGATAGGGCAATGGAAGGGACAAGGAACTGTCACCTGGTTCAAACCGTTGTCATGAACAGAGGCTTCTGTGGCGATCTGTGTGGGAATGAGCTTTGAATAAGTATCGAAACTGGAGCAACCTACCCCCCACATGTAGGAAGGATCAGAGGAACTAACCGTCTCACCGGAGGAGTCGCCGTGGACACCTAGCCGCTGTCCCAGCTTAGCTGTGAGTGCTACTCAACAGCAGCAGCAGCTGCTGCAACTCCCTGCGGAGACTCCAGTCCAACAATCCTTAGGAGTGGGTAAGACTGATCACAGGGTCAGAAGCCCCTGGGTGAACTTGTTCTCCCACATCGCACTTTGGGCACCAAAACACTTTTGACTTTTGTCAGAGTCGGAGTGGGACTCCGGAGACTCAGCTTCTAGTGGGGCCTAACATGAATTTACCTATAGTAAAGGAAACATTTTTTTTTACTTGCCTATAACTTTGGCGTTGTTTGACTAATCTTCATGAAATTTGCCCCGGTGAATCATGTTGTGCATGGAACATTTTGGGGTCATCCGTCAAGTGGGGGCCATGATAAAGAGGTGTAAAAAAAGTGTGTTTTCCCATATTAATTCCCTTAGGACCTTTGAACACGTCTACAGCCCGAACTGCTTGGTCGATTTACACCACATGCGGCAGAAAGGTAGATTTGGTTACACAGATTGTGCTTTTTGTTATTTGGGGTAAATCCATTTAGTAGTTGTTGAGAAATTTAAGAAAATACAGTTAGTGATATCTGTGGCTGCGACAACTTCGCGAAAAATAACAAGCTTGTGCAGGCAAATGCAGATCTCTGATTGGCTGCTAACACCTCAATCAGGAAGTGTAGACAGCCATCTTGGGATTCCGCTTCAGCCGAGTCCCACAAATCAAAGTAAGGGGGCAGTGTAGGAATACCTTGAACCCCAAGCCTTGGTCTTGGAGTCCCCCTGAGTCCCTGCCGTGGCTTAAAAGCATGTTGAAAAAGAATTGAAGTGAATTTGCATGAAAAATAAAAAACAAAACAAGCTTGGGCTCCTGCGCTTGCTTTTAAATAACCCCTCGGTGGGCCAGGTCCCAGAGAAATATCATAAAAATAGGAGGGGTGTGCACAGGGCTCCCCAATTTCACTGGTTTTGTACGAGTGAAATCTGAGATTAACTGTTAGAAATGGGGTTTCTGGTTGGCTAGGTTATGCACCTAAGCCAGGAAGAACACACCACTCTAGTCAGGCTAAAGGAGTTACACACTCAAGATAACCCCTGCTCACCCCTTTGATAGCTTCTCCAGAGCAGTCAGGTTTATCCCAGAGGCAATGTGCAACACACACACACCAGTGACACAATAAATAGACCACAAAATAGAGTCCACACAATATTATATAAAAACATGTTTCTGTATTGCATATAAGCAAAGACCAAAACCACATGAACCAATAATCACTTTGCCAATTAGGCAATTGTCATAACATCACAGTTAGTGCAATAAGATAAAGATTTATATGTTGCACATGTCATGAAAACACCATCATTGCACGTACAAATCCAAATCCTGAAATAATACTCGTTATCCTGGCACTGCAAGGCAAAATCAACATAAATCAGGGCATAAAATGCAGCAGAATGTAATAAATCACATGAATCATCACATGTCACCATAGAACCATAAACACTTAGCCGGTAAAGCATTTATAAACCGTTGGCCACAGGAACACCTGTGCACTTACTACGTGTATTATGGTAATTTCCTTTTGAGCAACCCCTACGCAGGGTACAGAAGCTCCTGCGCCTCTATTCATGGTAATACTAGGACTGACGGCTTCAGCAGAAATGGGCCTCCATCAAGGATTTCTTCTTGTCCTGAGAACCAAAGTCCAAATGCCCCCAAAGGTATGCCACATGAGACGGGGGTGGTGCAATCACCAATTTGGCGGGGGGACCTCGCTCGGTCTCTCACTTGTCGAATGGCCAAGTAGCAGCTGCCTGCAAATGTGTAGTGCAGCTGTGGAAAATCACCCAGGGGACCCTGCAAGGCCAATTCAGGAAAACACAGTACCTTGGTGGCGGGACCTGTGTCCCTCGAAGTCTCTCCCAGCAGGAGGGAGGAGCGGCAATGGCTGCACCGCTTAGCACTTGTCGGGATCTTCCTTTTGTGGCCACAGTAGGGATGGGCCTAGCAGTAGCCATGGCAACCCCACTTCCAGCAAGGCGATGGCCGGCCAACAGAGCCTTCTCCTGTTGCACCACGACATGCTGTTTGGTCCCCCCACATTGCTCTTCCCCACAACGGGTGCCAGAGTAGGGAAACGC
Source organism: Calotriton arnoldi (assembly GCA_963921515.1). NCBI lineage: Eukaryota > Metazoa > Chordata > Amphibia > Caudata > Salamandridae > Calotriton > Calotriton arnoldi. The sequence goes on along the minus strand of CAWUFW010007152.1, from coordinate 88,360 downwards.
TGATCAGGGGATCCTTTCCGAGGCCGTGTGCCTCCTCAGCCTCAACAAATAAACAGCAGTTTGCAGAGAGCCAGGTATGTTGAACTCTACATGGGCACAGTGCGGGTTCAGAGAAAGGCGCCAGACACCCACCACTCTTCTGAAAGCCCTCAACACGAGCTAAGACACCACAAGTGCCCCACACCCTGATTCTGAGTAGGTGATGATAGGACAAAGGGGCATATTTACTACGAAGTGGCGGAGCGTGGCGTTAGCCTCCTTGGCTTAATACTGCGGGGCTCCTCCACTTCTGGAATGCAGGGCTGCACCATATTTACAATAATATGGTGCAGCCCTGCGTTTCCCCCTGTGCTGGTGTTAAATATAGCAGCCTAGCGCCAACGGAGGCACCCTTGCACCAAAGTACAGAGGTGTCTGCGTTGAGGGGAAGATTGTTTGTGTGCAGGAAGGTCTCCCTTCCTGCACATAAGCAATCTTTAAATGGCTTTTTGTAACTCCTGTGTGTGCTGCCTAATGCAGCACACATAGAAGTTGCAAAACATAATTTGTTTTATTGATTGCTCCGGGCATCAGTAAGGGGCAAACGAGCATTTATGTGAGGGCAGGGTCCAGCCTATACAAATATAAGTGTGCCCCTCTCTCCCAGCCCAGGAAGACCATTCAGTATGCAGATGAATGCAGATGCAATCCTGTTACACACAACCCTTCTTGTGTGATGGAGTGTCTGAAAAGTATGCACAAAGCCCAGCTGTCACCCTACCCTAGTCATGCATTGGAGTTAGGCTGCAAAGCACAAAGAGTCATAAGCACATAGGAATTCCCACTTTCTAAAAGTGGCATTCCTACACCAGTAATGAAAAATCCACATACACCAATAAGCAGGATTATTCACCACTATTCTTAACATGCCAAACATGGCAATGCTACTCCTTCCAGATCAGAAATTATAACTGAAGAACATATGAGGGAATTCTCAATGCAAACCTATAAGAGGAGCAGCACTCACAGCAGTGAAAAACCAAATAGGCTGTTTGTCACTACCAGGACATGCCACACAATAAAGACACATGCCCTACCTTTTACATGCACAGAACCCTGCCCATAGGGCTACCTAGGGCCTACCTTAGGGGTAACCTATATTTAGTAAAAGGGGAGTTTCAGGCTTGGCAAGTGACCTCAAATGATTGTCTGAGTAGGTTTGTAAGTGGGTGAGAGAGAGTATGAGTGATTCTGTAAGTGGGTGCATGAGTGTCTGTACCTGTGAGTAGGTGTACATGTCTGTGTTCGTCTGTTAGTGGGTGCATTATTGAATGGGTCTGTGAGTGGCTGTGAGGTGTATGAGTGCCTGAGTGGGTTCTGCTCATTTTCTGCCTTTTACTGCTCACTTCTGACCTTTATTTCTGCCTCTTTCTGCTCATTTCTGACCTTTATACTGCCTCTTTCTGATTTCTTCTGACTTTTATTTTATCTCTTTCTGCAGGTTGCTAACCTTTTGTTGCCTGTTTCTGTGAATTTCTGATCTCTATTTTGCCTCTTTCTGCTTGCTGCTTCCCATTATTTTTCCTCTTTCTACTCACTGCTGGTCTTTATTTTGCATCTTTCTGCTCATTTGTGATCTCTAGTTTTCCTCTTTCTGTTTGTTTCTGACCTTTATTTTGCCTCTTTCTGCTCGTTCCTGATCTCTATTTTACCTCTTTCTGGTTGTTTCTCACCTCTATTCTGCCTCTTTCTGCTCGCTTCTCACCTTTATTTTGCTTTTTCTGGTCGTTTCTGACCTCTATTCTTCCTCTTTCTTCTCATTTCTCACCTTCATTTTTCCTGTTTCTGCTTGGTACTGGCCTTTATTCTGCCTCCTTCTGCTCATTGCTGACGTTTACTTTGTCTCTTTCTGCTCGTTTCTGATCTCTTTTTTTTGCCTATTGCAGCTCAATTCTTACCATTATTTTGCCTCTTTCTTCTCTTTTTCTGCTCTCTATATTGACTCTGTCTGCTCGTTGCTGGCTTTATTTCGACTCTTTCAGCTCCTATATTTCTATTTGTTAAGGGGAGGGCCATCATACTATGGGGAGAGGGGCCGCGCTGCACCCTCCCAGGGCCAATTTTGGTCCCGGGAACTCCATCCCCGGGACCTGGACTTGTCACCTGGGTGCCCTATTGCACCCTGTGTGCAATTGGGACAGTGGGTAGAGCCTCACGGCACCCCATGGTCCCAGCCAGCTCCCCGCCTCCTGCGGGAACCGTCATTGCTCTGACAGACAGGAGACTGTTGAAAGGCAGCAGCTTCCGTGTCTGTCAGAGCAATGACTTCATCTGTTTCCCTGCATGCATATTTGCATGCAGGGAAACAGAGGAAAACTTCGCTTTCAGCAAGCTGAAGCTGTTTAACAGCTCCAGCTTGCAAAAAGCGGAGTTATGCTTGCTTTTGCTTAACAAAAGCAAACAGCTACCTCATGAGGGTGGGCACCACAGGAGGTAGCAGGAGCTGGCCCTGGGAGGTCCATGGTGGACCTTGTACATTATTTTATTTTAGCCCCGGGGAGGTGGTGGGCCCCCGCATTAATTTTATATATTTTGCCCCGGGGAGGTGGCGGTCCTCGGGACTGTGGAGGGGCCATGCAGGCCCCCGCATAAATTTTAAATGTTAAGCTCTGGGTAGGTGGTGGTCCCTGGGGAGTGAGTGGGCCCCCTGCATACATCTTTGGAAGTGCCCCGGGTAGGTGGAAGTCCCCAGGGGGCCGCGCAGGCCCCCCACATTATTTTACTATAATTTGTCCCGGGGATGTGGTGGTTCCCAGGGCACAGGCTGGCCCAGTGACCCCACCTGCAGACATATTTTGAAATTCCCCGGGGAGGTCACAGTCCCCAGGGGTGTGGGGTGCCACATGGGCCCCACCACATTATTCTTTATAAATATTTACTCCAGGGAGACCCCAAGACCAAGGCTTGGGGGTCAGGTTATTCCTACCCAGCCCCCTTTTCTTTTTCTTTTTACTTTTTTGTGAGACTCGGCTGAAGCCAAGTCCCAAGATGGCTGCCAACACCTCCTAGTTAAAGTGTTGGCAGCCAATCAGAGCTCTGCCTTTCCCTGCATAAGCTCGTTATTTTTCACAAAGTTGTCACGGCCACAGATTTCACTAGGTACATTTTGAAACCTCAGCGTGTTGGAAAAAAGGACGCAAATGTGATGTGCCTACCTTATGTTGACAAAAGTTATTCAGGCATAAGCACAAACTACCCCAAATAGCCAAAAAAAGGCTCGCCACGGGAGGAGGCATGTCAGCAAAATGTGGCTTTCCCTGGGGGACTGATAAATTAGCCAAAATATAGCTAAATTTAGTTTTCTATGGAAAAAAAGTGCTCAGATGAAAGTGTCTGGTTATTTCATTGCAAATGGTATTAATGAAGGGTTTACGGTGCTAAAATCACCATCTTCTCAGCTTTCAGGAACAGGCAGACGTTTGTGATAAAACCAAAATTTTCTACACAGTGTTGGCGTTTTACTGGGAGATAGACTATTTTTCCTATTGTTTTGTTGTTTCAACCTCCTTCCAGTTAGTGGTAGAAATGGGTGTGAAACCAATAATGGATCCCAGACAGCTATGCCTTTCTTAAAAGTAGACGAAAATCTGAATTCAGCAAAGGGTCATTTGTGTAGATCCATCAGGGTTTTCCTATAGAAAGTAACAGTTGAAATAAAAAATATTGAAATTGAGTTGAAAAAAACAGCCATTTGTGCCTACATTTTCACCTGTAACTTCTTCTAACTATAGCAGATTTTTTAAATCAATATACTGTTATATCTGCTGGACCCTTCTGGTTACGGCACTTTATAGGGCTTGTAGGTTCACCAAGAACCCGAGGTACCCAGAGCCAATAACCTAGCTGCACCTTGAATTGGTTTTTCATTGTGTACCGGTTAATCAAGGAAACCTATGTATTTCTGAAATGGAAACAAGATATGGAGTTTAGAAGCAATGGTTATTTGCATTTCTCTGAATTTGTGGGTACACATACTAGCATGTGAATTAAAGGGAATTTTTCAAATTTCTTTTTTTTTACATACTGTCTCACATTTGGAAGGCAGAAATGCATAGAAAGACATTTGATAATATCACTTGGTCTACTATTCATTGGTCCCTTAAGTTTGCCAATAAAAATGGTACCCCACTTGTGTAGGTAGGCCTAGCGCCCACGACTGGAAACGGCTCAAAACACAACGTGGACACATCAGATATTTCCACTGAAAATGTACTCTTTTTTGCAAAGTCCTAGCTGTGGATTTTTGACCCTAATTCAGCCAGCACCTATGGAAACCTAGCAAACCTGTACACTTTTAAAAACCTAAACGCCCAGGGAAATCGAGAATGGGGTGTGGCTCACACCAGGTTCTGTCACCCAGAATACCTTGCAAACCTCAAAATCTGTTTAAAAAAGCACATTTTCTTCATATTTCTGTGATGAAAAGCTCTGGAATCTGCGAGGAGCCACAAATTTTCACATACACAACATTCCCACAAGTCTGCTGATAGAAATGGTACTGCACTCATGTGGGTACGCCTAGTTCCTGCAACAGGAAACAGCCCAAAATGCAAGGTGGACAAATCACATTTTTCCACTGAAAATGAACCCTTTTTTTGCAATGTGCCTAGCTGTGGATTTTGGGCCCGAGCTCAGCCGGCACCTAGGGAAACCTAGCAAACCTGTACATTTCTGAAAACTTCACACCCAGGGGAATCCAGGACTGGGTGACTTATGTGGCTCTCACCAGGTTCTGTTACACAGAAACCATTGCAAGCCTCAAACTTTGTAAAAAGAAAACACATTTTCCTCAAATTTCTGTGATGGAAAGTTCTGGAATCCACGAGGAGCCACAAACTCCACACACCCAGCATTTACCCAAGTGCCCCAATAAAAATAGTACCTGACTTGTGTGAGTAGGCCTTGTCGCCGCAACAGGAAACGGCCCAAAACGCAATGCGGACACCTCACATCTTTCCCCTGAAAACTCACCCTTTTATTTGCAATGTGCCTATCTGTGGATTTTGGGTCCTTGCTCAGTTGGCACCTAGGGCAACCTAGCAAACCTGTAAATTTTTTAAAACTAGACACACAGGAGAATTTAGGATAGGGTGACTGTGTGGTTCTCTGCAGGTTCTGTTACCTAGAATCCATTGCAAACCTCAAACTTGTTAAAAAAAACACTTATCCTTCACATTTCAGGTGTGGAAAGTCCTGGAATCTGTGGGGAGCCACAAACTTCCACCCACCCAGCATTCCCTCAAGTCTGCCAATAAAAATAGTACCTCACTTTTGTGGGTAGGCCTTGTCACCGCAACAGGAAACGTCCCAAAACACAATGTGGACACACATCACATTTCCCCCCTTAAAACTCAGCCTTTTATTTGCAATGTGCCTATCTGTGGATTTTGAGCCCGAGCTCAGTCGGCACCTAGAGAAACCTAGAAAACCTGTACATTTTTTAAAACTAGACACAAAGAGGATTCCAGGATGGGGTGACTGGTGTGGTTCTCACCAGGGTATGTTACCCAGAATCCCTTGCAAACCTCAAAATTTGTCTAAAAAACAAATTTTCTTCTTATTTCTGTTATGGAAAGCTCTGGAACCTCAGGTTAGCCACAAATGTCCTTCCACCCAGCATTTCCCCATATCTTCTGCTAAAAATGGTACCTCACTTGTGTGAGTAGGCCTAGTGCCCGCACCAGGAAATGACCCAAAACGCAATGTGGACTCATCACATTATTCCATTGAAAACTGAGCTTTTTTGCATGTGTTAGCTGTGGATTTTGAGCCCTAGCACAGCTGCCACATAGGGAAACATAGCAAACCTGTAAATCTTTTAAAACTAGACACCCAGGGAAATCCAGGATGGGGTGACTTGTGTGGCTGTCAACGGGTTCTGTCACCCAGAAACCCTTGCAAACCTCAAAATTTGTCTAAAAAACTAATTTTTCTCACATTTCTGTGATCTAAAGTCCAGGAATCTACAGGGAGCCACAAACTTCCACCCACCCAGCATTTTCCCCAAGTCTCTAGATAAAAATGGTATGTCACTTGTGTGGGTAGGTATAGTGCCCATGGCAGGAAACTTCCAAAAACGGTGGGAGCAGGTCCAACCCTCTGGATCTCTCCCCGCAGACTGAACACCGAGTACAGTACTTCTGGTACAGAGTCCAGAGGTGTTCTGAAGAATTTACGAGAGGTGCCACTTTTAAGCCTTGCACTAGCTTGTGGAAGCAGAAACCTCCTTGGCCAATAGGGGAAAAATTCCCAGTGGCTACCCTACCCACATTGACAACATTTCCTCTGGATTTGGCCCTAAACAATGCCACAGTGCTCTGCTCTGCCAAAATCCAAGTTGGTAGGATCTTTCTTCCTCTGGTCAGAGCTCAGAGACACCCCTGCAGTGTCTCTGGGGAAATCTGCAAACCAATTCTGGAACAGGTTTTCCCCCCACTGGGATTAAAGCCAATCTGGCTACTTGGACAATGGCAGGGTCAGGCCTAGGTGTGAGTTACATCTGCCTGTGACAGGGGATGCCCCTTTGAAAGTTTTACAATTGGTGGGCACATCCTCCAGGCCATCACAGATGGAGAATATCTTATCTCCTCCCAGCCAAGGCCCTTTGCTCCCTTTCCTATGAACCATTCACACCTCCCAGCAGGCTGCTAGGTCACTGTTGGGGGTTAACTCTGAGGAGGCTATTAGAGGCTTTAGGCAGGAAAATGTTTTATACCTAAAAGTGGCATTTTAGAAATGGTGATTTAAATCTGATTTGACTATCAAATTTGATTTAAAATTCCTATTAATTTGAGTCTTTGAACAATGGTTCTGGCTATCTCACACTGACGTTATAAATGATAATTGTGTGTGGTAACTAAGGCTGTAACTTGAATGCAGTGATGCTTTTAGAATGTGTTGGGTAGATCTGATCTTATATAGAATGATGTTGTTCAAAAGTGGGACTGGAGGAGCCACGAGGAGGATGGCTGGGATGTTTCTCCTATCTTAATAAATTCATTCGAAACATTAACTTGTTCCTGCTTCTTCACTGTGGAGGAGTTAATCCGTGTTACAGTGGCAATAAGGAAAATAAACATTTGCTTCGAGAACATGCATCCCAACATGGAGATGAGGTGGCTGTTGGGAGTACCAGGTGTCAGTTTGGCCACATTGTGGAACTGCATTTCATCCCAGGTGGTGGAATTTGTTCCAGAGGGTTTTTCCAATTTTGTGGGGCCAAACAGGAACTAAAAGGGAAGAGTAAAGAAAGAAAGAAACCTTTTTCACTGTTGTGCTCCCTCGTGCTTCAATTCACAGTACCTTACACTGCTGTTCGGGCTTGTTTGTTCACGGTTGTGCTCCCTTGCGCAGACATTCACCATGCGCTCCCTCGTGATGCTGTTCCAGCTTGAGAGGATGTGAGCTCCAGTCCTGCCAAGGCTGCCCGGGGGGCCACGTAGGGGACCCTCCAACAGGGCGGCCGCCTTAGTGCCACAGGAAGGCACAGAAGTCTGTAGACTAGGCTCCCTGGGCTAGGGACCAGGGGGTCGGCTGGCCGCATCACTTCCGGCCGTGGGAGGGGGACAGGGGTACAAAAGCCTTCCCCCGCCCGCTGGAGGGTCTCTTGACCGCTGCCCATCTCGCTGTTTCGGACGTGTCCCCGGGATCCGCTCCATTTCCGGTGAGTGCGTGCCTCCCCCCGAGGCTGGGTGGCTGTGCCCGGCCCCTGCCGTGGTTGCTGTCTGCCATTGGGGGGGAGACAGCTCCCGGGGGGCTAGGGCAGCGGCACCCCCCCCTGGTCTTTGCAACCCCAGAGTAACTTGTCGGCGCCGGCCGGACCCGGCCGACTTTGGCCCAAGGGCGTCCACTGCTGCTGGTCGCAGGGGCTCATGCCCGCGTGTGCTGGGGGGGGAATAGCGATCTTCGTTGCGCCTCCCTCCGCCCTTGAATTGCCGGACGGTAGGCTCCATGCCGGCGGGATGCGGCCCTGACCCCCCCACGCCTAGCTACCGCCTACCTCTCACTGGGGGGGTAGAGACACAGGGTTTCCCTACGTGGGAGTTGAAGGAGCACAACCGAGGGACTGGTGCGTGTTGTGCGGGGGAGGGGGGTGGCTCACCGATTTGCGTGCGCGGCTGCTCCCACTCGGCGGGACAGACAGAGCAAACCGGGCCTTTCCAGACGCCCCTACCTCCCTGCTGGACCCCCAGTGGAGCCGTCCTCATGGTTTTGTCCCTGCTGTTGCCGAGGGGGGGCGGGGTACCGAGCGAGGTGCCCTCCCCCAGCCCCTTGTCCTCTCGGCTGGCCCGCGGCGTCTTCGCCAGTGCGAATGCAGGCTCCGCCCACAGCTTGCACCGGGTTTTTCGGGAACGGGGGTACAGTCGGGCGGCATGAGGGTGGCCCCTGAGCATGCTGCCCGTGTCGTGGGAGGTGCGTTTTGCAGCCAGAACCTATGGTTGTGCAGCAGTGGCACCGGGTCCCGGGGACAGCCTGTTGGCAATAGTGGCGCCAGGCTTGCTCTTGCGTGCAATTGAGCCGTGGGGCCCTCCTTGTTGTCTTTGGCTCCAACCGCCCGGTTGGGTGGAGCCAGGGGGGATCTGGGTGGGATTTTGGGGTCGGGTGCCAGGCCTCCAGTCTGCCGCACTTTGCCTAGGCTGGGGATGATGGGGGAATGCATACAGGATGAAGACTTACACAGGTGGAAGCCTGAGGGTCACCCGAGTCATACTTGGTGCCATGCGAACTGCGCGTCGTTGTTCACCCTCACCACCGGCACCTGGTGGGACGCTTATGATATCTCACGCACTAATCACCTCATAACCTCTGAAAGTGGCAGGTAATCTATGAACGCGAGCGCTTTTAACTCTACCTGTATAGAAGCAAGGCTAAGGACCTCGGGACTAGGCCACTGCAGCTGGAACCAGCCTTTGTCTCTCCCAGCGCCGTCAATTAGAATACCAACACAACTCGAGTAGTTCACGCCTACGCACACCAAACGGTGTCATCGGCCGAGTAAAGAGCACACTGCCGGCCGTATTTACCGAGCATGCCCCGGGGGGGTTGTTTCAGTACTGCTCTGGGGATTTATGGGGGAATAAGGCGAGCGGCTCGCCACGGTAGCTGTGCCCGGGCCAGGGTTCAGGCTTTCTGAGGAAGTCATGCTGGGAGGAGACAGCCTTTCGCGTCAGAACAGGGAGGCAATTCAGGAGTGTATCCGCACGTGTATCAGGTAATCAGGGGTAGATAGCCGGTTTGGGAGGCCTTTCTTGGGCCCTCAGCCAAACTGTTCATTTAATGCACGTTAGGGAGCCACACTTCGAGCTGGTGCTGGGGAAATCAGACAATACTAGAGTGGGTGGTCGACGTAGGAACCAGCGTCATTAGAGCCCACCATCAGCGGAGAAGATGGCTCGAGGGAGCAGAGGCATGCTTTGGCCAGAAGATCCCCCCGCCTCATGGGTCCTGCCCCGCCCTAGGAGGGTACTTCATTCAGAGAGGGTTGGAGGTATGGCAATGTGTCCAGTGCAGAGGATTGCCCAGCAGTCCGCAGTGCAGATGGGATTCCTCCAGGTTGCATGTTGGATTGTTGGCGTACCGGACGCGCTGGCTGGGGTGGAATGGTTATCCCGTACCCCTGCCGCTGGGCGGGCTATCCTGGCCTCCTTAATGAATTCGTGCGGGTCTCCTCCTTACATGTTCAAGCTGCACTTCCCGTGTGGTTAGGTCATGATCACCTGATGAGTGCGTGACTGTCACACTTGGTCACCCGGCGTTGCTGAGAGTTTCAGCACCTTGTGTCAATGAAGCAACGTTGCTTGCAGCTCTCAGATCGGCAGGCGCGCGCCATGAAGGACTATGTGAGGAATGTTCTTTGTAGGAAATGACCATCAAATACCATGGCATGTGACCGGTTAGACGCAGATAACGCGCCAAGGTGTATAGCGATAAAAAGAGTACCCTGGTGTGGGGCAACAAGAGACACCTGTGAGCCAGCACCTAGATACCTAGGGGTGTACGAGTGCTTTACAGATACACGTTATGTTACTGCTTGGGATTAGAGAGAAAAGGAGATCTGGTAAGGACGTTTGAGACATAGTGCATGTCAAATCCAGATTTAGAAACGGGGAGCAGGATTCCCTCTTTATGTCTGTCGGGCAGTCCACCTCTGCCTGCTGAGGCTCTCCCACTCAGCTGCTTGAGGTATCTGCTGCTCTGCTTGTGCCACACAGCATTACAACGTCTAAGAAATTACCTTGTACCGCATTATAACATCTGTTTGGGTGTGGCACGAACAAAAAACAAAAAAACAAAAATCCTGGTGGGTGCAGCTGGTACGTGCCGGGTACTGCAGATGGGTTGACTTAAACGGGGTGTGTAGTGGAGTAGAACACTAAAGAATGACCCGATACCAGGGGAACGTAAAGGGAAATCAACCTTGGTCGCCTGTCTCTGTAATGGTTTTACATTGTGATGTGCAAGTTTGACTATTGTCATTTATTTACAGATTATTATATAGGATTTCAATTTTATTTCATTGTCTTTATACGCCACTGTTATAACGGCGGAACTCTGGCTTGTGTGCAACCTTGTTACTTGAGATCTTAACCGCGCACGTCAGGAGGGGAATTTTGCCCCGCTTGATGCCAGTGTATCATGTTCTGTGCCTTTTGCATGCAAAGAATTGTTGAAGGACAGGTCGGTCATCCGAGCAATAATGGGGGGGGAAAAAAAAAAAAAAAAAGAACATGGCGGGGTCTATCTATCCTGGCGTGCCGTCTAAATGTCATACAGGGAAGGTATGCTGTTATGCGTGTTGCCCTAGCCAGTGCTAAGAGAAAATGAGTATTGCAGGCAGTTTGACAGGTACAGAGGTAGAACATTGATGTTCACTGCAGCAGCACAAATAAGGATATTAGGAACAATACAATTATCCCGAAAATAAATCACCTGTTCCTGTATATCCCCAGCTTGGAATGCTCTAGTGGGCAGCTGGGCTCTGTGACTTACCTCTACTTGTGACTGCTCAGGAACGTCCGTTGCTTGTGGTTTCTTTGACTCGAAGCAGCCGAAGGCAGAGTTGCACGGGGCTGGCCCAGAGACTTCTGTGCTCCACGTTGGGGAGGTATTACCAGAGATTGGCCAACATGAGGGTGTAGAAGCTGCACCCTAGTCCCTGTGTGAAGCCAATTGTTGCTACGCTATGATGAGCTGTGATGCCTAAGTGGGACATGAAGTACTTTTGATAAATACTCTGATCCTATGCACACGCTGTATATTGTTATTTTCCCATTCCGTTGTTATCATATATTCAGTGCACAGTAGTAAAACATAACATTCATGTAAAAGTAGACTTTGTAGGTTATTCCTTTGTCCTTTATTATTTTGTGAGATCGCCCAGCCAACACGTGTTTCGTCGTGGGTGATATCCCAAACGACTTCTTCAGGGCTGTAAAGCAGGTGGATAAAGTCTATCACGTTCTTCCCGCCGGTTCTACTTCCGTCCCGGCTGTGCTAAATATGCCTTCCGGTTCCTGACGTTATTGTGGTTCTCCAGTTTATATTCCAACTAGGTCCTCGATTAATCCTTGATTAGGCGTCCTATTCAGAAATGTGTCCCCAATTCAAATCTCGGGCTTCGAAATCTTAAGCGAGTGCGCTTAAAGCCGTGTTCGTCCTCATGCGTGTCAGTACAGTAATTAAACCGGAAGTGGGTCTGTATTTACTAGTTAGGTTACAGTGAGGAGGCAGCCCCAACGCATCATATTGAATCTTTAGGAGGCGCCAATTCCACACTAAGAAAACACCCCGTGGGTCTGTATTTACTAGTTAGGTTACAGTGAGGAGGCAGCCCTAACGCATCATATTGAATCTTTAGGAGGCGCCAATTCCACACTAAGAAAACACCCCGTGGGTCTGTATTTACTAGTTAGGTTACAGTGAGGAGGCAGCCCCAACGCATCATATTGAATCTTTAGGGAGGCGCCAATTCCACACTAAGAAAACACCCCGTGGGTCTGTATTTACTAGTTAGGTTACAGTGAGGAGGCAGCCCCAACGCATCATATTGAATCTTTAGGAGGCGCCAATTCCACACTAAGAAAACACCCCGTGGGTCTGTATTTACTAGTTAGGTTACAGTGAGGAGGCAGCCCCAACGCATCATATTGAATCTTTAGGAGGCGCCAATTCCACACTAAGAAAACACCCCGTGGGTCTGTATTTACTAGTTAGGTTACAGTGAGGAGGCAGCCCCAACGCATCATATTGAATCTTTAGGAGGCGCCAATTCCACACTAAGAAAACACCCCGTGGGTCTGTATTTACTAGTTAGGTTACAGTGAGGAGGCAGCCCCAACGCATCATATTGAATCTTTAGGAGGCGCCAATTCCACACTAAGAAAACACCCCGTGGGTCTGTATTTACTAGTTAGGTTACAGTGAGGAGGCAGCCCCAACGCATCATATTGAATCTTTAGGAGGCGCCAATTCCACACTAAGAAAACACCCCGTGGGTCTGTATTTACTAGTTAGGTTACAGTGAGGAGGCAGCCCCAACGCATCATATTGAATCTTTAGGAGGCGCCAATTCCACACTAAGAAAAACACCCCGTGGGTCTGTATTTACTAGTTAGGTTACAGTGAGGAGGCAGCCCCAACGCATCATATTGAATCTTTAGGAGGCGCCAATTCCACACTAAGAAAACACCCCGTGGGTCTGTATTTACTAGTTAGGTTACAGTGAGGAGGCAGCCCCAACGCATCATATTGAATCTTTAGGAGGCGCCAATTCCACACTAAGAAAACACCCCGTGGGTCTGTATTTACTAGTTAGGTTACAGTGAGGAGGCAGCCCTAACGCATCATATTGAATCTTTAGGAGCGCCAATTCCACACTAAGAAAACACCCCGTGGGTCTGTATTGACTAGTTGGGTTTACAGTGAGGAGGCAGCCCCAACGCATCGTATTGAATCTTTAGGAGGCGCCAATTCCACACTAAGAAAACACCCCGTGGGTCTGTATTTACTAGTTAGGTTACAGTGAGGAGGCAGCCCTAACGCATCATATTGAATCTTTAGAGGCGCCAATTCCACACTAAGAAAACACCCCGTGGGTCTGTATTTACTAGTTAGGTTACAGTGAGGAGGCAGCCCCAACGCATCATATTGAATCTTTAGGAGGCGCCAATTCCACACTAAGAAAACACCCCGTGGGTCTGTATTGACTAGTTAGGTTACAGTGAGGAGGCAGCCCCAACGCATCATATTGAATCTTTAGGAGGCGCCAATTCCACACTAAGAAAACACCCCGTGGGTCTGTATTTACTAGTTAGGTTACAGTGAGGAGGCAGCCCCAACGCATCATATTGAATCTTTAGGAGGCGCCAATTCCACACTAAGAAAACACCCCGTGGGTCTGTATTTACTAGTTAGGTTACAGTGAGGAGGCAGCCCCAACGCATCATATTGAATCTTTAGGAGGCGCCAATTCCACACTAAGAAAACACCCCGTGGGTCTGTATTTACTAGTTAGGTTACAGTGAGGAGGCAGCCCCAATGCATCATATTGAATCTTTAGGAGGCGCCAATTCCACACTAAGAAAACACCCCGTGGGTCTGTATTTACTAGTTAGGTTACAGTGAGGAGGCAGCCTCAACGCATCATATTGAATCTTTAGGAGGCGCCAATTCCACACTAAGAAAACACCCCGTGGGTCTGTATTTACTAGTTAGGTTACAGTGAGGAGGCAGCCCCAACGCATCATATTGAATCTTTAGGAGGCGCCAATTCCACACTAAGAAAACACCCCGTGGGTCTGTATTTACTAGTTAGGTTACAGTGAGGAGGCAGCCCCAACGCATCATATTGAATCTTTAGGGAGGCGCCAATTCCACACTAAGAAAACACCCCGTGGGTCTGTATTTACTAGTTAGGTTACAGTGAGGAGGCAGCCTCAACGCATCATATTGAATCTTTAGGAGGCGCCAATTCCACACTAAGAAAACACCCCGTGGGTCTGTATTTACTAGTTAGGTTACAGTGAGGAGGCAGCCCCAACGCATCATATTGAATCTTTAGGAGGCGCCAATTCCACACTAAGAAAACACCCCGTGGGTCTGTATTTACTAGTTAGGTTACAGTGAGGAGGCAGCCCCAACGCATCATATTGAATCTTTAGGAGGCGCCAATTCCACACTAAGAAAACACCCCGTGGGTCTGTATTTACTAGTTAGGTTACAGTGAGGAGGCAGCCCCAACGCATCATATTGAATCTTTAGGAGGCGCCAATTCCACACTAAGAAAACACCCCGTGGGTCTGTATTTACTAGTTAGGTTACAGTGAGGAGGCAGCCCCAACGCATCATATTGAATCTTTAGGAGGCGCCAATTCCACACTAAGAAAACACCCCGTGGGTCTGTATTTACTAGTTAGGTTACAGTGAGGAGGCAGCCCCAACGCATCATATTGAATCTTTAGGAGGCGCCAATTCCACACTAAGAAAACACCCCGTGGGTCTGTATTTACTAGTTAGGTTACAGTGAGGAGGCAGCCCCAACGCATCATATTGAATCTTTAGGAGGGCGCCAATTCCACACTAAGAAAACACCCCGTGGGTCTGTATTTACTAGTTAGGTTACAGTGAGGAGGCAGCCCCAACGCATCATATTGAATCTTTAGGAGGCGCCAATTCCACACTAAGAAAACACCCCGTGGGTCTGTATTTACTAGTTAGGTTACAGTGAGGAGGCAGCCCCAACGCATCATATTGAATCTTTAGGAGGCGCCAATTCCACACTAAGAAAACACCCCGTGGGTCTGTATTTACAAGTACTTTTGATAGGCGCCCTGCTGGAGGTGTTAGTAGGGTACACTGCTGATGGAGTTAATGCATAATATTTATGTTAAGTACAGTCCCTACCAGTAACTTCTGGGTTGTGCTAACGGATCTGTAGGACAGTGACCCATTTGACCTAGTGATTGTTGGGATCCCTGTGAAGTCATGACGAGTTTTGGTTGCACAGTGTAATATAGGCAATCGGGACTAGGTTTTCTTTTATGGAGGATACGAGGGATAATTTAAAGAACCTTGTATGTAGTCTCTTCTGTGGTGTGCCTAGTTTGCTACTGGGGGTGTGCGGTTGGCACATTAAATGTACTCTGCCTCTGGGATAAGCCCTAAGGCTCTGCATAGCTACCTAGAGGGTGAGCAGGTGTTAGCTTAAGTGTGTACTCCCTTCTCCTGACTAGTGGTGGATTCGGCCAGGCTCAGGTGCAGACCTTAACCAACCTGAAACTCCACTTGTAACATTGGTAGAGAATGCCGAGGAGGTTGGCAGTCCATTTGCAACCGCCACGCAGAGCGGATGTTTCAGGCCACAAGTATTTCAGGCAAGTGTGCTTGTGCTTTCATCGCACTGTTAAGTCCCAGTCACGAGCTGATTTTATCAGGGTGAGCCGGCTGGGGGTCAGGGAGCACCGATGCATCAGAAGCGCTGAGCAGCTTTCAGCTAGGTGGTATGGTTGATATCTGATGGAAGGGGCATTTGTTAGACTAGAGCTGTACTCCGATGTACTGCCTTCGGGGCTGGGAGGTCTGTTGCCACTGCTGTTTCTATGGAAGCCATTGTCTAACGGGTTGCTCTGAGCGGAGTATTTGCAGGCTTTATTAACATTATCAGCTACCAGTTCATACGTGCATCTTTCACTAATTTATACAATGCAGATCACAAGAACTAATTCCCAGGCTCCTGCAGTAGGTGCGTAAAAAGGTCGGAGCAACCTGGCAAGGGAACTGTGCCACGTGTGGTTGGTAGCTTGTGTCGCTCAGTTTGGGCATGAGCACGGCCTGTCCTGTCGCCGATGGTCTGCGAAGTTGGTGGCCTGTGCTCCCAGCAGTCCTGTTTGGTGAATGCGGGGTGACCATAATGGCAATTTCTGAGTGGTTGGTGGTAGGTCACCTTGTTTGGGATTAGAGGTCCGTTGGTGTAAGGACTGGCCAGTGCGTCTTCCTGCGCTCAGGTCGGTGAGCAATCTTTGGGTATTACGGTGTCTGTGGTAAGTTCTGGGCAGGGAGACTCAGGCCAGTCCCCACCCTTTGGTCGACCAGGACATCCCGCACTTTGTGGGCTTAGCTCTGCAGGCTACCCTGTGCCCTGGTTTTATCAGACTAGGATATGCAGTGAATTTTGTGGCAGGCATGCGCCAAGAGATAGGTCTTCCGATACAGCTATACCTGGTTTAGTTCCTGACTACGGAGTGGCTGCGGGACACTCTGGTGTTGGAGGTGGTCAGCCGGTTGGCAGGCCTTCTAGATGTGGGTTCTAGCTCAGGCGTGTCCTAGTAAGGGTTCAAGTGTCAGAAGTCGGCCCTGGGATACAATTTCACTGGCCTGTGGAGTGGCTGAAATGAAAGGGGCTTGTATTTGACCTCTCGGTCACAGGTTCAGATCCTGGTAGGCCCACTTAGCATATCATCCTTCTGAGGTCGATAAAACGAGTACCATTGAGTTGAGTAACAATAAACATGTTATGCAGCGCCAAGACACCATGGGGTGAACGGATTCCCAATTAGTCAGAAACGGAAATTGTATAGGATTTTGTGAAGGTAACAGGCTCACTCAGCAGTGTAGAAAGCGGGAGACTTTGCGGTAAATTCTCCCGCCCTTTAGCCTTGGCAGCCAGGCAGGTTGTGGAAGTGGTCATCCAACGTGTGCTGCGGTTAAAAAATTGGGGAAACTCTGGGTTATAGCACTAAGGGGCTACAAAGTACTAAAGAACATCTGGTATTCCCGGTATTCAAGAATGGGCAGGTATTTATACAGATGGTTCCCCTCCTGTTCCCACTGTCTTGTCTGCTCCCTGGTATACTAGCAGAAGTTTTGGAGGGCAAGACGTCACCTGGGGTGGTGACTGGCTTAATTAGATGGACATGCTCCACAAGCGCTATACACAGATAACTGGGTGAGAGGAAATCCCACCCCTGGATCTCGGGTCATTTGTCAGCCATCAGTCATCACGCCCGGTTGAGAGGACTGCCTGACCCGACCAAATCCTTTGTAATCAGGGCTGCACTTAAGGGATGGGCAAGGAGTGAACCCCGATCCCCTGACAGCAGGTCTCCCATCAGTTACCCGATCCTACAAGGGATGCTGGACAGCATGCCCAAGGCCACCCGCTCGGGGTATGAGGCAATACTATTCTCTGCTAGTTTTGCGCTGGCCTTTTTCGGGGCCTTTAGGATTGGGGAGCTAGTGGCGCGATCCAAGCAGGACACCTCGGGGGTGGCTTTGAATATCAAGGACGTTACAATTAGCACATCATGTCTCAGGATAGTCGTGAGACAATCTAAAACTGATCAGGCAGGAGAAGGGAGAGTAGTCCTGTTACAGGGGCTGGGGGACGCTAGGTATTGCCCTTTGCTCTTGGGCAAGGCTTATTTGGCCCTTCGCCCGGGGACTGCGGGGTACTTCCTGGTGCATGAGGACGGGTCTCCGGTTACAAAGTTTCAAGTAGACCACATCATGCAGACATGCTTCCAATTGTCAGGACAGGCAGGGGGAGACAAGAGATTCAGCAGTCACTCCTTCAGGATTGGGGCGGCAACCACTGCCTTCTTATCAGGGATGCCGCCAGAGCGAATTAAGCAGGTAGGGCGCTGGGAGTCGCAATGCTACAAACGATATATAAGGCCTTGAGCGGAAGGATATGGCGAGAGGACTCTTAGGTACTATGTGGCAACCGACAGGTGTTTAAAGGTGTACGGTTTTGGCCCGGATTGCCAAATGATGTTGCAGTGATGTGGTTTTGTTGTGCAATTGTAGATTATTGAATATAAACGTTATAATAAATTTGGTTTTCAAACACAACATCTCTTTAAGTACCAGGAACCAAGGTCTGGGTAATTGGCCATTCAAGCATCGTTAGAGTGGCACGGTGGGCGGAGTTAAGAAAGTGGCGACATGGCTTCTCCGCCACAGAGATCACGTGGCTAGGTTACCCGGGTATGCGCTGGAACGAGCTGATGAGGAAGCTGCAGCAGAGACTGGGGGGAGGGATCGATCCACCTCACATTCTGGTCATACACTTGGGAGGGAATGACCTGACGACTCTGGGGAGGAGAGGACTGCTCCAAGACACGAGGGACATCATGTGTCAATTGAGTATTCAGCTGGGGGCATGTGAACTGTGGTGGTCCAAAATTTTACCTCGCCCAGTTTGGCAAGGAGCCCGATCGCAATTGAGATATCACGTAGGAGAGTGAACAGCGCCATGCGTAAATTCACGGAACTAAGGGGATTTGGCTTCATCAGACATGGTTTACTTCATGCCAAGTCTACTGGATGTTGGGAAGTGGATGGGATTCACCTCTCAAGGGTAGGCATGGACCTATTTTTGCTGGACCTTCGGGAGGCCTTGGAAGCAACAGGCTGTAGGAAGGAATATCTGCCTTGGTGGGGGGCCCTGGTGGTGACGGTGGCCACCCCCAGAGCTGTGGAGGAGTTACAGGGTGATCCAGAGTCTGCAAGGTACAGAAGGGTACTATATTGCAGCAGCACAACAGGGTGCTAAGCCAAGGATACCCAGGGATGTCTTAGCGTGTCCCCTGGAAGAACTACGGCGCCCCGTTAGCCTAAAGGCGGTTGTGGGTCTGAGCAGCCGGGGGCTGCCTGGAACGCTCCGCCCACCTGTGGGGGGGCGTGAGTAAGGGAGTGGACTGGCGGTCCACTGAGGGGAGAGGTGGCCTCTCCCAATAATTGGTAACCACCGGTTGGCAACGGCCACGGTGCAATTTGGCTCATCAGGCGGGCAGGCGGCATAGGGGCTGGCCTGCCCTGGGATCGCCCGTAAGATAACCCACCATGTTGGCATATTGGTTATGCAAATAAACCTGCAGCAAAATTTCTCCACTAAAAAAGGTGTTGTGTGGTTTATTTATGTATGTCACTGTATGAGAACTGAGTGTTGCTGATATTGGCACTATGCCAAGGCTGCCCGGGGGGCCACGTAGGGGACCCTCCAACAGGGCGGCCGCCTTAGTGCCACAGGAAGGCACAGAAGTATGCAGACTAGGCTCCCTGGGCTAGGGACCAGGGGGTCAGCTGGCCGCGTCACTTTCGGCCGTGGGAGGGGGACAGGGAGGGTCTCTTGACCGCTGCCCGTCTCGCTGTTTCCCGCCCTACCGCTTACCCTGCGGACGGCCAAAGGGTGGTATGGGGAGGGGAAGAATCTAACTTATTGTTTTGTGTTGCAGGAGGAGTTACAGGGCGATCCCAGAGTCTGCAAGGTACAGAAGGGTACTATATTGCAGCAGCACAACAGGGTGCTAAGCCAAGGATACCCAGGGATGTCTTAGCGTGTCCCCTGGAAGAACTACAGTGCCCCGTTAGCCTAAAGGCGGTTGTGGGTCTGAGCAACCGGGGGCTGCCTGGAATGCTCCGCCCACCTGTGGGGGCGTGAGTAAGGGTGGACTGGCGGTCCACTGAGGGGAGAAGGTGGCCTCTCCCAGTCAATTGGTAACCACCGGTTGGCGACGGCCACGGTGCAATTTGGCTCATCAGGCGGGCAGGCGGCATAGGGGCTGGCCTGCCCTGGGATCGCCCGTAAGATAACCCACCATGTTGGCATATTGGTTATGCAAATAAACCTGCAGCAAAATTTCTCCACTAAAAAAGGTGTTGTGTGGTTTATTTATGTATGTCACTGTATGAGAACTGAGTGTTGCCGATATTGGCACTATGGTGCGTGCGCTGCTGCATGGTTCACCGCGTCATCAACACTCTGAGGAAACAAGCGGAATTTCCCGAAGAAAAGTCACTGCATGGTTCACTGCGTCTTCATTACGATAAAGTAACAAGTGGTATGTTCTCAATAAAAGATGCAGCAGAATGTTCATATCAGCCATTTTGGAAGAATAGGCTAATTCTAAGGAGGTTAAGTTGTGGAAACAAGCTTGATTGTCTTTGAAAGAAAAGATGAGAAGCTGATTTCAGCAGTTGTGGAAAGGCTGAGATGTGTTGCTGCATTGGAAGTGTATACACTGGAGTTTTGAACAGAGATCAAAGTAAACTGAGTTAATAAATGGTTATAGGCACACCCTAGAAGATTTGTGCCTGCCTCAACATTACATGGTGATGGGCTCAACTTTGAAGATTTGTGCCAACATTAATATTACACGGTGATGGGCACACCTTGTTATATGACACTGAATGTGGTAATTGAGTTTTTTTTGTTGGTGGAACTCGGGCACATTGTTGTGTGCAGGCGTTTGCAGTCTGCTAATTGTTTTGTTGCACTGAGTTGTAGCTCAGTTGATTTGTGTTTTATTTAATTTTTTTTTCTTCTTTTAGGTGCTAGTGTGTTTATAATGTAGAACAATACAGCACCTCAGTTTTTTTGCTATTGCCTGGAGAACCTAAAATAAAATGGGGCAAGACAGTATTTGAAAGGCACGCTAGAGTGTGTGGATCATCTCTAAGTTTAAAGTGGAAAACAGCTTTACCATTGCATTGATTGGGTCCCGAAGGGCAAGAAGTTTTCCATCCATCTTCCTGATGTTTCAGTTTGTGATGCTTTAAATTTGAAAGTAATGTGAACTGTGCAATAGAAAACCGGACATCCACTACTTGCCAACAGTTAGTACGATTTTTGGAAGATATCACTTTGAGAAGAGTGTGCGAAGAAATGGCGAGTCTTTGGAAGACTACATCACTGACTTGAGAAAACTTTCATAGTTGTGTGCATTTTTGGGAACCATGCAAAAGAGGATTGGGGTCAATTTATGTGGGGTTGCAATATTGATAAGGTTAGAGATGAGCTGTGCCAAAAGGATGACCCTATGCTTGATGAGGTTTTAATAATAGGTAAGAAAATATATAATTCTTTGAAATGCTTGGATGTTATCATGAAGGACTTGGTGCAAAAAGTTAATGTGGTCAAGCAGAGGCCTAATTCACAGGAGAAGGCCAGGAATGGATGTGCAGGTGGAGAAGTTAATGAGGGATTGCATGCAGTGTGTGTTGAGTGAAAGGGTTCTGAAACCTCGGACACAACCCATGGTGTTTAGGAAGTTAATGAATGGCCCATGGAAAGCAGTGGCATTGGATACATTGCGTCCCATACAGTCTAAGAGTGGGGCAATATGTCTGTTGTTACTGCTGGGCATGTTTTTGAGGTGGCCATAGAAATCCTTCACCTATGGGATTGAAACATGACAAGTTGTGTAATTTCTGAAGCATCTCATAGGGAGAGACGACATGCTGAATGTTTTATTGATTGACAATAGAGTCCAATTGTTCTCCAAGGTAATGGAGAGTTTCCTGGGAGATAATGACATCGATCACAAGAAGTGTGCTTCATATCATCCTGAAAACAATGGTATGGTTGAGTGTTTTAATGGGGTATTAAAAGTAACCATCCAGATTACCAAACGTTTTGGGTTGGAGTGGAAAAGTGAGGTGTGCACAAGAGTTGAAGTGTACTGGCTAACTCCACACACTGTAACAGCTAAGACTCCATTTGAGCTATTCAAAGGAAGGAAGGCTAACCGTTTAATGTCTCCATCATGGGTGAATGCAAAACGTGAAAGTAATGGTGGTCATAATGTGACCTGGTGTGAGAAAGAACTGAGGAAAATTAAAGAAAGGAAGAAATGGTTTGATGATAGGAGAAGGGCAAAGGTGACCAATGTACGAGTGGGAGATTAGGTGAGAATCAGAAAACCTGGAATTGCTCAAGGTGAAAAGAAGTCAAAGAGTTGTAATGGCACTAAAGTACTTGGAATCATACAGTACAGGGTAATGTATGTAATGATATGTTTTTAGGTCTCGCCTAGGCAGCGCATGCACTGTCTCGTCGAGAGATGCTGTAAACAGTATAGTGGGGGAAGCTCCACCCACTTTCCACCTATCTTTTTGATTGGCCGAATTCCTAAATACTGCAATCTGATTCGTTTTCCTCAACTTAATCCCGCCTCCTGACGGCCATGTCGTAATTTTTCTCCTTCCATAGCTATCGGCCCCTTTACTTTTAAAACTGTTTTGTTCCCCTGCCTCCCCCGTTCCCTCCCGCAGTCCGTCACTTCTCTGCCCACCACAACCCCCCACCCACTCCTGTTCCTGCCTTCTTCGACAACCGCAGTTTTATTTACAATGCAATAGGACTCGCGTAAATAGGAGTCCTATTGCATTTGTAAATGCTTTTTTGCCCCTCTGATTGGCTGGCTGCATTCGCACTCTATTTTGCCTGACCTAGACTCTTGCATGCGCGCGATGCTATACATCGTACGCATGCGCGCCAAAAGTCTGCCTCTGCCTGTTGCTTATTTATTTGTGTTTTCGCGGCGTCCACTTCAGGGACACCGCGCTCTGTTTTTTTGTGGTTTTTTTACCTTTAACACTGAGCGCAGCGCCCGCAGAAAGGACACTGCGCTCGGTGTTAAAGTTAGAAAAAAAGTGCGTGCTCGTTATTGTTATAACTTGGTGATATGTACGCACACTTGTTCTTATGAGGTAGGCGAACCGTGTGTGTGAGCGGAGCCTGTCTGCCTGCCCGCGACCGGCTGGAGGTGCAGTGTACTTTGGCAGGACTGTGCTCACCGGAGCACATTGAGTGGTCCTGTGCAGAGGAGCTTTCCTCCATGCATGGCGAGGCGCTGGACCTGGCATGGGTCCGAGCCCGGACAGCAGAGGTGGAATTTGCAGTCAGAGGTTTGGCTCCGATCATGCTGCATCAGTGTTTGCAGAGGTGCAGAGGGGAAGGGGGGTAAAACTCGGGGCTCAGGGCTTCATGTGAAATGGCAGCGGGTGGTAGAGGCAGTGGTGTTACGTGTATATTTCTTAGTAGGATGAGTAGGTGAATGAAGGACTGTGGAGGAGGGGTGGGATAGGCAAAGGCAGTACATTGTGTTAGAAGGAGCTGGGGAAGTAGGAGGTGCGTGTGTTGAGTTTTTATTTAATGTGACTTGTTTAAGCCAAGCGTGTGATGTTGATCGAGTGCAAACTTCTGGCGATCGTGTACAGACACACATATTTTTTCAGCTGCACTGATGTTTATGAGTGCCGATAGGGTGGTTGTCGGCGCGTGATCCTCGTCCGCAGCAGCAGACACGCAGCCAGCGCCCTTCTCTGAGGTCAGGTGACGCGGCAGGCAGGGCTGCTCGAGAGGAGCGCTTGAGGCAGGCTGGCACAGTGTTTTATTTTTTTTTATGCAGAAAGAAGATAGCGGCAAGACGGGCATTGCCAATTTTCTAGCCGACCTAGAGGCATGTCAGTTAGCACAATGGGTCTCTAATACTACACATGCAGCAGGTCACCTGTTAGATCCCATATTTTCTAACTTAGGCTCTCTAATAACTGAGCCTCCGATCCCCATGGCCTGGACGGACCATTTTCTTGTCCCTTTTTCTGTTTGCTGGCAAGGCAAGCCAGCCCGAACCATCCTTTATTGGTGTCCACACGACCTTGGCATAAATTAGAGGTTAATAAATTCTCTGATGTATTGTCAAACCACACCCCACAGCTGTCATCAAACATAGAGCTAGCTAATACATACTTCCAGGACTGGCTGACTCAAGCTCTGGACAGCTGTATTCCTGCTAAAATGAGTTTTAAACAAAAAAGAGGACAGTCGAACCCCTGGTTCAATGAATCCCTGATTAACGCTAAGAAAAAATGTAAACAACTTGAGCGGGCCTGGAGGCGCGTGTATGATACCGAAGCAAAAAATAAATACCGCGAATCCATTAAAGCATATCATAAACTGGTCCGGAGAGCCAGAACGGAGTATATCGCTGGTAAAATCTCGGAGAGCAATAATTTCCCCAAAACGATTTTCTCTCTTCTTAAAGTCATGAAATGTGCAAACCTGAAAGCCGACTCACCTGTCACTTCCAATAATCAGTGCGATGAGTTGGCCGGATATTTTGTTGATAAGGTGGATAAAATTTATAAGAGCTTTCCACCAGTCACTATTAATATCGACCAGAGGGAAGGGCACAAGGACAGGGGACTCACTATGGATAAAACACTGTGTTCCTTTCCCCAACTATCCCTTATTGAGACTGAGTATCTCTGCCTGAAAATTAAATCAGGCTCTCCAGCTGATTCACTGAGACCAGCTCCAATTCTGCCAATTTCGCAACCCCATTCTACCAGTGGCCAGGGAATTGATTAATTTATCCCTGACCTCAGCGCGCCTACCATCAGCTTGGAAGCACGCTAAAGTGACACCTCTTCAGAAGAAAGCATCGTTAGACCCATCTGAACCGGGTAACTATCGCCCCATTTCTCAGCTCCCTTTTCTAGCCAAGGTTACTGAATCCCATTTCAATACTATTCTGACACAGTTTATAGAGGAAAACGCCATCCTGGACTCCTCGCAAAATGGCTTCAGAGCCCGTCACAGTACCGAGTCGGCTCTGTTGGCAGTGACGGAGGAAATTCGTAGTAGCTTAGACGACGGAAATTCCGCTGCCTTAATTCTGTTGGATTTAAGTGCCACTTTCGACACTGTCTCGCATGAAATATTACTGTGCAGGCTACAGGAGATAGGGATTGAGGGTTCGGCCTTGGCCTGGTTTTGCTCCTTCTTAGAGGACAGAACTTTCCAGGTCATAGTGCCACCCTATCACTCCCAGGAGTCGGTGATCAGACACTGGGTTCCACAAGGATCGATACTGAGCCCTGTGCTCTTTAACATCTATGTACAACCCTTGGCAGTGGTGGCAAAAAGCAGAGGGCTGTCGTTGGTCTCCTATGCCGACGACACCCAATTAGTCATCGCCTTTCCAAGAAATGTAAAAATAATCTTATCAAATTTAAGGAGGACTTGCTGGCAATCGCCAACTGGCTGACAACAAACTGCTTGCAGCTAAATGTCAGTAAGTCGGAAATTCCGCGGTTCGGAAGAGATAGCGATATGTGGTCAGAACAATGGTGGCCAGACCAACTAAAACCAGCACCCCTGCTGAAGGAGGCGGTCAAGAACCTGGGCTTTTGGATTGATAGAGGCCTCTCTTTTGATGCCCAATCCAAAGTAGTCGCAGGGACCTGCTTTGGGCTCCTGAGAGGGCTAAAACCCTTACTTGGCTTTTTCGAGCCCAAAGTCCGGCAGACTATCGTACAGGCCACAATCTTATCTAGATTGGATTATGCAATTCCCTTTATTTAGGTGCCAACAAATCCTGTATTCAGCGCCTTCAGAGAATACAAAACGCAGCAGCCCGCACTCTACTGGCGCTTCCGAAAACATGTTCTGTGTCTAGGTCTCTACCCAAACTACACTGGCTACCGGTAGAGAACAGAATTCAGTTCAAGACACTATGCGTCGCTCACAAAATCTTGACTCAACAAGCTCCCCCGGTCCTATCAGACTTGCTAACATCGTATGTTCCGAGCCGTCGCCTGCGGTCAGCTGACCAAGGGCTAGCATGCACCCCCAGAGTTTTGAGAGCCAGAGCTGGTGGTCGTTCTTTTAAAGTTCTGGCAGCCAAACTCTGGAACTCCCTTCCGACTGCTATTAGAGGGCTCCAAGATCACCTAGCTTTTTGGAAAGCCATAAAGACCTGGCTTTTCCCAGCGTAATTTTCTCTCCTTTTCCCGGGCTGTCACTACTTACGGGTATTGTTGGGTAGCGCTGGGACGCCCCGTTGCTGGGGCAGCTATGCGCTGTACAAATCTGTTAATAATAATATTAATAATAATAATATAGCGCGAACTCTACCTGAAGGTATTGGAGCGCTTTACATGAGCTCCGGTTACATTACACAAGGGCACATTCAGGCACGGGGAGATTATGTGATCGGCAGGCAGGGCTGCTCGGGAGGAGCGCTTGAGGCAGGCTGGCACGATGTTTTATTTTTTTTATGCAGATTTCTATAGCGCAAACTCTACCTGAAGGTATTGGAGCGCTTTACATGAGCTCCGGTTGCGTTACACAAGGGCACATTCAGGCACAGGGAGATTATGTGATCGGCAGGCAGGGCTGCTCGGGAGGAGCGCTTGAGGCAGGCTGGCACGGTGTTTTATTTTTTTTTATGCAGATTTCTATAGCGCGAACTCTACCTGAAGGTATTGGAGCGCTTTACATGAGCTCCGGTTACCTTACACAAGGGCACATTTAGGCACCGGGAGATTATGTTATCGGCAGGCAGGGCTGCTCGGGAGGAGCGCTTGAGGCAGGCTGGCACGGTGTTTTATTTTTTTTTATGCAGATTTCTATAGCCCGAACTCTACTTGAAGGTATTGGAGCGCTTTACATGAGCTCCGATTACGTTACACAAGGGCACATTCAGGCACGGGGAGATTATGTGATCGGCAGGCAATACATATAAGATCCTAATGGCGAGACCGATTGGCATTGCCAATGCTTGTTTGCTCAGGCTGTAACATGAAGATATTTGGGCTTCAGTTTTCTTGTACATATCAATATATAGCATACATGTTTTGTTCTTGTTATTGATTCAGCATTTCCCCTGCCTGTCATTTGCAGAGTCGTGCTTATCAGTTAAAGTGCTCTTATTATTACTTTATTACGTTTAGTGTGTTGGGGTAGCTTTGTGGTTGTAAAAAAGAGAGGTGTGTGGTAAATTGGGATGTAAGTGGAATGTAGTGATGCCTTTAGAATTTGTTGGGTAGAACTGTTCTTATATAGAATGATGTTGTTCAAAACGACTGGAGCATCTGCAAGGAGGGTGGCTGGGATGTTTCTCCTAACAATAAATTCATTGGAAATGTTAACTTGTTACCCCTTCTTCACTGTCAAGGTGTTAATCCTTGTTACAAAAGTGCACTAAAGTAACTCAGCACTTTTACATGGGAGAGCCAGCCTTGCCACAGTTAAACCAACTTTTGAGATTGTTAACTGCCAGGACATGTAAAAACTAAGAACACATGTCTTACTTTTTAAATGGCACTAGGGGAGAGGATGTGGCCTAATGGAAGCGTGGTCGACCTCAAATCTGGGGAACCAGGTTCGAATCTCAGCAAAAACGCTAAACATTCTGTGATTCTGGGCAAATCACTTAATCTCCCTGTGCCTGACAAAACGAATGTGTCCGTCTGTAATGAAACTGGTGCTCATGTAAAGAGCTCTGATACCCGATACCTTCGGGTCAAGTTTGCGCTATATAAAACTCAGAGAAAAAAAAAATACCATGCACCCTGTCTATGGACATTTAGGGCCCACCTCAGAGGTAATCTATAAGTATTAAAAAGGAAGGTTCAGAAATCTTAAAAGGGTGATTTTAACAGTTTGATATGGGATTTTTAAAACTGCCATGCTAGTCTGCTGTGGCAGGGCTGGAGTCATGTTTTACATGGTCATGTTAGTGGTAGCACAATAAGTGCTGCAGTGCACTAGTGCATTTTACCTTACAGGCCTTGGGGACACAAGCTACCATATACTAGGGACTTTCAGGAAAGGAAATATGTCAATTAGGGATTAGCCAATTGTACACATTTCAGGGGTCAGAGCACAAACTCTGGGGCCTGGTTAGCAGCGCACTGGTGCAACAGAGTTGGAAAATAACGGCAGCATCAGTCCAAGCATTGGGCCGTGATCATGCAAAAAGAGGCCTTTCCTTATAAGATCAAACTATTATTCAATTCATATTTCATAAATGTTTTTATCCCTTATGGTGAAATGTTATCAAGTTGTAATACAGAGATATCATTAGCTTGTAGTGTTTTATATTTGTAAAGTATTTGTACATTTTAGAAATATTCCTCTTGTGATTCTCACCAAAACGTTTGCAATTCTCTTATTCCTGGATTATTAAGGTGGTTAATTTGCGACATATATAGCTTTAAACCTCAAGCATTGTATTAACATTTGAATTAATGAAGCAGTGAAGGTAAGAAAAATAGAAATGTTAGTCAAAATACAGACACAATAATAATTAAATAGAGTATAGGTTTGACTGGTGAATGATACAGTGGTGATATAAGAGAGTAATATAAGTGGAAAGTAAATATGTGTTATTTTGATGGTTTTCATTTATACATTCAAATGAGAAAATGAATTACAATTTGTTTTACTTAGTTTTACTAGTGAATTGATTATAGGTATGCATCCTATTGTGCATAGGTGTGAGGGTGATGATAAAAACAGCGGATAAACAAAAGTCACAATAATTTATTTTGAAATAAAAATTACCACACCTAAACCTGAAGTAAGACAAATTTACAGACAAAAAAGCTTTGTTAATCGGGCCATTAACTTTCAGCTTTTCAGAATCCAGGTCGATACCTATCAACAAATGTCGCTTATTTGGTCACAAGCTAGAGGGTATGCCTCTTGGATTTTTTTTTGTTTTATGACATAATTATTTATAATAAAATTAAATGCAATTCAATGTGATGAAAGACAAATCTATCAATACGTATGGAAATAAATATATAATAACTATATTTTCTAATTAGAAAAGCATATTTTGAAACCATGTTCTTGTTATTTTGATAGCGAAATTATTAAGGGGGAGCTAATAATATAGCTTGACATGGAGATACCCCTGACAATCACGTAGGTCTTTGTGAACATTTGGGGGCATATTCTCAAGGACTTATTGCCGATTTATCGGCACTTTAGCGCCGCAAAAGTGGCAATAGATTTATCTCCCTATTCTCAAGCTGGTGCAAACTGCCGATATCGCCAGTTTACCAGCGATAGCTGCCGCAAAAAACATTGCCACGGATGAGTGAGACAACTAACGCTAATGATATGCAGAGTAGGCGTTCCCGTGCAAAAACACACGAAAACACCACTTCGCGATATTCTCAACGACCAGCCAGATCTGTGATGCGAACCAAGAACATTCGATAAGGCGCGTTAGCAGCAGGGATTTAACACCTGCCTTTTGCTGGTGTTAAGCAGGACGACTACCTGCAGTATGAAAGGGAGCCCAGCCCAGAGCCACATCTGAAGACCAACAGATGCCATGGAGCCAATGATCATGCAGCTCGGAGAACCAAGAGGGCCACAACACCCACCGCCACCACTCCCAGGCCCCCCCCCCGGACTATCCCTCCTTGGATTACCACCTAGGCAGTGCAGGACAGCGGATGACCCTAAAACGCACCAGCCCCAGAGTCTCAACTCCAGAGGAAGCCATTGGCCAACACAGGCTCAAAAGGACAACCATCCACCTCATCCTGACCCACATTGCCCACAGGCTGACGGTACCAACACAGTAGACAACCTACATCCCCCGCAGACAAAGCTGCTGGCTGTGCTGCACCTGTTGGCCCCTGGTACCTTCCAACCAACAACTGCCGGAGTCGGAGGAGTCTCACAGCCAGCCCCATCAAACTCCCTCACATATGTCATGGATGCATGTCCACAAAAGCAACGGCGGGCCCCTGTATCCGCACCACACGATAGTTCCAATTCGTAGTGTACCTGCGCAACCAACCCCAATGCCAGCCGTGCTAGACACCTCCGTGCCCCAGACCCAAGATCATAGTAACCGAAATGTGGGTGCGCGAGGTCATGAAGTCCAGTAGTCAACAGTAGTGTAAAAACAGAACTTTATTACAAATACACAAACAAACAAAACGAAAAGCTCAGCCAATGCGTTCCATTTCCAACGGGGAACTTCAAAAGGGCAACGTGTCTTCAGAAACCTGTGGGAGAAATGGTGACAATGGTCAAACTTCCATATAGTCACATGCCTAATCTGGTACAGTGTACTGCACTTGGACAAACCGGAATGCTCACAGGCATGACAAACCATGCATGAGAAGACCGTAACAGAAGTTCATGTGGCCGTAACCGTTGTAGGAATGAAGAGGAAGGTAACGACCACACGAACTGCTGTTATGGTCACATCATGCAGGACTCATCATACCTGAAAGCATCACGGTGTGTGTCAGCTCGATACCCCTGCCCCTCACTCCCCCCACACTGCGCAGGAACATTTTGAGACCACGCAAGGGAACTACGCCATAGCTGGCGTCACGCACATGTTGGGGGCAATTCACAGCACACGTGTATAACTTGTGCCCCCTGCCGACACTGCACACAATCACCGCAACAGCAACCGCACACATGCCATCACTGTGCATACAAAAGTGGACCACCGTGGCCTGTCCACCAATGTCGTCGCAAACTCCCCAGGCAGTGTGCATGATTCCCACATGTCCGCAAGTCCACCACCAACCAGCCCTTTGAGGATGGCCCCCATGGAAATGCACTGCCCATCGGCAAGTACCAACTGAACACACCACACACCTCAACTCCACAATCCCCCAACTCACAACTGTGGGAATGCACATGTCACAAATCCACCACCAAAGTGACTACTGCGTGTGTCTCAGTCTCTGCCACAACCTGTCCATAGGCCTACACACACGTAGCTGACCACCTTCAACGGGCACATTCACACTGGAGACGAGGTGGCTACGTCCCAAACCAACCCGCACACATCACGATCATCGCATGCAGGGTCGTGTCAGCAAGGGTGGCGCCCCCCACCCAGTCACGAGTCCGCCGCCATGACCTGTGGTGCCTGTGCGATCCTGTGCGCCTGCTGCACCCCAGCCCTGGTCCCCAGACCGGTCCGCCACCCAGCGATGACCCAGGCCTCAATGCTCATCTGCCACCACCGGCGTGTCTCCAAGAGGGCCCTCCACGTGCCGGTGCAACCTCCTCAGCCGGTCGCTGGTTTCCGCGCCTCAGGCCCCCAGCGCACCCTGCGGCACCGCACCGTTGAGTCATGTGTGTGCTGACTGCTGCCTGCATGTACACTGTGGTCCAGCAGGGCACACTGTTCAATTTGAGTCTTGATTCGCTGGACGCCGCATCGAGGCCAACGCATCATTGCAGGCTGCACACCCGCTCAGCTCTTCAGGTGCCACTAACCCTGTGCAACGCAAGTCATCGTCACGTGGCGGTAGGCCCCTGCCAGCCACAGTGCAGCGGGTGCCACTAACCCTGTGCACCGCAAGTCATCGTCACGTGGCGGTAGCCCCTGCCAGCCGCAGTGCAGTGGGTGCCACTAACCCTGTACACCACAAGTCATCGTCACGTGGCGGTAGGCCCCTGCCAGCCGCAGTGCAGCGGGTGCCACCAACTCAGTGCACCACAAAGTCATCGTCCTGTGGCGGTAGGCCCGTACCGGCCACAGTGCATCGGGTGCCACCAACTCAGTGCACCGCAAGTCATCGTCCCGTGGTGGTAGGCCCGTGCTGGCCGCAGTGCATCAGGCGCCACTAACCCAATGCGCCACAAGTCATGGACCCTTTATGATTGGGTCTCGTGGTGCGGACGCCATCATGTCATCTCCGGCAGTGGGGAATGTGATGTGCTAGGCACCTTTTATTGGCAGGGTCACATGTCCTGTGACACCTGTGCTGGATGGGTGTGGTGTGGGTGTTAACCAGCCCTCAGGGAGTGGCTGTGGCATGCTGACAACTAGACCAGTGATCAGCAGATCACTACAGGGAAGACCTGGGACATGTAGCTTTGTCGTCCCCCCTCTGAGCGTAAGTGGAGTGGACTGGCCTGGCGTATGGCAGGCCAGCGTAGGGGTGGGAACAATGAGTCCGGGGCTCTGGGCGTACTTCAGTTCTGGTCTGGACAAGGAAGTAACTGATGCTTGTGTCTCTGTTGTAGTGTCTACGCCAAACGGACCGCAATCGGCAATGTTGCACCCTGTGACTCAAGTCCCACGACATGAGCAACATGGACGTAAGGGGGAATCACTGACCCTATATTCATCCATACTCTCATACTTGAATGATCAAAGACATGAAACATCTGTGCAATTCTGAATGTTTAATTCACATCCAGTGGAGTGTTGCAGCTGGAGCAGTACAGGGCCATGCAAACCCCACTTTACATGATTGGCCCGTGGCAGGCCAGCCAAAGTCCTTCAGGGAATGACAAGTACATCGGAAGAGGAAGAGTTCAGTCCGCAGTCTGATCGCTGTGTCATTGGTAACCAAACAGAAAATGGCAGTCCATGTCGAGGTCCAAGGTGAGTGTCGTAGAGTGTATCGGGGGACAGTGGAAGGTGATGATGCAAAGGGCAGAACCAAGCAGAAACAGGCCATATGGCGGAGATGAATGCTACTGCCTCCTCCTTACCAGAAAGGTTGATTCACCCGCATCTTCGTCCTCTGATGTCACATGTGCCTCACACGTGGGTGGTGGTGGATTGCCTGCCGCACTGTGTGCCACTGACACATCGGGGGCCGGAGGTGGATTGCCTGCCGCACTGTGAGGCACAGACACATCAGGGGGCGGAGATGTGGATGTAGAAGCAGCAGCAGCATTCATCTGCGCAAGGCCTTGAGGCAGCAAAGCCATGACGATGTGCTGCAGGGCATGGAAGGTCCCAGCCACATCTCCCTGGTGCACAGCCATGGCAGCCATTCTTTCCGCCGTCATCCGCTCCATGTTCTCCATGAGCCCCCGCATGTGTCCCAACTCCCGGCTGACATCGCTGGAGCCACTCTGACTGGACAGTTGTTCTTGTCTCAGTATCATGACTCCAGCGATGTCAGCCATGAATCATTGGAGAGCATGGAGCGGACTGTGGGTGTCCGTTAGGGACTGTAAGTGGTCCCTGATGGGAATCAGACACCCATGTATGGCATCAAGTTTGGCTGCCATGAGGTCGAACCCCACCCGCACCTGATCAGCCATCTTCTCCTAGACCTCTAACACACTGCGTTGGAAGGCCATGTGTTGTTCGTGGGGGTCCTGGGAGACAGCCGGGGTGGTAGGTGCTTCCTGCTGTGTGGTCTGTGCAGGGGGTAGGGTCTCCTCGATGCAGCTGGGCTGCCCTGCTCCTGGAGGTGAGGTGCCGAAGCTGTCAATGAAGATTTTGAGAGCTTCGGTGTCGATGTTGGGGATGTCCTCATCGTCATCAGTGAAGAGTTGTTGGGGCTGCTCTGCAGGAGGCGTTGATGCTCCCCCTGCAATGTGAAGGGGAGACGCAGTGTTACATTGTGTTCACATGTATGTTGACGCATTGTACAAGTTCACATGCAGACTGCATGACAATGTACATTGTGACTGTTTAGGAGGAGCTGCCTATTTGATGCGGGACAGTGGACATTTCGTCAACATCACGGATATGTGTTTGTACTTGTACATTGACATCTCACATTTCCCTGCTATGCCAAATGTGCTTGGCCAGTTTCTACACACAAGCGGCACCTGTTGTGTCCTCTGTCCTGTTGTAAACGTGTTGCAGTTTGTACCACATTGTTGTCGATGCTGATGGGCTCTGAATGTCATGTGTGTGTGCTGCATTTTGGGAGAGTCGCCCCTGCAGCTCTGATTTTGCTGCCCCTTGTCCCTTTCAGGCGGTGTGCCTTTGACTTCTGTGCCCATACAGTACTGAGATGTTGCAGACTTGGGTGAATTTGGGTCTTGGTGGGAGTTGGGACTCTGGGGCATGGTTTGTCTGCAGATGTGTTGTTGACGTCAGGGGTTGTTTGTGCAGGTGGATGTGTCAGAGTGTGACCTGCTCCTTTACGGATGTGGTCCACACTCAGCCACCTCAGTGTCGTGGCGTGCAACATGTCATGAGATATTGACTGCAGCCATGCTATTCGTCATGCAGTGTCACTTGCATTATCAGTGTGGCTCACAGACACGCCACTTTGCTGGGTTTGGCACATGTGCATTTGTTGGTTGTGAGATTGGTGATGTGTGGGAAGGGCCCCCTCTGGGCACATAGTCGACGGGGGCCTACTTGCTGTTTCTAGGTGCGCTGCAGTGTGCCAAGGGGATCAGGGACATGATCCAGAGTCATTGTGGGTGTGCACTGTGCTGTTCTTAATTGTGCATGTGTGCCATTGTGCCCATCTCCCCCGTCCCCCCAGTCCCTGGTCGTTACTCACCCTGTTGCTGTTGTGTCAGGTCATGTTGAGCAGTGTCCGGTCCCCCAACTCCTGCCACCGCCTCCCCACTGATGACTGTGGACACCATTTCCTCCATCTCATCCAGCTCCTCCTGTGGCGCTGGACTCCCACCTCCAGTCTGCATTGCTGCCTTCTGGTTGTTGGCAAGTTTCTGCTTGGTCTTGCGCTTCACATCATTCCAGCGCCTCTTGAGCTCTTCCATTGTCCTCCTCAGCACTCTGACTGCATTCACCTTGTCCAGGATGTACTGCCATGTTGCATTTTTTGTTGCCAATGACACAGTGGAGGTGACGAACAGTTGTTGATGGTGTTCTATCACCTCCGTGATCAGGATCCTGTTTTCCTGTGGACTGAACCGCGTCTTCCTCTTCTTCTTGACCTTGTCCTTCCCTGTCCCTGAGGTCCCAGGCTGCTCCTCCGGGGGGCTTGTGGAGTTCTGGCCGTCCTCTGTACCTGCTCCGGCTGCCTCCATTGTGCTTCGCTGTAGTTTGGATTTTGTTTGTGTTTTTTTTTTTCTGCTTTTGTAGTGATTTTTCCCGCCTGACGTGTGTGATTTGCAGGCCTGGTGCTGCTTTTCGCTGATTGTCTTATCGCGGTTGGGCCTATCGCAACTTTTTTCGCGTTCCGGTTTGGATTTTCATCGCCGTCCCGGTAATGTTATCGTGGACATTTGACGCGTTATCGGGAGACTATCGCATGTTACCGCCGTGTTGAAAATATGACGTTAATATGGAGTTATTTTCCCGCGATAGACGGCGATATGAAAACTTGCGTTAACCTGTTTTGGCGATGTTTATCGCACGTTCTTGAGAATATCCCCCTTGGTTTTAATCGTCCACCTCTACCGCACCGAAAGGGCTCTTGGTCACGTCTTTGCAAACAGGTGTTGTTTTGACAAAATAGCTCCAAACTGTGCATATGTCCTGGTAAAGAAATCTTGTACAGGCATTTGGAGGTCTGGAGCAGTCTGATGTCTATATTGACAGGTACCAAAAGTTCCTGTTCGACAAAAAGACGTGTTCAAAAATACCCTTACAGTAAATAGTCATCTACAATTGCAATAATTTCAAGATTCAATTAAAAAAATCCAGGTGGAATAATGAGCCGGCCACCCACAGCCAGACTGAAAAAGCCGGGTTCCTCCATTACCTCACAGTAACAGCATGTGTCTATGAAATGTGCTTTGTACGCTTCATTTTCTGCTCTCCACAGATTGTTTCTAATTAAAGGCTGTGGCAGCTGCAAGATGGGCTCGCAACCTGTATCTGAGATCTGTCTATTTATATTCTGTCTTTTCTCACTTCTGCTGTTTGGAATTGTTGTCTTTTCATTACTGATTGCAAACGTTTACCATTCCATGATGGTTTTCTCAGAATACTGATCATTAGGGTTTCTGAAGATGCGTTCTGCTGGAACAAACTCTTTTCCTCAGTGGCCTCTGCTCGCCAGGCACAAGCCATAAACGAATATAGGTACACAAATTGCTTTCAGAGGAAGTATATAATGTTATCAAGTTATTGATCAAACCTGCATCATATTTTGTAACTCTGAACATTGTTTGGATTTGCCAAATAGTGTTCTCTTCTGTGTAGGTACCTTATTAGATGGGTCAAAGTAATTGCATAATACATGCTTTGATTGCATATAGGAAAGCCATGCAATGCAATATACTCGTATCTCGTTTCTCTTTCACACTATATTCTTAAATATTGAGGTGAATACTTACCTCAGATATATGGAACTTACTTGACACATAAAAAAAGTATAAATCCTCTTTTGTTTGTTCCCCCACTGGCGTACTTATTGGACAATTTCTCCATCGTGCTGCAGGTAGGGGTGCATTATGCAATCAATCTTTATTTGCAATCAGCAATACAAATTGCCATAGAGAAAAATTAATAATTACCTTAAATGGTTTTAAACATTATTCTAAAACAAGTCTTGCATGTTTATAAAATCCTTCTTGTTTTGCATCAGTAGTAATACGTCTACTTACTGTGAACATGTCCTGTGTCCCCCTGTTTTCAGAGAAAGGACTGAAAGGAAGTGTGTCTCATCAGACCTTTCTAGTCATACATGCAGGAAGACGCGCCTCTGCCCTTCAAGCACTTCACATGACCTCTTATTTAAGAAACCACTGGCAATTCCACACGTTTCACTTTTGAGTTTGAACAAATTACTGACGAAGGTTTCTCATTGTAGCCTTAAAAAAACACTTTATTTGGCCATATAACAGATTTAGATCATCAGCTCCTTCAACACTGTTATAAATTGTTATTTTAAGTGTACTAAATGTGCCACTTAATGATAGTCCAAATGTATTTTCCTACTGTTACACGGGATGCTTATACTTTCCTATCCCTCGCCAATCATTGGGAAGCCCCTTTACGGAAAGGAGGCTATCAAGGCTCACATCTGGAGGATGGGGACCCCAATCAGGGACGATTTCTACCTGCATTGAAGGGTAAAGAGCTGACAAAAATGAATCAGTTGTATAAAGGAAATATTCTGAATGTTCTGCTACAATTGCTTGTCTCAAGAGGTGACAACATAGAATGAAACATAGCTCAACTAAACAAGTAGTTCATAACGCAATAGTATTCTCAAACATGAGAAAAGAAGAGGTGCATACTAGTGAAAAAATTGAGAAAACGTTATTATATTCGATAGATATGGTTTTGAAGGGTACAAATCATAAAGTTCGAAAACGACATTAATCTAGCAAATCATGTTTAAATACTAAACAAATCAGAGATTAATGTCCACGAAGTCCACTCTGAATGATATCAGTCCACCACAAAAGATGATCCAATAATTGTACTTGGAGGGAGTAGGACCTGGTGTTGAGTTTTCGGTCTCTGTTATGCAAAAGTTCACAAGACCATCCTCAGGACAACCACATTTTTAGCAAATATAACAAAGACCCCATATGAATTAATGGAAAAACTCACAATAGTCTTGATAACGAAGGAAAAGAGCTAAGAGACTCTATGAATTTCAATATGTTACAGAGTATTTCAGTAAACCTTCAAATTGAGCCTGGTAGAATAAATCAGTACACACAGAGGGGGATATTCACAAGAACGTGCGATAAACATCGCCAAAATAGGCTAACGCAATTTTTCATATCGCCGTCTATCGCGGGGAAATAACCCTGTGTCAACGTCGTATTCACAACACGGCGGTAACATGCGACAGTTTCCCGATAACGCCTCAAATGTCCGCGATACAACTACCGCGAAGGCAATAAGAAGGAAACGCGAACGCGAAAAAAGTTGCGATTGGCCCAACCGCGATAGAAAAATGTGCGACAAGCAGCGCCAGGCTTGCAATTCCCACGTCAGGCGGGATAAAGCAGCACAAAAAAAAACACATAACAACTGCGAAGCACAATGGAGGCAGCCGGAGCAAGTACAGAGGACAACCGGAGCCCCACAAGCCCCACGGAGGACCAGCCTGGGACCTCGGGGTGAGGGAAGGGCAAGGAGAAGAAGAAGAGGAAGACGCGGTTTAGTCTGCAGGAAAACAGGATCCTGATAATGGAGGTGGTCGAAAACCATCAACAACTTTTCGTCACCTTCACTGTGTCATTGGCAACTAAAAATACAATATGGCAGTCCATCCTGGACAAGGTGAATGCAGTCGGAGTGCTGAGGAGGACAATGGAAGAGCTCAAGAGGCGCTGGAATGACGTGAAGCGCAAAACCAAGCTGAAACTCGCAAACAACCGCAAAGCAGCAATGCAGACTGGGGGTGGGAGTCCTGCGCCACAGGAGGAGCTGGATGAGATGGAGGAAATGGTGTCCACAGTCATCAGTGTGGAGACGGTGGCAGGAGTTGGGGGACCGGACACTGCTCAACATGACCTGACACAACAGCAACAGGGTGAGTAACCACCAGGGACTGGGGGGACGGGGGGAGATTGGCACAATGGCACACATGCACAATGAAGTATAGCACAATGCACAACCACAATGACTCTGGATCATGTCCCTGATCTCCTTGCCATACTGCAGCACACCTAGAAACAGCAAGTAGTCCCCTGTCCACAATGTGCCCAGAGGGGGCCCTCCCCACACATCACCAATCTCACAACAAACCCATGCACATGTGCTGAACCCAGCAAAGCTGCGGATCCGTGAGCCCCACTGACAATGCAAGTGACACTGCATGACAATGAGCATGTCTGCAGGCCACTCATCATTACATGTTGCACCCCATGATACCGAGGTGGCTGAGTGTGGTCCACATCCGGAAAGGAGCAGGTCACACACTGACACATCCACGTGCACAAACAACCCCTGACGGCAACAAGACATCTGCAGACAAACCATGCTCAAGAGCCCCAACTCCCACCAAGAGCCCAATTTACCCAAGTATGCAACATCTCAGCACTGCGTAAGCACAGAAGTCAAAGGCACACCGCCTGAAAGGGAGAAGGCCAAGCAAAGTCTGAGCTGCAGGGGCGACTCTCCCACAATGCAGCACACACACAAGAATCAGAGCACATCAACATTGACAACGTTCAGGCCCAAATACAGCACAGAATCAGCTCTGCTAGTGGTCACAGATAACATCAGGATGACCCTAGACAGGGGCCAATCCACGATTCTGGTGCTGTTGGACCTATCTGCCGCGTTCGACACGGTTTCACATCAGATATTGCTCAGGAGATTGAAGGAGATCGGACTTAGAGACTCTGCCTTCCAGTGGATGACGAGTTTTCTATCTTCTCGCTCTCAGACCGTCAATCTTGGCCCGTATCGCTCATCACCTATGGAACTGACCAAGGGAGTGCCTCAGGGCTCCTGCCTGAGACCCACGTTGTTTAATATCTATGTTGCTCCCTTGGCCAACCTCCTTAGGATGTATGGGTTCATCCCCATCTCTTACACCGACGATACACAGCTGCTTTTTCCTTTTGATAAATTTACTCCATCGGTACAGTCGGCCTTCTCCTCTGGCATGAGAGCTATCTCAAATTGGATGAGGAGTAACTTCCTCCAATGTAATGTTGGGAAGACTGAGATCTTGCTCTTTGGAGGTGCTCCCTTATTATGGACTCCTGAATGGTGGCCTGCCGATCTTGGTGCTCCCCCTGCCCCAAAATCCCTTGTTAAGAACTTAGGCATTCGCCTGGATCAGGCCCTTACTCTGAAGGAGCACGCTGCTCAGACAGCTGGCTCCTGTTTCCACACGCTGGGCTTATTACGCTGAGTATTTCCCTTGCTTCCTGATTCAACTCGGAAGACTCTGACTCAGGCACTTATATTAAGCCGTCTGGACTACTGCAATGGCCTGCTGGTCTCTGCTAATGAGTCCTCGCTTAGCAGACTACAGGTAGTCCAGAACACTGCAGCGCAATTGGTCCTCAACGCCCCTTCCAGGGCTGCCTCCCGCCCTCTCCTTTGTCAACTTCACAGGCTTCCAATACGCGAATGGGCCAAGTTCAAAATCTGCTGCACCATCCATAAGGCTTTCTTCAACCTCGGTCCTGCCTATCTTTTGGAGAAATTTACACCTTACTTGCCGTCTAGGTCCCTTCGCTCGGGATCTAGGTCTCTTCTTGTGGTTCCCCGAGTCAGGAAAGCTAGACTGGGAGGGAAGGCTCTTTCCCACCTCGGTCCCCTCTATTGGAATAAGCTCCCTCTGCACCTGAGACAATGTTCCGACCACCTACAATTTAGAAAGCAGCTTAAGACTACTCTCTTCTGTCTCTGATTTTGCTGTAGAAGCTCTACTTTCCTGTTGCCAGTCCGAAGCGCAGAGATACCCTTTCGGGGGTCGATTCATGCGCTATATGAACAAAAAAATAAATAAACAATGTGGTACAAACTGCAACACATTCACAACAGAACAGAGGACACAACTGCTGCCGCTTGTGTGTAGAAACTGGCCAATCACATTTGGCATAGCAGGAAACTGTGACATGAAAATGGACAAGTACAACCCCACATCCCTGATGGTGCACAAATTTCCACTGTCCCGCTTCAAATAGGCAGCTCCTCC
Source organism: Calotriton arnoldi (assembly GCA_963921515.1). Taxonomy (NCBI): domain Eukaryota; kingdom Metazoa; phylum Chordata; class Amphibia; order Caudata; family Salamandridae; genus Calotriton; species Calotriton arnoldi. The sequence continues at coordinate 48,463 of CAWUFW010007152.1, read as the reverse complement.
TAAACAGTCACAATGTACATTGTCATGCAGTCTGTTTGGAAAAGTGGCCAATGCGTGAACATACATGGAACACACTGTTAAACTGCATCTCCCCTTTACATTGCAGAGGGAGAATCAACACCTCCTGCAGAGCAGACCCAACATCTCTTCACTGATGACGAAGAGGACCTCCACACCTTCGACACCGACGCCCTCCAAGAGCTCATGGACACCCTCAGCACCCCACCCCCAGGAGCAGGGCAGCCCAGCTGCATCGACGAGACCCCACCCCCTGCACAGACCACACAGCAGGAAGCACCCACCACCCCGGCTGTCTCCCAGGATCCCCACGACCAACACATGCCATTTCAATGCCGTGTGTTGGAGGGCCAGAAGGAGATGGCTGAGCAGGTACGGATCGGGTTCGACCTCATGGCAGCCAAACTAGATGCCATCCATGGGTGTCTACGTCCCATCAGGGACCACTTACAGTCCCTAACGGACACCCACAGTGAGTTCCATGCTCTCCAACGAGCCATGGCTGACATCACTGGAGTCATGACTCGGAGACAAGAACACCTGTCTAGTCAGAGTGGCTCCAGCGATCTCAGCCGGGAGTCGGGACACATGCGGAGGCACATGGAGGACATGGTGCGGATGGATGCGGAAAGGATGGCTTCCACAGCTGCACATCAGCGTCATGGAACTGGGATCTTCCATGCCCTGCAGATCCTCATCATGGCATTGCTGCCACAAGGCCTGGCGCAGATGAATGCTGCTGCTCCTACACCATCCACATCTCCTCCCCCTGATGTGTCAGTGCATCACAGTGTGGCAGACATTCCACCTCCGGCACCTGATGTGTCACTGCCACACAGTGCGGACGACAATCCACCTCCGGCCCCTGATGTGTCAGCGCCCCAGAGTGCTGCAGCCGAAACACCACCACCCACAGGTGAGGCACATCACACATCAGAGGACGATGATGTGGATGAGACTGCCTTTGTGGTAATGAGGAAGCGGTAGCATTAATCTCCGCCATATGGCCTGTTTCAGCTTGGTTCAGCCCTGTCATCATCACCTTCCACTGTCCCCCGATACACTCTGCGGCACTCACCTTGGACCCCGACATGGACTGCCATATTCTGTTTGGTTACCAATGACACAGCAATCAGACTGTGGACTGAACTCTTCCTCTTCCGATGAACCTGTCCTTCCCTAATGGACTCTGGCTGGCCCTCCATGGGGCAACAATGTAAAGTGGGGTTTGCATGGCCCTGTACTGCTCCAGCTGCAACTCTCCACTGAATGTGTATAAAACATTCAAATTCACACAGATGTGTCATGTCTATGATCCTTCAAGTATGACAGTATGGATGAATGTAGGGTCACTGATTCCCCCTCACATCCAATTAGCACATGTTGTGGGGCTTGGGTCACAGGGTGCAACATTGCCGATTGCGGTCCGGGTGGCGCAGACACTACAACAGAGACATATGCATTGGTTAATTCCTTATCCAGGCCAGAACTGAACCACGCCCAGAGCCCTGGGCTCATTGTTCACACCCCTACGCTGGACTGGCATACGCCAGCCCAGCCCACTCCGCTTACGCTCACAGGGGGTGACGACACAGCTACATGTCCCAGGTCTTCCCTGTAGTGATCTGCTGGTCACTGGTCTAGTTGTCAGCATGCCACAGCCACTCCCTGAGGGCTCATTTATACCCACACCACACCCATCCAGCACTGGCGTCACGGGACATGTGACCCTGCCAATAAAAGGGGCCCACCACAGAACATCCCCCACTGCCGAAGGTGACATGATGGCGTCTGCATCCACGGAACACAATCATAAAGGGTCCGTGACTTGAGTTGCCCTGAGTTGGTGGAACCGATGGCCTGGGTCCGGCACGGGCCTACCGCCACGTGGCGATGACTTGCGTTGCACTGAGATGGTGGCACCCGATGGCCTGGGTCCGGCACGGGTCTACTGCCATGTGGCGATGACTTGCATTGCACTGAGTTAGGCCCACCTGAAGAGCTGAGCGGGTGTGCAGCCTGCGATGATGCGTTGGCCTCAATACGGCATCCAGCATATCAGGACTCGATTTGATTTGTGAGCCCTGCTGGACCGCAGTGTACGCGCAGGCAGCAGTCAGCACACACAAGACTCTGCGGTGCGGTGCCGCAGGGTGGGCTGGCACTGGGGGCCTGTGGCATTGAATACAGCCATCAGCTGAGGAGGTTGCACCGGCACGTGGAGGGCCCTCTTGGAGACACGCCGGTGGCGGCAGGTGAGCATTGAGGCCTGGGTGCGCAGGGGCGGCAGTCATTGCTGGGCGGCGGACCGGTCTGGGGACCAGGGCTGGGGTGCAGCAGGCGCACAGGATCGCGCAGGCATCACCGGTCACAGCGGGAGCCTCGTGGCTGGGTGGGGGGCACCGCCCTGGCAGACACGGCCCTGCATGCGCTGACGAGATTTGCGTGGGTTGGCTTGGGATGTAGTCACCTCGTCTCCAGTGTGAATGCGGCCGTTGATTGTGGTCGGGTACGTGTGTGTAGGCCTATGGTCACGATATGGCGGACACAGAGACACACGCAGTAGTTACTGTGGTGGCCATCCCGGAACTGGACCATGCCCAGGGCCCCGGGGTATTCATTTGCGACATAAGCCGGCCAAGGCCGCTTAGCTCAGGCTTACAGGGGGGGACCACATGGCTACATGTCCACGGGCTTCCACACTGCCTGGGGTAACCTGTTTGCGTCCACTGTCCACTACACTGAAAACGCCAGCAGTAGATGTCCACATGGACATGTCTGTGCTCTGCATACTGCAGTCTGTCCAGCACATCTCCGCAACACTTGGCATTGTGTCCTTTCTTTGTGTTGGGTCACTTGCCTCCTTCGCACATTCTTGGTTCCCACCTCTCGCCACATTCTGCAATTGTGTGGCAGGGGGCTCTGCCTTTGTGGATGGTTTGTGTACATGACTGGCCCCTGTTGCCACGGTTACTTGTGTTGTCGTGTCCGGTAGTTGGGCATGTTGGTTGGCATGTTGTATGTGATTTTGTTACGTGTGCTCTCCCACAGTTGTGAGTTGTGTGATTGTGGAGTTGAGGTGTGTGGTGTGTTCCGTTAGTACTTACCAATGAGCAGTGCATTGCCATGGGTGCCATCCTGGAAGCGCTGGTTGATGATGGACTGTCGGAAGATGTATGTATCATGCACACTGCCTGTGAAGTTGGCGACGACATTGGTGAACTATCCCCGGTGGTCCACTATCGCCTGCACATTGATGGAATGCGTGTGCTTTCTGTAGCGGTAATTGTGTGCAGGGTCGGCAGGGGGCACAAGTGGTACATGTGTACAGTCAATTGCCCCCGACACGTGCGGTAAGACAGCTATGGCGTGATTCCCTTGCATGGTCTCCAGCTGTTCATGCACAACGTGGGGGAAGTGAAGGTGCAGGGGTATCAAGATGATACATACCGTGATGTTTACAGGTATGATGAATCCTGCATGATGAGACCGTAACAGTGGTTTGTGTGGTCGTAACCTTCCTTTTCTTTCCTGCGGAGGTTACGGGCACACAGACTTCTGTGACAGTATGTTTGGACTGGATTCAGCATACCTGTATGCATTCCGGTTTGTCCAAGTGCAATACACTGTACCAGATTACGTTTGTGACTATGAGGACGCTTGACCATTGTCACTGTTAGACCTGGCACTGTTGGCGTGGGTCTCCCTTCCATTTTTTGCTGTTGCCTCATGTGTTTTTGCTGGTTATAGATGCTTTTGGCACTGTGCCACTGCTATTCAGTGCCACAGTGCAAGTGCTCCCTATGGTAAATTGATGTATGGATTAGTGACTCCATGATTGGCTGGATTGGTTTACTTGTCAGACCCTAGTACAGTGCACTGAGTGTGCCTAGGGCTTGTAAATCCAATGCTGCTGGTGGGCTTGCAGCACTGGTTGTGCCACCCACAGAATCAGCCTGTAAAAGTGTGTCTCAGGTCTGCCATTGCAGAGCCTGTGTGCAGTCTGGTACTGCCATGTTGACTGGGCAAGTGCACCCACTTGCCAGTCCCTAAACCTTCCCTTTTCTTCATATCAGACACCCCTATGGTAGTCCCAAGGGCAGGGTGCATTGTAAGTATAAGGTAGGACATGCCCTGGTGTGTATGGCATGTCCTAATAGTGAATTACAGCCATTTTCGTTTTTCACTATTGAAATGCTACCCGTTCCCCATAGGCCAGAATGGGCAGTTTGATTATTACATCTTATAATCCTAACTGACCCAGGGAACATGGTAGAAAAACGAATTTAGTATGCCTGAACTCAGAATGATAAAATACATCTTTTAGTGAAGTTGGTTTTAACATTCTGTGTTTGAAAATACCACTTTTAGAAAGTAGGTATTTTCTTGCCTAACTATCCAAGCCTGCCTCTGCTAGGTTGTGTATTCCATGTCTGGTTTGTGAGTGACAGGGGCTGGGGGATTCCAGGAGACAGGGTGAGTCAGCACAGGGCTGAATAGAGAGATCTGCATGGAGATGGGTGGGAGGAGTTGCACCTGGGACCTGAATAGGGCTGTGCCTTCCCTCCACAATGCTGGCTCCACCTCCTGTGGTGCATCTGATGTCCCTGGCCTACACTGTGAAAGGAAAGAAGGAGTCTTGTCAACAAAGTGCTCCAGGACTGACCAGAACTGGTTTGGACTAGGCAAAGGCCTCTCTGCCTTCAGAGAACAAAGGGAAAATGAGTATAAAGAGGGGACCCAAACCCCAGAACTTTAGATCAGATCACTTTGGGAAACAAGAAGAACCTTTGCTGAGGAGAGGAACCAGAGAAACTGAGGAGGAGACTATCCCTAAGCTGAGTGCTGTTTGGGGATTGGCCTGCAGTGGTTGCCTGACTGCCAAAGAAAGGAGAAAGGAACTTTGTGTGTACCTTCATCAACTTGTAAAAGATCTCCAAGGGCTTGAGAGAAGAGCTTGCCTCCTGCTGAAGTCTCAGGGACAACAGACTTCACCAACCAGCTCCCCAAGAGTCTTTCTGTAAAGTGCCTGCTGCTGTGCTGGACTTTCTGACGGACTGCGTGTCGCAAGGAGCTGGAAGCGCGACTAACGAAGGAGAAGCGTCGCCGCCGCAGCCGAAACGCCTCGCATCGCCGAAGAAAAGGATCGACGCAGCATCAGACGCCGCCGCATCAACGGAGAAGAGTGCCGCTGCCGCTGTGGCATCATTGCCGAAGCGCCTCGCATCGCCGGAGAAGAGGACCGACGTCGCATCAGATGCCGCCGTATCACCGGGAAGCGTGTCGCAGGGCCTGTCACGGCTCGGAAGAATCGTTGCGCCGCACGCCCGTCACATCGTTGCCGAAGCGCCTCGCATCGCCGGAGAAGAGGATCGACGTCGCATCAGACGCCACCGCATCACCGGAAAGCGTGTCGCAGGGCCTGTCGCGGCTCAGAAGAATCGTTGAATCGCCGCACGGCCGTCGGGCGTGTACGCATCGTGTCGCATCAAGAAGAAGATGCCATCTTTGTCTCATTGCACCCGATCTTCATCCCATCACGGCGTTGCTGGTCGCATCGCCACGGAAGCGCAGTAAGAAACCGGCACATCACCTCCCCACGCCGAGAAGAACCGACGCATCCCCTACGCATCAGTAGGGACCCGACGCATCACCGTTCTTGCGTGTAAGGAACCAACGCATCACCTTCCCAGCAACACTTTCGTTGTATAGCGTTACGCATCCTAAGGTACATTGATTGAACTCACAGTGTCGCATTTACCATCTTAAAGAGAACTGAGCTAATTCTACCATTTTTGAAGTACAGTATTGTGGATTTTTGTCGTTTGTGGTCTTGTGTTAAATCTATATAAAAGATACTTATTTTTAATATACAACCGGTGTGGTGTCCATCTGTAGTGTTGTCACTTGATTACTGTATGTGTTCACAAATGCTTTACACACTGCCTCTGAGATAAGCCTGCCTGCTTGTGCCAAGCTACCAAGGGGGTGCGCAGGGGTTATTTTAGGAGTGTACCCCCTTACCCTGACTAGACGCAAAGGTCCCTATTTGGACAAAGGTACCTACCTCTGCCAACTAGAGACCCCCAAATCTAACATTGTTGGGCAGCGGTGAGGATTCTGGACTTGCAATTGTGACTCATGTACAGTGATTGGTGAACACTACTAGTGAGTGCAGACCAAAACGCGGCCACATACTTTTGGTAGATTGTTTTTTCTGGGATTTTCTATTTTTGCAAAGAACTGCCAAGTTTAACCACTATGGATAAAGCAGCATCCATAGCATCTGTTGATTATGAGTGGGAAGAGGTGAAACTAAAATGCTACAATGGGAAACAGCTCAAGCACTTCTGCAGGAAATTTAAAGTTGCTATGACCGGTCTTACCAAGAAGGATGAGTTCCAAAAGGCACTGAGAGCCCGGGTGGAAGCAAGGAATACCACTGAGAATGAGGAAGGGGCTGAGAATGCAGATGAGCAGCTGGAGGGGCCATTGGGTCCACAGGGGAAGAGAGCAACTTCCCCAGTAGGTAGCAGTGTTTCTGCCAAAAGCCTGTACCCAGAGGAGTTGGCGGACAGGAAGGAAAACAGGATGCACAAATTGGAGCTTGCCAAGCTCAAGTTGGGTGGGCAACTGGAGTTAGAAAATAGGAGATTGGCCCTGGAAGAAAAGAGAATGCAGTTGGAGCATGAGAAAAGTTTGAGGGAGTTGGAGTTGAAAGCTAGAAGCTTAGAGATTACTCCCTCTGGTGGCAGCACACCATCAATGCCTGTTGAAGCTAGGGTGTATATTCCTAAGGATGTGGTGAGAGAGTTTTATAAGAATGATGATATTGGGCAGTGGTTCAAAGCCTATGAGGTAGCCATGTCTTCCCACCGGGTCCCTGAGAAGGATTGGGGAGCGGGGTTGTGGGGGCGGTTCCTTAGTGAGGGGCGGGACACACTGTTAGACTTGCCTTCTGAAGTCCATAATTCTTATAGCCACATGAAAGATGCATTGATGTCCAGGTATGGGTTTGTCGTGTGGTTTGTGGCCTCATTGTCTACATTGCTAAGTTGGCTTAGGCCTGGCTGCCATGATGCCTTTTTGCACACGTTACTCTGTGACTTTGTTTTTCCAGACTCTGCTTGTGCCCTGCTATATTAGAACTGTCTGCCTTTTTGCCTTTCACCTTTTCTCCTGTTCCCTGTGGGTTTCGTCTGCACAACATGTACAAGGTCGAAAAACAACGTCCCTTGTTCTTGCTGATCTGGTCAGCCCCTCGCACTTAAACATAACACGAAGTACAGCTGCACTGGAGAAATTTGTGTGCTTTTAATATTGTGATCTTGCTTTTTGTGACACTTGGAGAAAAACCTTTCCAGGGAGAAGAGCTGTGCTTGTCTGATGATGTAAACTTTGCATCTAGATATTGAGGTATGAGGGTCCGCCTGACAAAGCCCAGAGGTCTTCTATTTTTTATAATAAACTAGTTATTAGCACGGGGAGGGTGGTAAGGCTATTTAGCCCTATTTCCACTGTCTTTATAAAATGCTATCCCCGTTTGTATTCTATGGAATTGTAACCATGCTTATTATTTTATCATTATGAATTATGCTGATAGTACTGGCACGTGTACTGTATCTTAGAGCGCGATAGTTGAAATAAACATTTTAAACTATACTGTGTCTCTTATTACGCACGTTGTGGACAAGTATGAGTGAGTTATGAAAGAGTGTTCTTGCTCCCGCGAGTCCTGAGAGAGACCGTGTTCTGGGTTGTCTAATCATTGGTAGCTGCGCTGCGAATGAGACACTAAAGCTAGTCGGATTGGGATTGTGGGTACTAAGGTGCATGGTTGGCTCACCACTATACTCCGAGGTCCTATTATCCTGTGCATAGCTCTGTGTATGTGCAGAATCCCTACAACATGGCGCCACCAACGTAGTGGGCTTCTTATCTGCGAGACGCTTGAGCAGTGCTTATGCTTGTCCACGACACCCTTCGCATACGCTTCCGGAAACGTGTGTGAGGGTGATACCTCCTATATTGATGTTTTTATAGGTTCTTTCAAAGCTTGAAGTTATTAAAAGGTGTTTTAGGTTAACCCTATATTGTGCTGCCTCGACTTACGTTGTCGAACATTCATAGTCCTAATGGCGAATGTAAATCTACCGGCACATAGCCGCGCTGCGCTCCGGGCTCATTTATTGGCTTATGGAGTGCCCGACGTGGGTGTCGCTCTCATCTTTGTGGTGCAGGCTGACCCGGCTCACCACTTTGAGGTGTTTTACTCTTGGGTCACTTTTCCGGCAGTGGACGGAGCAGACGACTTGTTTCATGAGTACGCTCTCACTGCCCTACCCAATGCTTATCGGCCTTATCAGGCTCTTGAAGTACCACTTACGGCATGGCAACACCGTATTTGGTTTAATGGCGCCCTCCCACATCCGGTCACCTCGGTTCGTTTAGGCCCCTTATTAATAGACGGGGCCACTTGGCCAGTCTTGGCCGGGTATACCCCACATCCGCGTTATTTGACGCTTGCGGTTGATGAACTGCGTGCGTTGCATATGTCTTTGATACGCGTTCACAGAGCTTTAGTACAGTATGTTACAGGCAACGGCTCAGGGGGCCCCTCCTGGAGTTGTGGTGCATCCAGCTGGACCGGGCGGTGTAACCATAAGTCCCGTCATAGTTAATTCGGTGATGGGCAAGCGCCCACAAAATAAGGATGATTTGCCTTATTGGCTTGCAGAAAAATTGGACCAGCTGGAGGCAGTTTTTCCTAATACTTCTCCTGTGGAAAAACACAGGATTTTGACGATTAGTTTGCCGAAAGACTTAATTCCCGAGTTGGCAGAATGCAACAACTGGGGTAAGGTATTCGCAGCAGTATATGCGAAGTGTTTCGGCACTCCTTCCATGACAGTTCTCCTCTCTGTAATTAAACGAGTGCAGGATGAGCATGGCCCTGAAGCGGCTGTGGAATTAGGAATGAGACTGGTGGGAGTGTTCGATGTAGTGGCTGATCTAATCCTTGCTAACGTCAAGGGTGATGCAGTTAACTTTCAAGTAGCTAATGCTTTGGCTTTAGTCCCAGAACCGGACAAGCCACGCGAATTACCGAAAATTATTGCACAGGCTTATAAAACCATTGGCCGCAATAGTCTGGGAGTTAAGCCTTTTGCTAAGATGCAAACTCAATCACAGCCACAACAAAAAACTCAGTCTGAGAAAGATGAGAAACCGTTCTTTACTAAAAAGAGCTGGAGGTTGAAGAAACAGGGTAAGCAACAGAAAAAACCAGGGTCGCGTGCAGCATCCCCGGTTTCCGTATCTTCTGAATGCACTTATGATTTGCACGATAGAGCGAGATTTAAATCTCCAGAGAGATTTCAAGTCCCTGATCCGCGTTCTCCTCGTTCTTCACAGGCACCATCAACCTCCCAGACTGGTGGAGGAGATCGCCAGGATAGAGGCAGGGGTCGTGAGGCTCCACAGGGACGGGACCAACCTCGACAACCAGTCCGAGGGAAACAAGAAGAATTTCCACGTTCTCGCCCACAGTTTCAGAAGAAAAAAGTTGCAGCTTTAACAGCGAGGTATGCCACAGACGGTGAGAACGAGACTCCTGAATTGGACGTGGGCAGTGACGCTGCTAGATAGCGCCGCGGAAGTTACCATAGTGCGGGAGGCACTGCGTCCTCATGTGGAGGCAACAGCAACTGATACATTCATTACTGTCGAGACAGCTGACACTCGAGTGGCACCCCCTGACAGACTATTTAATATTGTCATTCAAATAGAAGGTGACATTGAGCGTGTAATTAAAGGGATTTTTTGGGAAAATCTGACCTCTTCGTACGACATTTTGTTGGCGGAGGCGGATTGGCCGCCCCCATTCGTACATGCTGCTCGTAGAGGGGAGGAGGTAATCCTTCCGAGCTTTTATCGTCATGTCCCCAAGTACAAAGCGGAGGCTCTCGCAGCTGAATGGGCTGGGGCCTTGGCTCCGGCGCTATACCGTAACCACGTGGGCTGGGATGAGGATTCTCCACCCCATGATATACCATTGCGGTTGCTGCCACAGCCACAACCCCAATATCCCATCCGGCGGGAAGCTAAAGGTCCCGTTTCTGACATTCTGACACAGTTAGAATATCAAGGAGTAATTGAAACATGCGTATCACCAATGAATAATCCCCTTTTCGCGGTTTCTAAACCCGATGGATCGTACCGCCTAGTTTTGGATTACCGACATTTGAAATCTCATTGTCGGACCTTTGCGGTACAAAATACCCACAGTTCTGCGCTTGTAGACAGTCTTGTTCGTAAAAAATATAAAACGACACTTGACCTATCCAATGGATTTTACACGCACAACTTGTCCCCGGAGTGCACCCAATGGAGCGCTTTCACTTCCGGTGGTAAACAATTCAAATTTCGGCGTTTGCCCATGGGCTATGAGAACAGCCTGGGTGTCTTCGCCGCCAGTGTTGTCTCTTTGTTGGACAGCATAGACCCAGATGCGTGTTCGTACGTCGACGATATCTATCTGACAGACGACGAATTATGGCCGCATCTTTCCCATGTGGACTGCATTATTCTTGAATTTGCGGTCTTAGGATACAAATTTAATTTTGCCAAATCTCACATTGCTGAATTTGCCGTTTTGTTTTTGGGCTATGAGCTCAACAATGAAGGTAAGGGCTTAGCTCCCCATTTCTTGGAGAAGTGCGCACTTTTGCACCCTCCAACCACCCTGAAGAAGCTTCAGTCATTACTGGGTTTTCTGAACTTTAGGCGTACTTACATTCCCGAATATGCCCAGCGTATCAAGCCTCTTTATGCCTTGATACAACCTACCTTTTCAAAGTCATGCTGGCTTCCTGAGCATTCCTCTATACTGCAATCTCTGCAGTCTGATCTACTTGAATCTAGATTCTTGTTGACTCGTGATAACCACACAAACCTGGTGATTAGAATCGTTCCAGGGGCAGTGGGTTTCACGTACTTAACCTTTAACGAAGGTGACACAGTACCGATTGCATACAAGTCACATCTTTACACTTCAGCGGAGTTGCGCTATTCCTCTGTGGAGAAAGTTTTGACTGCAATGCAAATGGCGATTCTAAAGGAACGCGCACTGGCACAGGGAAAATGCAGTTTGGTGGTAACACCATATCCTGCCCTTGAGGCAGTGACGAAGGCGAGTGTACCGAACTCTAAGGCATTGCACCCCCGTTGGATACAATGGGATACCTCTTTGACGTCCCCGGATGTCACTTTTATCTTTGATTCCTCTCTTCAGACACAGGAGTTCTTACAGTATGAATTTGTTCATCCTCCTCCTCTGTCTTTGCTTCTGCTTGAGGAGTACGAATGTATTATATATACCGATGGTTCAGCACAACCGGCCACGGGTTCCAAGCATGCTTATTCCGCGACATGTGCTATCGTTGCAAGTACTATGGTGAACGGAGAGTTCAAGGAGTGTAGTGCACACACAGGCACTAGGTGCCAGTACTGCACAATTGGCCGAGCTGCGTGCTTTGGTGCTTGCACTTGAGTTTGCGAATCCAGATGTGACGACTCTTATTGTATGCGATTCTTACTACTGTGTTCAATCTTTCAATGACAACCTATTCTTTTGGTCGCAAAACGACTATAGAGATGCCAAGGGCAGCACAATTAAGCATAAAATGCTTTGGGTTCGAGTGGCAGATCTTAAACAACGTCTGCCTCTCACACAGGTGATTCACACTCTTGGCCACCAGCGTGTGGGCGCACACGCTGTCGGTAACAGTTTGGCAGATGAAGCTGCCAAATCAGCAGTAGCCACGTGCTCAGTAGCAGCAGTTACAAGATCCATGACTAAAATAGATAATGATATTTTGGCAGCTATTGCTGCAACAAAGGAAGGTGCTAATTACCCACGGGGTTTTCCTTCCAAATACTCTTATCAATTAGGTCCCGAACAGGTTCCGTACGTAAGAATTCCAGACGTTGGTGATCGGCTGATTCCCAACGCGGACCGCAGACCTTCCTTGATAACGGCCGCACACGAAGGCTTGGCTTCGGCCCATGCTGGCGTATCTGCAACTGTTTCCATCTTGCAGCAGTGTTACTGGTGGCGTGGTTTATATAAACAGACCCGTACTTTTGTGCTTTCTTGTCACGTTTGTCAGCAAATTAAGCCTTCAACGGTTACATGACCACCACAAACACAGCTCTGCATTTCTAACAAACCTTTTGGGTGTGTATACCTGGATCACTGCGGTCCATTTTCTTCTGACACTGCATATAAATATATCTTAGTTGCAGTGGATTCGTGCACACGTTTCTTCTGGGTTTGGCCACAACGGAGTGCTGACGCTCGAAATGTCATAAGGGATTTGCGTGTCTTTGTGGGAATTTTTGCCTGTGGCATCTTCCATTCCGACCAAGGTCCAGCGTTCGCCTTTAAGGCGTACAAGGACGCAATGGGGTCACTGGGGGTGCGGGTGCAATTTTTGTCTCCATATAGACCTGAGGGTAATTCGATTGTGGAGCGAATGAACCGTGACTTAAAGCAATCATTGACAGCTAGAGTCTTAGGTACTGGCAGGAACTGGCTGGCCCACTTGCATAGCGTACAACGTGCACTTAATAATCTCCCTAGAAGATCTCTGGGTGGGCGGACCCCATATGAAATGCTCTTTGGCATACAAATGTTTGAGCCCGACCTTGATGGTCTAGACATGGCGGCGCAATCCGCAATCTTTGACGTAGATAATCATTCTACTATGTTGCAGGACTTACAAGAAGCCTGTGACAAACTTGCAAACGAACATTTACCTTCAGCCACAGACGCAGCGCTGCAGATTCCGGTTGCCGGCTGGCTTCCGAAGGTTGGAGATCTGGTCCGAGAGAAGGTGGAGAACAAAAAAGAATTTGGCCCCTCTTATCGGGCACCAGTTCCAGTCCTTGGCTTGAAGGGTACCCGTACTGTCATCTTACCACCGCTTCCTGGTCGCAAGGACAACAGATACATCTCAGTGGACAATGTCAAGCTACAACATCTGGCCGATCCTGAATAGCGTAACACCAGCAGTCTCCTGTCCAGCCATTTCTAGGACTCATGTTTGTGGCCCTCCAGCCCACACGGCCACTGATGTTGCCATTGAGATGGTAGATTTGCCTGATCGCCTGCTCGACTACCCGGATTCCCCCTGCAGCGAGGAGACCGAGTATACATACCCCGCCAACGAGTCAGTGGCTCACTTACCAACGACGCCACTGAGCCCAACCCGTTATTCCTTTGATTCGGCTTCCACCTCATCACTTACCCCGTCCAGCTTCAGTGTTTTCATCTCCTTGTTCAGAGACAATTTTTTGGTCCCACCATGGACATACATCTGGTTGTTACTGTTTCTGATTTTCCTCTTCATGTCCATTGGCTTTGTGACAGTTTTTTTCTTGCTCATTAATGGTCACTATTTACCAGAACGCTCTACAGTGAACTGTGTCGCTGGAACTTTGGCTCAACATTCTTCTTCTCACATCATGAAGCGTGACCACACATTTGTGAACATTTCAGCTTTCCCAGTCGCTGATGGCATCGTATGGGATGCAGTAAATTTCCAATTCATGGACCAACCGAGATTATAAATGTACCAAATGTCCTCCGTGTTTCAATGGGTGATGTTGTTAAAAGTAATATTCATTCTGACGATTGGGATGTGCATGCCGTTGAATCGTTATTTACTGATTTGAAATATTATGCTGCTTTTAATGCTGAAGATTTGTATTTAAATTCTGCAAGTTATGCTGACATATTGTTACCAGCATTGGGGCAACCACTTTCTCTATAAACCAAGTACTCTTCGGGTTCCTTTTAATTACACCCAATGGGAACATTGTCCGACCCCTTTGCCTGGTAGCTCCCAAACTCTTAGAAGTAAATTTACTTACTTTACAGACTTTGATAGATCAAACCCTGGGTCCTAATATTTTAAATTGAACACTTCGTCCGCACAGAAGATAATGTTGACCCACACCAAATTGCTGTATTCAGGTTCCTTCTTGAATGCATTAGCCGTGGGTGGTTATGAACACTGGCAGGGCACCATTGATTTAAAATCTATTTGTGGCACCAAATCATGGCAGGTACGTGGGACGGAAGCCTTACACCGTGCTTGCCTAATCCCGGCCCAAATTTTATTTTTAAATCATACAATCTATCAAACAACATGTTGGGGTTTGGCTACTTCCAAACAATTAAATGCACCATCCATTCCCGTATTGTCTTCTACTCCCAACGACAGCTTGCATTTCAATCTTTCCCTTGCCAATTTGCAAGCTTTGTTTCAAAACAATTCGCTTAATGTCTCTACGTTTGTTCAGTCACCCTGGTTGGCTTGGCCCATAGCATCGAATGCCTGCCAACTGCGTTTTCATGACTCAGCTCCTGGTTACAAACAGGATAGGCCAGATCCGAGGTTTTCTGACTCTCGTACTGTTACAACGTATTCTGTTGGTAAATTATGTAAACAGTGGTTGCAGCACTCTTCATTAGATTCTGTGAAACAACATTTATCTCTCCTATCAGGTAACATTGATCTGTTCGATTTTGTTCTGGGGCCTCGTGGCTCTCGACCTAAGAGATTCATTTATGAAACTTACAATGAACTCTGGAAGCTTTTGCAAATTGAAGCTGCTTCCCGTCTTCGGGAAATAGATCAAGCAAATTTAGAAAAGGTGCTTGCTGTTGTTGACAATAGTATTAATACCAGGGGCTTCCCGCATTTACACATTAGAGAATATTGTTTCCTCTGTTGTTGATATTGTACAAGATGATGTGTCTGTGTTATATCATGGTCAGAATCAATTGCGTTCAGTAATGCAGTTTGCATGGACTTTGCAAACACTCAAAATGGGTAAAGTTCCTTGGCATTTTTGAACACCTCTGCCTTATTCTTGCCGTTTAATTTAACTGAGAAACAGCAATTCATGTCCATTAAAGATGCAACATACACTCTCTTACATATCGAAAAAATAGAGCCCTTACCATTCTCTGTGGCGGAATTGGATTCTGCAGTGTGGCTAGTTCACGGGGTTATCACTTTGCCTTTTTCTTTATTTGAGTTCAGTTCCTGCATGAAACATTATCCTGTTGGCCGTTTTCAGCCTTTAGGCAGTTTTTCTCACAGGAGAGTCATGTGTTTCTAATGTGGGTCATTCCCTGATTTGTAAAAACATTAAATTGCACGGGGCTTGTAATGTTTCGACTCCGAATCTTGCTTGTGTTTTAAAGGGCATTCCTGCTCCTGCTATATCACCTACTTTCACTGTGCTTGCAAATGGTAGCTATCTCCTTCTGAATAATCAGGACTGCTGTGGAATGCTGGCCGGCATCACCTATATTGTAACAGTTTCCCACCGGGTTGAGTGCTGCAAAAATGTGCTTTTTCCTCCCCCGCACGACATCATAGATAGTTCCATTTGGCCTTCCATTCCGACTTTGAAGGCGGATTTCAATAAATTGAGCAGAATAAAGGCGCTATTATTGAACCAGGAGGTTATGCTCACATCCACACGGGAGACATTCATCCTCCAGGTGGCTAGTACCCACAGTGAGATACAGGCCCTTTTGAACACAAACCTCCCACAACATTTCGGTGAGCTGATTCACCGTGTTTTCAATGCATCTCGCACCAAAGGTCTTGTGCACTTTTTTAAAGTTGTGGGCTCTGGCCTTGTTACCTCCTTCCAAACTATATTTGGTGTAATACCGGCTTTTATTCATTCTATTTTTTCCAGCGTCTTTGGCGGCTTTCAGTTGCTCCTCGCCTTAGCGGCTGGTATATTGCTTTTGGTCTGTTTGCTTCGCAATGGCTGCACTTCCTAGGGGCCACCTCGACCAAGGTCGACTCCAGATGCTCCGTGAACGCATGCTCATTGGTTTCGACATCCTGCCATTGGCGACACTCGGTGTGTCCTATAAACTCTCTTTTCGCTTTGCGTATCTCACTTGCGTGCAACCTGTGATGTCTTGCATCCGATGTCCTTTCTCTTGGTCCTTGGATTATTGCCTCTCCAATACGTCTCTGTCTGACCCGGATTTTGGCCTGTTGATGGGTCCCTTGGAGGCTCATGAACGAGACTGTTCCGGCAATGGCTTGATGGCGCGTGCGGCTGCACTTGGAATTTTGGCGCAATGGGATGTCTGGGCGGCTGCTCAGTCTCTCCTACAATGAAGTTATGTTGAGTATCACGCAAGTTGTCCCGCAATGCTGATCACTGCTCCCTCTTGCGAGGAACATGAATGCAGTTTTGATTTGTTGAACTGGATGGCGTCTCTTTTTTCAGACGATTCCAACAATGTCCTCTTGGAAGGTGTGGCGCTTTTTTGCACTTACACTCTAATGGATTAGGGGACCTCCGCTTTCAGCGTCCTACATCTCTGGATTTTTTTGCCCTTTCTGGAATTTTTTAATCCTGACTTTTTTATTCCATTCACTGTCCTTCATGTGGACTTTTCCTAAATAGCCGTTTACATTCTGCTCCATCTATTTGAACTCTGTTTTCGTCCTCTGTCTTCGCCTATGGACTGACCAGGGGAGGGTGTCATGTGGTTTGTGGCCTCATTGTCTACATTGCTAAGTTGGCTTAGGCCTGGCTGCCATGATGCCTTTTTGCACACGTTACTCTGTGACTTTGTTTTTCCAGACTCTGCTTGTGCCCTGCTATATTAGAACTGTCTGCCTTTTTGCCTTTCACCTCTTCTCCTGTTCCCTGTGGGTTTCGTCTGCACAACATGTACAAGGTCGAAAAACAACGTCCCTTGTTCTTGCTGATCTGGTCAGCCCCTCGCACTTAGACATAACACAAAGTACAGCTGCACTGGAGAAATTTGTGTGCTTTTAATATTGTGATCTTGCTTTTTGTGACACTTGGAGAAAAACCTTTCCAGGGAGAATAGCTGTGCTTGTCTGATGATGTAAACCTTGCATCTAGATATTGAGGTATGAGGGTCTGCCCGACAAAGCCCAGAGGTCTTCTATTTTTATAATAAACTAGTTATTAGCACGGGGAGGGTGGTAAGGCTATTTAGCCCTATTTCCACTGTCTTTATAAAATGCTATCCCCGTTTGTATTCTATGGAATTCTAACCATGCTTATTATTTTATCATTATGCATTATGCTGATAGTACTGGCACGTGTACTGTATCTTAGAGCACGATAGTTGAAATAAACATTTTAAACTATACTGTGTCTCTTATTACGCACGTTGTGGACAAGTATGAGTGAGTTATGAAAAGAGTGTTCTTGCTCCCGCGAGTCCTGAGAGAGACCGTGTTCTGGGTTGTCTAATCATTGGTAGCTGCGCTGAGAATGAGACGCTAAAGCTAGTCGGATTGGGATTGTGGGTACTAAGGTGCATGGTTGGCTCACCACTATACTCCGAGGTCCTATTATCCTGTGCATAGCTCTGTGTATGTGCAGAATCCCTACAACAGGTTGACTCCTGAATTGTATAGACAGAGGTTTAGAAATTGCAAGAAGGTGGAGTCAGGTACCTGGGTAGAATATATCACTTTCTTTTGCAGAGCATTGGATGGTTGGGTGAAGGGTAGCAAAGTTAATGATTTTGAGGGGCTCTTTGATTTAATTGCATGGGAGCACTTGTCAAGTAATTGTTTCCCAGAGATGTGCCAGCACCTGATTGATAGCAGGCTGACTAACCCTAGGAAGCTTGCTGAGGAGGCAGACTGCTGGGTGAGCACCCGGGTCCACAAGGGTCACGTGGGAGACTCCGCCAAGAGTGGGCAGGGTCCCCAGCAGAAGAGTGGGGGGGACAAGGGTAAACAGAGGGAGTTCCAGAAAGGGCCCCAAAGTAATCCCCAAGGGAACCAAGGGAAGGGTTCCCAGCCTCCCCCTGAGAAGAAGCACAGGGCCCCGACAGGTAGGCCTGTTCCCAGGGGACCCCTGAGGTGCTACAAGTGTGGTGAATTGGGCCATAAGTCTAATGATCCCAAGTGCCCACAGTTTGGAAAGACAGCACCCACTGGTGCTCCACCCCGGCAGATGGCGAGTGTAGCGCTGGGGGAGGAGAGGGGTGTCCAAGGTGGGTGGGGTCCCGCAGAGATGTCCCTTGTCTCTTTAGGAGACTGTGAGGAGGTCCCCAGGACCCAACTGCCTGATAACACTAAGAAGTACAGGCAGTGGGTGACCATCAATGGCCATAGAGTGGAGGCTCTTCGAGACACAGGAGCCAGTGTGACAGCTTTCAAGTGTCACCTGGTGTCTGAAGAGCAGGTTGTCCCCAATGCATTTTACCCAGTTGATGCCGCTGACAACAGAGAGAGCCACTGCAAGGTGGCTCAGGTTCCCTTTGATTGGGGGGGGTCTCTGGTACTCTTCAAGTAGCTGTGAGGCCAGCCATGCCTTTTGACTGTTTGTTGGGGAACGATTTGGAGAGCTCACCTTGGGCTAAGGTGGAGCGAAGTGCTCATTTGGAACTGCTGGGTCTGCCTGACTGGGCGTGTGTGACCACACGGTCCATGGCAGCCAGTAAGGGTGTTCAAGAGGACCTGGAGCCTGAGAGGGCAGCCCAGGTGCCTGCCTTAAAGAGAAGAGGCAGGGGTCGTGGGAAACCGGCCCCCGAAGTTCCCACGGTCCAGGAGGAGGTAGACCCTGAGGGGGATGCCCTGGAGCCTACAGGGGAACAAGTAGCTGAACTGGGGGACCTGCCTGAGCTGACCCATTGGCAGCAAGAAGGAGGACCCTCCAGGGAAGAGTTCTGCACGGAACAGAAGAAGTGCCCTTCTCTTGTGGGTTTGCAGCAGCAGGCTGCAGACCAGGCAGCAGGTGATCAGTCTGGATCACATTGGATCTACTGGGAGAATGATCTCCTGTATACTGAGCCTAAGGTTGCTGAGCCTGGGTCAGCCCGTGTGCTAGTGGTACCCCAGCGCTTCAGAGCCTTCCTACTGGGGCTGGCTCATGATGTGCTGTTAGCAGGACATTTGGGGCAGGACAGACCTTTGAGAGGCTTGTCACCCACTTTTATTGGCCCCAAATGCGCAGGAGTTCAGATACTCACTGCAGGACCTGTCAGACTTGCCAGGCAAGTGGAAAGAGTGGGAGGAAGCAGAAGGCTCCTCTCCAGCCATTCCCTGTGTCAACACCCCCTTTGAACGGGTGCTTATTGACATTGTGGGGCCACTGGACCCCAAGACAGCAATGGGCAACAGGTTCATCCTGGTCTTGGTGGACCATGCCACCCGGTACCCGGAAGCCATACCTCTGAGGACAGTGATGGCCCCCGTGGTGGGACGGGCACTGATGGGAATTTTCTCCGAGTGGGATTCCCTAGAGAGGTAGTGTCTGACCGAGGTGCAAACTTCATTTCCAAGTATATGAAGTCCCTGTGGCAGGAGTGTGGGGTAACTTATAAGTTCACCACTCCTTACCACCCCCAAGGAAATGGGTTGGTTGAGAGATTCAACCGGACCCTAAAAGGCATGATTATGGGTCTTGAGGAACCTATGAGGTGTAAGTGGGACGTCCTCTTACCATGCCTGCTCTTTGCATACCGTGAGGTGCCACAGAAATCTCTAGGGTTCAGTCCCTTTGAGCTTCTCTATGGTCACCCAGTGAGAGGACCTCTGAGTCTGATCAAGGAAGGCTGGGAGCAATCTCCCAGGAAACCTCCCCAGGATGTATATAGCTACATGCTGGCCTTCAGGAACCAGACTAGGCGTTTCAGGCAACTCGCTGAGGCGAATCTGGAAGCCAGCCAGGAGGAGATGAAGCGGTGGTACGACCAGAATGCCACTCTGGTAGAGCTTCAGCCTGGTCAGAAAGTGTGGGTCATGGCCCCCGTGGAGCGTTGTGCGCTCCAGGATAAGTGGACCGGACCATTTGAGGTGGTGGAGCGCAAGAGTCCTGTTACCTACTTGGTGGACTGGCTGTCTCCCTGGAACCCCTTGTGGGTCCTGCATGTCAACCGCCTGAAGCCCCACTTGGAGAGGTCCGAAGTGGGCATGCTCTTAGCGACAGATGCTGGAATGGAGGAGGAGACTGAGCCTCTTCCTGACCTCCTGTCGGTGACAGAGCGAGATGGGTCAGTGGATGGTGTGAACCTCTCTTCCACCCTGACCCCTGAGCAACAGAATGACTGTCACCAGTTGCTGGGACAGTTTTCTGATCTGTTCTCCCTGATTCCCAGTGTCACTGATTGGTGCATCCATGATGTGGACACTGGAGACAGTCCTCCTGTTAAGCACAAAACTTACAGGGTAACTGACTGGGTGAGAGCTTGCATCAAGGAGGAGGTCTCCAAGATGCTTGCGTTAGGGGTGATTGAGTCCTCTAACAGTCCTTGTGCCAGCCCAGTGGTCTTGGTCCCAAAGGCTGCCGCACCGGGTGCCACACCAGAACTCTGGTTCTGTGTGGACTACCGAGGGCTCAATTCAGTCACGAGGACTGACGCGCACCCCATCCCCAGAGCTGATGAACTCATCGATCGGTTAGGGGCAGCCTGGTACCTCAGCACGTTTGATCTAACGTCTGGGTACTGGCAGATCGCCTTGACTGATGGGGCAAGAGAGAGGTCAGCATTCTCCACACCAGATGGGCACTACCAGTTCCGGATTATGCCCTTTGGGATGAAGAATGCCCCTGCCACCTTTCAGAGGTTGGTCAACCAGGTGTTGGCTGGACTGGAAGAGTTCAGTGCCGCCTACCTGGATGACATTGCAGTGTTCAGCGCCAGTTGGGAAGAACATCTGCGCCACCTCTGGGAAGTGTTGATGGCGCTGCGGAGGGCATGCCTCACGATCAAGGTGAGTAAGAGCCAGATCGGGCAGGGTTCCGTGGTGTACTTGGGACACCAGGTTGGGAGCGGCCAGGTGGCGCCCCTACAGCCCAAGATTGAGACCAACCTGGCTTGGGATCCCCCAAGACCCAGACAGAGGTGAGAGCCTTTTTAGGACTCACTGGGTATTACAGGAGGTTTGTCAAGGAGTATGGCAGCATCGTTGCACCCTTGACAGAGCTGACTTCCAGGAAGCAGCCCATGAAAGTGATTTGGACTGAAACCTGTCAGAAAGCTTTTAAGGCCCTGAAAACTGCCATGTGCACGGCGCCCGTGCTCCTGGCACCCAACTTCTCCAGAGAGTTTATCGTTCAAACAGACGCTTCAGAGCATGGTGTGGGGGCTGTTTTGTCACAGATAAATGAGGAGGGCCTAGATCAACCCGTAGCCTTCATCAGTAGGAGGTTACTTCCACGGGAACAGAGGTGGAGTGCGATTGAGCGTGAGGCATTTGCTGTGGTCTGGGCACTGAAGAAGCTGAGACCATACCTGTTTGGGACTCACTTTTGGGTTCAGACAGACCACAGGCCCCTCAGATGGTTGATGCAGATGAGGGGTGAGAATCCAAAGCTGTTGAGGTGGTCCATTTCCCTACAGGGGATGGACTTCACGGTGGAACACCGCCCTGGTACAGAACACGCCAATGCTGATGGTCTGTCCAGATTTTACCGCCTTAGTGAAGAGAACTCCCCGGAGGTAGGATAGTTCTCCCCACATTTCAGCTGGAGGGGACACGTGTTAGACCTGGCACTGTTGGCGTGGGTCTCCCTTCCATTTTTTGCTGTTGCCTCATGTGTTTTTGCTGGTTATAGATGCTTTGGGCCCTGTGCCACTGCTATTCAGTGCCACAGTGCAAGTGCTCCCTATGGTAAATTGATGTATGGATTAGTGACTCCATGATTGGCTGGATTGGTTTACTTGTCAGACCCTAGTACAGTGCACTGAGTGTGCCTAGGGCTTGTAAATCCAATGCTGCTGGTGGGCTTGCAGCACTGGTTGTGCCACCCACAGAAGCAGCCTGTAAAAGTGTGTCTCAGGTCTGCCATTGCAGAGCCTGTGTGCAGTCTGGTACTGCCATGTTGACTGGGCAAGTGCATCCACTTGCCAGTCCCTAAACCTTCCCTTTTCTTCATATCAGACACCCCTATGGTAGGCCCACGGGCAGGGTGCATTGTAAGTATAAGGTAGGACATGCCCTGTTGTGTGTGGCATGTCCTAATAGTGAATTACAGCCATTTTCGTTTTTCACTATTGCAAGGCTACCTGTTCCCCATAGGCCAGAATGGGCAGTTTGATTATTACATCTTATAATCCTAACTGACCCAGGGAACATGGTAGAAAAACGAATTTAGTATGCCTGAACTCAGAATGATAAAATACATATTTTAGTGAAGTTGGTTTTAACATTCTGTGTTTGAAAATACCACTTTTAGAAAGTAGGTATTTTCTTGCCTAACTATCCAAGCCTGCCTCTGCTAGGTTGTGTATTCCATGTCTGGTTTGTGAGTGACAGGGGCTGGGGGATTCCAGGAGACAGGGTGAGTCAGCACAGGGCTGAATAGAGAGGTCTGCATGGAGATGGGTGGGAGGAGTTGCACCTGGGACCTGAATAGGGCTGTGCCTTCCCTCCACAATGCTGGCTCCACCTCCTGTGGTGCGTCTGATGTCCCTGGCCTACACTGTGAAAGGAAAGAAGGAGTTTTGTCAACAAAGTGCTCCAGGACTGACCAGAACTGGTTTGGACTAGGCAAAGGCCTCTCTGCCTTCAGAGAACAAAGGGAAAATGAGTATAAAAGAGGGGACCCAAACCCCAGAACTTTAGATCAGATCACTTTGGGAAACAAGAAGAACCTTTGCTGAGGAGAGGAACCAGAGAAACTGAGGAGGAGACTATCCCTAAGCTGAGTGCTGTTTGGGGGATTGGCCTGCAGTGGTTGCCTGACTGCCAAAGAAAGGAGAAAGGAACTTTGTGTGTACCTTCATCAACTTGTAAAAGATCTCCAAGGGCTTGAGAGAAGAGCTTGCCTCCTGCTGAAGTCTCAGGGACAACAGACTTCACCAACCAGCTCCCCAAGAGTCTTTCTGTAAAGTGCCTGCTGCTGTGCTGGACTTTCTGAGGGACTGCGTGTCGCAAGGAGCTGGAAGCGCGACTAACAAAGGAGAAGCGCCGGTGCCGCAGCCGAAGCACCTCGCATCGCCGAAGAAAAGGATCGACGTAGCATCAGACGCCGCCGCATCAACGGAGAAGAGTGCCGCTGCCGCTGTGGCATCATTGCCGAAGCGCCTCGCATCGCCGAAGAAAAGGATCGACGTCGCATCAGACGTCGCCGCATCAATGGAGAAGAGTGTCGCCGCCGCTGCCGCTGTTGCATCGTTGCCGAAGCGCCTCGCATCGCCAGAGAAGAGGACCGACGTCGCATCAGACGCCACCGCATCACCGGGAAGCGTGTCGCAGGGCCTGTCGCAGCTCGGAAGAATCGTTGAGTCGCCGCATGGCCGTCGCATCGTTGCCGAAGCGCCTTGCATCGCCGGAGAAGAGGATCGACGTCGCATCAGATGCCGCCGCATCACCGGGAAGCATGTCGCAGTGCCTGTCGTGGCTCAGAATTATCATTGAGTCACCGAACGGCCGTCGGGCGTGCACGCATCGTGTCGCATCAAGAAGAAGATGCCATCTTTGTTTCATTGCACCAGATCTTCATCGCATCACGGCGTTGCTGGTCGCCTCGCCACGGAAGCGCAGTAAGCAACCAACACATCACCTCCCCTCGCCGAGAAGAACCGACGCATCCCCTACGTATCAGTAGGGACCCGACACATCACCCTTCTTGCCTGTAAGGAACCGACACATCACCTTCCCTGCAACACTTTCGTTGTATAGCATTATGCATCCTAAGGTACATTGAACTCACAGTGTCGCATTTACCATCTTAAAGAGAACTGAGCAAATTCTACCATTTTTGAAGTACAGTATTGTGGATTTTTGTCGTTTGTGGTCTTGTGTTAAATCTATATAAAAGATACTTATTTTTAATATACAACCGGTGTGGTGTCCATCTGTAGTGTTGTCACTTGATTACTGTATGTGTTCGCAAATGCTTTACACACTGCCTCTGAGATAAGCCTGCCCACTCGTGCCAAGCTACCAAGGGGGGAGCAGGGGTTATTTTAGGAGTTACCCCCTTACCCTGACTAGACGCAAAGGTCCCTATTTGGACAAAGGTACCTACCTCTGCCAACTAGAGACCCCCAAATCTAACAGTCACCATTTTTCCAACAGGTTTCTGACTACTGATTTCGGGATATGGAATGGTATTGGGGAGTTCCTGCAGCATTTGCAGTTTATTGTATCCACAAGTTGCCCTGGTGAAGTTCCCCGTTGGGAATGGAACGCGTTGGCTGTGCTTTTCGTCTTGTTGTTTATGTATTTGTAATAAAGTTCTGTTTTTCCACTACCTTTGACTACTGGACTTCATGACCTGGAGGGGAGGGTCCGGGGGGTGGTTGCGGTGGGTGTTGTGGCCCTCTTGGGTCTCCAGGCTGCATGATCATTGTCTCCATAACATCTGTTGGTCTTCAGATGTGGCTCTAGGCTGGACTCCTTTCATACTGCAGGTTGTCGTCCTGCTTAACACCAGTAAGAGGCAGGTGTTGAATCCCTGCTGCTAACGCGCATTATCGCCTGTTTTCGGAACGCATCGCTGATCTGGCTGCTCGTTGGGAATATCGCGAAGTGGTGCTTTAGTGTGTTTTTGCATGGGAACGCCTACTCTGCATATCATTAGCGTTAGTTGTCGCTCTCATCCGTGGCGATGTGTTTTGCGGCAGCTATCGCGGGAAAACTGGCTATGTCGGCAGTTTGCAGCAGCTTGTGAATGGGGCAATAAGTCTATCGCCACTTTTGCGGCGCTAAAGTGCCGATAAATTGGCGATAAGTCCTTGAGAATATGCCCCAGAGTCTCTACCGTGTAGTTTACCAGTGATCAAGACTATTGTGAATTTTTCCATCGGTTTGAATTTGCTGATAACCTTCTCTCACATGAGATGAATAAGTGTTATCACACTACTCACAATACTGTCACACCACTCACAAAGTCTCTGTCATATACTATCAACAACACTCTCCCACCCATCAAAGACTGACAGTTACACTCTACTCGAAGAACTCCTACAACTTCAAATATTAGCATTACAGACAATAGGTCGGAATTATACCTCAAGGTGCCTCCTCAGTGACTGGTTTTAGGTGACTGAATGGTGTATATGTGGATGGAGTACTAAGGGTGAGTGAGTTGGTGAATGCCAGAATGAGTCAATATTTGGATGAATAGATGCATAATTAAACTAATGAGTGATTCAGTGCATCAGTGATGAGTGATTGAGTATATAGACTGATGAATGAGTAAGTATATAAATGGACGCATCCAGTATTTTGAGTTATAAGACAGACTTATGGCAATTGCCAATGCATCTTCATATATATTTTGATGGGGACATAAGAATTGCACAGGAAATAATACTGTAGTGCCTGAAAGAGCATACAGGACCCAAATTTCAACAAAGAAAATAATAGTGTTCTGGGTGCAATATCTATTACAGGGTTTTTTTATGCAGGCTGATGACTAAAACATTAGATATATCCAATGACATTGCACTGTCTACAATGCTTAAATTCTTTGTCATGCCAGAAACCGCATAGTTTGGATATGTAAAAATGCCTTTTATGTAAAGTAACGTAATAATCAATATTTCCCTGGAAGGTACAAGTTCATTGTCATGCTAGACTCAACATCACACACAAATGTGCAATCCCATTGTTATATCAGAAACAATATTTCCATGTCATGGAATTCAGTTCCAGATGATTGCCCATATAGTACCCATCCCAACTCATATCCACTATCCACTCCCTTCTTCTTCTCTCCCTCCACTAAGTCACATATTTCTTGGCTGCAGTTGGAACCAGGGGCTAGCGGATTGAAATTGAGCACACATTGACATGTATTGCTGTGATCTGCTGCCTGTGCTCACTTATGTATCCTGGACATGGAGATGCACTCCTAAAAAAATTCAAAGGTGCTTGAGACTTCCGACTTCATGGATCCGCGGTACATTTAGAGTGTGAAGTGACATGGTGTGAGGCTTCATGGCTGTGACATTTGCATTGCGCAAACATGCAAGTTAAGTCAAAACAAAATGCACGTCTCAGAGTGCCACATGACTCTTACAAGACTTACAATGGTGGCCAGAAGTAGAAAGTATATGTTCCTCATGTTTCAGTGCTTTCCTTGCCAGGTAATTAAGGGCCATATGTATCAAAGTTTGTGTTTGCGATTCTCAAATAGCGAATTTTTGAGAATCGCTATTTGAGAATCGCAAACGAGATGTATGTAGGATTCGCAAGAAAATTTGCGAATCCTACATATTCCTTAATTGCGATTCGCAAATTGCGAATCGGAATTAAGGAAACCCTCCTCATTCATTCCTATGGGCCTAGAGGCCCATAGGAATGAATGGGAGGACATTCTCAATTTGCGATTAGCAGTTAGAGAATCGCAAATTGAGAATGCAATTTCAAGGTTGCAAGGGTGTCCAAAGGACACCCTGTTGCACCCCTGAAATGAGCATGGGTGCACATGTGGCGCACATACATGCCCTAAGGGCATGTATGTGCGCCACATGCCACTTTGAAAAATGCAAAAAAATGCATTTCTCAAAGAAATCGTAAGTTACCACCAACCTGTAGTTGGTGGTAATTTGCGATTCCTTAAGCCATAATCGCACAACTTAGGTGCTTCATACATTTCATTTAAGGAATCGCAATTTGCGATTCCTTAAGTGCATTCGCAAAATAGAGAATCGCAATTTTTGCGATTCTCTATTTTGCGAATGCCTTTTGGGATGATACATCCCAAGGCAGCTTAGTTCTGTTGCAAACGGGCCGATTCTGAGAATCGGCCCGTTTGCGAACGGGATTTGGGCTTGATACATATGGCCCTAAGATACTTAGTTGCATCAGCCAGAACCTTATTGTCAGGAGATTGGACCACTTTGCCTTCTCATCTGGAGTTATCAAAAGCGTTTTGGATTCAGAGAAATATCCTGTATTGCACATGAGACCAACAATTTAAACATTGATTTGTACATAAATCCTGGAGTTATCCTTTCAATGATAGCAAACTATTGCACTTGTTCACAAGAGAAACTAAGGAAATTCTCACCTTGTATAGACTTTGTTTATATTGTTCTGAGTAATATATTGTACTAAGGTATTCCCAGTGGTGGGACAGTGATTGTGTATTCTCAGGAATGTAAGCACAATCATACTCTATATTCCTTATGATGCAGCTGATGAATTACGTACAATTAGATTCATTCAGACCTGATTTACAATTCATTGAAGATAATTATCTATTTAGTAACACGTATTATAAAGCAGGATATTTTGTTCATCCATTACAAAGATTTTATTTCTCTTTCAGCTCCATGAAGGCATGGCGATTTCTCAAAACATAGAGAGTAGGTTAGACAGAGATTGTCACAGGTATAGCATATGTCATAGTAGACATATTGAGCTGTATCATAAATGAGAATATAATAAGAATGTTTGCTTGTTGCAGATAACAATTCTTCTGTGGAGGAGCCTGAAGCATGCAGTAAGAACAGGCAGAGTGAAGATATCCAGTGTCTCAGTTTCTTAATCTCACTGCGTAGTCCCCTGTCCCCTGCTATACTGCTGACTTGCATGCTTGTCAGTAGGTTCAAGGAATTGTAAATTCTAGCATCACTCAAATTAAATCTGGATTATGAGATTAGTACAAAAATGACAGATTGCTTGGCTAATGCCATCACTTTTACCTGAAAGATGGATCAAAAGTTACCCTATCTCTAACTATTAATGTAGTAATCACGATACACCAGGAAGTTAGTGTAATAAAATCAGAGAACAAATCCTTCCAATCTTAGTTATTTCAAGACAAAAGACTAAGGGCCTGGTTATGAGTTTGGCAGTCTGTGGACTGCCATGCCGGCAGAGGCGGTGTGAGCTCGGTGGCCTTGGTGTTCTGACCGCAGTATTACGAGTTGGGTGTTTTGGCTGTGTGAGGACCGCTGGCTGGGATTGGTTCATAACGATCATCCAAAACAATCTGTAGGATACCCTCCTAGTCCCAAACATTGGTACTGCACAAGCACACTAAACACAAAAGGACATATGTTAGCATTTTATTTAAAGTGATCGTGATGTCTGCTTTAATCTGTGTAACACAACACCACCTCCTCTATAACATCACACCTATCAATGTCGGTCACACGTAAGACTTGACCTTTCTCACTTGTCTAGCATGTCACTACCTATCTTCAGTAGTTGTGCAGCTCACCATTTCTCAAATCTCGATAAAGTCACATTGAATTAACTACAACTACCAAGAGCCCTAGGGATTCCAACTCTGACCTAGATGCTTCAGTGAATATGACAAGATCACAATGCACACATCCCAGCTCCCCTCGTGAGGTCAAATTAATATCAGTATGGATGTGTCCTCAAAGTCAAATACACCTTCTTAGCTACAACTGTGTAGTCGACTGTCACGCATATCACCCATCAAAGGGCAATGTCACTCAATAGGATTACATAGAAGCAGTGGGAAAAACATCCTAAGAGCACAATGAAAACACTCTCTGCAGGATACCTATGCCTCCATCGGGAGAACACTGAAAGCCTGGGGCAGTGGGCCACACTTCATTTTGCACCTGCCTGACACATTCCATGAGCATTGGACCTGGGAACTGTAGTGTACCAGGGACAAACAATAGAATAACCAAGTGCCAGGCATGTGTAGGCAATGGGTAAGTGCAACTTATAAAGGCAAACACAGCATCAACAGCATCAGGCACACATCTAGAGGAAGTAGATGACATGTATACACTGCAAAATGGGCACATGGCCATGTAGAAATACACAAAGGAATGAGAAGTTGACACCCTCCATGTGTGGATACACAAATATTTATCTTCATCACACCTAACACATACCCAACCTACATCATAGGGAGAAGAGCAAGCTAAGGGCCTGATTACTAGTTTGGCGGATAGGATACTCCATCACAAACATGATGGATATCCCGACTGCCACATTATGAGTTTCATTATATCCAATGGAAAATAATGTAACTCATAATAAGGCAGGCGGGATATCTGTCACATTGGTGATGGATTATCCCATCCGCCAAACTGGTAATCAGGCCCTAAATGTGGTTGACTATGGCCAAGCAGAAATACTTACCTAATGGAAAACCACACAATGCAATGTCACCCCCATTTGGTTTTCACCCCAACTATCCATTAAATGAAAATGTCCCCTCTTCCACTTAAACTCCAGAACAGGTGCAAAGGTCAGATCACGCTCACCAATTCCAATGGACCACCAATCTAGCTCAAAGTGACACAACTTTAGTTTCACATACTTAAGGAAGCCATAACAACCAGTAACATGTAATGAAATGGCAGGACTAAAGTGTCATCAAGTAGTAAACAGTTTTAATTCAAAAGATAAAAACTAAGGACAATGGCCAGTCCAAAAACCAATGTGGCCCAGCACAATTCTGTAATGCTCCACTTGCCTAACATGACAGTGCCAGGGAAACCTCCCCAGGAAAGGGCATTCAGTATGCAGGCCAGGCACCTCAAAGATGTGACTAGAGGGGTCTGGGGTTGGTATTGGGATGGGCTGGGTCGACTATGGGAGGGGGCAATGGTTGAGTTAGATGGAAGTTCAAGGGGAAACTGAGGGTTTTCAATGGGAGCCTTGAGAGGTGGGATGACAAGGTGTGGGCTTTGGGAGGTAGATGGAGTGTCTGTCTCTGTAATGGGTGTGCCTGTTGTTGGTGCTGGTGTCTGTTGGTCTGATTTCTGGTGTGTCTGGGCTGTGTCTGTTGGTGCAGGCTCAGTGGGTATGCGTGTGGTGGTGCTGGCTAGGGTGGTGAGGGTCTGTTCGGTGGGTGCATGTTTGTATTTTTTACTGCATTTGGGGGTGGGGGTGCTGCATGTGGATGTTGTGGGTGCATGCATCCGTTTGCGTTTTCTTGGGACAGGTGAGGGTAAAAGTATTTGGGATGGGGAAGAGGCAGCAGGTGGGGATGAAGACTGGTCTGGGCGAAAGGCTGCTGTCAATGAGGAGGCCAGAGCCTGAAACGACCTCTGTAGGGCAGACATACTATGGTTAATGCCTTCCAGGAACTCCAGCATCTGCACCATCTGGCTTGATTGCCCCTGGATAGCATTCAGTGGTGCATTTTGCCCAACATAGATCTGTCTCAGGAGGTAAATACCCTCCTTACTCAGGGCAGATGTGACCACGGGGATAAGGGATGAGGTGCCTGGAGCAAAGGAGATTTCCCGCTGCTTACGGAAGCGGAGCCGGACAAAATGGTTGGGGAGCAATAGGGAGAGTGAAGATAGAATGGGAGGTGGCAGACAAAGTTGATGTGGACACAGGTCATGTGAGGTCTTTCACCACCAGGGAGCTGCCATTGGAGGCCGGCTTAGAAGATGAAGATGTAGAATCTTGCTACTCCAGGGCATACACATATCACCCTCTTGGCTACTGACTCCATCAGTGTCAGTCTCCTGACCAGAGCCACTGTGGCCACCTGCATCCCCAAAATTGTCTGCACCGTCTCCTCTACTTGCCTCGGTTGATGTTGAAAAGACTTTTGAAATAGGTGTAAGACATCTGCGTCAACTCAATGTACAAGCGTATCTCAACAATAACATCATCAAAAGGACACAGATCACTCCACCAACAAGGTCACCTACAACGTCCATGGAGAGAAGGTGGCCTAAGTTTACTCTCAGCAGCAGCACAAATATCCATTGTAGCAGACCCCACCTATGGCACGGACATCCCCACTCCACATTGGTACTGGTGCCAACACCATCCTCTGGTTGCATGTCTATGACTGCATAGAAAAGTGAAGTGCTTAAAAGGTTCAGATAAGCTCCAGTCCATGATAATGAGCTGTCACCTGTGTGCAAAAGGGAAGGCACATGCCACTACCAAAAATGTTTTGCACACACAAAGACCATGATATCACAATGTTCAAACACCCACATATGACTACAACAAATCCGCATTTCACCCCTGAGGCATTCCATCAGTCAGTGAAAGCACCTTCAACAGTGGACATGTGTAGTCCACATGACTCCACACACCCACATCAATGCTAGCGAGGAACAGTTTGTGCGACACAACCGTAAGTGGACATACCATCCTATACATAGCCCCAACATTAGGACATTACTAATAAGATAGACAAAAGTCTCTATGTATGTCTAACAAACCCACCCATGTATACACACCCCAGTCTGTGTGAACACATCACCTGTATTCCCAGCGTGAATGAACATTTACCTTTACGCATTGGCCAACACATACAAATTTGGAAGACCCTCAGCATTAGCCTTAACCTATGTGCATCCTTACATCATGGGTCTTGCCCTTGTGTAGATGATAGCACAAAAAAACCTACACATGCCAACCTGTAGGCATCAATACAGATGGAACCAGTGTTGTTTGTCATCACACAATGCCGTACATACCCCACTTTCTAATGCCAAGTATGGTTCATTCACTTCATCCTATGTGCACTGTAGGCCATATCACATGTAACAGATCCCCAGGACAGGATACACAGTATTGAGGGTGCATCACTCCTGACACAAAGAAGACACATGGCATGTGTGAGACAGCTGACACACACAACATCAAACATGTGTTGGTGAAATGTAACATTACTCAGCCATCTGTATGTACAAATCTAAAGATTGACATGTGACTCCACTCAGCTCTGGTTCAGGGCCACAAGACATAAGTCTTGCCAAAACATCATCCACCAACATCACTACCTACACATGCAACAACACTGATAATACTTAGGACATGAGCTACCTATACTGTTGATGAGGCAACTGCTGCTTGTAAAAGGAGGAAAATGTTAATGCACAATGTCAGACTCGGCACAATACTCACCCCCTCCTAGTCACTGTTGGGCCCTCAGTTGCCCAAGAAGCTCTCGGTAGGCCACCGCTAGGATGCGGGCCATTAGGGGAGTCAGCATCCGTCTCGCATCCCTAAGACCTGGGGAGGACTTACCCAGATGGGCTTCTGCAATGTTCCTGATCCAGCGTCTCACGTCCTCCCACCTATTCCTGCAGTGGATGCTGCGCCGGCTATAGACCCCCAGGGACCGCACTTTCCGGGCAATAGATTTCCACAATCACCAATCTGATGAGTGTTGACCTGTATTGAAGCAAGGGATGAAGAAAGATATTGTAACGGATAGTAAACGCGTCAATGTGGGGCTCTCACACATCTTTGAGACAACTAGCACAAAAAAGTAACAAATCTTAATAAGCTATACTTGTACTCCTCACATGCTTAGCACCACTTATGGGAGTATACTCAATGTTGTAGTCATCAGCGGATTATCCTCCATACTGGTAGTGTATACACTAACAAACCCAGACCACCAACACCATGTAGGGCAGGGCCATCCCAAATGTAGCCTGCTGTGACATTTGACACACCATTCAGACCTTCTGAAGGGGAACCCACTTGAAAATGTATGTACACACCCTGTAACCACGTGGCCCATACCCAACATGCATACGCTACATACAGCATGGCACCTGGGTACATAGTGACATCAAACACAAAGGTCACAATGAAATGGCTCCCATGTGTCACACTGACTTTTACCACTCTGGTATGCTCTGACAATGTGGACTATGGAAAGAGATAACATACAATGTGTCACTGATTTGGAGTAGTTGCTACTACCATCACAGGACATTCCTCCTGCCACATGTGGCACTGACACATTGATGACATTACCACACTTTAGAATACCCAGTTGTATGTGTTGCCTTTTTTTAACAAGCTACTGAACCACAAACGTTGATTGCCTCACACATGAGCAACTACCAGGACAGACATGTCATATGAGCATTAGCACTCTACAATGCAAGCTACATAGAGAGTAACACCACACCAGTGGAAATAAATGCCATGACCCAATCAAATCACACACATCCACAGTGTGGGCCAACATAAAAAGTCTCAGGTCAGTGGCTGAGCTCAGAGAACATACAGAAAGTACTACATGCATTAGCAATCATGACATAGTAGTGGGGAAAGGGACTCATTTTAGGAACATTCAAGGATCTGCAGAACTACAGGGAGGTAAACCTATGAGTCACATGGGCAGGCCACAGATACTGTGTCTCTCAGCCTCTGCCATGGCCAATGATGGGCACACACCCGCATCTACCCTTGCCCTCTGCAGCCAGTGAGAGTCAAAGCACATTTACAACACTTACACAGCACTTAAAAGACGATTGTACATCTTTGTGTCATGCTAAATGTGACATTACCTTTGTGTGGCCATTGTGGCACATATATCTTCAAAGCTTACTGTGACGACTACAGGTCTGGCCTGCGTCAGTACACCCACTGTACTCATGCCTCACTTCATCCTTACCTGCTCCTTACAAGACACATACACAGGACAGATTATGAGCCTAGAAATATCCACCACCCTCCACCAGGATTTTGTAACACAAGTGTTACATGGCACCAATAACAGAACATATACACTGAAATGTGCATGCTACCCTTGAATGCTCTGTGCCTAAACAAATGTCACAATGAGGTGTGAATTAGGCAGAGTAAAGTGTTTCACTATCCATTACATGGATGTGTAATATAGGGACACCACAATTCCAACTATTTCACATCATATGACACACTGGACACCAAAGTCCAATCATAGCCTTGCAGTCAGGAAGCAATGCAGTCCAACAGAGTGAAGAAAGTATGTGAGGAAGTTACCTGCTCATCTGGTGAGCCATGGAGCTGGCCATACAGGGGAGGACCTCTTCCACCAGCTTCTCAAGTTCATCTGGATAGACGGCTGGGGCCCTCACCCCTTTTGCAAGGTACATGATAGCTCATAGAGATGGCAAACAGCAGCTGAAGTCGAGGCGGTGTAGATCGCAGCAGTGTCAGTAGGCAAGTGAAGAGTTCAGCCCACCACAATGTACATGTACGCTACATAGGCGGTCTTCGGCATGCACGGACACAGCCATTGGCCCGTGACCATCAAATTCAGAAATGTAACCCAATGGCTGTATCTGCCGTAGTCGACAGTGCCTATAGCGCGGTCAACTTTTCAACGGTTCTAGCCGAGTACTGAATGTTCGATAAGCGTTATCAGGCAGCCGCCATTTTGGCCATAGAAGGTGGATTATACTTCATGTAATCAACAGCTTCACAATCACTACAAGCATGAAATAACATGTCTACAGGGGATGTAGACCAATTCTCTGGAACCACCAGTTCACAAACGGGATTCTACAGTATTCCTTTTGATATCCCCACCATTTCTGCCATGAGTGTGACCACGGCGATGACTGAAAAAACAGGGTACAAATATACATATATAGGACAGGTGGGTTTAGTTAACTCAATTGGATTATGTACAATGTGTCCTCGCTGAAATGCACACATGTGAAGGCCAGATAGATCATTTAATGGGATACAAATATGTCACTCAGGAAAAAAGTGGATGGATGTGTTGTGCTTACATATCCAGAACTTTTGTGCACATGAGTAAAAATCAGTTGGTGCCTCACATATGTCACAGTGGACACTGTGATCATTGTCAAAATATGTGTACATCACACATATAGAAAGTTTTAGGCAGTGGCTAGAAGCTAGGTCTCACTGTCTCTACCATTTCCAGTACAGGAAACCATGAAAGTAAGAGATGTCTTTAAGTACTACACAATAAAAAGTAAGTCCCCATACATGATAACACTCACTCCGCCACAAGGGTCCCTGACAGCCTGAGTTCCTGGGCCACAGTCAATGTTGCACATGGCTCTAAATCCCCATGTGCACAGTAGATTTGACTTAATTGTTAACCGGGGACCAACATTATCACAGCCAACAGTCATGCTAAATATGGAATAGTGGAAGTGCTCGTAGGATCAGCAACCACAGCAGAATGTGAATGTGTGAGACAGGAAGAAGTGTTAGGTGAAAGACCAACACGCATATATAGACATATGCCCATTACAACTACTACCACGTGAAGCCGACAGATACATCCATTCATGTGTGGTGATCCAAGTTAGTCACTGCAACACATATCCAAACTGCACCATCACAAGACCTTGAAGCCAAATGAGGCTCACATTGTCCAAGAGTAGTCGAAATACCCTCCATATGACATCCCACCTCATTCCATGTCATCCTACATGTCTATCCATGGAACTGTTAGCAATCTCCTGTGGTATGTCATTACCGGTGCATATTACTGGAGCACTATAATCTTTGCTAATGGCACATTGTATTACATGTAGGAGCCCAAAATGTAGTGGCACATCACAAACTCAATTTTTTATTTGAATCAGAGATTTATCTAAAACTTATCAGCCCATTAGCCTGTCCACATTTGTGAAGGTGGGGGCAGATGAGCAATAAGTTTGCCACCTATCTTGCCTACAAAACACTACCAGCTGGTGGACATGCCAGGCACCTCCAGGATCTCATTTGGGAGGGGGCCTTCCACTTGGAAGGGGGGACTTGGGCTTGGGAGTTGGCTTGCGCTTGGGGGGGCTTGGCAGTTCGGTCTGGACTGTTCCCATGAGGCACAGGGTCAAGACTGATTTGCATATGGCTATGTCTGAACTGGGGTGGCGTGGTGAAGCAAAATAACGATGGATTAAACCCAGATCTGTGACTGGGGGTGAATGTTTGCCAATGTGCAACATTCCGTCCATCATCTTGTGTGTTTTGCATTTCGCCCTAAGTGGGAAGGGTATGCCCAGACGTGGGTCCCGTGCTCACTGCGCCACTGGAGTCAAGCTATCCTGGCTGATGAGGGCTGAAAGCCCGAAACCGGTCCTAGGATGCTTGATTCCGGTCCAGGGAAGACATGGCTTGGCAGTTCGGTCTGGACTGTTCCCATGAGGCACAGGGTCAAGACTGATTTGCATATGGCTATGTCTGAACTGGGGTGGCGTGGTGAAGCAAAATAACGATGGATTAAACCCAGATCTGTGACTGGGGGTGAATGTTTGCCAATGTGCAACATTCCGTCCATCATCTTGTGTGTTTTGCATTTCGCCCTAAGTGGGAAGGGTATGCCCAGACGTGGGTCCTGTGCTCACTGTGACACTGGAGTCAAGCTATCCTGGCTGATGAGGGCTGAAAGCCCGAAACCGGTCCTAGGATGCTTGATTCCGGTCCAGGGAAGACATGGCTTGGCAGTTCGGTCTGGACTGTTCCCATGAGGCACAGGGTCAAGACTGATTTGCATATGGCTATGTCTGAACTGGGGTGGCGTGGTGAAGCAAAATAACAATGGATTAAACCCAGATCTGTGACTGGTGTGAATGTTTGCCAATGTGCAACATTCCGTCCATCATCTTGTGTGTTTTGCATTTCGCACTAAGTGGGAAGGGTATGCCCAGACGTGGGTCCCGTGCTCACTGCGCCACTGGAGTCAAGCTATCCTGGCTGATGAGGGCTGAAAGCCCGAAACCGGTCCTAGGATGCTTGATTCCGGTCCAGGGAAGACATGGCTTGGCAGTTCGGTCTGGACTGTTCCCATGAGGCACAGGGTCAAGACTGATTTGCATATGGCTATGTCTGAACTGGGGTGGCGTGGTGAAGCAAAATTAAGATGAATTAAACCCAGATCTGTGACTGGGGGTGAATGTTTGCCAAAGTGCAACATTCCGTCCATCAGCATGTGTGTTTTGAATTTCGTCCTAAGTGGAAAGGGTATGCCCGGACGTGGGTCCGGTGCACACTGCGCCACTGGAGTCAAGCTATCCTGGCTGATGAGGGCTGAAAGCCCGAAACCGGTCCTAGGATGCTTGATTCCGGTCCAGGGAAGACATGGCTTGGCAGTTCGGTCTGGACTGTTCCCATGAGGCACAGGGTCAAGACTGATTTGCATATGGCTATGTCTGAACTGGGGTGGCGTGGTGAAGCAAAATAACGATGGATTAAACCCAGATTTGTGACTGGGGGTGAATGTTTGCCAATGTGCAACATTCCGTCCATCATCTTGTGTGTTTTGCATTTCGCCCTAAGTGGGAAGGGTATGCCCAGACGTGGGTCCCGTGCTCACTGGGCCACTGGAGTCAAGCTATCCTGACTGATGAGGGCTGAAAGCCCGAAACCGGTCCTAGGATGCTTGATTCCGGTCCAGGGAAGACATGGCTTGGCAGTTCGGTCTGGACTGTTCCCATGAGGCACAGGGTCAAGACTGATTTGCATATGGCTATGTCTTAACTGGGGTGGCGTGGTGAAGCAAAATAACGATGGATTAAACCCAGATCTGTGACTGGGGGTGAATGTTTGCCAATGTGCAACATTCCGTCCATCATCTTGTGTGTTTTGCATTTCGCCCTAAGTGGGAAGGGTATGCCCAGACGTGGGTCCCGTGCTCACTGCGCCACTGGAGTCAAGCTATCCTGGCTGATGAGGGCTGAAAGGACGAAACCGGTCCTAGGATGCTTGATTCCGGTCCAGGGAAGACATGGCTTGGCAGTTCGGTCTGGACTGTTCCCATGAGGCACAGGGTCAAGACTGATTTGCATATGGCTATGTCTGAACTGGGGTGGCGTGGTGAAGCAAAATAACGATGGATTAAACCCAGATCTGTGACTGGGGGTGAATGTTTGCCAATGTGCAACATTCCGTCCATCATCTTGTGTGTTTTGCATTTCGCCCTAAGTGGGAAGGGTATGCCCAGACGTGGGTCCCGTGCTCACTGTGCCACTGGAGTCAAGCTATCCTGGCTGATGAGGGCTGAAAGACCGAAACCGGTCCTAGGATGCTTGATTCCGGTCCAGGGAAGACATGGCTTGGCAGTTCGGTCTGGACTGTTCCCATGAGGCACAGGGTCAAGACTGATTTGCATATGGCTATGTCTGAACTGGGGTGGCGTGGTGAAGCAAAATAACGATGGATTAAACCCAGATCTGTGACTGGGGGTGAATGTTTGCCAATGTGCAACATTCCGTCCATCATCTTGTGTGTTTTGCATTTCGCCCTAAGTGGGAAGGGTATGCCCAGACGTGGGTCCCGTGCTCACTGCGCCACTGGAGTCAAGCTATCCTGGCTGATGAGGGCTGAAAGCCCGAAACCGGTCCTAGGATGCTTGATTCCGGTCCAGGGAAGACATGGCTTGGCCGTTCGGTCTAGACTGTTCCCATGAGGCACGGGGTCAAGACTGATTTGCATATGGCTATGTCTGAACTGGGGTGGCGTGGTGAAGCAAAATAACGATGGATTAAACCCAGATCTGTGACTGGGGGTGAATGTTTGCCAATGTGCAACATTCCGTCCATCATATTGTGTGTTTTGCATTTCGCCCTAAGTGGGAAGGGTATGCCCAGACGTGGGTCCCGTGCTCACTGCGCCACTGGAGTCAAGCTATCCTGGCTGATGAGGGCTGAAAGCCCGAAACCGGTCCTAGGATGCTTGATTCCGGTCCAGGGAAGACATGGCTTGGCAGTTCGGTCTGGACTGTTCCCATGAGGCACAGGGTCAAGACTGATTTGCATATGGCTATGTCTGAACTGGGGTGGCGTGGTGAAGCAAAATAACGATGTATTAAACCCAGATCTGTGACTGGGGGTGAATGTTTGCCAATGTGCAACATTCCGTCCATCATCTTGTGTGTTTTGCATTTCGCCCTAAGTGGGAAGGGTATGCCCAGACGTGGGTCCCGTGCTCACTGCGCCACTGGAGTCAAGCTATCCTGACTGATAAGGGCTGAAAGCCCGAAACCGGTCCTAGGATGCTTGATTCCGGTCCAGGGAAGACATGGCTTGGCAGTTCGGTCTGGACTGTTCCCATGAGGCACAGGGTCAAGACTGATTTGCATATGGCTATGTCTGAACTGGGGTGGCGTGGTGAAGCAAAATAACGATGGATTAAACCCAGATCTGTGACTGGGGGTGAATGTTTGCCAATGTGCAACATTCCGTCCATCATTTTGTGTGTTTTGCATTTCGCCCTAAGTGGGAAGTGTATGCCCAGACGTGGGTCCCGTGCTCACTGCGCCACTGGAGTCAAGCTATCCTGGCTGATGAGGGCTGAAAGCCCGAAACCGGTCCTAGGATGCTTGATTCCGGTCCAGGGAAGACATGGCTTGGCAGTTCGGTCTGGACTGTTCCCATGAGGCACAGGGTCAAGACTGATTTGCATATGGCTATGTCTGAACTGGGGTGGCGTGGTGAAGCAAAATAACGATGGATTAAACCCAGATCTGTGACTGGGGGTGAATGTTTGCCAATGTGCAACATTCCGTCCATCATCTTGTGTGTTTTGCATTTCGCCCTAAGTGGGAAGGGTATGCCCAGACGTGGGTCCCGTGCTCACTGCGCCACTGGAGTCAAGCTATCCTGGCTGATGAGGGCTGAAAGCCCGAAACCGGTCCTAGGATGCTTGATTCCGGTCCAGGGAAGACATGGCTTGGCAGTTCGGTCTGGACTGTTCCCATGAGGCACAGGGTCAAGACTGATTTGCATATGGCTATGTCTGAACTGGGGTGGCGTGGTGAAGCAAAATAACGATGGATTAAACCCAGATCTGTGACTGGGGGTGAATGTTTGCCAATGTGCAACATTCCGTCCATCATCTTGTGTGTTTTGCATTTCGCCCTAAGTGGGAAGGGTATGCCCAGACGTGGGTCCCGTGCTCACTGCGACACTGGAGTCAAGCTATCCTGGCTGATGAGGGCTGAAAGCCCGAAACCGGTCCTAGGATGCTTGATTCCGGTCCAGGGAAGACATGGCTTGGCAGTTCG
This sequence comes from Calotriton arnoldi, assembly GCA_963921515.1. Classification (NCBI taxonomy): domain Eukaryota; kingdom Metazoa; phylum Chordata; class Amphibia; order Caudata; family Salamandridae; genus Calotriton; species Calotriton arnoldi. Next base: position 8,710 of record CAWUFW010007152.1, on the reverse strand, counting down.
GTCTGGACTGTTCCCATGAGGCACAGGGTCAAGACTGATTTGCATATGGCTATGTCTGAACTGGGGTGGCGTGGTGAAGCAAAATAACAATGGATTAAACCCAGATCTGTGACTGGGTGTGAATGTTTGCCAATGTGCAACATTCCGTCCATCATCTTGTGTGTTTTGCATTTCGCACTAAGTGGGAAGGGTATGCCCAGACGTGGGTCCCGTGCTCAATGCGCCACTGGAGTCAAGCTATCCTGGCTGATGAGGGCTGAAAGCCCGAAACCGGTCCTAGGATGCTTGATTCCGGTCCAGGGAAGACATGGCTTGGCAGTTTGGTCTGGACTGTTCCCATGAGGCACAGGGTCAAGACTGATTTGCATATTGCTATGTCTGAACTGGGGTGACGTGGTGAAGCAAAATAACGATGGATTAAACCCAGATCTGTGACTGGGGGTGAATGTTTGCCAATGTGCAACATTCCGTCCATCATCTTGTGTGTTTTGCATTTCGCCCTAAGTGGGAAGGGTATGCCCAGACGTGGGTCCCGTGCTCACTGCGCCACTGGAGTCAAGCTATCCTGGCTGATGAGGGCTGAAAGCCCGAAACCGGTCCTAGGATGCTTGATTCCGGTCCAGGGAAGACATGGCTTGGCAGTTCGGTCTGGACTGTTCCCATGAGGCACAGGGTCAAGACTGATTTGCATATGGCTATGTCTGAACTGGGGTGGCGTGGTGAAGCAAAATTAACGATGAATTAAACCCAGATCTGTGACTGGGGGTGAATGTTTGCCAAAGTGCAACATTCCGTCCATCAGCATGTGTGTTTTGAATTTCGTCCTAAGTGGAAAGGGTATGCCCGGACGTGGGTCCCGTGCACACTGCGCCACTGGAGTCAAGCTATCCTGGCTGATGAGGGCTGAAAGCCCGAAACCGGTCCTAGGATGCTTGATTCCGGTCCAGGGAAGACATGGCTTGGCAGTTCGGTCTGGACTGTTCCCATGAGGCACAGGGTCAAGACTGATTTGCATATGGCTATGTCTGAACTGGGGTGGCGTGGTGAAGCAAAATAACGATGGATTAAACCCAGATTTGTGACTGGGGGTGAATGTTTGCCAATGTGCAACATTCCGTCCATCATCTTGTGTGTTTTGCATTTCGCCCTAAGTGGGAAGGGTATGCCCAGACGTGGGTCCCGTGCTCACTGCGCCACTGGAGTCAAGCTATCCTGACTGATGAGGGCTGAAAGCCCGAAACCGGTCCTAGGATGCTTGATTCCGGTCCAGGGAAGACATGGCTTGGCAGTTCGGTCTGGACTGTTCCCATGAGGCACAGGGTCAAGACTGATTTGCATATGGCTATGTCTGAACTGGGGTGGCGTGGTGAAGCAAAATAACGATGGATTAAACCCAGATCTGTGACTGGGGTGAATGTTTGCCAATGTGCAACATTCCGTCCATCATCTTGTGTGTTTTGCATTTCGCCCTAAGTGGGAAGGGTATGCCCAGACGTGGGTCCCGTGCTCACTGCGCCACTGGAGTCAAGCTATCCTGGCTGATGAGGGCTGAAAGGACGAAACCGGTCCTAGGATGCTTGATTCCGGTCCAGGGAAGACATGGCTTGGCAGTTCGGTCTGGACTGTTCCCATGAGGCACAGGGTCAAGACTGATTTGCATATGGCTATGTCTGAACTGGGGTGGCATGGTGAAGCAAAATAACGATGGATTAAACCCAGATCTGTGACTGGGGGTGAATGTTTGCCAATGTGCAACATTCCGTCCATCATCTTGTGTGTTTTGCATTTCGCCCTAAGTGGGAAGGGTATGCCCAGACGTGGGTCCCGTGCTCACTGCGCCACTGGAGTCAAGCTATCCTGGCTGATGAGGGCTGAAAGCCCGAAACCGGTCCTAGGATGCTTGATTCCGGTCCAGGGAAGACATGGCTTGGCAGTTCGGTCTGGACTGTTCCCATGAGGCACAGGGTCAAGACTGATTTGCATATGGCTATGTCTGAACTGGGGTGGCGTGGTGAAGCAAAATAACGATGGATTAAACCCAGATCTGTGACTGGGGGTGAATGTTTGCCAATGTGCAACATTCCGTCCATCATCTTGTGTGTTTTGCATTTCGCCCTAAGTGGGAAGGGTATGCCCAGACGTGGGTCCCGTGCTCACTGCGCCACTGGAGTCAAGCTATCCTGGCTGATGAGGGCTGAAAGCCCGAAACCGGTCCTAGGATGCTTGATTCCGGTCCAGGAAAGACATGGCTTGGCAGTTCGGTCTGGACTGTTCCCATGAGGCACAGGGTCAAGACTGATTTGCATATGGCTATGTCTGAACTGGGGTGGCGTGGTGAAGCAAAATAACGATGGATTAAACCCAGATCTGTGACTGGTGTGAATGTTTGCCAATGTGCAACATTCCGTCCATCATCTTGTGTGTTTTGCATTTCGCACTAAGTGGGAAGGGTATGCCCAGACGTGGGTCCCGTGCTCACTGCGCCACTGGAGTCAAGCTATCCTGGCTGATGAGGGCTGTAAGCCCGAAACCAGTCCTAGTATGCTTGATTCCGGTCCAGGGAAGACATGGCTTGGCAGTTTGGTCTGGACTGTTCCCATGAGGCACAGGGTCAAGACTGATTTGCATATTGCTATGTCTGAACTGGGGTGGCGTGGTGAAGCAAAATAACGATGGATTAAACCCAGATCTGTGACTGGGGGTGAATGTTTGCCAATGTGCAACATTCCGTCCATCATCTTGTGTGTTTTGCATTTCGCCCTAAGTGGGAAGTGTATGCCCAGACGTGGGTCCCGTGCTCAATGCGCCACTGGAGTCAAGCTATCCTGGCTGATGAGGGCTGAAAGCCCGAAACCGGTCCTAGGATGCTTGATTCCGGTCCAGGGAAGACATGGCTTGGCAGTTCGGTCTGGACTGTTCCCATGAGGCACAGGGTCAAGACTGATTTGCATATGGCTATGTCTGAACTGGGGTGGCGTGGTGAAGCAAAATTAAGATGGATTAAACCCAGATCTGTGACTGGGGGTGAATGTTTGCCAATGTGCAACATTCCGTCCATCATCTTGTGTGTTTTGAATTTCGCCCTAAGTGGGAAGGGTATGCCCAGACGTGGGTCCCGTGCACACTGCGCCACTGGAGTCAAGCTATCCTGGCTGATGAGGGCTGAAAGCCCGAAACCGGTCCTAGGATGCTTGATTCCGGTCCAGGGAAGACATGGCTTGGCAGTTCGGTCTGGACTGTTCCCATGAGGCACAGGGTCAAGACTGATTTGCATATGGCTATGTCTGAACTGGGGTGGCGTGGTGAAGCAAAATAACGATGGATTAAACCCAGATTTGTGACTGGGGGTGAATGTTTGCCAATGTGCAACATTCCGTCCATCATCTTGTGTGTTTTGCATTTCGCCCTAAGTGGGAAGGGTATGCCCAGACGTGGGTCCCGTGCTCACTGCGCCACTGGAGTCAAGCTATCCTGACTGATGAGGGCTGAAAGCCCGAAACCGGTCCTAGGATGCTTGATTCCGGTCCAGGGAAGACATGGCTTGGCAGTTCGGTCTGGACTGTTCCCATGAGGCACAGGGTCAAGACTGATTTGCATATGGCTATGTCTGAACTGGGGTGGCGTGGTGAAGCAAAATAACAATGGATTAAACCCAGATCTGTGACTGGGGGTGAATGTTTGCCAATGTGCAACATTCCGTCCATCATCTTGTGTGTTTTGCATTTCGCCCTAAGTGGGAAGGGTATGCCCAGACGTGGGTCCCGTGCTCACTGCACCACTGGAGTCAAGCTATCCTGGCTGATGAGGGCTGAAAGGCCGGAACCGGTCCTAGGATGCTTGATTCCGGTCCAGGGAAGACATGGCTTGGCAGTTCGGTCTGGACTGTTCCCATGAAGCACAGGGTCAAGACTGATTTGCATATGGCTATGTCTGAACTGGGGTGGCGTGGTGAAGCAAAATAACGATGGATTAAACCCAGATCTGTGACTGGGGGTGAATGTTTGCCAATGTGCAACATTCCGTCCATCATCTTGTGTGTTTTGCATTTCGCCCTAAGTGGGAAGGGTATGCCCAGACGTGGGTCCCGTGCTCACTGTGCCACTGGAGTCAAGCTATCCTGGCTGATGAGGGCTGAAAGCCCGAAACCGGTCCTAGGATGCTTGATTCCGGTCCAGGGAAGACATGGCTTGGCAGTTCGGTCTGGACTGTTCCCATGAGGCACAGGGTCAAGACTGATTTGCATATGGCTATGTCTGAACTGGGGTGGCGTGGTGAAGCAAAATAACGATGGATTAAACCCAGATCTGTGACTGGGGGTGAATGTTTGCCAATGTGCAACATTCCGTCCATCATCTTGTGTGTTTTGCATTTCGCCCTAAGTGGGAAGGGTATGCCCAGACGTGGGTCCCGTGCTCACTGCGCCACTGGAGTCAAGCTATCCTGGCTGATGAGGGCTGAAAGCCCGAAACCGCTCCTAGGATGCTTGATTCCGGTCCAGGGAAGACATGGCTTGGCCGTTCGGTCTGGACTGTTCCCATGAGGCACGGGGTCAAGACTGATTTGCATATGGCTATGTCTGAACTGGGGTGGCGTGGTGAAGCAAAATAACGATGGATTAAACCCAGATCTGTGACTGGGGGTGAATGTTTGCCAATGTGCAACATTCCGTCCATCATCTTGTGTGTTTTGCATTTCGCCCTAAGTGGGAAGGGTATGCCCAGACGTGGGTCCCGTGCTCACTGCGCCACTGGAGTCAAGCTATCCTGGCTGATGAGGGCTGAAAGCCCGAAACCGGTCCTAGGATGCTTGATTCCGGTCCAGGGAAGACATGGCTTGGCAGTTCGGTCTGGACTGTTCCCATGAGGCACAGGGTCAAGACTGATTTGCATATGGCTATGTCTGAACTGGGGTGGCGTGGTGAAGCAAAATAACGATGGATTAAACCCAGATCTGTGACTGGGGGTGAATGTTTGCCAATGTGCAACATTCCGTCCATCATATTGTGTGTTTTGCATTTCGCCCTAAGTGGGAAGGGTATGCCCAGACGTGGGTCCCGTGCTCACTGCGCCACTGGAGTCAAGCTATCCTGGCTGATGAGGGCTGAAAGCCCGAAACCGGTCCTAGGATGCTTGATTCCGGTCCAGGGAAGACATGGCTTGGCAGTTCGGTCTGGACTGTTCCCATGAGGCACAGGGTCAAGACTGATTTGCATATGGCTATGTCTGAACTGGGGTGGCGTGGTGAAGCAAAATAACGATGTATTAAACCCAGATCTGTGACTGGGGGTGAATGTTTGCCAATGTGCAACATTCCGTCCATCATCTTGTGTGTTTTGCATTTCGCCCTAAGTGGGAAGGGTATGCCCAGACGTGGGTCCCGTGCTCACTGCGCCACTGGAGTCAAGCTATCCTGACTGATAAGGGCTGAAAGCCCGAAACCGGTCCTAGGATGCTTGATTCCGGTCCAGGGAAGACATGGCTTGGCAGTTCGGTCTGGACTGTTCCCATGAGGCAGAGGGTCAAGACTGATTTGCATATGGCTATGTCTGAACTGGGGTGGCGTGGTGAAGCAAAATAACGATGGATTAAAACCAGATCTGTGACTGGGGGTGAATGTTTGCCAATGTGCAACATTCCGTCCATCATTTTGTGTGTTTTGCATTTCGCCCTAAGTGGGAATTGTATGCCCAGACGTGGGTCCCGTGCTCACTGCGCCACTGGAGTCAAGCTATCCTGGCTGATGAGGGCTGAAAGCCCGAAACCGGTCCTAGGATGCTTGATTCCGGTCCAGGGAAGACATGGCTTGGCAGTTCGGTCTGGACTGTTCCCATGAGGCACAGGGTCAAGACTGATTTGCATATGGCTATGTCTGAACTGGGGTGGCGTGGTGAAGCAAAATAACGATGGATTAAACCCAGATCTGTGACTGGGGGTGAATGTTTGCCAATGTGCAACATTCCGTCCATCATCTTGTGTGTTTTGCATTTCGCCCTAAGTGGGAAGGGTATGCCCAGACGTGGGTCCCGTGCTCACTGTGCCACTGGAGTCAAGCTATCCTGGCTGATGAGGGCTGAAAGCCCGAAACCGGTCCTAGGATGCTTGATTCTGGTCCAGGGAAGACATGGCTTGGCAGTTCGGTCTGGACTGTTCCCATGAGGCACAGGGTCAAGACTGATTTGCATATGGCTATGTCTGAACTGGGGTGGCGTGGTGAAGCAAAATAACGATGGATTAAACCCAGATCTGTGACTGGGGGTGAATGTTTGCCAATGTGCAACATTCCGTCCATCATCTTGTGTGTTTTGCATTTCGCCCTAAGTGGGAAGGGTATGCCCAGACGTGGGTCCCGTGCTCACTGCGCCACTGGAGTCAAGCTATCCTGGCTGATGAGGGCTGAAAGCCCGAAACCGGTCCTAGGATGCTTGATTCCGTTCCAGGGAAGACATGGCTTGGCAGTTCGGTCTGGACTGTTCCCATGAGGCACAGGGTCAAGACTGATTTGCATATGGCTATGTCTGAACTGGGGTGGCGTGGTGAAGCAAAATAACGATGGATTAAACCCAGATCTGTGACTGGGGGTGAATGTTTGCCAATGTGCAACATTCCGTCCATCATCTTGTGTGTTTTGCATTTCGCCCTAAGTGGGAAGGGTATGCCCAGACGTGGGTCCCGTGCTCACTGCGCCACTGGAGTCAAGCTATCCTGGCTGATGAGGGCTGAAAGCCCGAAACCGGTCCTAGGATGCTTGATTCCGGTCCAGGGAAGACATGGCTTGGCAGTTCGGTCTGGACTGTTCCCATGAGGCACAGGGTCAAGACTGATTTGCATATGGCTATGTCTGAACTGGGGTGGCATGGTGAAGCAAAATAACGATGGATTAAACCCAGATCTGTGACTGGGGGTGAATGTTTGCCAATGTGCAACATTCCGTCCATCATCTTGTGTGTTTTGCATTTCGCCCTAAGTGGGAAGGGTATGCCCAGACGTGGGTCCCGTGCTCACTGCGCCACTGGAGTCAAGCTATCCTGGCTGATGAGGGCTGAAAGCCCGAAACCGGTCCTAGGATGCTTGATTCCGGTCCAGGGAAGACATGGCTTGGCAGTTCGGTCTGGACTGTTCCCATGAGGCACAGGGTCAAGACTGATTTGCATATGGCTATGTCTGAACTGGGGTGGCGTGGTGAAGCAAAATAACGATGGATTAAACCCAGATCTGTGACTGGGGGTGAATGTTTGCCAATGTGCAACATTCCGTCCATCATCTTGTGTGTTTTGCATTTCGCCCAAGTGGGAAGGGTATGCCCAGACGTGGGTCCCGTGCTCACTGCGCCACTGGAGTCAAGCTATCCTGGCTGATGAGGGCTGAAAGCCCGAAACCGGTCCTAGGATGCTTGATTCCGGTCCAGGAAAGACATGGCTTGGCAGTTCGGTCTGGACTGTTCCAATGAGGCACAGGGTCAAGACTGATTTGCATATGGCTATGACTGAACTGGGGTGGCGTGGTGAAGCAAAATAACGATGGATTAAACCCAGATCTGTGACTGGGGGTGAATGTTTGCCAATGTGCAACATTCCGTCCATCATCTTGTGTGTTTTGAATTTCGCCCTAAGTGGGAAGGGTATGCCCAGACGTGGGTCCCGTGCTCACTGCGCCACTGGAGTCAAGCTATCCTGGCTGATGAGGGCTGAAAGCCCGAAACCGGTCCTAGGATGCTTGATTCCGGTCCAGGGAAGACATGGCTTGGCAGTTCGGTCTGGACTGTTCCCATGAGGCACAGGGTCAAGACTGATTTGCATATGGCTATGTCTGAACTGGGGTGGCGTGGTGAAGCAAAATAACGATGGATTAAACCCAGATCTGTGACTGGGGGTGAATGTTTGCCAATGTGCAACATTCCGTCCATCATCTTGTGTGTTTTGCATTTCGCCCTAAGTGGGAAGGGTATGCCCAGACGTGGGTCCCGTGCTCACTGCGCCACTGGAGTCAAGCTATCCTGGCTGATCAGGGCTGAAAGCCCGAAACCGGTCCTAGGATGCTTGATTCCGGTCCAGGGAAGACATGGCTTGGCAGTTCGGTCTGGACTGTTCCCATGAGGCACAGGGTCAAGACTGATTTGCATATGGCTATGTCTGAACTGGGGTGGCGTGGTGAAGCAAAATAACGATGGATTAAACCCAGATCTGTGACTGGGGGTGAATGTTTGCCAATGTGCAACATTCCGTCCATCATCTTGTGTGTTTTGCATTTCGCCCTAAGTGGGAAGGGTATGCCCAGACGTGGGTCCCGTGCTCACTGCGCCACTGGAGTCAAGCTATCCTGGCTGATGAGGGCTGAAAGCCCGAAACCGGTCCTAGGATGCTTGATTCCGGTCCAGGGAAGACATGGCTTGGCAGTTCGGTCCGGACTGTTCCCATGAGGCACAGGGTCAAGACTGATTTGCATATGGCTATGTCTGAACTGGTTTGGCGTGGTGAAGCAAAATAACGATGGATTAAACCCAGATCTGTGACTGGGGGTGAATGTTTGCCAATGTGCAACATTCCGTCCATCATCTTGTGTGTTTTGCATTTCGCCCTAAGTGGGAAGGGTATGCCCAGACGTGGGTCCCGTGCTCACTGTGCCACTGGAGTCAAGCTATCCTGGCTGATGAGGGCTGAAAGCCCGAAACCGGTCCTAGGATGCTTGATCCCTACAATACGTAACTGAACGCG